>JAUPFV010000001.1:248115427-249315427 GCA_036936605.1 Limnanthes douglasii subsp. nivea | reverse complement strand
TGGTGGCTAACCCATCCCAGAGGGCTTTTGCAGTGGGATATTGCGAGACATTATTCACCAAGCTGGATTCAAGATTCTGGATAATCCATGTGAAAACACATTGATCATCTTGTTCCCACCTTGTATATGTGTTGTCAGTTTTGGATGGAGGTGTCGGTTCTCCTGTAATGTGAGAACCTCTCCCCCTTCCCCCAATTGCTTTCTTCATCAGGTTTGCCCATAGGGTATAGTTGTCACCACCGAGTTTAATCCCTAGGGATAAATTCTCGAGGTTAGTTGTTTGTTGTTGTGTTCGAGACCATTTCTCAGAATGGCAACAATCTGCATTGTTAATTCATCAGGGATTTGACTGACCACGACTTCATTGTCATCCATCTTTGTTGAGGATGTTCAGAATTCCCAGAATCACGCGTGCTCTGATACCATGTTAAATAACAAAGAGAGAAGTAGTCGCATTAGGCGGCTAGGGTTTTGTGTTTTTTAGAAAAAATTCATTTTTGTATTGAACTGTTTTTTTATAATGCAAACCCAAGTAAGGCTCTCAATATATAGAGAACTTAGAGGAGGCTTATACAAGGAAACTTAATACACTGAATATTCTAACAAAATATTTGCCTTATCTCTTGTCATATCATACAATATCCAACCAAGTGATATAGATTTTATCGAATTTTCAGTACCATAAAATAATTTTAAGTTATTGTACGGTCTTAATTCTTAATAATATAGTGATTCAATTATGGTAATTTTGTAATATTTTGAAATTTTAAATATAATACATTATCTCGGCAAAAACTATCGTATTAAAATAGAATTTAGAAAATATTTGTCCTATCAAAATTTTTTTATACTTTAGTTTTAAACTTAACTATAAACAAATAGAATTTAAGAACTCTGCTACATACCTGGTAAAAAATAGAACTCATCCCCCCAACAACTATCCTATTAAAATAAAATATTAAGAAAAACTATGGTATTTCTCGTAATAATTATTTATTCAAAATCAAGTATGTATTAAATAAATTAAATCAATTTAAAATTAATTATATACACATTTAGAATATATAAAATTTAATTTCACATACCGTTTCAAAGAGCTATAAATTTAGTTTCTTTTTTTTTCAAAATATTGAGTACCTTTATTATTTGTTTGAAAAATTACACAGCCAAAAGGACCGAATTACATTGGATGGACTAATGAAAAAAATTGAAATTCTATGAAAATTCTGGCGCCATTCTAAATTCAACAAACGAAAACCAGAGTTTAGCTTACATTTTCACTCAATCAACACTTTCTCTTTGCTATTCGACCTTATACAGAAACCCGAACTTGATTTTGTGAAGAAAATGATTCTTCTTCTTCCCAACACAGAGCCTGATATTGATGCAGAAAATTTTTCTTCTTCCTCCACACAAAAACTTGAAGCTTAGTTTGACAGAATATGAAACTGAAACCTGAAATTAAAGCTGGATTCAACACACTTTATCCTTGCAATTAACCTTTAGAGAAACCTGAAGTTGATTTTGTGAAGAAAAAATTTATTCTTATTCCCAACACAGGGACTGAAATTGAGGCTGCAAATTCTTCTTCTTCCCGACACAGAAGCTTGAAGCTGAAATTAAAAGAACTTAAAACTGAAAATTGAATTTGAAAGGTATCTTCAGCACACAACATAGAGGGAAGCAACAGAACTCAGAAAGATGAACCATGTCCAATATTGAGTAATCAACTCCAGAAAGATTCACAACAGGTAACTGAACCACCATAATTTTCATCTTCGATTCTTATGTAACCAGTTCATAAGCTTTCAAGGAACACAATGGCCCTTAATTCATTAGGATAGTTATCTTTTGAATAGTCTAAATTTATACCTAAATTCAGAGCATGTTTGGCGAGCCAATCAGCAGCAGCATTTTTCTCACGGTAAATATGAGTAAGGGACATTCTAGAGGTAATTAATCTCTTGAAACATCTAGCTATTGGCTCAAGGTACCATGAAGAGGTACCTTTCAAAATTATTTCAGTAAGGATCTTTGAATCTGTTTCGATTTCCAGAGAGATTATTTTCTTATTATGACACAAAAGGAGCCCATGAAGCAGAGCTTTACTTTCAGCAACAAGAGGACTGTAGTGCCCGTAAATCCTTCCAAATGTTAAAACTAATTCACCATTTTGATCCCTAATAATCCCTCCACCTGATGCTTCATTTTTAAAACTACAAGCTCCATCGATGTTTAGCTTATATTTAGTTTTCTTAGGCAAATTTCATTGAAGAGATATAACTATTGTAGGTTTATTCAAGTGGTTGACACAACCCAGATGAATAACATTGTTGATGTCCTTTCCCCAGTGCTTCTTTTTCAAAAGATGACTCTAATCCAATGAAGTTATGATAGTGATAACATGGTCAATCATATTCTTTGCAATGACCTTGATACCCTCGTGCTTGATCTTGTTTATGATATTCCAAATGACCCAAGTTATAAGCACATGAAGAATTTATCTTATTTGAGTGTCTTTAGAAGTAGACCAAAACTAGTTTCCAAGTAGGTTCTGGTATGACATGTTCGTGTTGATGGGAATTATGAATATAGTGGAAAAATAGACCCAAGTTTCCCAGGCTTTAGTACATTGAATAAAAGCATGGGCCAACGATTCAGAGTTTTTACATAACTGATATTTCGAAGCTAGCTGAAAACCTTTATTTTGCATATTAGTATCGATAGGTAGCCAATTCTGGATCACCCTCCAAGTTAAGAAAAAATATTTTTTGGGACTTATAGAGTTCTGAATCTTGTTGTACATATTAGATTTGTTAGCTTTTGATCTAATGCTTTCCCAAGTATATTTGGTTCAGAAATCACCAGTTTTCGGCATGGCCCATCTAATCTGATCTTTGCTATTATTCAACTTTATCTTGTAGATTTTATCAATTGTATTTGTGGAGAAGCAGTTTCTCATATCATCCACCTTCCAGCCTCTATTTTCCTAGTAGTTTTTAGCTTGTTTAGGAATGTACCAGGTTCCGTCTTCTTGAGAATCAAAATTGATGAATGGATTGGTAATACACCATCTATAAATCCAGAACTCTATATTACCCTCCCTAACTTGCCAGTATATCATCTTCTTTGCTTTATCTCTAATCTTGAACATTTTGTCCCATACATTAGATTTTCTTCTATGACTAAGAACAGTAAGATGATGAAAATTTTGACAGTAAATTGACTTCATCAGGTGAGACCAAAGAGACTATTAATCTCTGAAATTATACCATAGCTTGTATGAAAATGTATTTTGCATATCCTTCATCCTTCTAAGCTTTAATCCCCCATTCCTCATATGGCTTGCAGATTTTAACCCAAGAGGACCAGGAGATTGCTCTGCTACTATATTTAGATCCACATAGGAATTTATTGCAGTAAGTTTCTATTCTTTGAAGAGTTGATTTAGGGATAACAGAAGACTGCATTGTGTAAAGAGGGATATTATTCAAAACATTCTGAACAAGAACCAGTCTTCCTCCAAATGACAAGAAAATACTTTCCAATTCCAGTATCTTAGCTCTTATTTGCTTAACCAATCCATCATAGTTAGTATTTAATTGTTGGTGATAATGGTAACTCCCAAATATTTCATTGGTAGATTGTTGTGTTTGAACTTGAAGATCTATTCAATCTTCCTGATTTTATGTTTGTCCATGCTTGTGGAAGAGTAGAATTTAGATTTCTTTGAATTGATTTCCTGCTCTGACATTTCTTTGTAATGATTCAGGAATTGATTAATCTTGTTAATAGAAGAAGAAGAGCCATTGCAGAAAAGGATTAGATCATCTGCAAATACTAAACAAGGTATGTATATCCCCATATGTTCTTATATTTAATAGCAAGATAGTTAGCTGTAATATTCTTCAGTCCTCTGAGCAAGTATTCCTCTGCTATTATAAAAAGGCTAGAAGATAAATGATCTTTTTTCCTTAAGCTTTTTGTTGACTTAAAATACCCTTTGAGCTCCCCATTTACCAGTACAGAGAAATGGTTATTAATAATAAGCTTGCATATAAGATTACTAAACTCTCTACCAAACCCAAAAGCAGCAAGGATTTTTAACAGAAAATTTTGAGAGAGCTTATCGAAAGCTTTAGAAATGTTTACCTTTACCATAAGATTTCCACCTCTGGTTTTGTAATTGAGGTCATAGCAGAGTTCTTTGGTGATTAAAATATTGTCGTGGATGCTTCTATTCTTGATAAATGCATCTTGTTCTTTACAAATTATGTTGGGAAGAATTATAGCAAGCCTGTGATTTATTAATTTCGAAACAATCTTGTTGAAGCTAGTAGTAAGCCTGATGGGTCTATATTCTTTCCAGTACTTGGGAGATTCTGTCTTAAATATAAGACATATAGCAATTGCATTGACTCAAGTGGGAATGATATTGCATTTGAAAATCTCATTGACTGCTTCACAAAGATCATCATTGATTATAGTCCAGGAATGCTTGAAAAAGAAGCCATTGAACCCATCAGGCCCTGCAGCACCATTAAGATTCAGAGAGTTAATATAATTTTTAATTTCACCATTGTTACGTAGGGCCATTAGCTTCATGTTGTCCTCAAAAGAGACCATTTTAGGAATCAGATCAAGGAGGTTTAAATATTCATTAGGATCAGTATCTCCAGCAAGAATATTCTTGAAATACTTCTCAACAGAGTATTCAATAATCTTTTTGTCTTCAATCCATTTGTTATCATCCCAAATTCTGCGAATGCTATTTTTCTTTCTTATTCTTTTCACAAAATTATTAAAAACCGCAGTATTCTTGTCCCTATCTTTGATCCAGTTGGCGTGAGCTTTTTGGTTCCACTAACATTGTTCTCTTCTAAAAAGATCTATCTGAGTGTTATTTGCTCTCTCCAGAAGCAACTTGTCTTCAATAGCTTTAGAGGTTTGATAATTAGCTTATCTAAATAGAATTTCATCTTCTATCTGATTTATGGAACTGAATACATTTCCAAAAATATCCTTGTTCTAACTTTTCAAATCAGCCTTCAACCTTTTAAACTTTCCTCAGAATCTTAAGATAGCATTCCTTTATATTTTATCAGCCCAACTTTTATTGATCATGTCCATGAAGCCTTGATGCCTAGTCCACATGTTCAAGAATTTGAAAGAAGGTTTCCTCTGCTCTTGATTATTATATAGGGAAATAATAATGGGAGTGTGATCTGTGCAGGTCCTAGAGAGATGCTTGATGGCAGTGTTTTCAAAATAGTTAATCCAAGCATTGTTATACAACACTCTGTCAAGGTGTTTCCATTTCCTCTCACTGGTCCATGTTCCCAGAGTATCATGCATCATTAAGGTGGCATTCAATCATAATTTTTTTTAAATACTCCGTATTTTTTATACAATTAGTATTGCAAGCAAGTTGTTCTTCATCATTCAGAATTGAGTTGAAATCCCCCCCCCCCCATTATAGTCCACTTTATCGAGTCTTCATCAGCAGTCTTTAAGTTCTCCCATAATTGAAGTCTTTGATCCCTTCTATTCTTAGCATATACCACCGAAACTCCGAAACTTTTAGGAAAATGAGAATGCTTAACTTTTAAATGAAGAAACTGATCATCATCCACCAAGACCTCCACAGCATATTCAGAATTCCATAGCACCAAATCTTGTTGTTAATATTTCCAGTATAGCCATAAAATCTCAGCTTTTTGGCAATCATAGGAAGTCTAGTATTAGAAATCAGAGGTTCTTGCAAAGCCATGAAAGAGATTCCTTCAACTTTCTTAAGAGATATAAGTCTAGTGAGAGTCTCCTTGTTCCCAACCCCTCTCACGTTCCAGTTCATAATTTTTATTGTCATTTGGAAAGAGAGTGAATGGGTATTGCAAACCCTTTGAACTGCATTATTTTGGTTGAGAATAAACCTTTTGCCTTCCAACTTCTAGCTCTCTTGACCTTTTTATTTTCCACCCTTTTACCTTCCCTCTATATTTCAATAAGTTTAAGTTTTGGTGAATTTGGCATGATTCCAATACTATCCTTGACAGAGGAGTTACTTGTTTCAATGTAATTTTATGAGTCTTTAATTGATCCAAAGAGGGCATCATTTTTAATTGTTTGAAATGCATCAATTATTTCAGCATTTTCACTTCATTGTTGTTCATTGATCCAACAGACTCTTCACCTGTTAATTTGTTGTTGATGTTATAGTCTTGAATGTGATACTTTTGAACATGGTTCTCCATCAAATTTGAATTTCTGTCTTTATCATATTTTTTAGGTTCCTTCCTTGATTCATTAGTAAGGCTCATGTTTGATGTAACTTATGTGTCTTTAACATTAACAACCACTGACCTGATCTTGACTGCCTTTGGAGAGATACTATTCTTGTTAACAATATTGAATGATTCACTTGATTCAATCAACCCCTCTTTATTTAGATCTTGATTTTTCAAGATGTTTTTTACAGCATTTTGAATCATAACCCAAGTGGAAACAGGTGTTGCAGTATTTAGGCAGCCTTTGGTACCTTATTTCTTTCCAGTAGCCTTCTTCATCTCCAAACCTAATCTAAATTTTACTTATTGGTTTCTTGGATACATCTAATTCAAGCCACATTTGCAGCAGTTGTATCTAACTCTATTCTTTTCAGGAACCCATATCGTTAAAGGTGAACCAATGGCCTTGCCTATATGCTGAATAGTTTATTCATTATACATGTATTCTGACATATTAGGCAGAATCACCCACATAGGGGTTACAGGACACTACACTTCAGTACTGAAACCCGACATCCATTTCAATAAGCGCATTATTCTTGAATCTACGTTCCAAACATTTCTTTTCCATATCCTTTTTATATCATCTTTGTTGTTGAATTCTATTAGAACGTGTCTATAATCCCAGTGAGTGAGATTGTAACCTTTTGTAAAGTTAAAACTATCCAAGAATCTTCTCATAGCTTCTGTGGATGGCTTACCAGTAAAGAATTTCCCTATTAGCGTTTCTTTAGCAGATTCTTCCAATCTAGCTTTATCTTTGTAATTAAATTTTATACTAATTTGATTTTCTGATCTCAAAATCACAGGATCATTGTGGATCTTTGGTTCTTGTTTACCTTTGAACAAATCAGCAAAGGTCGATTTTCTTTGATTACCTTGTGTTGTAACTTTCATAGCATTTATCTTAGCGTCTTCAAAGGTTGGATTGTTTATCACTTTTTTATTTGATTACAGATCAATGAGGATTAATCTTTTCGCCGAGAATTCAGCAGATGGAGTGTATCTGTTTTCCTAGATTTCAAAAAAGGATACTATGTATTCCCTAAACTTGATGGCAGTTGAAATTCCAGGTTTTCAGAGTCATTCGATGATTTTGGAGATAAGAATTCTCCTTCTTCCATGCTTACCAATCCTCAAATTACCAGCCCAAGCTTTTCAATGGAAGATCAGAATGTCAAGAAAAGAATCCCTTGTTCTTGGAGTTTTTTCGCCTCTATTAATGGGTTTCCTCCCTACTTTTAATAATTTCCACACAGAAATTGAGTTATGAATTTAATTTCTAATGAAAAAATATCATACTAAAATACAATTTCTAGATAAGATTATCGTATTTCTCGTATCATTCGTCGAAATTGTGAAAAATCTATTTTGCATCAACAGATTTTGGATTAAACTATAATGCAATTATGTATTAATTTATGATTTCAATTTTTTTTAACTTCGTATATAGTCGTGGATGTATTGGACTAATTTCTATAATAAAAAAGTCATATAAAATAAAATTTATGTACAAAGTTATCATATGATGTGTAACCATTGTCGAAGCTGTCAAAAATCGATTTTGCATCCACGTATTTTAGATCAAATTAAAATGAAATTTTGCACTAATTTATGATGTTTAAATTTTAATTTAAAATAAGATTATAAAAATCTACGAGTACCGTTTTTAATAGAAAATAATATTTACTAAAAACTAGATAAAATTTTCGTATTTCTCGTTATCATAACTGTAAAAATTCTATTTTACATCAATAGTTTAAAAAAAATTAAATATTTAAAATTTAATTTCATATACGAATACAAAATTCTACAATACTAAATTTTAAAACAAAAAACAAAATAAAATTTACTTCATAACGCATAGCAAAACCACCCAGGGCTGATTATATATCGATTTAATGAAAAATTGATATGGACCTATGTTCATACCCCAAAATTGCATATCGTTGTTTAAAACCTATAAATCTATGGAACCTCCCTATGAATCACATTTATAAGAGAGAAATAAAAGAGCTAATATATATAATTTAGGCCCAAAAATAAGTAATGTGAGGAAATGAAATAATTGAGTTTTGAAGATGTAATATCGAGGGGTCAATGCAATACATGATTGGAACTTTTGAGGTTGAATAAGGAGTTGTAGATGATCTTTTCCTTCTTTTAAAAAGAGCTGTATTTTTCGTTTTTTATTTGTTTTTAATAATATAACAATAAAAAGGGTGATTGTGACTGTATATGAGGAGTAAATATAAAATTAAGAAGCTTTATTGGGGCTTGTTAAAGATAGATAGGAATACAAATGCATATATAATTTGGTTATAAATATCATAAAGAATGTCAGAGGAATCTAAATGATGAAATTCAGGATTCACGGTTAAAGAGAGTGTCTGTGCTCAAGCCAAGCGTGAGAGTAGAAAATGGCTATTTTGCTGGTTATCAAATGCATCTGGCTGGGAGTAAAAGTTGATGACAGTTCAGATTCAAACTATATTAAAATGTGGTTTTAATTGTTTAAAAACTATATAAAAAAAATTATAATAATAAGCTAAATTTAAAAATAATTTGATTTTGGTAAAAAAATTGTTGGTTTTTGTAGGAAGAAATTTGGGGTTCCGAACTTTCGATTGATAAATATAGTGATGAATTTGTGGTGGACTATTGTTGAAAATTGGATAGTAATGGTTAAAAATGACAAAACAATCAAAATATAAAAATAAAAATAAAAAATAGTAATGAAAAATGGACACACGATGTCGAAATTTTAGAAATGTGTAATAGAAAATTTAGGGATACTAGCTTGATGATTTCTTCTAAAGAAGTAAAGGGCAAAAGATTCAATATGTTTTGAATGGTTAAGAAGTTGACAAGTTAGTAGGAAAACCATCAACAATTATCTCTTGTAACAATTTGCTATTTACATTATTTAGTTCTTTAACATTTGTGGACTTTACGCAGAGAAAATTCAAGAAGAAAAACATATTAGGTTGAATGTTGTTGTGAGTGGTTTTATTGGCAACGTATCTTGTAAATCTAGAATTTCTCATTGTTAATAAAATTTTGATTATTCTTCTATTTTCCCTATCATTATTAGCTGTATTGCATAACGTCGTCTATAGGAAATGGAACCATGTTGTCGACGAGATTCGACGTTGAGAAATTTACAGGTTCCGGTGACTTCTCGCTATGTAGGATTAAGATGAAAGTACTCATGACGCAAGAGGGTATAATGGCGTCTCTAGAAGGAGAAGACAATCTTCATGCAACAATTTCCGCATCTGATAAAGCTTCGTTACTGGAAAGAGGTTTTAGTACTATTATTCAGAGCCTTGGTGATAAAGTGCTCAGAGAAGTCCACAAAGAAACAATTGTTAAGGGACTATGGGACAAGCTTGAAGCACCGTACAATGTCGAGACTTCGGCAAATCGGTTGTTTTTTAAGCATAAGTTATATGTCTTTAAGGTGTTTGAAGAAAATCCTCATATGGAATAAATTAAGGAATTTGTCAAGATAGTTGATGATCTTGAAAATATTGAGGTTAAAACATTTGATGAAGATCAAGCATTGGTACTGCTTACTATTATGCCCACGTCTTATGCCAATGTGAGAGATGTTTTGTTATTTGTTGGCAAGGAAACTATATCAGTCAACAATGTGGTTCAAGCCACTAAATGGTTCAACTACAAAAGAGTGGAAACATGAAATACGAGAATATTTCAGAAGGTTTATACATGAGTAACAACTACAAGAATAAACATGTAAACAAGAAGTGGAAACCAGACAAAAAGAAATCTCAACCCAATAACAATGATAACTCGGATAAGAAATAAACTAGGAAATGTTTATATTGCATGAAACCGGGACACCTTAAGAAGAATTGTTTCTTATTGAAGAAAGTAAAGAGTAAATAGCAAGCTCAAGCAAACCAATTTATGTCTGATCCAAGTAGTTCAAACTACAACAATGATGCTGAGGTACTTAATGTGTGAGTTATTTCATATATATGATAAGTCACTTTCATCTGAAGGGGTGTTGGATTCCGGATGTTCTTTTCACATGACTCTAACTCGTGAATGGTTTAGTACACTTGAATTAAAAAATTATTGATCTGTACTTCTTGGAAATGATGAGTCTTGTATGATTAAAGGAAAATGATTTGTTAAAATTAGAATGCATGATGGCATATTACGTGAATTGACAGATGTTAGATATGTGCCTGGAATTTGGAGAAATCTTATATCTCTTGGTTTGATGGATATTAAATTTTATGAGTATAATTTTAAGAATGAAGTTATTATAGTGATTAAAGGAAAAATTATGGTCACTAAAGGAAACAAGAGAATAGTCCTTTATTTTCTGGAAGGGAAGACAGTTGTAGGTGAAACTTCTCATGTACATGAGACTTTTAAGACTGAGTTGTGGCATAGACGCTATGTCCATGTTGGAGAGAGAGCTTTGCTGGAATCGTCTAACCAAAAGATTTTAGGTGGGGATAAGCTGGATAAACTTGAATTCTGTGAATCATGTATTATGGGGAAGACTAAGAAGCAAGTGTAAGTTACTGGAAATCATACTTCACAAGAGAAACTGGATTATGTTTATTATGATCTCTGAGGTCCATCAATAACTCATACCAGAAATAGAGGAAGGTACTTTACGTCTATTATGTATGATTATACAAGAAAACTATGGTTTTATGTACTAAAGGTTAAAGATGAAACTTTCTCAAAATTCAATGAGCGGTTAAATGAAGTTGAGAATTAAGCAGGTCTAAAACTTAAGATTCCAAAAACGGACAATGGTTTAGAATTCTTATAGAATGAGTTTTCTGAGATGTGCAAGCTAAATAGTAGTGAGGCACATGATTTTTCTTGCAAATCCTCAACAAAATGAAGTTATTGAGCGCATGAACAGAACAATTTTGGAAATGGTAAGATGAATGTTAATTGATGCAGGGCTAGCCAAGAAATTTTAGGGTTAGGCAACAACTACAACAGCCTATCTAATAAATTTGTGTACATCATCAGCTTTTTTAAGTCACCCGAATCAATATAAAGAGGAAATAATCCAAGATACTTACATCTTAATCCCTTTGGGTGCTTGTGTTATGCACTTATAAAATGGGACAAGTTAGAATCAAGGGTTTTAAGATGTATTCTAATTGGATACCCACAAGGTGTCAAAGGATATAAACTTCGGTGTATTGAGAAAGGGAATGAGAAGTGTCGGATAAGCAGAGATGTTACATATAGTACCTCTGATAAAAGATAATCTGAAGTATATCATGAAAAAATAAAATAAACATACTGCTTCTTTTGAGGTTGAACCACTTGCGGATATATACCAAGTTCAAAATGAACTTGTTCAATAAGCTACACCAAATCATGAAAACGTTGATTATGATGAACCTAAAGTACAAGCTCAACCAAGTAGAACGAGAAGAGGTGGAATATGGATAATAATTCTGAGAAAGTAAGGGATTATGAGCTAACCAGAGACAGAGTCAGAGAAATAAAGAGAGCCCCAAAATACATGATGATATGGTCTATTTGGCTTTAACCATAGCAGAGGAAACCAATTCCTATGACCCTGAAAGTTATTATCATGCAATAAATTGCAAGAAACGTAATATATGGATCATAGTAATCCATGAGGAGTTGTTATCTCTAATAAAAAATAACACGTGGGAAGTTGTTGATAAAGCTAAAAACAAAAAATCGTCATTTGCAAATGGATCTTTAAGAAAACGGTAAACTCTGAAAATGATAATATAGTAAGGTTTAAAGCGAGATTTTCTCGTGGTTTTACCCAATGCAAAGGAGTTGATTACAATGAATTTTTTTCGTTAGTAGTCAAACACAAATCCATTCGCATACTACTAGTTTGAGTGGCTCAGTTTGGTCTCTATTTACACCAGATGGATGTAACACTTATTTTTTGCATTAGAAACTTGATGAAGAAATATTATAAAAATACCTGAAGGCCTGGAGGTTGAAGACAGTAAAAAATGCTTGTTTCCTGAGGAGATCTCTTTATGGACTCAAATAAAGTCCACGACAATGGTATCGTCGATTCGATAAGTTCATGGAAAATATTGGTTTCTGAAGGTGCATCTATGGTACTTGTGTCTACATTGATGGTGATCAAGTAAGTACTATTACTTATTCGTTTACGTTGATGATATGGTGATATCAAGTAAGAGCATGAGTGGTATAAATCATGTTAAGAAATTTCTAGGAAAAGAGTTCGAAATGAATGATTTACATCAAAATGAACTCAATGGCATGGAAAAGGTACCTTATGACAGTATTATAGAGAGTATAATGTATAATATGGTTTGTTGTGGACCTGATCTGACTCAAGAAATGAGTGTTGTTAGCAGGTTTATAGATAATCTAGGACAAACTCATTGGAATGTTGTTAAATGGTTGTTAAGATATATAAAGGATGCTCTGAATCTATCTCTACATTATTGAAGATAATATATTGTGGAAGATGTTATTGTTTGTTTTGTGGATTCTGACTTTGCAACCAATATGGATACAATAAAGAGTCTTACTGGTTATGTCTTCACTTTTTTTGGGACTATAGTAAGTTAGAGATCAGTTTATCAGCATATAGTATTTTGAAGATCTTTTGTGAAAGTCATAGTGTAATCTATTTAGCTAAACATCAACCTATCATGAAAGGTCCAAACATTTAGATATCAAGTATCATTTTGGCAGGGTTGTGGTTTATAAAAGAGGTGTGAAGATACTAGAGATCAATACATAAATAAATCCAACGGATGCATTTACAAAGCATGTACCAATTCAAAAATTTAAGTTGTGTTTTGCTTTGATTGATTTGGAGGATATAAGTGATGTGTCTTAATTATGAGGGACATATTTACATGAGTGATTAAGTCAAGCTAAGGTGCATATTTGTAGTGATAGTAAATTGATAATACTGAAGAAGTCAACAGTTATCTCTTAACAATTTGTTCCTTATATTGTTCAGTTCTTTTATATTGTTGCATTTTACGCAGAGAAAATTTAAGAAGAGAGAAACATATAAGGTTGTGTGTTGTTGCGAGTAGTTTTCTTGGAAACGTATCTTGTAAATCTAGAATTATTTATTGTTAATAAAGTTCGATTATTCATCATTTTCTTTATATTTTTTGTTGTGTTGCATAACTACAAAAAATAGTATAAACATTAGTATAAATTATATATTTCATAACAACATATCGACCAAAAGCAAGATTTATTTTATATGTGTAGCTTTTTCTTTTTAATTATTTAAGATATATTGGGCATAACTACGCCCTACACTATTAACTATATAGTTTGACATAATAACTAATTAAACTAAGTTTTTCCTAAATCCTTATTTAACATGTAAGAATAGAAAAGAAACACTATAGTTTCAGACATATTGTTTTTAATCGAGTCATTGTTGAGTTCAAATTGGAAAGTTGCGTTTGTATTTTCACCAAATCTTTTCCAAGCTAACGAATCAAGGTTGGACTTATGAGAGTCGTGAAATCAATTTTTATCATATTTGTCTCGTTAAATCTTTGATGGACAAAACTTTCTTTGAGATTTTTTTTTTTAAATTTGTTGAAGGAAAAATAATACACACATGAGTAGTATTTTCTCTATTTTATATTTTATGGTAGTTAGTTTTCTCATAAACAAGATTTACAATCGGTTGATATTTAGAGGAGCTTAGAAAAATCTTAAAAGTAGCCAAACTCTGCATATGATGGTAGCCCTCATAACCCTTTCACATTATAAGGAATGAGTAAAAAAATGGACTAAAGTTGATTGGATACTATCACGAAGCCGAGCTACTTGGAGTATGAGATGTCGATATTTGTCATAGCCAAGCCGAAACTTGAGATGATTGAATCATATGTTGATTAGGTTGCTTCAGTTCTGCAGAATTATTGATTATTCATACTAACGTTTTTTAGCTGGATAAGTTTTTTAAATTCATACGTACTACTGCTCAGTCATGGCAACCTTCAAACAACTGAATCGTTTGATAAAATAAAGCTTCATATGAAGTCTAAATGTTAAAATGTAAAAATATCGATCAATCTTAGGAGCAGGGTTGGCATGCGTTGGATAAGTATAATGTCATTACTCTGACACTGCAAGTCGTTGTCCTTTAGCTTCCTCGTTCATAACCATGGAAGATGGGCGCATCCAAGTCATTCATCCACAAGATAAATTTAGACCACTCATTAGTTAACATGATAAACAAATGATATCAACTTACCTTGTATATAAATATGTTAGTGCTTCATTTACTCTACACTTCTAGTCAAAATATTTATATTTTCTCTATATACAATTTTTTTAATGATTTTATTATCTTCTTATTTATTCGTGTGTCTAGTTTTTAAATTTCCTTACCAACTAAATAACTTTCACAATCATGACGACTCTTCACGACTCTGATAGATAATATTATGATAATCAGAATGATTATTTGAATTTTATGATAAATCATTCTTCAATCGTCTTATGAGAGACGAGAAGTCTGATAAAAACCAAAATCAATGTAAATCTATTGGTTTCTATGCCAAAATTCCTAAGGTTCTTACATCATTTACCCATTAAGAATCACAAAGTCAAAGATTTTAACTCATGGGTTATTCGGCCTAGTCGAGGTCATTAGCGATTTGGTGTGAAGTAATCTATATGTGATGGCTAACCCCGAGAATTTATCCCTAGGGTCGGTGGTGACAACTATGCCCTATGGGCAAACATGATGAAGAAAACAATTGGGGGAAGGGGGAGAGGTTCTCACATTACAGTGGAGCCTGCACCTCCATCCAAAACTGACAACACATATACAAGGTGGGAACAAGATGATCAATGTGTTTTCACATGGATTATCCAGAATCTTGAATCCAGCTTGGTGAATAATGTCTCGCAATATCCCACTGCAAAAGCCCTCTGGGATGGGTTAGCCACCACATACGGTTCTTGTACAGATTCGTTATAAGTGTTTGACCTTCATAAGAGGGCTAATTCATTAAGGCAAGGGTCCGATACACTAGAAGACTTGTGGAACAAACTGCAAAACATATGGATGTCTATAGATAGGCGAGATCTGAACCCTATGAAAGATCCAGAAGACAGTCAGATCTACAATAAGAAGACTCAAGAACAAAGACTCTATCAATTGCTAATGGCGATTAATGACAAGCTGGAACCAGTCAAGAGAGATATCATGAAAAAGGATCTTCTTCCTTCCGTGGAAACAGCATATGCTACAATACGAAGGGAAGTGGTCATGCTTAATATACTAAAATCAAGTTCTTCTGATAGTGACTCGATTGAAATTGGAATGGGTTTGGCTGCTAAAGATTCTGCACATAGGTTTAAATTCTGATCCAAAGAGAAAGAAGATAAATCTAAGTTGTATTGCACTCATTGTGGGATGAAGAAACTCACTAAAGAGACATGTTTCCAGCTGGTTGGCTATCCATAATGGTGGGAGGACGGTCATAAGGAGAAAAATAACCAGTGAATTAGATCTAATGTCAAACGGGCTTCGTCTACAAGTGGCGGTGAAGATCCGACTAAAAATAAGCAAGGAAGTGGCACTGGTTTTGGAGGAATGACGGCGAACTCCTATGAAAAACTTGGAGGTGAAGGGTTTCAGAAATCAATGAATTAGATCTTTGATTGCGGGGCTACGGATACCATGTCTTATGATCCTAAAGACTTTGTTGGCATGTCATCTCCAAAGAAGTCTCATATTGAGACTGCTAATGGAGAAATTTGTGAAGTCAAAGGGGGAGGTTCAATTATTTTTTCGGAAAATGGAAATTAAAAACTGCCTCTACATTCCTTCCCTATCCTTAAAGTTATTATATGTTAGTCAAGTGACAAAACAACTCAACTGTGTGGTTCTTATGTATCCATTTTTTGCATTTTACAGGACATTCATACGAATGAGATCATTGGGCGTGGTACTGAACAAGGAGGTCTCTATTATGTTGATGAGGTAGTTCATAAGGGACATGACATGCTTAATCACAGAACAACCGAAATGCAACTTTGGTTATGGCACCGGTGACTTGGTCATCCTTCTTTTAGCTATCTTAAAAGTTTATTTCCTAGTTTTTTTTTGAATAATTCCATTCATGAGAAATGTCAAACCTGCATTCGTGCAAAAAATTGTAGGGTCTCATTTAATCAAAGTAATACTAGAGTTGATTATGCTTTTTTTGCTAATCCATTCTGATGTTTGGGGTCCAGCACCAAATTCCACTAACAATCAAATCAGATACTTTGTTTTATTTGTGGATGATTTCTCAAGAATGACTTGGATAAATCGGAAGTACCATAAATATTTGTTTGTTTTTACAAAATATTTTTGACTCAATTTGAAGAAGAAAAAAAATACAGATTCTCCGTTCTGATAATGGAACAGAGTTTGTCAACCAAACAATGCATAATTTTTTCAAAACAAATGGTTTTATCCATCAAACTACTTGTCCAAACCCACCTCAACAAAACCGTACTTCAGAACGAAAAAATCGTACTTTACTTGAAAAAAACTCGTGCTACTATGATTGGAATCTAGAGTTCCTCATTCTCTTTGGCCAGAAGCTCTTACTACAGCCACGTATCTTGCAAATCGTCTACCAACCCGATGTCTAGGAAATAAAACTCCATTACAAGTGCTTGCCACCCAAGTTACAATTCCATCTGTTATGACCTTACCACCTCGTGTCTTTGGTTGTTCGGTGTTTGTTCATATCCTTAAAACTAGTCGAAACAAACTTAATATGTGTGCTGAAAAGTGTGTATTCGTTGGTTACAGTGTTCATCAAATGGGATATCGGTGTTACAATCCGGTTACTCGTCGAACCCATGTCACCATGGACTGTGACTTCTTAGAATCCGATTATTTTTTTGACCACCAATCTCGTGCTCAGGGGGATAAAGTAAGCGAATCACTCGATTGGTTGCTATATGAAAGTTACTTTGAGGATGTGCCGACAGAGTCGGTAGATGGCGCCACCGAACATGCCTCTTCCAACATAATGAGACTGACAAGGCAGTTCTTACCACCAATGATTCTCCCGAAGAAAATGTCCGACAAGAAATAAATGCCATGGATACTACAAGCGAATCAGCCGAAGAAAATGTCCATCAAGAGGTAAACAATTTGCAATGTCATAATTCACAAAATGCTACTAACCATGACATTTCAGGAAGTTCATTTGTTGAAACTCAAACTCCGTTTCTTCCCCCAAGAAAAAATAGAGGAGTTCCTCCTGACCGGTATTCACCGGAACACTTTGATTGGATTTATTAGTTGAAGTTGGCATGGTGAATTACAAACCAAATGACACTTCTATGGTTGTGAATCACAAACTAAAGATAATTGAACGGGCCAGACCAGCGAGTAAAGAAAGGTACCGAAGGTTGGTGGGAAAATTGATTTACCTGGCTCACACTCGACTCGACATTGCATACGCGGTGTGAGTAGTTAGCCAGTTCATACATCATCCTCAGGAACACCATAGGGAGGCAGTAATGAGGATTATTCGATATCTCAAAGGCACACCAGGAAGAGGCGTAATTTTTAAGAAAAATAGACACCTTGATGTTGAAGTATTCACAGATGCTGATTGGGGAGGGAATCCTAACGACAAGCGATCAACTGCTGGCTACTTTACTCTTTTTGGAGGTAACTTGGTGACTTGGAGGAGTAAGAAACAGAAAGTAGTATCACTGTCAAGTGCTGAATCATAATTTAGAGGAATCGTTAAGGGGATTACCGAGATACTTTGGTTAAAGAAGATAATTAAATAAATCGGATCCCCTCTGAAGTGTCAAACTCAGTTAATGTGCAATAATAAAGCTGTGATTAAGATTTCAGAGAACCCGGTACAGCACGATAGAACAAAACACGTTGAAATAAATAGGCACTTCATAAAAGAAAAGATTGAAGATGGGATAGTCGAACTTCCGTTTGTTAGATCCGAAGACCAACTGGCAGACATCCTGACAAAGCGGTTGCTGCAAAAACATTCGAATCAGTTTTATCCAAGTTGGGTATTAGTGATACCACTACACAACTTGAGGGGGAGTGTTAAAATATTCAATGTATTAAGTTTCCTTGTATAGGTCTCTAAGTTCTCTATATATTGAGAGTCTTACTATTGAGTTAACATCTCTAATACATCAATAAAACAAAAAGGAACAATTTATAATAAAACACAAAACCCCAGCCGCCTCCTGCGACTACTTCTCTTTTATTTTTAACAGTCTTCGTACTACAAAACAATGTTTTCATGAGCATATTAGGAAATTCTACTAAATATACGTAAAACATTATCATCTGATGGTGAAATGGTGTTGTTGGCTATCCAACGACCAAAAATATTTTATAAATATAATGATAAATATGACAACTACGAATAAAGGAAATTGTTTTTATGATTTTACCATATCACGTTATTAAAAGAATGATGTCAATTTGCTTAATTGACCAATATATTGTTAAATTACATTGTATTTATAACATAAGTTCGAATATAATAATAATTGGACTCTGAATTTGGTGGACAACTTCCACTCAAATAGATTGTCAAAACTGAATAAAATTATACTATTTTCAAATGGACCAAACTTCAAAAAAATTAAATTTAAAAATTAAATTAAATACTATTTTTGAATAAATTAAAATACGTGAACAAATTTTTATATAAATACCGCGATGTCATTTCAATATTCTAAATAGATCGTTATTTGAGAAAATATTGTTAAATTTTGTATTTGTTTCAAAAATATATATTTATAGATTTGGTGGTTAGATTTATGATGTATATTTGCTCTAACAAAATTGCTAATTTTACGTTTCACTTGAAATATATAATATTATACAGGTTGGATGTTGAATAGTTATAAAGCATCCTAGTAATATAAGAAACTAAGAAAATTGCTGATGATGAGTCAAATAATGTTAACAGATGTTTGTTGGTACATTCTTGTGTCATTGACAATGTACCTTATATTCTCTAGATAATAGTGTGTGTTTTAGTTTATAGTCTTGTATATATGAGCACATTATGCCCATTACCTACTAAGTCTATTTATTCTCTATAAATAGATAACTACTAGGACTACACAAAATGAAATCTAAAAATCTGTAACCATTTTCTATCACAGTGAAACGCTTTCCTCTGGCGGCACTTGCGGATGTAGAGATTTGTCAAACCACGTTGAAATCTCGTGTTCTATTCTTTCATATAGTTTTTCTGTGTGTTTGAATCATTTTTTATATATTGTATAATGATTCATAACTAATTGGTCTTAAAGGTTTGGGTTGTTGAATTAGGTTTTGCAATTAGGATTTACAATGGCATTTACATCAATAAAATACATAATTGAAAGATTTGATGGGGGATACCACTTTGCGTTATGTAATATTTAGTTGAAATATTCATTGGTAGCGCAAAAGTTATGAAAGACTGTGGATAATAAACTACCATTAAATATTAAATAAGATGACAAGCAAGATCTTCAAGAAATGACTTTATGTTAGATTTTAATAAGTGTAAAGACAACATTCTTGAGATTAATGGTGAGAAGATTGTTGCATGTTCATGACAAAAATTGAGAGACATTTACTCAGAAATCAATCGTGAACCGGTTATACTTTAAGAAACGTGTACGACTTCAGATTTAAGGTATGTCCATAACTGAATACCTTGATAATTTTAAATCAATTTTAATGGATGTGGAGAATATTAATATCATCATTGAGGATGAGGATTAATATTTGTTTGTCTTGAGATCGTTACCAACTTCTTATGATAACTTTGTATATACTATAACCAATGGTAAGGATAATTTATCTCTAGCGCATATCAAATGGACGTTGAATCAAAGGAGTTGACATAGTTGCAGCCAGATAATCAAACGGAAGGGGAAGGTCTTATGACGAGGGGAAGATCTAGCAACAAAGCGATTTATTTAAATAAGAGGATTTAAAGGTACAAATCAAAAGCCAAGAAATCAAAATGTTATAAATATGGAGAGCGGGTCATTATAGGAGAGAATGTCTGAAACATAAATGTAATAGCGTAAATCAGAAGGAAAATGTTGCGAACTTAATAGAAGGTGTGAACAATTCTTATGATAGTGAAAATAGTGGTAGATGAGATGTGTTGTCTATGAGTTCAGAGTGTGGGAAACACTCTTTGGTACTCGATATTGGCTTTATGTATCATATGTGTCAGTTCAAGCAATTTTTATATACTTACAAGTTAACCTATGAAACTGTTTATCTAAGGAACAATCAGTTGTTGCATGTTGGTGGATTGGTAACATCATGATCATAATGTTTGATGGGGGTTGTTAGAATTGTGATATCTTGGCATATTCCTGGGTTGAAGAGAAACCTGATTTCTCTTGGGACACACGAATCTCGCGGTTATAAGTATCGTGCTAAAGATTATGTAATCAAAGTTGATGAGGGAAGTAATATTCGAACGACAAATCAGACTAAGCGCAATTTTTATTTTATCATGTATTTTTATATCATTAAAATATAATTATTTTATTATTTTATTTTATTCAATTTTTAGGCTTAATGGTTTTTGTACATTGGGCTTGGGTAAAAAGTTATCCCATGAACTTGGTTCGGCGCATTAGGCCTATTAGGATAATGCAGTCGATAAAAAGGCTTTTATGAGACATTTAATGAGGATGAATCATTTACTGCTAAAATCAAACTCTCTATCACTAAACATTTTCTTAAGCAGCTATATAATCTCTCCATTCTCTACCAAATATTAACTTCTCTGCACCATATTACTAGAATGCATCCATATCAAATCGGCGACCACAGTGGGAGGCTCTCAAAGGTATCCAGATAACAAAATCTGAAACCTAACGTACAAACATTCATCTTCGGAACCCTCAAAAGAATAAATCCTGAAATGGAAATAGATCATATTTCATAAAATGAGGGGCGGGATCGAAGAATAATATCTCCACACACCACACACGAATGATGAGAACCAATAAAGTCTTCTCATGCGAGAGGAGCGATACCAGTTACGAGGAGAAATTGATGCATTGAGGTCTCTTTAAGCTGAGATAGATCTTATGGGTAAGATTCAAACTAAAAATAAAAATTATGATAAATAAGAGGGTGATCCCTAACATAGTCCAAAGAAACACCAATGGGGAACACTCTCAAAAAAATCACTAAGTTTCATAAAAGAAACGTAGAACGAGAGATTGTTCTAGTTCTTTGAAATCTAGTACAGGTTCAACTTATGAGTTTGAAGTATCATCTTCTTCTTCAAGTAGTGATCATTGGCATAAGAAGAGAAAGACTTATCGTGAGAAGTTTCGATCAAATAAATATCCAAATCGACATTACCAGTTAAGCAAACAAGAATTGTTTGGGTAAAAAGAAGCACCAAAAGATAATAATAAAAAAAGGTGTCATTAGATCATAGTATAGACTATCTGGTGAGAGATCAATTTACTATCCAATCTAAACCATGTATCTTAGCCATACCCATTGAAGACCATTAATTTAGCCAATGGCATAATTGGATATAGTCACCTTTATCCAACCGAAATTATGTATGGTCATTTACCCAGACGGTTTGATATCTCAAATATGGAAAAGCTCAATGGGAGAAAAAATCCGGATAACCACATCTAACAATTCAAGAATTTTATGTTGAATTTTGATGATGATGATACATTATGTAGGGAATTTTGTCAAACCTTTAAGGATAGTCTCTTAAAGTGGTATAACCAACTTCCACAAAGTTTAATAAAAAATTTGACATGTACTGGATGGCTTTCTGAACGCAGTTTGTGGGAAACACAGAGCTTAGAAGGAATAAAGACACGATAATTCATTTTCAACAGTTTGCTGACGAAACCTTGAAAGAGTATACCTAATATTTTGTAAAAACTAAAGATGGTTTACAAGATTGTTTCAAACAAGTAGCCACAGTTCCTTTTAAAAAATGGCTTCTACCTAGGGAATTAACTGATATTTATACCGAAAGAAAATATTAACTTCGAGAGGTCTATTATCCCAAGGTGAGAAATAGATTATAGTAGAAGAAAAAATAAGTTGAAGCTGCCAAGCCAGTCTAAGAGTAGTTCTTCAGCCTCTCAACAATAAAATACAGCTAATTATCGTCTGAAGCGACATCTAAACAAGAATATACTATAGTAATTACCAAACATTATAATGAGTTTGATGAGGGTTCAGAGTAGTTAGATCCCAATCTAGATCGAGGCTGGATTATGATGATATGTGAAAAGAAATGAAAGGTCTCCAAACTATGTCAATTTTTTGAATCGTTAACCATTTTCGGGAGGATACTATAACATCCCTCTCGAGTTGTTCTTGAAAAAGATATGTAGTCAGCTTGACTATTCAACTAGAAGGGAAAAATATCTACCCATTTGTATTAAATTCAGATTCCATTTATTATACTCGATGATGATGATTTAAAATATGTTGCTAGGCCACATGAGGATGCTATGGTAATTAGAGATGTAGTTGAAGGAATGAAAATCCCAAGGATTTTGATTGACACATGCAACTCAGCCTATGCTGTATTTCTATCCATTTATAAGTAAATAAAATGCACATGTCATTCTCCAGTCAAATAGAACTATAATGTAATTTACAGGGAGCTCTACTGATATGGTTGAGGAATTTGAAGGCAAAATTTTCCTCAGATTAAGACCATTTAAAAAGATAGTCAGAGTGCTTTTGTGGTGATTGATGGTCCAACTCCTTACGATACTATCTTTGTTAGATACTGGTTATCAAGGATGCATGTTTTTGCATCAACAATTCAAAAATACTTAAAATACGCGGTTGGAGGCCATGTTAGAGTTTTTCGAAGTAGCCAAAAGTGACTAGAGAATGTTATGCCACTATTCTGGCCCCACAAGTATTAGAGAATTTGGCAGCCAAAAATGAATAACAATTACTAGAGTCTTATTCGGATTAAAGAAAAATAGATGATCCAAGAGAGACTCCTAGTGCGGGTATACTGGACGAAGATATTGAGTTGCACACTTTTCCAAATGGAAAATATGTTATGATTATAGCCAAATTACTATGTGAAGTAAATGAAAAGTTGTTATCATTCTTATTTTACGAATTTGCATGTGTTTGCTTAGGGTACTGAGGATGTAACCGGTGTACCTACAAATATCATTTGTCATAAGCTAGTTATACGATTTGTCGTGGGCCCTGTCATACCAAAACAGAGAGAGTTTTATGTGGAAAAATTTGAAGTCAGTGTTAAAGAAGTGGATCGATTGAAAAAGATTAGACATATATGGGATTCTCAGTACCTATTATATACTATTGATCCAGTGCTTGTGAAAAATAAGAATGGAAAATGACATATGTGTATTGATTTCACATACATAAACAGAGTATGTAAGAAGGATTTGTTCCTTGTCCCCCAGATAGATTAGTTAATAAATTCTAGCAACAAACTACTATCATTCATGGATGCACCTGATGGGTAAAATCATATACATATGGATCTGAAGGATCAAGACCACACTGCCAACTGTGGCTATAAAACTTTAGCCGGAAGGGTTCTATTGGCGGGATATTATTGCCTTCCATCATGCAGATGCCAAATATTTAGTTAAACAATGTTATCTATGTTAAATATTTTCCAATGTAATACATGTGCTGAGTGTTCCACTAGAATCAATATCTGAGGCGATGCCTTTTAAAAGAATAGGGCTCGATTTAGTATGACCCCTACCAATGGTGTACGAAGGTCGTCAAACTATTATATTAGCAGTAGATTATTTTTCCAAGTGGGTGGAAGCAGTGCCTCTCTCTGGTACCACATCCAAAGAAATGATAAAATGTATCATTTCCAATATATTTTTTAGATTTGGGATCCCTGGATACTTTATAACGGATAATGGCATTCATTTTGTAAATAAAGACATGGAAATTTTCTGTAATCCTAAAAAAAATTGATATTGTTTTTCTTCACCTTTTCACCCTCAAGCCAATGGGTAGGTAGAGGTTTTTAATATGATCATTTTGGATGGTTCTAAAAAATAATTTATATGGGACAATAGGTAAGTGGCCAAATTATTTACAATAAATATTATGGGTGTATCGTTCTATCCCTCGAAGTGCCACTAAAGAATCTCCTTTTGCTTTGGTTTATGGGATGGATGCAGTCAAATTGATTGAGTCTACTCTCCCATATTTCCAAATTAAAAGTTATTTCGAAGAAGATAATAACATAACCATAAGATTTGAGTTGGATTTGGTTAAGGAAAAAAGAATCAAAGCTCATTTGAGAGTTGTTCATTATTAAGGATTGATGAAAAACATATACGCGTCTAAAATTTGAAGAAGCAAATTGGAACTAGGAGACATAGTGATGAAAAAGGTCTTCTTACATACCAAAAACAAGAGGTTAGGAAAGCTAGCACCAAATTGGGAAGGGCTATATACAGTAAATGAAAGAGTTAAGCCTGGGACTTATCGATTGACAGATCAAGAAGGAAATATTTTGAGGCACCCATGGAACACCGAACACTTAAGACTTTAACTTGCATACATGTATAAAATGTTAATGTTGATTTTCAATTTTGTAAATATTTAGGTATATACTTTTTCCTACCCTAATGGCGCGGGGAGGTTATAATGAGTTGTCCATACTACTTGTAGTCTGTCGTATTATCCTTAAACCAATTTTTTTTATCTTCATACTCATTTTTTTTATGATCATGTATACCTTTGAATGGATTAATTTTGAATGGTTATAGTAGATGATTTGTGTACCTTCGAATGAATTCCTTTCAAATTGTTAGAGTATATGATTTGTGTACTTTCGAATGGATTAACTTTGAATGGTTGAAGTAATTGATTTGTATACCTTTTAATGGTTAAAATAATTGATTCATATGCTTTCAAATGGATTACCTTTGAATGTTCTAAATAGTTTATTTATGTCCCTTCGAATGCATTACCTTTGAATGGTTAAAATAGTCAATTTCTGTATATTCGAATGGATTACTTTCGTGTAATTAGATTAGTTGAGAAGTGGAAATGAAACAAAACATCATTGATTCATTGATGGTACACCGAGTACAAAATCATTTGGCTATGCCAAGGGCTTATAAAAAATCTGAATGGATAGTACTACAAAATGCCTTGGATAAACCAAAGGCTTATTGGAATCCAAATAAAACAAAACAAAATATGAATTCACTTGTCTTTCGGCTCATCCTCATCGGCGTTCTCTTCCTCTGAACTCCCACCTTTGGAGTTTCTCCCATCGCTTTCTTGCTAACTATCACTAGATGAGTCCATAGATATGCCAAATTGATCAGCTGTGGGCATATCATTGGGCCACAACTTCTCTAGGACCAACTCACACAAATATCTAAGGTTTAGCTTGGAAATACCATATGAAAATTTAAGACCATGTCAGATTTAATTGAAGCGTCTCGCTTATCTAAATATTTTAAGATCTCATTTGTATATTCATCCACCGCGCCTTATTTGTGTTTCATAACTTGAGTTTTGATCATAGATAACTCCCTTTTGTATTTCTTAACTAGGGAATCTTGCACTTTAAGCTACTTTGACAAGAGTTCTATAGCGGTATTGTATCTAGTTTGTTGATTTTTGAATTTCTGAATCTCCTTGGAGCTAGATAATTGAAACTCTTTGTAACCATCTTTTAGCTTTGTAAGCTTATCTTTGACCAATTTCGCCTCGTTCGCTAAACCATCAGCACGAGTTTTTCCCCTTTTGAAAGACTCTTTGTATTTTTTTTCTTTGTTCTTCAAGTAATACAATAATCTATTTTTATGCTCTGACATCCCTCTTAAGATCAAAAATAGGTTTTACAAAGCCTAATACCATATATTCCAGCATCTCTTGTTCTTTTATCAACGCAAAGGGAACATCTTCATAAAGCACATTTGTGATGTTACTAGTGGTTTCGGGGAAGTCTTTTTTGAAAGCTTCAAAGTATATCCGACCTATAGGCCTCATCAGATTATTTATATCATATGTTTCTCCTTGTGTTGTTGGCAGCAATGGAGAAGGTAGGTTGGATGTTGGAGATGTTGAAGGGAAAATGGACGGGACGATAGATGGGAATAGAACAAGGATAATTTTGGAATTGGTAAATGTATTTTTCTTTTTCTTCTCTATTTTGTAACTACTATGTTTGCTTCTTTTGTTTATCCTTTTATTCTTCAACACATCAGACTTTATGGGTATGTCATCCTTCTCGACATTAGTAATAACTGCATCTAGGAAATATTCATCATGTATGGCTAGCAAAGACTTATCAAGTTGCTTCACAGTTTCAACACCAACAATATTTTTCTTTGAGCCTTGCTTGGCCTTCTTACCCTTTTTAGCCCAATGGTTGGGGGCTCTGGTCCTCATTGGAAGAAATAATTTACCATATGCAGCCTCAATTATTTTAAGGATGGTCGCATCCGGAAGAAGAGTAGTCAATTGCTACCATGTTAGATCTCGTTCGGAGTTGGTCCTTCAGAGGTGACTCTGAACCAAGTTGTTGAGGGTAAAGCATTGGTGAAAAACAGTTGACCAATTCTCCTCGACACATTGATGCATGTTTTGTAAGTAATTTTGGCATCCTCCAGATGATGCAAATAAAATTTTGGTATCTGTGTAAAGAAAAATTCAAGGTGAGTTACGAATAATAAAAGATGAGAAACAATATAAGTTTGAAGGTCTACTTATGTTCTTCCAAAACCTGGTGAGTTGACTCTTATTAATCTATGAGGATATTTTCTTCCCATTCTCACACCAACCACTAACAAAGAGAAACTTCATCTTCTACACATTTTCAGCTTCCAATAGATCATTCAAAACCTTGTACAATCAGCCATGTTGTAAAAGTAAAAAGGGATTTGAGAATTTCGAGACAGCCCAACAATAGCCTGACTTGGGTTTAGTCCTACCAAATTGAAGTAATTAACAATTTATTGGTCCAAATGAAACATGAGGCCCTAGTTCAACACGTCGAGATAGACCATTAATTCCCCTGGACCATAGTTCATCGGTTTCACCCCGAGTGGGTAACCGAATATTTACCTCATTCGCGAACCCCCACTTATCACGAATGACATTCAATTCACTATCTTGAAAATAGTTATAAATTTTTGTGTCAAGGGCTAGAAGATATTAACGCTAACGTTTTGAAAGTTAGGTTATACACGTTTTTCTAGTGATGGGAGGAGTCTTTCAGCCTCTGCCACTTGTACTATATTTTCCCTTTGAATTTTTATTCATAACCGACTTTGAAATCTTGGCATTCTCCCCATATTGACCAAATGTCTCTAAATGAGATTCTTCACTTAGATCTTCATCTCCATCCTCCAACTCCCTCGGATTGGATCTAGAATGTTATATATGATGAGAGACATTACTTCCTTATTTTTTTAGTTGATATGAGGGAGAATCAAGAGATCGTTGACTCTGTTGGATAGTTTCCCGTCCATGGAAGATGGGTTTGTGTGAACCTTAGCTGGTCTAACCAAACTTGAAGGCAAGTTTTATTTTATATCAGAGCCCATAGTTTTGAAGGTGCAATGACGTCTACAACTAGTGGCTCTTTGGGATTGTTCTGGTCTTGGTGAACGCCTTTTTAAGGTAAATGATTGAGCGGTAGAAGAAGGCTCTAGTGGGGTGTTATGTCTGTTGTATGGATTGATACCCCCGTAATTAATAGTTTGAGATACAGTTATTATACATTCGAATGCGGGGAACCGTGGAACAACGCTAGCTCTATTCTTCTCTTCACTTTTTTAGATATGCACAGTCAATTGGTTAAAGCGGTTCTTGTAGTGAACATACAAACAAAAGAATATCATCGAAGATTTAATTTACGACGGTAATAGTGGTGTAAAGAAAATAAAATACTACCTGAAAATTAGCTTGGTGGTAGCAATGAGGCACAACCTCTCTCTCTATAAGTAAGCATTCTCTCTAAAAATTTTATAATAAGATAATGAGGGGATAACTTATATAAGAGACTGTAGAAGGTCATCAGTTTGATTCTAAAGAAGTGGGAAAGACGCAAACGACTATAATCTTTTGGGGAGTGGAACCGTTTCCAACTTTTGCTTACCTATGGTAGAGTGAGATCGTTGGTCTAATTAAATGATGACACGTGTCCCATGATGTGTTTTGTTAACAGTCATAAAACAAAGTACAATCGTTATATATTAATGATGCCACCAAATAAATCTAGATTATTTCTCTAAGCAGTTTGAAGCAAAACTTCGAAATGTTATATTAGGAGAGATGATCAACCCTTATATGAAGAACTTGTTTATTAACCCTCCCAAAATTCTTTGAGAGGACTAAAAGGGCTATCCGATGAGGGTAAAAATATTTGAAAGGAAAATCGCACTAAGGCTAATTTTTGTTTTATCATGTATTTTCATATCATTAAAAATGTAATTATATTATTATTTTATTCTATTTTATTTGGGGCTTAATGGGTTTCAGACCTTGTGCTTGGGTAATTAAAAGTTGGTACATGAACTTGGTTCGGCCCATTAGACCCATTGGGATAATCCAACCTTTAAAAATACTTTTATAAGACATTTAATGGGGATGGAGCATTTAGGTTAAAATCAGACTCTCTAGAGACATTTACTTAAGCTACTCTTGTATCTCTCTACTTTTTATCAAAACTTAACTTCTCTTTACCATACTACTAAATAACCACTCATATATATTAGGATTATTCGCCCTATGAAAAGAATTTTATGAGACATTTAATGAGGATAAAACATTTACTACTAAAATCAATCTCTCTCTAACACATTTACTTAACCAACTCTTTTATCTTTCTACTTTCTACCAAAAAATAACTTCTCTTTACCACATTACTAAATAGCCCCTTAGATAGAATTTATCCATATAAAAAAGATAAAAGGCTTAATGGTGTGTATGAAAGGCAGTTCTACAAAATGGGTTTTACATTCTCCAAGAGAGTGTTGTTATGGACGATACTGTAATAGAATCATCAATGACTAATAGCAAGACTCCAAAGGATCAAAATCATTTGTGGCATTGGCGTCTCGGTGACATGAGTGAAAAAATATTAGTTACTTTAGGAAAGATAGATGTGTTGAAATGGTATAAACCATAATCATTGGGATTTTGCAAACAATATGTCTTTGGTAAACAAACTAGAGTCAAATTCAACAAGTCAGTTGTAAATACTAAAAGGATAGTTGATTACATCCAATATAATTTTTGAGAGTCAAACATAATTCTATCAAAGAGTGAAGCCATATACCATATGAGTTTGATCGATGATTATTCAAGGATGGTGTGTGTTTATTTTCTTAAAACCGAAATGAGGTTTATTCAATATTTATCAAATACAAAACGATGATTGAGAAGTAGATAAGAAGAAATATCAAGCTTCTTATGACATATAATAAGTTAGAATTTTACAGTTGTGAGTTTTAAAGAGTTCTGCGAAACTAAAGGAATAATATGTCATTACACTTGTTCTAAAACACTACAAAATATAATGGATTAGAATTTTACATTCATGAGTTCAATGAGTTATGCGAAACTGAGAGAATAGTGCGGGGTCGCACTTGTTCTAGAGCACCAAAATAGAATAGCATCACATAAATAATGAACATAACACTTTGTGACAAGGCACGAAGCATGCTCTTATATTCTAGTGTGGCAAATTATTTTTGGGTCGAAGATACAAATACAACATGTTGCTTGGTGAATCATTCTCCATCAACGGCTATTGATTGTAAAAATTATTTTGAGATTTTGTATAATTCCGATTGATTACGAACAGTAAAGATGTTTGGTTGTCTAGCGTACACTCATGTGAGAGATGGTAAACTTGAGCTGACGGTAAAGAGGTGCAAATTTCTAGGATATGATGGATTGAAGGAATATAGATCATGTAACAATTAAAGGTGTTTAGTTGGGACATGACTTTTAACGAGTATACTTTGCTAGACAGTGAGAATGAATATGGAAAATGGTCAATCATGATTGATTGTGAGTAAACAAATGGAGATTGAAGTAGAATCAGTTCCTAGTATGTCTAATAATTAGAATGGTTCTGAGGTAAATCCAGAATTAGGAGGTGAAGCGTCACCATTGGGTGATAATGATGATGATATGCTTGAAACAGATAAAAAACCTTATAATATAGCATTGGGAAGAGAAAAGAGAGAGATTATACCATCAAAAGGATACGCAAATCTAGTTGCATATGCTCTATCAATTGTGGAATAAGTTGAGATGCATGGACCTAGTAGCTATATGGAAGTTATAGCGAGTTCAGAGGCAGATTGGTAAATCGGTGTTATAGGGGAAGAGATTGAATCTATCCATAAGAACTTTTCATGGAAGCTTATTGATTTGTTTGAAAGATAGAAGATAGTAGGTTGCAAATAATTATTCAAGAAAACTGAAGTTAATCTAAGGATTGAGCCACATCGATTCAAGGGACGACTGTTCACTAAGAGTTTTACTCAAATGGAAAAAAATCAACTTCAATGAAATGTTTTCTCTAGTGGTGAAATATAGTTCAATTCGAGTTTTTTTAGTTATGGTAGTTTTGTAAGACTTAGAGCTTCAATATTAGATGTAAAGACTGTGTTTCTACATAGTGAACTGGATGAATGAATCTACATGCTACAACTAAAAGAATTAGTTAACCTAATATGGAGGATAAGGTTTGTTTGTTTAAAAAGTCATTGTATGGTTTAAAACAGTCACCTAGGCAATGATACAATTGTTTTGATACATTCATGGTGTCAAAAGAGTTCATGAGAAGTCCATATGATAGTTGTGTGTATCATCAAAAGATGTCTGGTGATTTTTATGTTTACTTATTATTGTATGTGGATGATATGCTTATTGCTTCTTGTAGTATGTCACACATTATACAGATAAAGAAGTGGCTTGGTGCTGAGTATGAGATGAAAAAACTGGATAGTACAAATAAGATTTTTGAGATGAAGATTATCATGAACAGAAGTGTATGATAATTATAATTTTCTCAATGAAGCTACATTAAGAAAGTGATACAACGATTCAACATGTTTGATGCTAAAGTAGTTAGTAACCCGTTTCCTACTCATTTCAAGTTTTCTGCAGTATGATCGGCCAATGACGATGTTGAGTTAGAACAAATATGGAATGTTACATATTCAAGTATAGTTTTTAGTATCATGTAGGCTATAGTATACACTTGTCCTGATATTTTACATGCAGTTTGTGTAGTAAGAGGGTACATGGGATGTCATGGGAAATAATATTGGCCAAAAACTGAAACAAATACTTTGATATCTTAAGAGTACTTCGAATATTACTTAATTATCAATAAGACCAATATTGATGGATCGCTGAATGATATGTCAAGACCAGTGGTTGGTTTTATTGATTGTGAGGCAATATGGATAAAATGATATATTTAACTGGATATGTGTCTACTCTAGCTGGGAGTGCGATCAGTTAGGAAGAACATTTACAAGATATTGTAGCTTTGTCTCCAACAGAAGTAGAGTATGTGGTTGGAACATAAGCAGTTATAAGGCAATATGGTTGCAATGTTTGGTAGTAGATTTGGGTTCGGATCGAGCTACTACAAAAGTGTGTTGTAACAATCAGAATGCCATCTACATTACAGAAAACCAGATGTACCACAAGTGTACAAAACACATATATATCAGATATAGATATCATTTTATTCATGATATGATATCAATAGGAATTTATGTCAATAAGGTGTCTACACACGATAATCCAGCATATATAATGACCAAAGTAGTATCAGTTCAAAAAATTTGAAAGTGCCTAAACAGGATTGATGTTCGTAATATTATGTGAATACTTTAGGGGTATTTTGTGAGTCAGAAGAAGAGAAGTTTCTTTGTTAATAGTGAAGAAAATATCTTCTCCTCAAGGGGAATATATTTCAAGGATGGGTCATATAATGTTGACAATATATATCGTGTCCACTAGTACAGTCTTGTGTCACTAACAACATACCTTGTCTCCGCTGGTACAGTCTTATGTTAAACAATATTATGCGTTATAGTTTATAGTCTTGTGTATATGAGCCTATTATTCTCATTATCTAGTAAGTCTATTTATTATCTACAAATAGATTACTACGAGTACACAAAAGGAGATCTTAAAATTTGTAACTATATCTATCATAGTGAAACTCAATTATTTGGAGGTACCGGTGGACATAGACATTTTTCGAACCAAGTTAAAATCTTATTATTTTTTCATATTTTTTATTTTGTTCTGTTTGATTGTTATTGAATAATGATTCATAAAAAATTACTTAACTGTGTTTTTTTTCAACATTTGATAATACAACTCCTAGCTTTTTAACCAATTTTAGATTGCTTTTGATTATTAAAATAAATTGATAACCATAATCAGAAATTTATTTTACAAAATCTATAATCACAAAAGTTTGAATGCAAAAAACCAAAGCTCGAATATTTAATTTTACCACAACTCATATGAAAGGATATTTATTTTTAATTTAGTTGGATATATTAGAGATGTTAATCTTTAATGGCTAATGATGATTCACCAGTTTTAAACTTAAATTTAATAAAATCAAAAAGTTTCATTCACAAAAACACGTAGGTAAATCAAATGAGCACTATCAACAACATCTGATTAGATAGAAGCAAATTTTAAATTTGAAAAATCATGGTTCTTCCAGTAATAAATAAACATGGAAGGTTGATCAATAATGATAAACTATACCCTCCCTGTTAGGTCGGCAAGAAACATAGATGAGAATTTAGACTATGAAGAATGGATTGTTAAAGACCAACTTCTCCTTGATGGGTTTTACAACACCATGAACCCTGAAGTAGTTGATCAACCGATGGAGGAGGAAATCTCAACGGGTTTTGGGATGCAGCTACAAGGTTTTCTGGATCACAGACAAGGTCTATGATAACATATTTTACGTCTCAATTCTAAAGAACTAGAAAATAAAACTCAACAATTGAAGAATATCTAAACAAGATGAAAAGTATTTGGTGATAAGCTAATCTTAACATAAAGTTATATTTCAATAGATGATCTAGTGATACAGACTTTGGCTAGATTAGATTCAAAATATACTCATATAGTTGTGAGCTTAGTAGAAAAATAACTAAAAAATTAGTTGGATTTATAAATTTCTCTCTTAAAAAACGAGAATATACACGAGTAGCTAAATAGCTTACAAAACTCAACAGTTAATCTTGAATTAGCTTCAACAAATTATGTTACAAACAAGATAGAGAATATGTTATAAAATATCAACAATGCTAGAACATAGGAATAAATAACTACTCTAACAACTACTCAAGTAATTACATATGCAAAAACAACTACAAATGAGGTAAATGTGGCAGTTTTAATCCCAACAAACCTACTTACCACATCTATAGGAATTATGGACATAATGGAGCCTATTGCTACTTCAGCCAACGTATATGGGTTATACACCAAGTGAACAAGTAAAAAATGAAGCAGGTTAGTGGGATTTCTTCCCTACTCATAAACAAGGTTGATAAGGTTCCTGGTACATTAAGAGTAGTGCTACTCACCATGTCATAGAAAACCTCAGGCTCATGACCCAAAAGACTTAGTACACTGGTAAGAAAACTATTACAGTAGAGAATGGTGATTTTTTTAACATTCCACATGTAGGACATTCATAAATTACTACATGTCCACATAAAATAATAAACTTGAAAAATATATATGATGTGTCCCAAATAAACAAAAAACTACTTTATGTATACCAACTTACTTTACATAACCTTTTTATATATACGTTTCACAAATATGGTTGTTTTGTGAAGGACTAAACAACATGGAAGGTTTTTTTCACATGGAGATTTAATAATGGCCTCTATAGGATGGAACATCCATATAGAATTAGTCTATCCAATTATGAGTTTTCAAGTTTACTGTCAAATATTTTTAATGTTGTGTCTCTTTATCTAAAGTTCAACATAGTTTAATGAGAAATATAAATTCCTTAAAATATGGAAGACATATAATACTTGGTTATCCTTGTAGCAAAGTTCCTTCAATTGTTCTAAAACAACGTGACTTGTTCATTGTTTTCAGTAATGGAAACAATTTGTGTGATAGTTTCCAATTGGGCAAGTCACAAGTTATAGTTCTCATTCTACTCATGTTTTAAATCTAATTGATTGTGATGTTTGGGGTTTTTCATCCATAAAATCATAATAAGACTTTAGATATTATATTTATTTGATGATCACGAAAGATACACTTGATTGTACCCATTAAAACATAAACCTGAAGCCTTATACACCTTTATATAGTTCAAAATATTAGTTAAAAACCAGTTTGATAGAATAATTAGAGTCTTACAGCCTGATTGGAGAGGTGAGTTCAAATATTTTCTACTATAGTTAGAGAATCGTACATTTTCTAAAAACTTATTACCCTTGTACTTTTGTCCATAATGACATGAAATAAATAAAACACAACCACATTGTTGAAATATGCCTCACACTCATAGTAAAATCTAATTTACCCTACAAGTATTGTACATAAGTATTCATAACATACAATTTTTTTTAATAAACAAACTTCCAATAACTATTTTAAACAACCTTACTCCATATGAAAAACTTTAAAATAAAAACCCTAATTATCTATCTTTAAATACATTTTGATGTGTCTGCTTTGCTTTCCTAAGACATATCTGATGAGTCCGGAATTATTCACCACTGCTCAATGAGAAAACCGGACATGGGTAATTCGGACAATAGATGCCCACTGAACTATCCGGACATGACAAAAGTACTAAAACATTAAACATCTTTTGACTAAGCTAGGTGCTAATCTACTTAAGAACTAACGGGTCTTTAAACTCGACCCGGTTTTACAACTTGACCTGAAAGCCCATGGGTCCACAATTAAGGGTATAAATACCCAACCACTTTCATTAATGAGGGTAATGAACATTTAATACAACCAGGCAGCTTAAATCTCTCACTACAAAACACCCAAACATTTAATACCCTTAAAATTCTCTAAAACAACTAACAAAATTACCCTCAGTTCAAAATAATCCTCACCAAATTGGCGACCACAGTGGGAGAAGAAGGTGCCTGAATCTAGCATTCAAAACCAGCAAGAAAAAACAGTTCGGATGAATCCGGATGAGCAAGCAGCGCCACCACCTTTGATAGAGGTGGTGGGCGAGAATGATGAGTACACGATTGAGGAACGAGACAGGTTGAAGGCTGAAATAGAAGCCATGAGAGTTGCTAAAAAGGCGGAGTTAGGCTTGAAAGAAAAATCGAAGGTGTCAGCCATTCACCACACTGACAATCCAAGGGAGAATAACCAATCAGCAAAGACTCACTTGAGTACTAATAAGAGCCATGTCATCTCCAAGAAGTCTCACCAATCTAAACCGGTGGAGAGCTCAGAATTCGAGTCCTCTAGTAGCTCCTCGAATGAGGATGGACTTAATGAGTCCCTGTCATCCAGCAGTGATGAGGGCAGATCCAAGAAGAATCAAAAGTTGGTTAAAAAATATTCAAGAAAGAGGGACATGCATGAAAGGTTAAAAATAAATCTGGGAAAAGGGTCATCTCACATCCACAACCATAGCCGGAGGCATGTGGATTAGCTGCTGATGGATCCTTTCGCTTTCCATGATGAGCCAAGTATTTTTGCAACACCTAATGAAGACACTGTCTTTAGTCGTGGCCGAAATTGGAGACAATCTCCATTGTCCTCCAAAATACTGTCTGGAAACCTTCCTAAGAGGTTTGATAGTACTAAGATGGAAAAGTATGATGGGAGCAAGGATCCGGACAATCATCTGGAACTATTTAAAAATTTATGATGAATTTTGACGATGATGACAAATTGCTTTGTAGATCCTTCTCTCAATCTTTAATCAGGGAGTACTCTGAAATGGTACAATAGCCTACCATACGGGTGCATCAGAAACTTTGACACGTTTTGGGTGGCCTTCCGGAGGCAGTTTGTTGGAAGTAAATAGGTGAAGGGCAATGGATACAATATTATCCATTATGCCCAAGAGCCCAATGAATCACTAAAATACTATATAAGCCGGTTCGTGAACACAAAAAATGGGTTAGCTGATTGCTTTGAACAGGTAGCAATAACTTCTCTGAGACAAGGGTTAAACCATGGGAATCTGGTCGTTTCGGTAACCAGGAAGAAGGCCATGGCGTGGGGTGGTTTACTAAACCAGGTGGGAAAGCAAATCAATGTAGATGAAATGAAAAGGATTAGGGTGCACAGGCAAGGGAGGTCTGCCACAGCTGCACCAAAGCAGAATCAGTCCGGATACAAGGCTAAGGAAGCCATACAGGGTCCCAACAAGGCCAAGGCTCAATCTCGCCCAGCTCCAGCTCAGAGCCAGTAGTCTAGAAATAAACGAGGAACTTGGGTCCAACCAGAGTGGTTTGCTGAATTAAAAGAGAATGTGGCAACCATCTATGATAAAACAAAAGATGAGGTACATTTTAGGAAGCCGACAGCGCTTCAATCTCTTAAAGAAAGCTGTAATACTTGTTCCTGTCAATATCATCAGGATATTGGCCATAACACAGAAGATTGCATCGATTTGAAACAAGAGGTTCAAAATCTGATTGAAAGAGGTAAACTAGGTGCTTATGTCCAGAGAAGAAGTGGGAATAAGCCTGATAATGCTCATCGGATTGGCCCAACAAACAATGCAGGGACATCGGCTCCGGACGGGGCCATGGTAATTTTTGAAATATTTGATGTAAAACCAGAGTATTTGGATCCTGATCCAGCCCGGAATAAGGTGGGTGTTATAACAGAACATACCAAAATAGTATATGGGCTCATAAGTTTTGTTTTGAATCGCTTACTATATTTGGGGGAGACACAATGACTGCGCCAACTCCTTCTTTAAGGAAGAGGCATGTTCACACTTTGACAACTCAGTTAAAGGGAGTCATGTCCTCCTATCAATCCCAAATTCCTTTCCCTTTCATTGTTGTTGATGAAGATGACTTAAGGGACATAGTTGGTCCTCATGAAGATGATGTGGTGATAGGAGCATCGATTGGGGGCAATGACATAAGGAGAATTTTGGTTGACAGTGGCAGCTCATCCAACATTCTCTTTTTAAGTTCTTATAAACAGATGAAGAATTCGGCAGTGATTCAGCGTTCGAACAGGTCCATTGTGGGTTTCATTAGAAGTTCTGCGGGCGTGGTCGGGGAGTTTGAGGAGGAGGTTTTGTTGGGCAAGGTCCCTTTCAAGAAAATGGTCAGGGTACTTTTCATTGTGGTAGATTGTCCCACGTGTTACAATGCGATCTTGGGAAGATCTTGTCTCTCTAGGATGCATGTTGTGGCTTCAACAGTTCACCAATGTTTAAAATATGTTGTTCAAGGACAATTGGGAGTTGTCTGAAGTAGCCAAAAGATAGCAAGGGAATGTGCACTTGCCCCTAAAACTCTAAGGGCAGTCCGGGTAAACGAAGATTAGCAGTTGTTGGGGCCCTCTGGGGGTGAGGGTGAAATTAATGACCCCAGAGAGACCCCTGGTGTTTTAATACCAATTGAAGAAGTTGAAACCCACTCTCTGGCTGAAGGAAGAAATGTCAAAATTGGATCTAAAATGACACCAGAATTGAAGAATAAAGTGTTGTCCTTTTTGGCAAACCACCAACATGTTTTTGCTTGGTGTAATGCTGATGTAATCAGAGTGCATGTGAATGTTGTATCACACCAACTATCCATCCGGAGAGATGTAGCACCTGTTGTGCAGAGAAGAAGAGCTTTCTCTAAATAAGAATTTGATGTCATAGTTCAAGAGGTTGACCGGCTTACCAAAATGGGGCATATAAAGGAGTCTCAATACCCTTTATGGACAGCCAATCCAGTGTTAGTAAAAAAGAAGAATGGGAGATGGCATATGTGTATCGACTTTACTGACCTCAATAAGGCTTGCCCAAAATATCTGTATCCAATCCCCCGGATAAATCACTTGGTAGCCTCCACATCTGGGAACAACTTATTGTCCTTCGTGGATGCATTCTCCAGTTATAATCAGATACAAGTGGATCCGAAGGATCAAGAACACACTACTTTTGTTACACATAAGGGCCTCCATTGTTACAGCGTGATGCCTTTTGGGTTGAAGAATGCTGGGGCTACCTATCAAAGGTTGGTGAATAAAACGTTTGCTGATCAAATTGGGAGAAATATAGAAGTATATATTGATGACATGATGGTAAAGAGTTTGGAAGAAGAATTACACTTAGCAGATCATCAAGAAACGTTTGCCAACCTGGCAAAGTTTAATTTAAAATTAAATCCATAAAAATGTGTTTTTGGAGTGTAGTCCGGAAAGTTTTTAGGGTATGTGATAAGTGAGAAAGGGATACAGCCTGATCCAGACCAGCTTGATGCCTAATTACAAATGGATTCTCCTCGGAATATTAAAGAAGTGTAAAGGTTGACAGGAAGGTTAGCTGTTTTAAATCGTTTTATCTCAAGGTCCTCAGATAGGTGTGCCTCGTTTTTCCAGACTTTAAAGGGTGCTACAGACTTTAACTGGTCTCCACAATGCGACCAGGCGTTCAATGAGATAAAAAAGCATTTATCTTCCCCTAAAATTCTTTACAAACCTATTGATGGAGAAACATTGTATATATATTTAGCAATGTCCGAATGTTCTATAAGTGCGGTGCTAGTAAGAGAGGTGGACAGTTATCCTCGCCCGGTGTATTACATCAGCAAGAGCCTGATAGATGCTGAAAAAAGGTACTTAAAACTTGAAAAACTAGCACTAGCTTTGGTAATTGCTGCCAGGAAAATGAGGCCCTATTTTTAGTCTCATTCTATTGTCGTCTGGACGTCTTTTCCTTTGAAAAATGTTCTTCAGAAGGCAGACATATCAAGCAGGATGACCAAGTGGTCAGTAGAATTGGGTGATTATGATATTGATTTCTCCCCTTGAACTGCAATCAAAGCTCAATCTATTGTTGATTTCCTGGTTGAATTCCATTCAGACAGAAGTATTAAGCAAGCTACAGAGGAAAAAACTAAGAAGGTATGGGTTGTCCGGACATATGGTGGATCAAGTACCATGGGTTGTGGTGTTGGGATATGTTTAACCTCTCTGTATGAAGATAAGTTATACCAAGATATATGTTTTACTTTTAGGGCTTCTAACAATGAGTCAGAGTATGAAGTTGCTATAGCTGGTCTGAAATTAGCTTTTCTCTATGGGGCTAAAAGAGTCAGGTTAATGAGCGATTCTCAGCTTCTTATCCATCATGCCCAAGGTCAATTTGAGGAAAAAAGGATGAGTTGATTAAATACTTGTTCATCCTTAAAGAAGTGGCAGCTAACTTCAAAAATGTTAGTTATGAGCACATACCTAGATCGGAGAACATACTAGCAGACTCCTTGGAAACCATAGCATACTCTGAGTCCTACCCATGGATTCATGTGCAAGAATTCCCATCCATACAACCCAATCAGGGCAAGGAAGAGGAGGAAAGTTTAAATGTACAAGTGGTTCAACACAAAGACTCGAGATATCCCCTTTTTCAATACATTTCTGATGGCATTTTGCCTCCGGAGAAAACTGTGGCAAGGAAAATGAAATATAAGGCTCGTAGTTTTTTAATCATAAGAGACATATTTTTACAAGAAGTCATTTAGTATACCTCTTTTGCGTTGTTTGGGGATTGAAGAGTCCCAAATTGTGCTATATGAACTACATGATGGTGAAGGATCAGCACACTGTGGCTATAGAGCTTTAACTCGAACGGTTTTGTTGGTCGGATACTACTGGCCATCCATAATGGCAGATGCCAAGGAATTGGTAAAGAAATGTGACCCCTGCCAAAGATATGGTAATGAAATTCATATCCCAACTGTCCCACTGGAATCGATCTCTGAGCCAGTACCTTTTTCTCGTTGAGGACTGGATTTAGTAGGGCCTCTACCGATGACATCCGGAGGGTACATAACTATTATTGTAGCCATTTATTATTTTTCCAAATAGATAGAAGCAGCCCCCTGGCAGGAACTACTTCAAAAGTTGTTATAAAATTTATCTTGTCTAACATTTGTTGCAGATTTGGGGTTCCACAAAAGATAACCACAGATAATGGGCCATAATTTGATAACAAGGATATGGAGATTTTATGTGCCTCTAGGGGCATTCAGCATTGTTTCTCTTCTCTTTTCCACCCACAAGCGAATGGTCAACTTGAAATGGCAAACAGAACCATTATACCCGGTCTCAAAAAGAATTTAGAAGGGGCTGCGGGAAAGTGGCCAAGCTATTTACAAAAAGTATTATGGGCGTACCAGACTACTCTTGGAGCTGCTACACAAGAATCTCCTTTTGCCTTGTTATATGGGATGGATGCAATTGCTCCTGTAGAAGCAACTCTTCCATCATACATAGTCCACAATTTTTCAAAACAGGCTAATGAAGTGGCGATCAGAAGTCAATTGGACTTAATGAAAGAAAAATGAGTTAAGGCTCATCTTAGAGCCACCCATTATCAAGGCTTGATGAGGAGCAGATTTGCTTCCAAAATCAAAAGAATAGATTTTTGACCAGGGGACAAAGTATTGAGAAAATTCTTCTTGCATACTAAGGAGAAGCAGTTCGGCAAGCTAGCTCCGAACTGGGAAGGGCCCTATGAGGTCTCTGAAAAACTTAAGCCTGGGACATACAGGCTTCAAGACAAAGATGGAAGAATCCTAAACCACCTTGGAATATTGAACACCTCCGGTTATATCTGGAATGAAAATTGTGTAAATATTTACTTGTTTAAAGTCCATGTAAATATTAGGGGGCATACTATTTCCTACCCTGGTGGCACGGGGAGGTTTTAATGAGGTGTCTGGGTTTTTTGATAAAATTTGATTTTTTCTTAAAATATTCTGAGTGGTTTGATTTACAGTTTCTTTAAAGTCTTCTAAGGATCTTTGGCAGATCGGATTGATCTGGTGGAATGATGACCATTTAACATTTGTCATCGAAGATCTTAAACACTCTCATCTTAAAAACTTGTAAAATAAATAAGGGCTCTTTAAACATCAACCATTGAAATTAAGCGAATATGAAACAAAGAAAAAATTTAACAATGTAAACATATCCGGCTTAAACCGGATAATGATATTAAAACTTAAAATATACCTTTGTCATCCAAGGACTTTGAGTTTAAAGAAAGGCTTAACCAGACTCAAACCAGAAACAGTTACAAAAATTCCTTGGCTATCGAAGGACTTTAGTATCTCATAAGGATAGGAAAAACAAAATAAGAAAAGATACTTAAAACATCAGGGCTAATTCCCCTTCGATGTTCCTGCATTGTCTTTTTTCTTAGGATCTTTGGATTCATCACTGGAACTCTCTCTGGTTCCTTCTTCTTCATCACTAGTGGAATCTATTCCACTACTATAGCCATGTCGATCATCTTCTACCATAGTTTAAATGGGAGGTCCTCATACTCTACATATCTCCATAAATCTCCAAGGGTTCGCTTCAGAAATTTTTGGTGGACAAGAAGTACCATATCAGATTTGACCTCTGCATATTTTACTTCCAGAGAGTCTATCACCTTATTGGTATACGCATCAATCTTGACCTGGATTGTCTTTTCCTGCTCTTTCACCAAGTCCTCTTTCTCCTTGGTGAACCTGGGCACAGCCTCTTTGAGAGAAGTCTTGTCAGTCAACAAGGTTTGGATGGCATCGTCCTTGATATTCATGTCTCCCTTCAAGGTGGAAAGATCTCTTTCCAATCCGGAGCATTTGGTTCGGAGCTATGTGTTAGTTGTCTCCTAAGTGACCATCTTGGTTGGCAAATTTTCTTTATCATTCTTCAACTCCTCAAGCTCCTTCTTCAATGCCTCGATACTCTAGTTGGCATTAAGGAGGTCAGTGGACAAACTCTCCTTGTCAGTGTTGAGGGTGTTGATGAGGGCTGACAGACTCTTTACTTGCCTCTCCAAGTTGAGCACTAGCTGAATATGGCCCAACTGAGAGTGAGTCACCGAATCGTTTTCCCCTGAGACAATGAAAGACTTACCATTAAAAGTCACCATATTGGAGGAGTTTGAGGGAAGTTAAGGGCCAGTAAGGTCGTCTTTTTCAAACTCTCTGAAATAAAGGCCAGTGTTCTAGAGGCCACTAATGTCTACTCCTTCCAAATCTCCTCTGGTACCCTCTCCAGTGTGTAGATCGGTGGGGATTTGCTCTACCAGGGTGGGGTCGGTTGGATCGGCTGGAGGTAGAGGCTCCGATGGGCGAAGGACTACTTCATCCCCCAAGGAGACCTTCTTCTTTTTAGCAGTCCTCTCTTCACTGCTAGCTCCTCTATTTCAATCCTTTTTAGGAAGCCTTGGTTTGTTTTGGGGTTCACATGCCTCCTTAATGGACTCGTCCTCAGCTACTTTAAGCAAAGTAGCATCAATCCCTTCTTGGACCTGCTCTCCTTGGCTCTCCGGAGCAATCTCCTCTGCAGCACCCCGGACAGCCTCTGCTGCAGCTTTCTTTTTCTTACCCTTCTCTCCTTTCATTTTTCTTAGGGCTTTGGCTCTGGAGGGCAAAGCCAATTTACCGTTTTTCGCCTCCGTTCTCTTAAGTATAACGGCCGGAGGAGGTGGTGTAGTCAACTCCTCCCAAGTGAGATCTCTTCGGCCCGTTGTGTTCCAAATGTGGGACCTCACCAAGTTGCCTGAGGTAAAGCAGTTGTGGAAAGTGTTCCCCCAACGATCAGCAGCCCATGCATTTAATTTGGCACACGTGGTCTGCCCCTCCTCTACATAGTCGGAGAACTCCTTCGGCAATACTGACAAAAAAGAAAAGTAATTCAGGAATAATTTTTTTGCAAAATGAGAAAGACAAATAAAGTAAAATACTTACCTGAGCTTTTCCACCTGCTGGTGAGCATACTAGGGTTGACGCCAACCTTAATTTTTCTCTCATTCTCTCACGTCCCGCTAATGAATAGGAACTGGGTCTTCCAGTTTTTCTCGGACTCAAGCAGGTCGTCCACCATTTTAAAGTTATCGCCCATATTGTAGTGGTAGAATGGGATATGGTGGTTTTTACAAAGGCTGGCCACTGCAGCAAACTGCTCCATTGGAAGAGGAATACCGGACAGCCTTGACGTCATAATGCAGGTGAAGAGAGTATACCAAGCATTGGGACTCAGTTGGCTTGGATAGAGTTTGATTAGGTGGAAATACCTAACTATTTTTGGATCCAAGGGGAATCTGACCCCCCCCCCCACTGAACAACTCAGTATAGATGACGATCTCGTTGAGCTTGCAGTCCATCAGAGTCTCCGGTGTGACTGGTATCAACACCTTAACTGATTTAGAGATCCCCCACTTGGTTCGGATCTGGCCCAGCTCAGCGGTGTGAGTATTGACATAATTAATGTTCTGCATGGCCATCAGATAATTCACATTGACATTGTGAAAACAAGGTTCCATTTTTCCTTCCAGACTCTCCGGCAGATCCGGATGGGTCATGCAGACTTTCTCCTTGCCTTTCCCTTTTTTATCAGAGGCAGCATCTCCAGTTTGTCCAGAAGCTTCAGTTTCAAATGGAGCCTCTTCGAAACTATCCTCCATCACTGTGGAAGGTTTATCACCCATTGTGGATGAGAGAGTGCTAGTTTGTGGCTCGGCATTTTGTCCGGACGGTTGAGCGTCAGTCTCACTTAAGGGTCTGGTGGCCGGTTGGGGCTCAGCTCCGGAGGACTTGGTATGAGAAGTGATTCTGGTAGCCTTGGATCCGGACGGTTTGTCTCTTGAGGCTCTAATAGATGCCTCTGATCCGGAGGCTTTATCTTTGGCTCCAGACTTGGAGGGCCCCGTGAGAAACATTAAATCCAGGAGTTGCTTTTTGGGCTTAGTGGGAGCGCCGTTCTAGGAAGAAAACGGCTGGTAGAACGAATCATAGTGCGACACGTGTCCTATGATCCAGAGCAAAACTCTTAGAATTCTGAGAAGTATTCAGTCCGGATAAACCTTGAACTGAATACATGAGCGATCCGGAAATTTTTTTTGTTGGCTAAATGAGTTTTTTAGTTCTGCTAAAGATCTTTGACAAAACCTAAAAAAGGGGCTACTGATGAGTCCGGAATTATTCACCACTGCTCACTGAGAAAACCAGACAACTGTAATTCGGACAATAGGTGCCCACTGAACTATCCGGACATGACAAAAGTACTAAAACATTAAACACCTTATGACTAAGCTAGGTGCTAATCTACTTAAGAACTAATGGGTCTTTAAACTCGACCCGGTTTTACAACTTGACATGAAAGCCCATGGGTCCATAATTAAGGGTATAAATACCCAACCACTTTAATTAATGAGGGTAATGAACATTTAATACAACCAGACAGCTTAAATCTCTCACTACAAAAGACCCAAACATTTAATACCCTTAAAATTCTCTAAAACAACTAACAAAATTACCCTCAGTTCAAAATAATCCTCACCAATATCAACCTCATAAATCCTAATAATATTAAGCCAAATGTGTGTTCTTAGATATAATGATACTCTTAAGGGTTACAAATGTCTCAGTTCTACTAGAAGAATTTATATTTCCAGAAATTTCATTTTCAATTAATTTGATTTTACATGTTCCTCTGGTTTTTTAAATACAAAAACTTATAGGAGTCAATATGTTATCTCTAGGTTATATAGTCTTCTTAAATAACTAGTGGTAGACGATGTTTCTAAATTAGTTATACCATACTCGGTTTTTTACTCTGCTCTACCTATATCTTTAAATCGTCATCAACACTTATACACACTCACTACAATGTCGAATCAATAAACACAACCCTCCTACGATCAAATTTCATATTAAAAAATTAGCCTAGACACAAACATCTACTCTTATAGTATACTAAAACTAACAAAAACAGACCACTGACTTTACCACCGACAATTTTCATACTCAACACTCTACCCAAACACAAACACATACTATTACAATAGACCTTATATTTCCCCGTCCAAGTACCAACACACAACCACATACTCTAAAAATTTAGATCCTATCAAATCAAGAGCCAATAAAGGTTATACTAAACCTAGAGTTATATACACTGGGTTGACTTTTTCTCCTATAGGACTTCCTAAAAAACCTATCAAATACTTTGAGGTGGTTTGTGATCCTAAATGAGTTCAAGCAATAAGGGCTCAGTATAATACCTTATTTCATAATAAAATATGGTCTATATTTCTATGGACTTCTACTATGAATATTATTATTCTAAATAAGTATACAAGGTCAAGTACAATCAATATACTTTTATGCAAAATTACAAGACAAGGTTGGTTACCAAGGGGTTCTACCGGACTCCAAGCATAGATTTTTTAAAACAATTTAACTTAATAATAAATGGTTTTACTATCAAACTAGTTTTGAATCTTGCAATATCCAAAGGTTCGATGTTCGGAAGTTGGACATCAATAATATTGTTCTAACAGGGTTATCACTAAAACAATCTATATGGCTTAACTTGAAGTTTATGAGGACCCTATAGAATCTTCATATTTATGTCAACTATATAAAGCACTTTATGGTCTAAAGCATGCACTTAGAGTTTGGTATTCTAAACTAAGAAGTACTTTGATTAAATAGGATTTTAAAAACTCAAAGACATATTACTCAATGTTCTTATATGCTTCTAAGATAACCATATTAATCATCATAATCTATATAAATGATATTAGTGATATACTAAATAACTCAATAAACTCATACAATTTCATTCACATACTACATTTAACATATTCCTGAAAAGATAGGGGCTCATTATATATGTTTCTTGGTATTAAAATCTACATAGACCTTACTCATTTTTATCTCCCACAAACAAAGTATATATATAACTTACTTTAGCGAGAGAGCCTTTCTAGCTCAAAACCACGTGCCATCCCAATGCGTGTTGGTAAATGATTTTTTATTTATAATGGTGATCCTCTTATACACCTTATAATATATGAAAGTGTATTGGGTGTGTTATAATATTTACCTTAAACAACTCCTAATATTGTTTTTTATGTGATTAAACTCAGTTGATTGCAACAATCACCTACTAACACTATATTGGCAATATGTAAAGTAAATTTTATGTTATTTATATAAAAATGATTAATTGGATTCCCAGAGCAAGATTATTTATCACTTCCATCTCAGAGGATCTACATATGGGTTGCTTGAGATGATGATTGCATGTCTATTATTGGTTATTATCTATTTTTTTGCGATACCTTAGTTTCAGAGTCCTCTAAAAACTAGAGTGTAGTCGCTCGTTTGAGTACCGAATAGGAGTATCGATCTCTAGCATATATGTATGTATAGTTTATATGGATTTGCTAAGTCCTTAATGAAATAACCTTCCTAGTTCTCCAATCCCCAATTATTTAGGGCGATAAGCTCAGGCTATCTATTTTTTCTCTAATATATTATTCAACGCCCATACAAAACATATAGAGTTGGATCTGCACTTTATTCGTAACCAATTTTTCCAAGGAATGCTCGATATACAATACATTCCCTCACATGATCAAATTGATGATGTCCTCGCCAAACATCTCTCTCACTCACGATTTCTATTCATCCAAGACAAACTCTGGCTCATTTGTTTGTCGCTCCATTTGAGAGGGGATAAAGGTTGCCTCACTCATTGTCTCACTTTAGAAGAATAAAAACTTGGAGCATATTAAAAAGAAAGTGTAATAGATAATTAGAGAGTGAAGAGACTTAGAATAGTTAAGGTTCAAATAAGCTAAAATAAACTAAGTGATTTTGAAATGAAAATGATACATTTTTGCATAACTCTCTCCTCATATGAAAACAACTTTTTTAACTAAAAATTCTCACTCTTATTGAGCCAACACTAGGCCTTATGACCATTCAAGCCCAAAAATATTCACAGTCCTCACAAATACTAATATAAATATGTAAACATAAAATAAAAAATTATATAACAATAGCTACAATAAGATTGTAGATTACTACACATAGTACAATATTTCAACCTATTTAAAACCTTATAAAAACACTAATATATCTTATGAAATATGTTAAGTATGGAATCATAGTGAAGGTGACAAGATCATTGCCAAAGACATGACTTCATGTCAAAGGTGGTAACTTTGTATGAAAGTTGTAACTTGGTATCATACGTTGTAACTTAGATTGATGTTGAATATAAAATCTAGGACTAAATGCAGAAAGTTAAAACTAAGTATAAAACTAGAACTGAGTGTTCACACTAGAGCTATGTCTTGATGGATGGAACTAAAGATACTAGAATAGGACAAAGTGCGAGGATATGTGCGTCGTTCTATCATGGTATCACGGTAACGGTACCATTACGGAAATGGTAAAATATGGCGGGTTTTCGTCTCGTCTCGTCATGGTAACGGTAACCTGCCCCATATTATCACGGTCACCGTAAAACTAGGCAGGATATACTTCATACCCTGTCATGGTAATGGTAGCGTCACGATAGCATGAAAAACTTAATGTATATTTTTAATCGTCCAAAACTCATAATAATTTTTATTTTACATTTCTTATAATGTGGTGGATTTTTAAGAACCGAGTTTAATGTATTCAAGAAAAAATCTAAATTTATGTTATTTTATAACACATAACTACAAGTGTTGTTATTGCTTGATAAACAAATTGCTATAGATTTTATAGTTTGATTATAGCTTTTATATATAATTTAAAAGTAGTGTTATAAGGTTATTATAATTTTATTCTTATATTTTGATTGTTATCGTTGTTTGATTATAAATACTTACAAGTGTTGTTATATTTTAATCATTATTAGTGATAAAATAATTGTTATGGTTTGATTATAGTATAATTTGTTATAGTTTATTTATTTTATAAATAGTAAAAAAGATATGATAAGTTGTTATATTACGAAATTTAAGGTTAAAATATAAAATTTATTGATTTAATCCTTTCATAGTTTATACTCATACATGTGAAAAGTTGTGCAAATATTCTCAAATTGAACTACCCAATTGCAAACTCACGAATAAATTTATATTACAAATATTCTTCATCCGAAAATCATTCTTTTGATTCGGCCGGTTCTTCATCCTCACATCCCTTAGCAAATTCATTCAAAAGATCTTCTTCAATATTATCAGATTCATCAAAGACTTTCATTTGATTATCTTTCATTTCATATTCCTTGTCTTGCATCTTATGGGTCGTCGTAGTTCAGTCATTGATTGCAACATGTACTTCAAGTGTATCACGAGTCAGTCTTGTTTGTTTAGTCGTATATTGCAGTCTAAACTTACTAAACACACATTCACTTGTCATTGTAGACATATATATAAAATATACCCCATTGGCTAACCTAGAAATAATAAAAAATACTAGTCTTTTTTGGACTTCCACCACTTTAAGATATCAAAGGATTTGGTTCATCATATTGTGTTAAATCATACACATTCTCAAAATTTACGGTCACTTCATTAACAGTTTGAGAAGTTTCTCTTATCATCGTCTAATTAGCAGTGAAGGTTCCAAATAATTATTATAATTTTTTCTTATCCCCTATTACTACTACTACTACCCTTTTAAATTTGAAGATCTAACATGCATATTTCTTTCGTGTTTGTCAACATATATAATATACATTTCATAAAAATAAGATTCATTTTCTTGAATATATGTGTTGTGATCATATGGTCCATTAGCAAGTCTTGTAGTTTTATAAAATAGTCTAACTAAACTTATAACCCCCCCCCCCCTCCCTCTCTTCCGAGTTTCTAAAAAGATTAAAAAATACAACTAAGAGCATAAAGGTGTAGGATGTATTAAAATATTTTCCAAATTTTGTTTCCATACTGGATACCATTTTGTGATATACATTCTTATCTCTATATGTATCTATATGAATGGAAAGATTAGTAATATTAAGAAAGGACAAATGAATATTCTGAGTATATTACGTATAAATTTTTTAGTTGCATCTTTAAACGACTTCAAGAAACGTAACAGTGCAACGTAATATATCCAATCTAATTCATAAGAGGATAATTAACATTATATCTATTATAACTTTTATTAATCGCTTCCTTATACTTATAAACATGTGCACGAGTATCATATGTATATTTTCATCTACTTTCGACATTTAAAACTAATTTTATGAATCTCTTTTTCTAATCCTATCGTATAGGACTCGAGGTCGAGCATAGTAGGACAGTTTTTTTAATAAACTCGATAAAATCAATAAATATCGCACTTATCACATCTTTTGCGACCAACTAAAGTATATGACAGAAAAATCTAGTGTGAAACTTTTATAAAATCTGGTTTGCAATCATTTTTAACTATTTTAATAATTTCACCGTTCGCAAATATATTATCAAAAGAAATTGATATAATTTTATTTATAGTATAAAATTATGCATACAATCTAACATACTATCTATAATTATAGAAGCATTATTCTAGTAAATAGAACAAAAATGTACAATTCTTCTTTAGAGTATCTAATCAAGATCAATCCAGTGTGAAGTAACACACGTAATATCAAATTCACAAGATGTTGTAATATCAATAGTCAAAGAAAATTTCCATGAAAAATTTAATATTGTATCTCTAATGTTCTTTTTGGTTTAAAATATTTCATATCTCTTGATCTCATAGAGCTATGTAGGATGCGTTTGGCTCTTAGGTTGACCCTATTTTCTATCCAACTCTCGTATCTTAAAGACTCGACAAAACCAAAAGGATGTGCACTACTGACGGCTGCTATCGGCGATACCACTGGCATGGTAAGAATTTGTTTTGAAGGTTAGATTTTCAAGAATATTAATATTGTGCATACATTGATTATTATTATAATAATAATAATAATAATAATAATTTAGGTTTGTATTTACCAAATTTTGTTAGAAATTTTGTTGTTTTCTGTTTGATGTCATTTAAATAATTTTTTCTAAAAAAATAAAACAATTGCTAAATAAATAGATCAAATCATAGCACAAATAGGAAAATGGGAAGATTATACCAAGAACTTATAATCATCAATGATCCTACACCGTCGATCAAACTTGAGTAGATCAAATATAAAATTTGCTCAAAAAGTATAGAAGAAAATTATAGAATAAGAATTTGGTTTCAGAGATTATAGTTGTTTTGAGAGCTTTTGGAAGAAGGAGATTGTTTGAGAGATGATTTGAAATATGAATGAGAAACTGAAGAGTTTCTTCTCTATTTATAGAGAAAAACCTAAAAAAAAATCTTTTATAAAAAAAATGAACGTGCATTTAGTCATAACGGACGTCCATTATATTGGACGGACGTCCGTTGGCTAGCTGTTATGGAAAACAAATATATGTTTGTCCTAAACGGATATCTGTTTGCCATAACAACTACTTGTTTCTACATATAAATATGATTATTGTACTCCAATTTTCTCATATAATCATTTTACTAATTTTAATCTTAAAATCATCCTTCAAATCTTCTTTTCTCAAATAATCACTATACTCGATTTACATTCTATGGCTCTAAAGAAAGGTTAGAAAAAGACCCAAATGAATATTTTTTGAATGATCCACATCAAGAACAAGAGCCATGGCAATGATAACGAAATATATGTTGGCTGATATAGACAAATAAATAGAAAAAAGAATCAGATGAGGATCCTCAGTCACAAATTCAAGATCGCGCTGACGATTACATAAAAATTTCGAGGGGAATTATTATGAACACATGTATGTTTTTTTATTCTGATAAGCTTAATGATGTCGTAGGTATCAAAGTGATATTTAATCATCTTAGATAGGTTGGTTGATTTGAATTTTTCAGATTTAGCTCCATATGTATATATATAGTACATCAATTTTATAGAACTGTGCAGAAATAAAATTTAAAATCTAATGTGGGGACAAGTTGTAAAATTAATGGTACACGATATACATTTTATAAAAATGACCTAGAATAACCATTTTGTTTGCCATAATGAGACTATTTATGAGATTTTTAAAGGTCCTTCAGTTATTCTCACAAGAATTAACATGATGATATGTGCATGTCGTTCAATATAGTAGTCGTAATACTAAATAACAATAGCCTTCAGCTAATATTTGGAAATAAGTATAGACCTACTAGTAGACATACTTATAATGGAGTTTATAAATTGGCTCTGAAATTGGTTAGTACTTGTTTAATTTCCTAGTAATAATAATAAAATAAATTCAAAATTTTCGAATCTTCAACATTTGTAATTGCTGCTAATAAATTTACCAAGTTTGATCATTAAGCATATAAATCATATATGTGGTAAAAAATATTTACCTTATGGGATGATACTAAATCAGTTTCTTAAAAGTCTGAGGGTAGATATTAGTGAGTATATTGAGCGTCTAGTTTGGAGAGGTTCCAGATTAGAAAATTTATTTATAAAAATACAAGAGATATATTTCTGGAATTGGCGATTCCGGTCAAAATGGGGGTGAAGCGAGTCTAGGAGGCCAAGCTGCCTTAATGGTGGATGAGAATCAGCACGATAGGATTCAAAGACCGACCATTTCAAGTGTTGGTTCTTATTATCACCCACCATTACCAATAATGGCATTGGTTCTTTTAGTTTTATTTTGTTATTTACGATTGTACAAATAGTATATGAATATATATATATATATATATATATATATATATATATATAATTATAAAATTTTAAAATGTTATATAAGTATATAATATTTCAATTTTTTAAAGATACAATTTTATATCGTGTAGCTAAATTTTAATCATAAAAAATAATTTAAAAATATATATTGAAAGATGTAAAAACTATGTAAAATATCTAATAAATTTAATAAATATGAAAAAATATATTTCAAATATTTTGTTTATGATATAAATATCTTAATTTATTTCATTCAACTAAATTTACACATTAAAATTATTTTTTAATAAATATATTAAAAAATCTAGCAAACTATCAAACGAGACGGGACGTGATTGGTCAGTCAGTGCATGATTATAATCACGGTGGGATGTAATCAGAAAGATATGCACTCATGGCGAGAAATCACGACGGGACAGTTTTATATGGGACGGGATGGGACAACATAGTAGCCATCTCTAGCTCAAACTAAGTATTGTACCTAGAAAAAATTGATCGGAGTAGTTCAATTGGAACTCATGACTCTCAACGTGAGTAGATGCTCAATCATAATTGTGTAGAAAAAAAAATCTATTTGAACCTATGAGTTAAGCATACTCGAGGATATGTTGGTTGTTTCCATTGGACTGAAGATCGTGGTCGATGGTGTGGAGACTTGATCGATTTCATTGTCTATGGCATGTCTGATGCATGATACCAATGTTGAATGACCGATGTTACCGAGGACATATGTTGATGCCATTGGTTGATGTTGTCGAGGGCATGTGTGGATGCTATTTGAATATTGCATTTTGATCTGATAAGTTCCTAATAAAATTGAGCTTATTTTATTTGCTGAAAGTTTCATATTTAATTAGATCTCCTATTTTGATCTTCATGTATTAATTGAAATTTATATTTATTATATTTTATATTCACTAAGTCTTTTATTTTAATTAGGTTTTCTATTAATTGAAATTTTATATATATTAGTTGTCTTATTTTATGATTATGATTTTTTACATTCATTTATTATTGTGATTTAATCACAATTTCTTTCTCAGCCTATAAGAGAAATTTATGACAAAGTTGAGTGATTGAGTGTTTATTGCTTGAGAATCTTCTTGTAACCTCCTATAAATATATTATGTATATTACCCGTAAATGTATGATTTTTTCACGATCTAAACCATGTTAAATCGTTTGTTGTGCGATTGATTAACTTTATGTTATTTTTTGTTAACTTTTTTTTGAATAATATAATAGCAAAAGCTCTAATTATCTTCTAAAACCTCTCGGTATGTATTCGTCAATTGGTAGCCAACGAGTCTTATTAGGGTTGGATCAGTTATTGTTTAGATATTATTGATTTCCCTAACAAGTGATGCAGTTAGTGTGAATACCTGATAAAAATATTCAATGTTTTATGAAGAAGACGAATTATAAGGAAGAAAAAATATCAAAGATCTTGAAGTAAGGTCAAGTGCAATCACAATTATGGTTTCCATGAAGTTTAACAGGTGATAATGACTTTAATATGTGAAAAATTAAGGTTAAATCATTCCTTGTAAATATAGGAATATTTCCTACCATTCAAAAGAATGGTAGGAAGGAGATTGATATCGATATGTTGATATTGATCTTGGGGGACGAAATGGTTTGAAAGGTATCAAAAGTGTCCTTCACCATATAGATATTAAATAAGATATAAGTTATTTATATGAATAAATCATTGACATATAATTTATAAATTAATAAGCAGCTTTACGTTACAGATGGTAGCAGGGACATCCAAAGACATTTGGATGATTTCAATTTAATTATTCTGAATTCAAATGTAGTTGTGGTCAAGGTAGAATATGAGAATCAAGAAATTATCCTTTTGAGCTCTGTCGGAATTGTATGAGAACTTTATTGACATCATGATTTATCGCAAAGAGCCTCTCACGATGGTCGAGATGAAGAGTGTCTTGAACTCAATAGATCTTCAACGAAAGACAATTATGAATGATGACTCTAACAGGGTCGTAGTGGGTATGAGTGGAAATATTGGATGAAGAAATTTACTCAGGAAAGATGTTAGTTCTAAGATAAAATATTAGTATTTCCATAAGGAGGGCCATATCACTAAGAACTTCTCAAAGAAGAGGAAATCATATAGTTATCCAAAGGCCGAGAGATGATGGGATGATCTCAAATGACTATGAATATGTTGATGGGTTAGTGGTTTATTCTTCCATGCACAATAACAAGTGGGATCTTATTTCTAAAAATTCATTCTATATGACTTCTGGTATGAATTAAAGTTGTAGTGAGAGAATCAAGAACAGAAAGTCTTCAAGGAGAATTTAGAGTAGTGAAAAGTGCTTCTGAATTTTTCATAGGTCAAAATAACTCCTCCAGCCTCTTTAAATAGGCACGGTGAGTTAGTTAGAGAAACGGTTACATATTGGTATATTTACAATTTAACCCTTCGGTTTCTCCTAAAGCCTAATTTAATCCTATAATTACAGAACTTATCACTTTAGTCCCTATTAATTGCACTTATGTCCCTGAGGAATATCTTTCCTTATCAGTAGCCCCCCTAGTTCTTATACAGAAATTTATAAGAACTATTAGCTCCTCGAATTCTTCCTCGGATCAACACCATTTTCACCATTTTACGTCTTTATTATGATTGAACTTAATGGTCTATGACTTTCTTCGAATTTGTGAATAAGTGCAAACGGATTTCTCAATTGCTTCGAATTTAACTCCTCTTCGAATTTGACTTCTTATGGTATAGCTTTGCCTCTTCTTCGAACATTATTACTTCAAACATAGTTTAATAACACTTTGAAATCTCTGATCCCTAGCTGATGGATTGATTAGACCTCTAGTGGTAGACCTGTGACACTACTCGTTTCCTTTTCGTTTCATATTCCACCCAATGAAAACAACTTACTTGTTCCACACTTTCACATTCTCGACGTCATTCTTTTACCCTATAAATACCCAGCTATTCATTCATTAAGAACTTTTTAGAGAATCCGTCTTTTGAACCATCTTCAATCTGTTCTTCATCTTCAACCTCTTCATCTTCAACCTGTTCTTCATCTTCAACCTGATCTTCATAAACCTTCAACTCACTTCATCTTTTCTTGTCTACCCAAGCAATCTCTCATACCAATACCCATTGTATGAGAAGATATCCTAGATATAATAGATTTAAACCCAGAAGACCAGTAAGATCAAAGAAAAATCTTTTTCCTGGTTCCAGTAACCAAGTATTCGGGGCCTACGATTATCTTTGCATTTCTCGAAGAGCCAAAGAATACAAAGCTGCTGGGTTGATCTACAACGGTCCTCACTCTTCCTGTACCACTTTTAAATACGGTAACTTCAATCCTAACCTTGCCACTTCGTCTTCACCTTTAGTTTCTAACCCAGAAAATAATCCAACAACCTCTCTTCCTCAAAATCTAGTCAATTCTTCATTGTTAAGACCTCATCGGAAATCTAGAGTCGTTACTTTAGATAAACCACCAACTGATAATAAATCACAACCCAATTCACCTGTCCTTCAAGTCGAAGAGACAAAAAACCTTCAATCCAACCCACTCCCTCCTCAATTCGAGGCTATCAGAGCTAAACGTGCCAAAAAATCACCTTTTCTAGTAATGGGTGAAGAAGCAGAAAACTCTTCTCCTCCTCAACACTCTCCTCCTCCCCCACAAGAAGTGGATGACACTACACCAGAGTGTAGTCAGCCAATTCCTGTGACTCAACAAGAGACTCAAATCCGAAGTCACTCCGATGAAGGTCACAAAAAAGACGATTCAGAAGCTACTGAGTCTGATGCCGAAGAGGAATCCGAGGCTGATGGTGTAGCTCCTCCAAAGAAGACTCGAGGGAAAAAAGCTCTTATTACACTTCCCAAGAACGTTGCCTCCTTAGTTCAAGAAAATCTCAAGCCTCTTTCTGCTTGGTACATTCTTGCCTTAAAGAATGTATCGTACAGCTACTACCTCGAATAAGAGAAAGAGCAACTCAGAAGGCTATGGGGGTTAACTGACAATATGATTCTTCGATTACCAGTTGAAGGAGAGACACCCTTAAACTGTCAAAAAGATGAGCTAGTAGTGTACCCTGAGCTCTTCAACTGGGGACTTCGATTTCCCCTTGATCTGATGATAGTAAGGTTCTTCGAAATCCACAGATTGTGCCCAACACAAGTCACCCCCAACTTGCTCTTCACTTTGTTCTCAGCAATCATGGTATCGAGGCTTGGAGGCATTCCCCTCGAAATCGAGGACTTCATCTCAGTAACCAAAGTTTCAAATGGCCCAGTTCTGCCGTTTTACTACTTAACCCTTGAAGATGATTTAAAAATTATCGACGACCTCCTCGAAGCCGATAAGTTCTGGAAGCAAAGATTCGTCTTCCTGTCAGGTGCCTGGGAAAATGGCAAAGATATTTCCGATGCCAATCCTTCCAAACTTACCCTCACTTGGAGAGATAGTAGTAAGTGATACTTTCCTTTACTTACCTATTTGTTTTCGAATCAATTTATTTAGCTAACTATTTGTCTCTCTTTAGAAATTCTGAGGCGATTTAAGAGTCGTCGAAAAGAAGCCAAACTCATCTTCCAAAAAATGGCTGAGTGGGCTGAAAAGTCTTGGGGAAATGGCTTTCACTCAGCATTCGAGCCTATTAACTTTGTTAATAGCCATCTCTGGCGTATATCTTTAAGGGCTGACTTCCCTGAAGATCCGATGACGCAACCAGATCCCCTTCTAGCAGTTCAGAGGATACTTGCACCAGATGGGAAATGCTATCTTCCGCTTCGGAATCGAAGTGACAGCCATCTTCCTTTAAAGAAAAAAGGAAAATTGACCCAGAAGAAAACCAGCACAAGCAAGACTAAGCCTTCCAAGACTTCGAAGCGTGTAGGGAAAAGAAAAACATCTGCACCTTCGCTTCCCACCATATCCGAAGAAGACCAACCTGTCCTGAAAAAGAAAAAGGACACTTCTCCAAAAAAGAAAAAGAATAAGTCTAGCAAGCCAAATGAAAAGAACGAAGCTGATATACTAGAGGCTGTGCTAGCTTCCGAGGCGCAGGGTAAAACTTTTGTTGAGGAAAACCCTGAAGGAGAAATAACACTTGGAGATAAACAAATAGATGATTATCTGAACTTCGAAGACTTTAACTCAAGTGGAGATTTTGTGTTTTCTGGCTCTCAAACTGCCAATGTTGTTCCACCAATTTTTACTCGGGCTGCTACAGCTTCGACATCTAACACCATCGCTCCTGTTCATCAGCCATTAGTCTTTCCTCACTCAGAGAAATCCGATGAGGTAACTTCAATTCTCCAACCTTTTCCAAATTTAATTGCTGCAGTCACAAAGTTATACGAAGAGGTGAGCAAATCTCAAACCCAATTGGAGCGCCTCGCCCAAGAGTTAGCTAGGAGCAGAAAAGAAACAGTCTCTGAAAAGACTTCGAAAAATGAAGCACTCCAGAAATTCGAAGCTGAGAAAGAACAGCTTCTTAAAGAACACAAGGAAGAAGTCGAAGCTCTTAAAACTACTCATCTGCAGGCTCTTGAAAGTCTAAAGGCTGAACATTCTACTGCTATTTCCGATGCTACGGAGCTTATTAAGGAAACGAAAGAGAAACTGGAAAAAAGCCAGACTGAGATTACTACACTTCGAACAGGATTCGAAGAAGAAAAGAAAGCTGCAGTCAAACAGGCTGAAACCAAAGTTAGTTCTGTGATGCTCGAAGGCATGAAGAAAACTCAAATTGATACATCTATTCAGCTTCTTCGAGAAGTTCATGCTGCTTGTCCAAGACTAGACTTATCAAACCTTTGGAAACGAGTTCCAGAAGAACAACGCCCAAAGGAAGCTTTCGAAGCGCCACCAAGCTCCTCCTCAGAAGAAGGAAATAATTCCGAAGAGGAATCATCAGAAGAAGAAGAAAATGATGCCTAATAGGCTACGCAGTTCGTTTTTGTTTTTTGTGTATGTGATTAAGTACTTCCCCCCTTTTTTGTAAACTTCGTATTTTATCCCACGAGCAAACCACTTATCTTTTTTATATCTTAAATTTCTGGTATACTTGTTTGAACTGGTTATTTCTAAACATAGATGCACTCATAAGACGTGGCACCTCGAAAAATAGATGCACTCATAAGACGTGGCACCTCGAAAAATAGATGCACTCATAAGACGTGGCACCTCGAAAAATAGATGCACTCATAAGACGTGGCACCTCGAAAAATAGATGCACTCATAAGACGTGGCACCTCGAAAATTTGGTTGTTTCTTCAAAGCTATCGCTTCGGAAAATTATTCTTGGTCAACTTTCAAAGATGATCAGTCTTTGCCAAATTACCAAAATAATAAATCACACATCATAGTAAACAACCAATGGCCAAAAGAAATTTTATTAAAAAATTCAATATTAACCAGACACCTCGTTAAAACCTTTCTGGGCCAACAGATAAGGAAAGAGTATGTCTGTTTTACAAAAATTCGAAGTTCAGTTTTACTCATAGTACAATTTCAAGTGCTCTATATTCCAAGGGTGTTTGAGCATCCTTCCTTCTCGATCTGAAAACCTGTAGGAACCTGGTTTGACCCTCATTTTAACTTCGTAAGGACCTTCCCAATTCGGGGCCAATTTTCCGAGGTGTTTATCCTTGGTGTGAAGAAACACTTTTCGCAACACTAGATCGCCAATTTTGAATTCTCTTCTCTTAACTTTAGCATCGTACCTGCTTCTCATTAATGTTTGATAATGGATCATATTCAAATGTGCCTTGACTCTTTTTTCTTCCAGCAAATCAAGTTCCACCCTTCTAGTCTCATCGTTATCTGCATCGGAATATTGTAGTAGTCTATAAGAGGGCAATGTAGATTCAGCAGGGCACACAGCGTCCATCCCATATACTAAAGAAAAAGGAGTCTCTTTTGTAGCCTCTCTAGGGGTTGTTCTATATGCCCATAATACTTCTTGAAGAAAATTTGGCCATTTCCCTGCTGCTCCTGCCAAATTTTTCTTCAAGCCATCCAAAATAGATCTATTTGTAACTTCCACCTGTCCATTTGCCTGGGGATGGAAAGGAGTGGAAAAGCATTGTTGTATCCCTTTCGAAGAGCAAAAAGAATCCATTTCCTTGTTATTAAATTGAGGACCATTATCAGTTGTTATTTTCCGAGGTACTCCAAAACGGTAGCAAATGTTACTTTGAATAAACTTGATTACATCCTTAGCTTTTGTCCCAGCTAAGGGTTCTGCTTCTGCCCACTTCGAAAAATAATCAACCGCAACAATAATCATTTGTCTTCCACCAGAAGCCATAGGTAATGGTCCCACTAAATCAATTCCCCACCTATCGAAAGGAACTGCCTCTGAAATCGTCATTAGGGGTACCGCTGGTTTGTGTATTAAATTTGCATACCTTTGGCAAGTGTCACAACTTCGAACTAACGACTTGGCATCTTGCAAAATGGTAGGCCAATAATATCCTGCCAACAATACCCTACGCGTTAAAGCTCTAAACCCACAATGAGCTGAACCATCCCCATCATGCAGTTCGGATAGAATGTTCTGAGACTCATGCTTGCTTAAACATCGTAGTAAAGGTTTCGAAGCAGACCTTTTGTACAATACTCCATCCAATACCACATAGCCAAGGGATTTGTACTTTATTTTCTTGAGCAAGTGCTTATCCATAGGTAATATTCTATTTGAAATAAAGTTTAACAAGTCAAACCTCCAATCTCCTCGAGCGCACATCGGATTACTTACCACCTCATCAACAACTTCACATTGCTCAGAATTCGGTATGATCGAGGGCGATGGTTGTGTTACAATCCATGGGTATTCTTCTGAGTAAGCCATTGTCGCCAAAGAATCAGCCATTGTATTGCTCCCTCTTCGAATATGCTCCACTTCGACATTTTCAAACTGTGCCATCATCCCTCGAAGTTCTTGTAAGTACAAAACCAAACGTTCCTTTTTAGCTTCTGATGCTCCTTTAACATGGTTAACCACCAACTGTGAATCTGTTTCCAAGCGTACAAACATCGCTCCACAAATCTTTGCTAACCGTAATCCTGCTAGCACAGCTTCATATTCAGCCTCGTTATTCGAAGCATGAAAGCCAAATCTTATAGCTTGAAACATAAATTCCCCTGTTGGTGCCACCAATTCAACTCCTGCACTTGACCCCTTGCTACTGGATCCCCCATCAGTTCGTATTATCCACGTCGGATTCACATTAGTTTTTTCATCATTCGTCTCTTCGGATCTACTTGAGTGGAACTCCACCAAAAAATCTGCTAAGGCTTGAGCTTTAATAGTTGTTCGAGGAGAGAATAGCACATCGAAATCTCCCAACTCCACAGACCACTTGGTCATCCTTCCTGAAATGTCTGGTTTTTGCAAAACATTTTTTAATGGATATGAAGTTCGAACCACAATCGTATGTGCCTGGAAGTAAGGGCGCATTTTTCTTGCTGCCACTACTATACACAGTGCCAATTTTTCGAGCTTTAAATAGCGTTTCTCAGCATCAACCAAACTTTTGCTGACATAGTAAACAGGCTTCGAAATTTTTGTGTCCTCACTGACCAAAACTGCGCTTACTGCATAATCTGACACTGCTATATACAAAAATAACTGCTCACCTTTCCGAGGCTTTGATAATATTTCAGGAGAGGACAAAAGATTTTTTATCTTCAAAAAGGCTTCTTCACAATCCGAAGTCCACTCGAAATTATTGGGTTTACGCAGCACCTGGAAAAAAGGCAAGCACTTATCTGAAAAACGAGAAATGAATCTGTTCAAAGCTGCTAACCTGCCCGTTAGCATTTGCACTTCTTTGATATTCCGAGGTGAAGACATCGATATCAGAGCCTTCAACTGTTCTGGATCCACCTCGATTCCTCTTTCACTAATCATATACCCCAAAAATTTGCCAGATCGGACTCCAAATGTGCATTTTTCTAGGTTCAACTTCAATTGAATGGCTCTAAGATTCAAAAACGTCTCTTCTAAATCATCAATATGTTCATAATCACTCTTGCTTTTAACAAGCATGTCATCGATGTACACTTCAATATTTCTCCCAATCTGTGAAGCAAACGCCTTATTCATCAGCCTCTGGTATGTTGACCCAGCATTTTTCAATCCAAACGGCATTACTTTATAGCAATGCAAACCTCTGTCAGTAATAAAAGTCGTGCTTTCTTCATCATCTGGATTCATTCGAATTTGATTATACCCCGAAAATGCATCCATGAAAGTCAAAATTTTATTTCCCGAAGTGGAATCCACTAACTGATCTATTCGAGGCACCGGAAAAGGATCTTTTGGACAGGCTCTATTCAAATCTGTGAAGTCCACACACATTCGCCATTTTCCGTTCTTCTTTTTCACTACCACCGGATTAGCCGTCCACCTCGGATAATTGGCCTCCCTGATGTGCCCCATCTTGTATAGCCGATCCACTTCGGCAACTATGGCCTCGGATTTCTCCAATGAAAAAGCCCTTCTTTTTTGAATAATCGGTTTGACCTTCGGATCAACCGCTAAGCTATGACATATGATGTTACTTGGGACCCCTACTACGTCTTCGGATCTCCACGCAAACACATCCAAATTTTCAGACAAAAAAGTCAACAACTTTTCTCGCATCGACAAAGATAACAGGGTGCCAATTCGAAGTACCCTGCCATTATTAAAAATATATTCCTCTATTTCTTCATTGACTACCACAGAACTCGGGGTTGACCTCGGATCATCAATTCCCTCATCTGCTCCATCAGAAGACAACCCCCCAAACTGCTAATTCTCCATCAGATCATCAGAACTTTTGCCCCGTAGTCTAAATGCAGCAGCATAACATTCTCTTGCTACCTTTTGATCACTTTGAACTACGCCAACCCGGTCCTCAATCACATACTTTAAACACTGATGAACTGTGGAAACTACAGCATACATCTTCGCCAACCACGACCTCCCAAAAATAGCATTATAACTTGACGGACAATCTACCACCACAAAAAGTACTTGTACTTTCTTCTTGAAAGGCCCCTTTCCCAAAGAAACTTCACCCTCGAACTCTCCTATCACATTTGCTGTTGCGCCAGTAAACCCTATGATAGTCCTTTCTGATCTTTCTATTCGAGGCGGAGCAGTCAATCTCTCATACGTCGACTTGAAAAGTACGTTAGCAGAGCTTCCTCTATCAATCAGCACTCGTCGAATCTCCACCCCGCATACTTCTGCTCCTATGGCCACCGCATCTTCATGTGGCCCAGTAATCCCCCTCAAATCATCCACGTCGAAAATTATAAAGGGCACATCCTTTCTGTTGCTTAGGTGTGCCGATGCGCCTCCCTCAATTTGTCGTGTTAAATTTACTATATGCCTCTTCCTTGAATTATTAGTGTTGTTGGTCATCGAATCCCCTCCAAATATTGTTAGTGATTCGAAAAAGGCACACAAATCTCGAACACTTCCCTGACGCATCGGCTCATCTATTGACATTAACAAAAGTCGACTGGGGTCTGGTTCGACGTATTCCGAGGCTACATCGAAACCATCCCCCTCACCTACAACATCTAAAATCATTAACGCAGTTTCCTGCTTAGAATTAGGATTACCACCTTTAGGAGCTGTAGCCTTGGCATTCTTCCTGACATATTCCAACAACTTTCCATTTTCGATCATAATTTGCATCTCCTTCTTCAGAGCAATGCAATCATTTGTATCATGGCCGATGTCTTCATGATACCTACAGAATTTATTATTGCGCTCCTCTCTTGGCCTGTTAATAGCTGGTGGCTTTCTAAAATTGATTGTTCCCCTTGTTTTTTCATATATCGAAGCCACGCTCTTAGTTAAATCTGCATAGTAATCTGGCCTTACCCACACATTCGACCTGGACCTAAACTGCTGCTGATTATTAGAATTATGCTGATTATATCCCCCTTGATACGAGTTCGAGGTTTCTCGGTTAGAAACATTTTGATTATTCTTTGAACGCGAAGGATTGTTGTTCGATATGTTAGATTGTCCACTCCCCTTCTGAACAGTACTAGCACCTCCTCGAACCCTCGTCGATTCTTCGACCTTAATCTGGTCCTCAACCTGAGCCATAAGAGCTCCAAATGTTAACGCTCTGCGCCTCGTAGTCTCATCGGCTAAATCCCCAGGCAACAGCCCTTGCCTGAACGCCGCCATAGCCACACTTTCTTCACAGTCATCCAATTCAGCCTTTGTTGACACAAACCTCTTGGTATAATCCTTTAACTTCTCTCCCACAGCCTGCTTGCATTGTATTATTGTGTCTCCATTGGCTCTCATTTCCTTGCTTCCCACAAACTGTCTTCGGAAAGCGGTGTAAAAACCTCTAAAATTTGCAATTGACTCCTTAGGAATCTTATTGAACCATTTCAGCGCAGTTCCCTTAAACGTTTGAGAAAAATCTCTACACACCAATTTATCGTCATCTTCGAAATTAGTCATGTAGTTTTTAAATTGTTCTATGTGGTCATCGGGATCTTGAGTCCCATCAAACTTATCAACTTTGGAAATATCAAATCGCCTCGGTAGCGGCACAGATCTGATCTCCCTGACCAATGGTGAGTCCCTCCAGTCGACCCCCTGAACATACTGGTCCTCATTTCTCATCCCCACAGTTGCGTATAAGCTGGACTCACCTTCATATTTCCAAGGCGAACACCTCCGAGGCGAATATTTCCGAGGTGAGTATACTCGCCTCTCTTTCTTTTTCCTTCCTTCCTTATACGCCTTAGCTGGCCGGAGCTCACGCTCTGTTCCTCTTGAACGGCCTCGAGAGCGTTCGTACCTCGGTGTTTCATCAGACTCGGAATCTTCGAAGTCCTCCTCATCACTAGAGTTTACATACAGTCGCCTTTGTAACTTTTCTTTCCTCTTTATCCCGCTATATTCTTTTTTTTGCTCAGAACGTGCTTTACGCTGCTCATAGTGATCATCGCCATCGTCCATCGACTGATCCGACTGATCATTACGATCGCCCCCTGCTATTTTAGACCTAAGTCTAGCACCGTCATTATCTCCTTTCTTTTTTACCAATTCGTCAAGCTCCGCCACCTTCTTTATCATCTCATTCATTTTTCCTTCAAAATCAAATTGGATTGATTGAACAGGAAACGATTTACCTGCCTCTTGCAGATCGGATTTCAGCGTTTCCATAGCCTTGCGAACGGATGGATTGTCGCCTTCCTCTGGATTCATTTTCGATCAGCGAAAAATCGAACAGAAAATGAAAATTTGAACGAAAAACTTTGCAAAACTCAAACTCGAACGTCGATTTCTGATCTGTTGATCAAGGTATCCACGCCCCCTCCTTCTAGCGCCAATTTGGTATGAATTAAAGTTGTAGTGAGAGGATCAAGAACAGAAAGTCTTCAAGGAGAATTTAGAGTAGTGAAAAGTGCTTCTGAATTTTTCATAGGTCAAAATAACTCCTTCAGCCTCTTTAAATAGGCAGGATGAGTTAGTTAGAGAAACGGTTACATATTGGTATATTTACAATTTAACCCTTCGGTTTCTCCTAAAGCCTAATTTAATCCTATAATTACAGAACTTATCACTTTAGTCCCTATTAATTGCACTTATGTCCCTGAGGAATATCTTTCCTTATCAACTTCCAACAAACATTAGTTTGAAAACATGAAAGTACTTGAATATGGTAAGGTCATGTTGGGGAATTATGTGTGTTGTATAGTTAATGGAATGAGGAGATTCAAGCTATCTTCTAAACTGGAATTTTTTTTAATAAATGTAAGTTATGTCCCTAAACTTAAAAATAACCTTTTATATATAGGTATGATAGATAAGGAAAGGTTTGAGTATAAAAGTAAACATAGCAGACGTAGGGTTTTGAAAGACTCATATGCTGTTATAAAGGCTAGTGTTGAGAATGAGCCTGTTGAGATTCGGTTGTAGGCATTTTAAGGCTTGTCAAAGTATGTGGAGATCCAATCATGGAAGTACTTTATGAGATTTAGGACTGATAATGTCATAATATGAGTGCCCCGATCATTCACTGTTATTATTCTAAAGTTGGTATATCTAGACGCAAAATCTTGAAGAATATTATGAGCATGGAATAACTGAGAATATGAGTTGAAGCTTACTTAAAGTAAATTTTATGCTTCTAACAACTTGATATAACAAGAGGTTGAGTGAATGAAGTATTGGACAACTATCATCGTCAACATGAGCCCGTGTACTTTCGGCCATGGAAATGTAATAGGTGTCGGAGGAGGAGCTGGAATTGACACGGAGTTTGAACGTCAACATGAAGATGAGGATTCTTTGTCGAAACTATTTTTAAGCTGGGTTCGGGTTCGACATTTATAAATGAAGTTCAAGCATTGTTGGGTTGGGGTCTTGACCTTAAGTTTGATAGGTAAAAGGTTTCAGATGTTCAAACTGTAGAGCAATAAGAAGACTTTGATATTGATTTATAAAATGTTGCTCGATCTGATGTTGAGTTAGGTGAGATGGATATTACTACTGTCTTATTGGATGTAAAATATCATAATATTGGTTTGTTGAGGAGGATTATCGATACAGAGTTTACAGACTACATTAGAACTGTATCATTACATGCGTACATGTGAATAGTTTATCTTTGATGAGAAGTTGGAGCAACTGGGTAACATATATTGTATCATTATGAGCATAAGTGCAAAATTGTTGAGTATATGGTTATAATGACATTGGCTAGATCATTATCGAGGGATTGACTTGGTATCAAAGGTTGTAACTTGGTGTGGAAGTTGTAGTTTGGTGTCATAAGTTGTAACGTATAGTTGAAAGTGGATGCTGAAGTTGGGACTAAGTACCGACGACTGAAACTAAGGGTTGAAGCTGAAACTGAGTGTTGGCAATAAAATAAGGTAACAATGTCTAGAACTAAGTGTTGTAGCTGGAGAAATATGATCGGAGCAGTTTAGCTGAAACTGCTGACTCTCTATATGACTGAATGCTCAATCAGATTTTGGTGCAGAATGAGTCTACTAGAACTTAAGAGTTGAGTATACTCGAAGATATGCTGGTTATTTCTATTAGGCTAAAGATCTTAATCGATAATGTAAAGATTTGGCCAATGTCGTTGTTGGTGATATGGCCGATGTGTCGATGCCACTGACATGTGTCGATGCCACTAGAACGCTGCATTTTGATCTTATGAAACTAAGCTTAAGTTAAGTTTAATATTTGATTTGATCTCATATTTTGGTCTTCTCATATTAACTAGATTTTATATTTTAGGTAATCTATTTTAATTAGGTGTCGTATTAATCTGGAATTCATATTTATTAGATTTCATATTTTTGTGATTAAGATTTTATTATAGTCTTTGATTAATATAATTTAATGTGGTGTGTTTGTTGGAAAATTAAATTTTTTTTCTAAATTTATAAATAAATAAAAATTATAGCGTGTCGTCAAGTTTGTAGCCTCAGGACAAGTAAATGACATAGACATTTTGAGATTCACGATTTTTTTTTTAAATCCAAATAAAAGATTTGTAACAAAATCAAGTGATTAAGTATTTACTGTTTAAGAATTTTCGTACAACTCTCTATAAATAAATCAATATAAGATTTTTTTCGCAATATGAACTACATTAAATTTATTATTATGTGATATATTTATCTTATATTCTTTCTCGTTAATTTTATTTTCGAAATGAGGAGGTCGAATTTTTATTATTTTTTATAATTTCTCGATGAATATTTATCTACTCCCCCATTGCTTCAGTCTCGTGTTAGGATTCGGTTTAATCGAATATTAATATTGTTAGAACTAAATCGGTATTGTTGATTCCTACGAAACAATTGAAAAAATAAGATTGCAGTGAAGTTAAAAATCAGAAGCGTTCCTTTCTCTCCATTTAAATTCAATATATATAACACAGTTTGCCCTAATCATGAGAAAAACACCGACACATGTTATACAACTGGTCCGGGCTTGATTCCTTTTATATGATAAAAATGCAAGCTGTTTTACCTATGATTTATTACTAGTTTAATTGGACAAAGATAATATAAAAAGCTGGACCTTTTCTCAATGACTTTTTTGTTTGACCCAGATAAAGTTGAACCCACATGAGCCAGCCTTTACTTCCAATCTTTTTTCACTTTTACCAAAAGATAATCTATACAAACTGGAAACTTAATCGTAGGTTTTGTAGCCAAACAACATTTAAAAACTATAACATTGTTAAGTTATTTCTCAACTGATTATTGATCATTTAGATTTTGTAGTACAAATAAATATATATATATATATATATATATATATATATATATATATATATATATATATATAAAGGCTTTAGAGTGAGTTATAAAAAAATCAACATTTGTATGAATTTAGGTGAGAGTTATTCATATTTTTAGTCAAATCCAATTAAGTTTACTATTTTTGTCGGATTGGATAGCTATCGGATATACATAGACATGATTTTTATGAATTATATCTGGCTGCTGACACAAAAAACAATATGCTGGAATCAGATGTGTTTGGTTTTGATTTAAAATACAAATACGCATATTTTTTAGTAATAAAATTTAGATTATTATTTGATTTTTGATATCCCCTATTTTTTTAGTGGTGATGTTTGAGGTTGTGGAACATCAACTATGGAATGTAATTATTAATTGTGAGGTTTCAAAGTATATTTTATTTTTTCTAAATAATCTTTTCATTTAATAAGTAATCTGAATAAAATTTTAATAAATAAATTAATAATAAAAATATATACGTGGTAAACCAACCGTTAATGCGATTTTAAAATTTAAAAACGACAATTAGTTTAAAATAATTATGTTTTTTTATATTAGCATGATTAGAGACCGATGGAATATAAGACAACAAAATTTAACAATCATTTTTTTTATTTTTTCAAAGAGCGAAAAATAAGATTTTTTTTTATTTTAATTTAATTCAATTTAATTATTGAATTAGTTTTTGGTATAATCTACATTAATTCATATAAATTAGAATAGAGTTATTTGAATTTGATACGATGATCCTGTTGTGCTCGTTTTGTGTTAATTTTTTTTATGATTTAAAAATGTCTTTTTGTAAAAAACAGTCGCGGGTATTTATGACTGTTCTTAACATCGTGAGTACTAATACTCTGCACAAGCGGGGTTGTTGGTACAACACTGTTGGTGTCAATTTTTAGAGTTATTCATGTTATTTTGGATTCGATAGTGTGTAGATTATTTGTACCGCTAGTATGGTTCAATAGCGTCGGCGGTGCCAAAAATATATTTTTGGCATCTATAATACCACTTAACTATACTGGCGGTATGACTTGTTTATACCGTGGGTACTCTTTAATTTCTTTTGTTTTTAATGCGTTTATCTAACTAATTTTATGTTTGTGTTGCATACAACAGAGTGATATATCGGGTTGCATCATATTGACCGGTATATTTCTGAAGCGATGATATAGCCCAGAATACCGCCAGTATAGTTAAGTGGCTACCAATTCCGATACCTAGGAAAAAAACCAGTCTGTTCGCAGTCTTCGCTACATCATAATGCCACTTAACTATGTTGGCGGTATGACTTGTTTATACCGTGGATACTCTTTAATTTTTTTTGTTTTTAATGTGTTTATCTAACTAATTTTATGTTTGTGTTGCATACAACAGAGTCATATACCGGGAAAACCCTTAAAATCTATAAAAGAGGCACAATAAAAAAAGGATATACAAGTATGTGTATCTTAGAAACCAAAGAAGGCTATACTGATTCCTATACCGTTGAAGCAAGGATCTTCGTGGGTACACAAGTACCAGGCCTTAAGAGAACAATAAATGGGCGTATGTGGCTCCCTTAGTCACCATAAAACAATGTCGGAACGTTGATACATGTTCTTAGGTAAACGAGCCTAAATTTATACTCAAACACCGAGTAGTACTCCTGATCTTAAGAATATGTTATAGGCAAAAAAATAGTCTCATACTGTTTCCATATTACAAGCTTCAAAAGGCGTACAACACATACATTGAAAATGTAAGTTTTATCATATAATTAAATTTATTCTTTTAATTTGGTTTTATATCGATTAATAGATTATAATAATATAATTTATTTGATGTTGTTTCTATTTTTATAGTATTTGACTGGTATTAACGTTCACATCATGTATGACATATTACATAGATGAGACATCAACAATTAGGTGACGATTAAGAATATGTCGGATGCGCCTCTATTCGGGCCTATCATTTAGCACTTAAATAAGTTTAACTTAAACTCGTAATTAATTGAGGCTTTTCTCAAACGATGGTATTTGGAGACCAACAATTTTTACTTCTCCTTCTGGCGAGATGACTATCACGTTAGACAACGTGTATGTCATTACTGGCTTCCCAGTAGTGGGAAGAATAATCGAACTAGAAAGGAGCGACACTTAGGGTGAAGTATGTGCACACTTTGTTCTGTTGTTGATGGTTACAGATGATGTTGTTTGTGTAAAGTTTGAGGCGCATAAAGAGGTAAAGTTTGGTCTTAGATGGATTAAGGATACCTATACTGAGGATTTGTATTTGTATTCGCATCTGAATCATACTGATGGTATCGTTGTATATGTTGCATGTGTGTACCTTATGTATTTGTTTAGTTGCACTATCTTCACTGATACAAACTATAAGTTCGTAAAAGTAGACTTGCTCGTCTTTTTTGAGCATATGTATTGACTTGGTAAGATATCATGGGGTACGTGCGTGTTGGTATGGCTATATAGAGGTATGAGAGAAGCGTCGAAGTCGTCGATGAAGATTTTTTGAGGCTTTGTCAGTTTGTTGAATTGTTGGATCTACAATCATTACTTTTAATTTTTTTTCCATCAGTTTAACAGAGAGTATATCATATCCATATGAAGATCCTTAATTGGTGACCAAAAAAGCTTACGAACACTAATGTTCAATCAGAAACCTTCTACCATGACGTATTTGTTGGTCTTTAGAATAAGGATGTAAGTACTATTTAATTTTATTTTTTACTTTTATCAAACCTCAATTGTATTTTTTTTTGTTATATGTTTATTTGCATGTGATATTATAGACATACATAGATATGAATGAGATGTTCCTAGACCAAGAGGTGGGGTAGTATCATAATTATATCTGAATTATCTCCACGACGGAAAGGTATATGTCGAATCGAGTGATGCAGTAGTTCGGGTAGATCTTGGAGAAATCACTAGACCCTTTCGAAGCTAGAATGATTATTAATAAAGAGGAACACTGCCACAATAATGTTAAACGACAACATTTAGAATAATGTTGTAACTATTTGCTTGTTGTGGACTGTATGACACGTTTCGTTACAACAAATCATAAAACGACGACGACTGAGTACGATACTTAAGTGAAGAGGTATGACTGGTTCATCTTCACTCCTCATAATCTTGATAGAACTCAATTAATAAAGGTTATTCATACGATAATACGTGGTCTACCTCTTGGAGACAACGAGAAAAAAGTTCGAAATTTCACTAAACGAGTTATGCCAATCATCATTCATTGGCTCATTGTCCTTCTAGGTATTTTGGTACTATGTATCTTTTCTCAGACACCGTGAATGGATATCCTTTAAGTATATTTCTAAGTATTTTGTTGTTTTTTGGTATTTGGATGGTTGTCCTATAAGTATTGGATGTTTATTTATGTTCTTTTTAGAACGAATGTTGTATTAGGTGATTTTTTTAGTATTGAATTATATTGTTTTATATATTTTATGGGTTTTTTTTGTATTGTGTTGTTTATTATCCACATAATAGGAAAAAAAATCATGATAATAGACCTCTACCGGCGGTATTTCTATTGGTTATAAACTATATGCACCCATAATCCTAACAATATGTAACATAGTTAAATAGTTAGAAAATAAAAGGAAAAAAATACAATCTTACAAATAAATATCTCAGTCAAGATTAATGTGTGTGGAATGAACAGAATACTAGTAAATAGTTAATAACCAACACCTTATATGTTTAGCCTCATTTTGGTTAGACTCGAGTGCCATAACTATTGGCGTACAAGTGAAACCATATTGTAGTTTACAATTGTGGCGTTTCATGTATTCGAGTATATGACCTTTCTTAAGTAGATATGAAAACCTATTTGATTTTATTTCTTATTTCTTTAATAACATACACACTAGAGTTAAATAACACATATAAATCTAAAATATTATAATTGACAAACTAAACTCAATCACGTTAGAATTAGATAACACATGAAGTAATTAACGAGTCAAACTTATTTTATACAGTTGAGTTTGAAACTCATTTATTTAAAGCAGTTAGAGTAAAATCATAATTTGATCTTCTATTCGACGTGTCTTAGATATTATATATAACATATGATTTAATAAATATTTAAACTAATATGAATATTTTGGAGTGTATCAAAAGTAAAATTGTGCAGATTTGTTTTGTCCCAAACGGACCATATCATACTAGTTGATTTATATTTATATATTCTTAATATGATGTCATAGCCAAATCAAGTTCTAAACAATTTTATTTTTATTTTTCAGCGGAATAATATTTACGTTAGTTTTAAGGCGGAATAACACTTCCAACATGTCTCATTGAGACGGTGGCCATTATATCAGATCAAATATAAAGAAGAGTGTTAGAGTAAACTCGGTGCCCTAACTTGATCACCTATCTCACATTGCGTATATAAAATATATAATATGTAGGTTAATAAAATATCTCAACTAATGTGAGGCATTTTGGGAGTTTAACAAAAGTAAAATCGCACATGCTTTTTGGCATAAAATAGACAATCTCATATAGGGATGACAATGTTGGTCTGAGCCGGCCTGTACCAGCTTGACCATAGCTTATAATGGACTCGGTACGGCTGTATGAGCTGGATACGAATATGAAAATTATAGGTCGTATGCGGGTTAGACTGGATATGAATTTTTAGTTTGTCCAACCCGACCTGACCCGAATATATAAACAATATATAAAATAATCACTTATTTTAATAGTAATTAGATTTTTATAATAAAAAATTGTTTTCCAATAATATATAAATTTTGTTATTCCAATCATTAATAATTCGATTCTTTCACTAAATATTGTTTTCAATAATATATTTATCAATTAAATTATTATACTAAAATTAATTTTTAATATTTTTATATACTTATAACTATTTATTTAATTTAATATAATTTATTATTACTCTTTATTATTTAATCTAACATCATCCTTGACATATTTGGAATCGACATTTCAAAAGTTTCTTGATGATTTTGACAATGAAAATAAAAATAAAAATATTATGATAAGTGGCGGTGATGATTGATGATATTATTGAAAACTAAAAACTCTTTCAAAAATGTTAGTTTTGTTTTAGCGTTTTATTTCACACTATTTAAAACATGTTTTAGATTGCTTATTTTTTAAAAATCTATGTTTGTTTATTTGACTAACATTTAGTTGTTTATTTACTTAAGTTTGTTTTGGTTTAAAAAGTTTATGACTCAAAATTTGTTTAAATTAAAAATTAAAATCAAATTTGAGACATACTCGTATCGGTTCGGACAAGATCGAATAATCCAAAAAGTAGAAATAATGTTTACGGTCAGATGAGGCTGACCCACCGACACATACGAATCACACTCGAGTTTAAAAATATTACACCCATAACAGACAGGATTCAAGTAAAAAAACTACATGTCGGAACTGGTTGGTCTGAATCCAAACCGAACCCGACTCATTGTCATCTTTAATATCATAATTAATTGATTCATATTTATATATTCTTCGTAAAAAAACCCATATATATATATATAGAACTTACAAATTCTTAGTGAACTATGCTCGGGCATACACAAATAAAATGAGATATAACAATATACATTAAAAACTTAAATTTTGTACAAAATAAAAACAACATGAAACAAAAAATTAAACTAAAAAAATTAATTAAAACAAAAAGCTAGATAAACAACCAAAACCATTTCAGATCTTACCGGTAAAACATCATTAACGAAACCAAATGCGATCGATAATCAATGAAATATAGATAAAACCATCTTAACGTGTCATCGGATTTAAAATCGGTTAAAGTCGAATTCATTCTCACGAGTCATTGACTTAATATAATCCTCAATATCCCAATTATCCCACTCAAAACTACTGAGTTGGTGGAGGCACAAAAAATGAAAATAAATTTATAAAAAATAATAAAAATAAATAAAAAATTCAATGAAAAAATGATAATAAAAAAAACAAAACCAATTTGTTTTCTTATTTTAACTTGACCGTTTAAATTTTTAAAATTTTTAATATTCATTTTCGAAACAAAGAATAAATTTTTATATTTTTTCGTTTAAATTTAAATAAGTTGGCAGATTACTTAAGCTAAAAATATAAAGACTAGTTGTGCTTAATTGATTGTAAAATAACAATATTTTGTAATGACATGTTAAATGTGTTACAAAATGATGGTAATTACTTACTCTAAATGAGTTTTGTGGGTCAAAAACATTGTTGCAAATTCTTCGTAAAGTTTAAAGGATTTTGACTTTGCAACAAATTTATTTGTAGGTTGTAAAATGTTATTTATTTAGTAATGATAAGTGTATTGACCTCTTAAGACCAATAACTATAATGTCGTATTGATTGACATTTCTAAATACTTTATATCAATCCAACTATTATATACATTATATATTCTACGATACTTCATTTATTACATATTCGTTCAATATATGTATATTATATTACATTTAATAATTGGACTTACATTTACACCAATTTAATATTTTGAATCTCTAATAGATGAGATATTCCACATCATACTATCCTTAGAATATCCCACTTAGACCATCAAACGAGTTGAAGTGTATCCATTAAATTGCATTAATATATACCGTGTCTTACATGTAACTGATATGTCTGATCACTTTAGATGATTATTAACAAATAAAAATTGAGGTACGAACACAACTTATCGGTGCGTAAAATCTTCGGCAATAACTATTTTAACAATCACCTAAATGAAATTTGACTTCTGATGAAGTACAACATAAAAATTACATGAATTTGTAACCAATACATTTTACTTTCCAATTAGTGATACTGTACAATATTGAGATCTTTAAATTATACATAATATACAAGAAATACAATACCAAAATTAAGCATTATATTGCTTCAACTTAATCGTATATGAATTGAAACCAAACACAATATAATGTGAACTTAAACTAAGTGTTAAATTCAAAATAATACTTCCACCAAATACGAATATCTTATGTACTAAGAACGCCCAGATGAATGTTAGGTTTATTAAATACTACATGAGTTAAAATCTTATTAGAAGAAGATGGAAAAGAGAAAAATTAAAATTAATATTTTATTGTAATCTTAATTGAATAATATAGTTCGTATTTATTTGTTATATTCTCATTTATTTTAGTATAAGGAAATAAAAATATTTTCTTTATTTGATGTTATTGAGTGAAATACATGTTTTATTCTCATAATATATACAGGTTTAATCATACAATTTGATATAAAATCCACTTAACCCATAAAGTTGTGACACTTAAATGATATCCTTAATTGTCTGAATTTCTTTGTATCACTATGTAATGCTTTCTTTTTATATACTAGATGATCTATATCCTACTGTAAAATGGTTTATCCCTATAATATTTAAGTATTTACTTAAGGTTCTTATAATGAGTGGTATACCTTATCATGAACTAACTTGAGTATACATCAAAATTTTGGTTTCCAAACATATTAAGCTTTTTTGTATATCATAAGTTTCTAAATTAGTCTTGAGATGTTTGATGAAAAAACTTATCTCAGTTCATCTCAAGCAAGTTAGGGGCTTGTCATTTGTATACTATAGCATTTAAAGATGTTATAAATCTATGTCTTTAGTGATAAACCCATTGAATAATCATAAGTGATCCTGATCAATATTGGTTCCTAACACATAAGACACCTTACCTCTAAATTAGTTATTTTATTCTTTAGATTTTTTTTGGCGCCATGCATCGTAATGAATATGTTAACAATAAGTAACTTTAAATCTTTAGTTCCTTCCACTGAACTTGCAAGGTCATAATACTCTATTAAGACAATAAAAAAAATGAGATTACAACTTTGATAGATTATGGCATTATCAATGAGACGCTTAAACTTAAATGTCATATATTATTTTTTAATTGCTAAAAATGTTAATTCTATGAAATATTAATATAATTATTGCAAAAAAGTTAAAATTCATTTGGGTCGGTTAAATTTTGTAGCCTACCATAGTCAATTAATAAATTCACCAAGTTGCAATATTGACCAAGTTTCCTTAATGTTACAATTCATAAAAATATGATCTTAATATTTATAGATGAAGTGTGCAAACTATACTATAATTGTATTAAAACAATCATTTGATTTACTATAGTAACGGCTCCTTTATTATCTCAATCTTTCATATTAAATTTGACACATATTCGTTGTAAGAAAATTGGTATAAATTATGGTATTATCTTTGAGTTATATTTTCAATTATAATGAAACCATATATTAGTTTTTCTTTAGATTACATATAAGAACTCAAACTGAGTTATCTTACATCATTTCTCATTATTGTACTGTAAACTTACAATTAAGAATCAGAAGTCTATGTGATGTTATAGAAGCTTAAACTAAATTCTATTTTAACATCACATTTTTTTATAATATTTTTATAGAACTTTTTATAATTTTACAAAATAATTATCTGGAATATTTTAGCTCACTACAAATAAACTTAATGTTGTTGTAAAACGTTTAATAACGTCATAAAAGTTGAAATTATATTTATCGATTATATCGTAAATATCTCAAATTTAATTTAGAATACTTTATAGATATATTTATCATAAACTGAAAATGCAATATTATATTCATTTATGTGTGTGGATGTTTGTAAGCTATTAACTTTAGTTTTCATAAATTATTGAGGATGTTTACTGTGTTCTTCATGAATAACTGTAATTATTTATTTTTAAGTGAGGATTCAAATATCGATTTATTGAGGAGAAGATGATCAATTATGAAAGATAGAATCCTTATCATTTGAATCCAAATAAATATTATATGATTATTCTTCATAATCAAAATTATTTACTACTTCCTCCTCTGTAAACTAAATATCCTTAAAATTATTGTATTATCTCAATCTAAATTTGGTAATGGTTCCTAATTAAAATGCTATAAAATGAAATGTATGCTAACGTGGGAAAAATATTATTAATTTATACTTCATTTCCTCATTGTTAAGGCTGTAGAGTTTTGCTTGTGCTGGACATACCCAAATATATAATTTTCTTAAACACATTTTTAGTTAGGTTCAAGTTTAATATACTATTTTTAAATAACTACCTACTGATGAATTTAGTTAATTATTTTATATGTTAACTAGATAAGTCGGATCAATATGTTGTTAATTGAACTACCATACCTTTTTTTAATGGCAAACACTAGGGTCAAATATGATAAAATTAATTATTTTGCTAAAATGGTACCATTCTTCATGTTTAAAAGATTTGAACTTGTCAATGACTTCCAATCACAATGGTATATGAGAATAATAAAGCTAAAATATATATGTGAACAATGTAAATTATCTTGGCCATCCTTATATATGAACAATTTACATATAATTTTATGAGTTTTTTGAACGACTTTTATTACATTGTATGAACTTAATTTCCTTTATTTTATCTTCCTATCTTGATATATTCAAAAAATATATGAACATTATAAATAGTAATGGATTTCTTAATTTTTTTTAATAAAATAGCTTTCCAACCTCCTTGTTAGAGGTGTAAAATGAATGTTTGTGACAAGTATATACTTGCATGTCCCAAGGTTTTAATGTATTTTACTATAAAATACATAAATATGTAAAATATCATTACAAAATATAATTACTATTTAATCTATTTTTATCTATGAAATTCTCGCTTAAGATATGTCTATGCGTCGCGTCTAAATGTATTGGTCTCCATAGGTGTTTTAGATCAGATAAACACTTGTAATCTTTCTGATTGTAGTGGATATAAATTGTCCAATTTTTTTGCTTTACCTTTTAATAAAAGTGTCTCTTATTCTATTGCTCTTTTGATTTAATTCTTTCTGGTGTTTGAGGTCCATATCTTGTCTTTATAAATGGTGTTTTATCCTAATATATATATATATATATTTCATTGATGATTATACTCGATATATTTGGGTTTATCTTATGAAACAAATGTCAAATTTCCTTGGAATTTATAGATAATTTCGGGCACTTGTTAAGACTCAACATTCTGTTGTGATAAAAGGCTTCAAGTGTGACTTAGAAGGTGAATATACATCCAATGAGTTTACGCAGTTACTTGCATCTGATGGTACTATACATCAATCTTCTTGCATTAACACCCCTCAACATAATGGTGTTGCAAAAATAAAACATCGGCATTTTGTTGAGATTGCTCGTTCTTTGCTTTTATCTGCTAAGGTTCCTAATATATTTAGGGAGAAGCAATTCATACTACTGCATATGTGATTAATCGAATTCCCACTGCACATAATTTTGGGGGTGTCTCCCTTTCAAAATTTATATAGACATCCCCCAGATTATTATTCTTTACAAGTGTTTGGAGGTACATGTTTTGTCTTTTGTCCTCATATGGAACGCAACAAATTGGGTCATAAAACTGTAATATGTGTTTTCTTGTGTTATATTGTTAGACATAAAATTATCATTGTTTTTATCCCATTAGTTAGAAACTTATGTATCTCGACATGTTATATTTCTTGAGCATATCCCATTTTATTCGATTCCGACGAAATCACTTGATATAACAAGTACCAAACTTCAGACTATGGATCCTTTTGAAAATAATAACAACATACCCATTGAAATTGATGTGTCTGGTACTACTTCTACAATAGATGAAACTAGTTCTCCATTAATTCCCGAATCGACTCATTATTTTGGTGAACCAACAACTCCTTCCCTTAGAAGATCTACTTATCCAAGTAAGTCTACCAAACTAAAAGATTTTGCGTATTTTTATTACCCAGCTCCTTTCATCTATTTCATAACAAACATACATGATTTATATGAACCTCAGTCATTTAAATAAGATTTTTGTGATCCTCGTTGGCAAAAATGACGACTATTTGTACTCTTATTTTGGTTGCATCTGTTTGCGAGTGGAAGAGCTTGCTGATCTTTACCCAACTCATACATGGGATATAGTTAAGTCTCCATCAAGTAAGCATATAATAGGCTCTCGACGGGTTTTAAAATTAAAACAAAATTTGATGAGTCTGTTGAAAGAAATAAGGCTCATCTTGTAGCAAAAGAGTATTCACAGAAGTATGGTATGGAATATAATAAGATATTTCCCCCATTGGAAAAAAATGACCACTGTTCGTACTCTTATTGCGGTTGTATATGTTCGCGAGTGGAAGATTTTCCAACTAGATGTCAAAAATGCATTCTTAAATAGTCATTTTCATGAGGAGGTTTACATGACTCCTCCTTCAGGTGTTGCTCACCAACCAGGATAAGTTTGTCGACTTAGCTTGATATGGTCTCAAGCAAGCTCTTCGTGCCTGATTTGAAAAATTCGTTACGGTTATCACTTCACCTGGTTTCCTTGCTAGTAATCATGATTCAACATTGGTTATCAGATGTACGAGTACATGGAGAATTATTTTATCCCTATATGTAGATGATATGATAATCACATGTGATGATATTGATGGCATTGAGGCACTAAAACGTGATTTGGCTCAGCGTTTTGCGATGAAAGACTTAGGACTATTACATTATTTGTAGGTATTTAGGTGGCTCATTATCCAAAATATTATATTCTCTCTCATAAAAAATATATATCTGATTTATTCGAGCAAACACGACTTTTTGATAACATGACAATAGATACTCTTCTTGAAACCAATGTTCGGTATTCTCCGACTGATGGTGTTCCTTTGCCAGACCCAACTTTATATCGAACTCTTGTAGGGAGATTCTTCTATTTTACAGTTACATGACCATATATAGCTTATATTGTTCACGTGTTAGTCAGTTTGTTACTGCTTTACATCCGTCTATTGGGGAGATGTTCTTTGAATATTGAGATTTTTCGCGACACTCAGTCCCATAGCATTTTATTTCCCTCAAACTCTTCACTTGAATCACGTGCCTATAGCAAAACCTGATTGGGATAGTGATCCTCATGACCGAAAATCTGATATTGGTTTCTGTATTTTCCTTGGAGATTCATTAATATTATGGAAAAGCAAAAAAAAATATTATCCCTAGATCGTCTACCAAAGCAGAGTATCGTGTTATGACATTCACCGCATATGAGATTGTTTGGTTAAGATGGGTTCTTGCATATATGAGGGTTAAAGTTACTAAACTCACTTACATACATTGTGATAATAAAGAATTTTGTTTTTCATGAGAGGACAAAGCACATTGAAATAGATTGTCACTTCACTCGACATCTTCTTCAGATCGACACCATCTCGCTTCCATATATTCCATCAGCTTTGCAGGTTGCTGATATTTTCACGAAGGCTCAGTCAACAACGTGATTTCGTTTTTTTGTGACAAACTGTCAATGCTTATTATTGTTAGATTATGATTTTGAAGGAATGTATTAAATATATAAGGCCCAAACCCTTTAGCTCTTTATTATATCTATAAATAAGAGCATATGTTGTACGTAATTGATATACTTTCTAAATAATACCGACCCTAGCTGTTTCTTAGCGGCTTCCTTTTCTCTTTTTCTCTCTTTTGTTCTTTATTTAACACTATAAATCCTGTAATGTAGACAAAATCAAAATGTGTATGAGTATGATTGGTTTATGAAGTGGTTCAATATGTATATATAACTTCTTAGAAGAGTTTGACTACTTTTTGGATGCATTTTTTAAAAACATGTATGATATATTCCAAAATGGATATGTTTGTTACCTCAATTTTCCTGGGGGTGGAAAAAAAAATTATACCTGACATCTCGGCCATGGAAAAAAAGATATAGGTAAGGGTGCTATAACTGCAGATCGTTGTCCATAATGATGTACCATGATACTCAATACCAACAACTTATGTTTGTTTTCATAAAGTTAACGAGTTTCTTTATTTTAATTTTTGACCATATTATCTACTTCCACCCATTTTGAGAAGTAATATATCGACACCATAAGGTATTTCTTGCCGCTTACTATAGTTGGTGAATTGTTTACATGTGTCATAGTGTTTTACCAAAGATTTTGAATTAACAAAGATGATAAGCTATAAATATCATGTTATGAAAACTTTTCTATGCATACGTAACATTATTTTCTCCCTCGTGAAGTTCTTCACGGATGAGAGCTGATATGTACAGTCCCATATAGCAAATGAAGGGTTTACTGAGACTATGATTATATAAAAGTGTTGTGTTATACTATTTTAGTGTTAGTTATATACTAAACTTTTTTCATGATATAAATATTTACAAAATCAATATTTAAGTTTTATCAATCCTATCGGTTACTTTTAAAAATCATAACTAAATAATAATAATAATATAATAAAAAAATTCAATTATTTTTATCATTTTATAAATAAAATTACATTGAAAGTATATATTATTTAAATATTATATATATATATATCTGTATATATTATATTATAAAAATTGATAATTATTATCCACCTTTCTAATTTAAAATGTATTTTTATCAATCAATTATCATATTTTATTAATAAAAATAAAATATTATAAATATCAAAATCTTATTGATTTTATCGATGCAAGACCGCTAATCAGACCGGTTTTTGTTTTTTAAAGAGATCCGTAAACTCTATCAGGCGGTCCATAAACAAAGCATATTAGACGAGATCAATCAGTTAATTCTTAATAACATGAAAGATAAAATTAGTAGGAACCGACCAATCTGATTTTAAAAACTTGATCGTGTCAAGTTTTGTTCGATTCAAACATATAATGAATCATATATAAGTGTTAAAATTTCGATCTGTACAGACATCAAATCGAATACAAATTCTTAATAAAAAAATTATCTAATCTGATCTGATTCAAAAATTATAATATTTATAGATATAAAATGATATCCATAAATGGACCGAAAAATTTAAAAACACAAACCATATTAGATTTATATTTAAAATAATTAAACGGAATATGACGAAATCAAATTTAGACTTGATGAGTCCGAATTCAGCATGCTCCCCGGATACGGACAGATCAGTCCAAGGCCTCCGGACCGGACAGATCACATGGACCGGACACATCACTTTGAACACTATGACCATAGGGCTGTTCGAACTATGACAAAAGTACTAAAAAACCTAAACACTTCTTGACTAAGCTACTTGCTCACCTACTTAGAGCTCATGGGTCTTTGAACATGACCCGAGTCCATTAAACATGACCCGAAAGCCCATAAGGGCCCAAACATCAGGGTATAAATACCCAACCACCTGCATTAAGTGTAGGTAATGAGAATTAACTGCTACCAAGCTGCTTAATTATCTCTCTACTCTCTACTCTAAACACTTAAACACCCACACACCACCATAAAACACCAACTGAAATTACTAGCCTACCCTCAGACAATTATAATCCACACCAAGATTTATATATAAAAAAGAGAGAGTAACTAGTTAAAATTTGTACAAAAATGCGTACACATTATTTTCTCTTTTACTTTTTTAATTTAAAAATTTAGAGGTTCATATTTTTTAATCTGTAACTCGAAAAAAATAATCTAAAAATATTATTGGTTTCATTATTTGAATACGAACAAAACTAGATCCATTCATGATACGATATGTTTTAATTTTTTTAATATTAGATTTTACATTGGTTTCTCATTATTTGGTTTCACATCTATTATATCCCCAGTTTCGCATCTAATATCTAGCTATTATCATAGTTGACAGGATTTAGCATCTATCATAGTTGGTCTGGTTTCACATCTAACATCTATCACAGTTTTGTAGTTTCGCATCTATCAGTATAAAAATTAAAAAAGTTTCGCATCTAGTAAGTCTTATTCGTTTACAATGTAAAATTAAAAATTTAAAAGTTCGTATCTTTTAACCCGTAACTCAGATAAAACTTCTAAATTACCATTGATTTTGTATTTTTAAGACGAACGAAGCTAGATTTATTCATAATATGTTTTGAATATTTTTTTTAAAAATATATATTTTATATTGGTTTCTCATTATATGGTTTCGCATCTATCATACATATGGTTTCACATCTATCATATGTTCGGTTTCACATCTAGCATCTAGCATCTAACATCTATCATAGTTGGCATGGTTTCTCATATAACAATACAAAATTTTAAAAAAAAACCCGCATCTAGCAAAAAAAGGATTCGAATATAACAAAAAAAGGTTTTGCATCTAATAAAAAAAGGTTTCGCATCTTTCTTCAACAATCGTCTTTTTCGTTTTACTAAAAAAACGTTTTCAAACAAATTTTCCAGAAACACAAAAGGAAACACTAAAAACGACTAAAACCTAAAACAACATAACATTTCAATTAAAAAATCAAAGTAAAAACAGATGAAAAAAAATCACGAGTAACACAGAGTTTGAAATTCAAAAACAAATCTAAAAAAAAATTGAGTTACATTAATCAGAAAACAAAAATCAAATGTCGAAATCAAACAAAAACGTAATTAAAATCGAAAAATAAAAAGAAAATCGTACGAAAAAACAAAAAATCGAATTGAAACTGAATTTTCTATGTACTTATTAAATTCTAGAAAGAAAAAGACGTAAAAGAAATTAGAATTAAAAATATAAAAGTTTTAAATATCATTTAGGTATTAAAAAAATAGTTGAATCGATATCATAAATAACTAATGGTGAGGCCCAAGAAAGCAAGAAAGACGATACTATTAATGTTAATAGTACTGATGCTCAAAATAAAGAAGACGTGGTGGTTTCTTCAGCTGAAATAAAATGGGCAGTTCAAACTCTTGAGTTTGGATTCAACTCTATTAAAGATAACGCTAAAGTCTATACATATCCAAAGGACTCTCACTATGGGAGTCTTCCAGCTTCCTCACAACGTGCTGATTCTTTAAACAATGATGACACTCATTCTGATCCTGGTATGCACGATTATGTTGAGGTCAACAATGCTGATAATAACAAGTTGAATCCTCAAGGTGTTGGTCTGGCTGATAACAGCAAGGAGGATGAGATTATAGGGGCGCTTCAAAGTCCTGAAAACATTAACAACAATTTAGAGTACGAAAACTTGACTTATGAGTTTTCTTCTCCTAAGGCTGATAAAGATAGTCCACAAGCCTCTACTAGAAGTCAAGCAGCTAAGTCTACAAAGGCCAAGGGTGTTAAACCTGAAAAAAGATTAACAAGAAGCCAGCTTAGGAAGGACACATCTGAGGATGAAGAAGATTTTAGTTTGATAATCAGTAGACAACTTAAACAAGCAAGGAAGAAAGGGCTGGTCAGAAACTCTCGACAGCTTTCGGTTCCAAGTAACTCTAAACGTTCACTTAATTATGATTAATATACTAAATTGGAACATTAGAGGGATTAAGGATAAATCTTCTTTTAGAAGACTCAAACACCTTTCTAATAAGAATAAGGCATGCATAGTTGCAATTCAGGAACCCTTAATTAGTTGTGATAATCTTAGTATCTATGCTTCTAAGCTTGGCTTTAGTCACTACGCTAACAATGTTACCAATAAGATATGGATTTTTTTGGCATGATAGCATCTCTGTTAATATTTTGATTGATCACGCTCAGTGTTTACATATTGAAGCCAGTCATATTCTTCTTAATACTAGCACATTGTTTACTTTTGTTTATGCTAAATGCCAGCGTCTGAATAGATTAAGTCTTTGGGATAATTTATATAATATTGCTTGTACTGATAAAGCATGGATGGTTTGTGGTAACTTTAACGCTATTAGTTGAATAGATGATCAGGTTGGTTGTGCCACATTCTGTCAAAACAGTGCTGATGACTTCAATAGAATGATCAGAGACTGCAGGCTTCAGGATGCTGGGTTTGCTAGGTCTCGTTTCACGTAGTCTAACAAGGCTAAATGGTGTTGTCTTGATTGGGTCTTTCTTAACAGTACTTGGCTCAATATTTTCAATAATACTAATGTCTTGCATAAAGCAAGAACTCGGTCCGATCATGTTGCTATTCTCATTAGTATTTCTAACTTGTCTCGTGCTTTTAACAAGAGCTTTCGATTTCAGAATATGTGGTTACTGGATGATGAATTTATGCCTTTTGTTGCTAAGAATTGGGATCAAAATATGGATGGTGACCCTCTGTCTATCTTCTGGCTTAAATTGAAAAGATTAAAAGATGGTCTTATTGTTTGGAACAAGCAGCATTTTGGGAATATTTTCTGCAAAATTAAAGCTTTGGAGGATGAAGTTCTTAGAGTAAAAGCTTTACATCAGGAACTTAATAACAACTTAACAAAAGATGAGCTTAATAAGACCAATGCATTGCTTTTGAATGCTTACAAAATTGAGGAAGAATATTGGTTACAGAAATGTAATGTGGACTGGATTAAAGATGGAGACAATAACTCCAAGCTTTTTCACAGTTATGTTACAACTAAAAGGAAAAAGAATGCTATAAATAGAGTCAAGGATAACAACACTTGGATTCTGGACAAGGATGCTATTGGTGCTTCAGTTGTTGATTTCTTTTCCAAAGCTCTTGCTACCAGTCCATACAAAGACAAGCAGAATGAGTTAGATAGTATGAACCACAGTATGTTTGATATTATTCCTAAAGTGATCACTCAGGATGATAACAAAAGTCTTCTAAAGCTTCCTGATGAAGAAGAGGTCTTTAAAACTATCAACAGTCTAAAAGCATCTAGTGTGGCAGGTTTGGATGGTTTTAATCTTACTTTCTATAAAAAATGTTGGAATGTTATTAAGCTCGACCTAATTTCCGCGCTTCATCATTTCATTAGAGGTTTCAATATTCCTAAAGGCATCATGGCAACAGGTATTTGCCTTATTCTTAAGTCTATAAACCCTGTTAGTTGGACTGATTATCGTCCAATTAGTTTATGCTCTTTGCTTAACAGAATTATGGCTAGGCTCATTAATGATAGGCTGGTTATTATGTTGCCTAAAATCATCTCTAACACTCAGGGTGGGTTCGTCCCTGGGAATTCTATTCATTCTAACATCTTATCTGCTAAAGAGCTCCTTTTTTACTTAGACAGAAAACTTAAATACAATAACATCATTGTCCAGCTTGACATGTGCAAAGCTTTTGATAAGCTTAGTCATCCCTTTATTTTGAAAGTTCTGAAATGCTTTGGTTTCTCCAACAGATTTAATGACCTTATTCATAGTATGATCTCCAATGTTTATGTCTCAATCCTTATTAATGGTGCTTCTTATGGTTATTTTAAGACTGTGAAAAGGCTTAGGCAGGGTGATCCCCTCTCTCCTAGCCTATTTATAATCGCTGAGGAAGTGCTTTTGAGAGGTATCTCTCTTCTATTTCTTAAAAACAAGGGTATGAGGTATAAAAGTCGCAACAAGTTATGCATCAGCAGTTTGGCTTTTGCTGATGATATCCTATTATTTACTAACTGCAAGGATGCTTCATTAGTATCACTTAATAATTTTTTACAGGAATATCAAGTTACTTCAGGTCAAGTTATCAATAAAAACAAGACAAAGGTCATTACTGCTAATGGTACCAGTGAAGCTAAAATTAATTCTATAGCCAACATCACTGGCTTCAACAATGCTTCTTTACATACTGTCTACCTTGGCATTACTATTAGTACCAATAACAAGTCTGCTATATACATTAATCTACGTAAGAAGATCAACGATCGTATTGCTGCCTGAGAGTCTAAGCATTTATCCTTTGCTGGTAGATTAACGCTGATTAATACTGTTCTTATGAACATTTTTATCTATTGGATGCACACTAATTTCATTCCTAGCAATGTCATTAATAATATTGAAAAGGATTTTAACAGCTTTCTGTGGGGGTCTACAAGAACTGAGCACAAAATTCATTGGTGTACTTGGAAGGGTGTCTGCAAAACTTTCAAAGAAGGTGGCTTGAACATCAGAAATTTGGCTCATGTTCAAACTTCCATCTCTTGTAAGCTTTGGATGCAATTTAGAGATAATAATATGCTCTGGGCCAATCTTGTTCATGACATCTATTGTGGTAAGAAGCACCCTCTGCAACTTAAAAGCAACTTAAAGGGCTCTATGGTTTGGGATTGATGAAGATTAAACCTGTAGCTGAGCATTTTATATGTTGGTCTCTTGGGGATGGCAACATCGACTTCTGGTTGGACAGATGGTCTAATTCTGAGCCCCTACTGGCTCTTGACAACTCTAATGACAACAGTTGGTTTCATCATGAAAAGGTAAATCTGTATTGGTCTGACCACCAATGGAATTTGTCTAATATTGCTAATCTTATCAGTAAAGATGACATTGACCGTATTAGCAACTGCATTATTAACCTAAATAGTAAAGATAAGATCTTATGGAGCCTGTCTACTAATGGTCATTTCAGCCTTAAGAACACTTGGGACTGCATTAGAACACACTTTAGTGAATCCAATATGTTTTCTAAGATTTGGAATGACATAACTCCTAAAAAGCATGCGTTCATTCACTCGAAAGTCATAAAAAACTTCATATCTACCGATTCTATCCTAAGGAACAGACACATGATTATCACTTCGAAATGTCAATTCTGTCAAAATTTTGAATCTACTGATCATCTTTTTATAGCCTGTGACACTATCTGGGGAGTCTGGTTACATTTTGCTCATCAATTCAACATCATTATTTACAGATACATGACCCCTATACACATGACTAAAACTTGGCATAGATTCACTACCAAATGCAACCATATAAGAAATGTTATTCCTTCAATCATATTTAGTTTGACTTGGAAATATAGAAATCATGCTAAGTTAAAAAACGCTTGTATAACTTCTACATTCATTAATAAGGAGGTCTATAGAGTTATTTCATACATGAATACTGCTGGTATCTTTAAAGTTCATCATTGGTCTAATGATAGAAAAGTTGCTGCTAGATTTGGTCTCTTTGACCTAGTCTGCAGGCACGTTTCTAGACCCCTTGTCTCTAAATGGATAGCGTCTAACCCCAGGAGGCTTAAACTAAACACTGATGCCTCTGTGGCTTATAATGGGGAAGTTGCTGCCGGTGTCATCATCAGAGATCATGAAGGTAATCTAATTCATGCCTTTGGTAACTTATATGGTAAGCTTTCTCCCCTAATGGCTGAAGCTCGGGCTCTATTGGATGGTTTATTAATCTTTAAGTCTAAAGGCCTCAACAATATTGATATTGAGACTGATTCTTCTCTACTTGTTGATTTCATTAAGTCTGATAACCATATAGCTACTCCCTGGTCTCTATCTCATCTTCTAAGTTGCTGTAGAACCCTAATTACTTCTTCTATGACTCTTAACCACGTCTATAGAGATATCAATCGAGCAGCCGATTGGCTGGCTCGATGGACTATTAAATGTAAAATGAAACAGGAATATGATTTCAATTCATCTCCTGTTGGTTTCAAATCTATTTTGGTGTTAGAGAGCTTACGCATACCTTACATTAATCCTGTGTAGCTGTTCCTCTGTGTTTGCTCTCAATTCTTTCAAGTTTCAGGGCTGTCAGTTGGAGCCCTGTGCTTGTTGAAGCTGCTCTTATGTTTCATCGTGGTCATTGGGCCTTCTGTTGGTTATTTGATGCCTACATTATGTGAGAAGTTCGTAGTTCATCCGATGATGGCTGTTTGGATTGCTGTTCCGAAATCAGGAAGATCTGAGATTTTATAGGATGGTGGCTGGAGATTTGCGAAGGAGGGGTTCTTCTGGGTCTTCTCTGGTGCACTGCACCCGGTTCCATCCTCCCTCCTTATCGGAAGAGAGAAGTACTTTGGGTGAGCGTCGACTACGGAGAAGCAAAAGAGGGACTGTTCTCTGGTGCATTGCACCGGGTTCCATCCTCTCTCCTCATCGGAAGAGTGGTGTACTTGGGATGAGCGTCGACCAAAGAGAAGCAGATGGGTGCTCTGGATGGAGGGAGAAGGAGTAGAGTTTGTGTCGATAGGTTGAAGATGAGTCTAACTTCGATTAGGGTTTAGTTGTTAATTTGGGGTTTTTTTCTTTTGGGCCAATTATGATTGAACCCCATTTTTGAGTTGTTTCTCAATTAAACCTCAAACTTTGTAAAACTATAAGGCTATTTATCCAAATAAATTCCATTTTGCTTTAAAAAAAAATAAAAAAATTTGAGGTTGGTGACTTAAAAGAGTACTAACCCTATAAAAAACTGACAACGGTGAAACCCGATCCATGTCCTAAACCCAAAAAAAAGGGACATTGGTGAAAACCCGATCGATGACCCTTCTATGCTTAGGAAAATACTCACGAGTTATACAGTAGTCCTCGATTATTGGGGGGCAAAGTAGAAAAAGAGGAAGGACTGGCGCCAATTTCACTCGGGTTCAATAGAAGTGAACAGGGTTCAAATTTACCCGCTTGGTTACTGTCTAACCCAATTAGAACACGCACGCGCGAACGACACGATGTTAGCTCCCTGGCGTTTGCAAGCTCTAGACTTACCGGTGGCTTTATCTGTGGGGACTTTTATCAAACAGTTTCCGATCTTGAAACAAAATTCGTTTCGGCCATGCGTATCGCTCGCGACGAGATGTACCAGTACAAGCACCAGTCTCTCTCACTTCGAAACACTCAGCTCCCGCCAAAAAGAACAAGTTCATCTCTACGTCGACGCTCTTTCTGAGTGGAATCAGGTATCTCACTACGCGTACTTTTGTATCCACGTCTGTATATGTGTATCGGTTTCGCCGGATTTTTTTTTGAATGCGACTGTATATCCTTTTTTCTGGTTAAATTTTCAAACGTTTACTAGAATTGGAGAGATAATCGTGAAAAATCCAAAAGTTATTCTCTATAACTGATGTCTTTGCAGAAAATGAATCTGACTGCAGTTAAAGACGTTAATGACGTGATGGAGAGGCATATCGAAGATTCGCTTGCAATTTTACCTCCCATCCGGAGTATATATGTCTCACATTGCGATATTTCGTACAACAACATTAATGTTGTCGATGTTGGAAGTGGAGCTGGCCTTCCTGGATTAGTGTTGGCTATAGCTTGCCCAGGTAACTAGACATGTTCATTAGTAGCTAATTATCGATTCATACCATGAATTTTGCTTTGGTTGGCTTTTGAAATTTGAGGTTATTGTATCTGAATCCATAGTAACTGAGTCTCCTGATTAGATTGGAAAGTCACACTTTTAGAGTCAATGAATAAGCGTTGTCTATTCTTGGAGCACGCGGTCGCTGTTACAGGACTATCGAATGTTCAAGTTGTAAGGGGAAGAGCTGAGGTATTGTTTCTATTTTCCAATCATAGTTCAAGTAGTTGCTGCATTTATAGGTAAAGTAGATTGTTTAAAATCACCTCGTTATAGGACAGAACTTTGGGCAGAATCTTTGCTACAGAGAGAAATTTGACATCGCAATGGCAAGAGCAGTGGCGGAGATGAGAGTATTAGGTATTATAATATTGCTCTTGTTTTGTTTTGTTTTAATCTTTGTTTCTCTAATTTTTGTGATGTTACCTTTAGCCGAGTACTGTCTTCCTCTTGTTCGTATGGGTGGGATGTTCATAGCGGCCAAAGGTCATGACCCTCAGGTGTGCAGTTCTATCCTAGATTTAGATATCAATGTTGTTTTATTGTTAAAGACCCAACATTCTCCATGGTACATCATAGGCAGTAAAAATATAGAATCTCTGTTATTTTTATTTATGAAGAGACCTGCAGTTCCATATGCAAAGTGAATAAAGTCTATCTATCCCCTAAAGTCTGATTTTTAAATGGAACAGGAAGAAGTAAGAAATTCTGAGAAAGCAGTTCAACTGCTGGGGGGTTCCATGTTGGATCTGTGCTCAGGTGAGCTTGTCATTATATATTTGGATTTTAGTTAGTTTTTAACTTTAATCTATCAACTAATCAATAATTGATAATGCTACCCAACCTTTGACTTTTTGAAACAGTAATTATAGTTTTCTAGGCTTCTTAAAAAGTAATCATGCTTACTAGCAATCACGTTGTTTTACATTATTAATCTTTGTATTTGCTTCTTCGCTTCGGTGGTTATCTCTCTTTGCATCCAGTGGAATCGTACAGCCCACATGGTCAGCGAACAGCTATTGTCTGTTTAAAACAACATCCTACCCCAAGAAAATATCCACGTGATCCAGGTACACCTGCAAAAGAGCCACTGTAAATAGTCTGGAAGCCTTATCAACTGGTTAAATTATTCTGTTAATTTTCCAACAGCCAAGTTCTTTTCAGCATGTGTATTCTGGAATGCTTCCCACAATTATCTATTTCTAGTTATCTGCTAATTCTTTATTTGGAAAGTGGATCTTTTTGTGCAAACACGTGTTTAATTTGCATTTGATAATATAGCCAGCTCAGTTCTGGCTTCATAATAATCTCTGTCAAAAGTTTCGATCATTAATTTGTTTTTTTGAGTATTTATATATTAGCTGCGTCAAACTTCATGTACCTGACTTTAGAAATTGATCCTGGCTATTTTAGCTTGATTCTTTTAATTCCAGACTGTAGCTTCCATTGTAGTGGGGTTCTTCACTTAACACACTCATAGACATGTCTTGTTTGAATGTTGATTTGTTTTTGATCTACCTCTTTGAGCTGCTAATTGGCTTGCAATAATATGGCCAGGTACATTTTAAAATCTATTTCTTGCTCATATATATTCGAAATCATGTTTTCTCTGTGTATTTTATTTCTTCTATTTTGTTATTTATGTTATTTTCTCATGGAACATGCTTTTTGGACATTATACTAGATGCAGCGAAAGCTGGTTTCCTTTACTTGGGACCAAAAAGCTAAAACATAGTATCTAGCTTTAGTTTAGTTTTAATTGAGAGTAGTACTAAATCAATCTCTAAGCACTAATCAGGGTGTCTCTTGAAATCAGTTGATTTAGAGTATTATGTATGTAAAAGCATGCTCTGGTAATAGAGGGGGAATTGCAAATACAATATGAGAGCAGTGCATGAATGAAATGCCTTATACCTAATTTGTCCACTTACAAAGTTACAATTACTTAAACCTAATAAAGCATCTCCCAAGTTAAAAGCATTTAAGATCGATTCTCATGACCTAAGACTGATACGCTGATGGTTACGCTTTTTTTCTTTATCGTATTTTAATATTTTTCTGAGTTATCCCAGTCTCCATATATATATATATATATTATTGTATTATTGCCGTGTAAGCAATATCTAAATTGTAGACATTTTCTATTTTAATTTCAATAATTCACTTCATTTTGCTTTCACAAGATATATAGTTTTTCTGATTTAATATTTGCTTAATTTCTTGCTAACTACACCCAGTCAAAGGTTCTATGAATATAATTAGTTCAATTTGAACAAGCTGTACTATCATCCCCTACACTGTTTGCTGTGCTCGAGTAGTATGTTTGTAATCTAACCTGGAATCCAAAGTATTGAGTTGGCAGACAGTAATATTCTCTGTAAACAGTTTTCAGATGTGTTTTCTAGTGATAAGAAAATGAAGAGCCAATCTTGAAGCAGAAAGTAGTGATCACTATAAAAATCGCACTGACACAACTTCATATAAGTGCCCTGTAACATTAGGTTGGCAATTATATTGACCTGAAAATAGTAGTCAACTTTACAAGCTGTAGGCTACAAAGATTTTCTCTCTCCCTCTCTCTGAGAATGAAGAAGCTTCCATGGATCTTTTTCCAAATCCAGTTTTGAACTTTTCCGCCTAAAAACTATTCCGAAAAAGCAAATATGAAGTTGTAATATATAATATTTAAGTACCTGAACTTATAAAAACAAAAGTTCAGACATAGAAATTGATTTCCTTGACCTTATGCTTCGAGTTTTAGTTCTCAACTTAAAGGTTACTCCTACACCTTCGGTAGAAGCAATGAAAAAGGAAAACACGAATCAAACAAGAAAGAAGAGATGACACAAATTCCATGGACAATAGAATGATTAGTGACAAAAGAAAAGCTTTCCTAGAATATAGGAACCCTTATCTTCCACACCTTGATGTCACAGTCCAAACTTCCACTATATAGCAGATAAGATGCATCATTTGAACTAGACCCATCTGCTGCTCCTGTTAAGCACTTAACAGGTCCTTTATGGCCTTCAAGCAGTGCTAAACAAGCATAGTGTTGGCCTTCACCTTTCCAGATCCTTATGGTGGTATCAGCAGAGCCACTGCATACTAAATCCGAAACAACAGCCAAACATAGTATAGACTTGGTATGCCCTCTTAGCGCACCGGCAACCAACATTTTACCACTATCGTCCTTCTCCCAAACAACTATTGATCTATCACATGCACCAGAATACAAAATTGATCCATCACCACTTAGAGCTAAAGCGTTGATACCAGACTTGTGTTTTTCCAGAGTAGTAACTAGTGAATGCTTTTTGTCTCCTATATTTTTCCGCCAAACTTTGATTTTCTTGTCAGCTGATCCGGTGTAAACATATCCGTTTTCGGATATCGCAATAGCATTTATCGCGTCTTCATGTGCGTTGGCTACTGACTCCAAGCATTTAAAGTCGGTTGTCCTCCAGATTTTGAGTGTCCGGTCCCAGGAAACAGAATAGAGAAGGGTTTCATCACTTGATAAGGCTAGCGCAGAGACAGTGTCAACATGATGCACCCATGTTAATTTCTTGTGCCTTCTTATCTGAACATGGTTTTTTGGGATAAAAAGTTTTGAAACACGATCCCCTAGTGTCGGTAATGTTGCTATATGTGTATACTTCTGATGATGATGATCATCATCATCATGATCACCATGTTCTTGCTTGTAATTGATTTTCCATATACGAATTTTATGGTCTTGATGCGCACTGAATAGTCTATTAGCTAAGACTACTAAAGACTTCACTGCGCCTTTTCCTGCAACTATCATATTATTATTGTCATTATCAGAATTGGTTATATCTTCATATTCTTCGTCTTCTGTCTCTAATTGGTTCCTTCTCCAAAATCTGATTTCTTTATCTGAAGAGCCTGTGTATAAATACTTGCCTGCTAGGCTGACAGAAGATATGTAAGATGTATGGCCTGTGAGAGTAGTGAGACAGTGGTGGTGTGTGCTGGAAATACCGTGGGGTTGCTGGTGGGACTGAGATGTAAGAGAAGGAACTGACCGCATACTTGAAAAAGATCTAAAGACTGCAGAATCGGACCGATGAAGACAATCGGAGTAGGATTGAGAATCATAATCTGAGTCATGAGTTTCATGTTCGTCTTTGTGTTTGTATGGTAGCATAATTGATATTTAGTTGAAGAAGAGAGAATCAAATGGGATGAGATGGATGAAAAGGAAGTAAAGTGTGTTCTTAATTTATAAGAGAAAAAAGTAATACATTTTAAAAAAAAAGGATAAATGAGCAGATTAATATGATTTGATAGAAGAAGAGGTGTATGTTGCCTATAAGTTATGGGGCAAAGCAAGAATGTCCCGTTTTAGAGTATTCTAGTTGCTAGCTATGGTATAGTGTGTAAATTCTTTAATGCTTGTATCAAGAGGTTTTCTTAAAGAGGGTTGATATTATTATATAATGTCCCAACCACAATCTGAATTATTTTATAATCAAAGAACATAGCTGTAACAGGTGCAAAGTGACAAACACATTCACAGAGGCAATATTTTAAAGAGAATTTATATTCATAACTGGTTATACAATCTTCTCTTTGTATCACTTGGTCTTAGCTTCTATTTAACTTTCAGGTATAATTTTTCGAGTTCCATCAATGGCAAACAATATATAAGGAGCCATGTGCAGGTTTGACCGAGATAAATACGATATATGAAAGTAAGTGCTCTTACGAATTTGTATATGTTTTCCGGGCACAAATTTAGTTATTCTGGATTATAATCAGGAAGGTAAAGCTGACTTTTCTGCTGAAACTTTGAGCCAATCAAAGGATTGACCTACTTTCGAATTAGAAATGACCCCTCTTTTTGTTGAAGGAACAAAGATCATTAATAATAAACATAGCTTCCTGTGTAAGTTTTCCAGGTCAATGATCATTAACCCTAGGTTTACACATAGTTCGCCACCAACATCAATATTTATATAGACTAATCGTCTTCTAATCAGATGGTTTACTGTTGCTCCATTGCATGCAGGATTCTAATTAGATTTGTTTGTCTCAAATTGATGATTAAAAAAGAATATCATGGATTTTGGATAAGGAAAGTAGGAACACAACAGGCAAGGTTTGAGGTAAGCAAAAAGGTTATCTCTTTGACTGTTCTGCCTTTTGATTAATCTCTCGCTTAACTCTTAGCTGATAAAAAGTATTGATAACTTTTGGGAATAAGAATATCATGCATTGTAATAGATTAGTAAATCTATTGTTTTATATTTGTAGTTGTAGTGGATGACATGTCCTTGTTTCACTTTGCTTGCACTCTAGCATCCCTCTCACAATTATAATGAAAGGAAGCCATGGTGAGTTGATTATACAAGAATAAGTACTAAAATATAATGGAACCCCTCCAGATTTGCGTTTAAAAAAATATTATGCATCATGTGCAGAACATGGTCCTTTTTTTACATAAGGAATTGTAAAAGATCCCTTTTGTCACAACAATAATATTATGTATTTCTGTGAAATTCGAGGGCTGGTGTAATAAATCCGACTTTATACTTCTAACTTTTTTGGATTTTTCTTTCTGAAAAAGAATGCAGTGATATTTTCCTTATCTAAATTTCTGTTGCTTTTCCTTTTAACCAAACTTCAATAGCATGTGTCGCTCATTTCTTTTCGTCCTCATAATTCTATACTTACTAGATCCAATAGGTAGTCTTAACGTACTCGCACCGTAACTTGTGGATCTTGCTATAGAGCACTAATAGGAACATACATTTCTTGGAGAACCTTAGGTTGTGTTAACACATTTCCTAAACATACATCAGATGCTGCTAGATTTATTCATTGGTGCGTTGCTTCATATGATATAATGCAGCACATTGACCCGAATCCTTCATAGCAATTTTGTTTTAGTGCACCAACAGGATGCAGTGTAGCCGGATTTCTGTTAGTTGTTATCGAAGTGTTGTGCACGGTGAAAATAATCGAAATAGTCTTTTTGAAGGTACACATGATTTAATTTTAGTTGGCATACTTATCAGAGGTGTATGGGTAGGCACTTATGGCATTAGGATAAATCAAACCATGTGGCTCGGGCTTATTTTACAGATAATCACTTTCTTTCTTTATCCTTTTACTGTCTCTCCAAGTTATGTTAATTGGTGAAGTGATGATGCATTTATGGAATTATTATCACATTCTCAAAATGTTTTAGGTTCATCTTTTGTCTCTACTTTCTTTAATTTGGATGAGTTACATGAATACATTTCTAGTCATAATATAGTGGTTTAACCCGATCAAGTTTGGGACTCAAAATAGTTTCGGTTTACTCATAGTTGTTAATAGCCCCAATAGCGCGCAATAGCCAAACATAAAGTTATTGGACCAAATTGGCCCTGCTATTATAGGGATTAAGATCTAAGTATGGGGAGACATCTATTGGAATGGAAAATTAAGGAATCATATTAAAATTGACTAGAGATGCTGCCTAAGTCCCTATTGTGATAACCCTAGTATCCCTATACTTGTCAAGAAATTGTGAGAGGGTACTATCAATTCTCCTTTTATGATAACAAACAAGTCGTGTAGTGTTTTAGGCAGCAATAATGTCCTTAAGATTTTCTTTCTGAGTGTGACTTCTTTGTCTTAACTTGTAGAAAATACTAACTCATTGATAGAAGAATATGAATTTTGGCTCCATACCATAGGTTTTCTTGTCTAACCAATACAAGCTTCGTTCTTGTCAGTAGGTTTTAAAAGGATAACATGGGTTTGTTGGATGAAGTAGCAAGGATTTGATTCATTAATGACTCCATTTATGTACTATAGTTGTTTTTAATGTAGAGGTTGGCTTATCACTATTCATAAATCATCACTACGAAACTCTTCTGTAGAGGTTGGCTTATCACAGCTATTATTACTTCATCTATATAGGGTTTTTCATATTCATCTTGATGATAGTTTATAAGAATTGCATAGGTCGAGATTTTGTTACGTATTTATGCACTTGTTTTTATTTAAAACCCATTTTTGAAATATATAAATGGAAGACCAATTGACCAAACAACCCTTGGTATCTTGATTCATCTGCATGCTAAGGCATGTGTGGCCCTAAGGTTGGTGTTGGTCGGACCAGGTATGAATGAGCCACTTGGATGGTAAATATCTAGGTCGGAAATATAAAATAAAATGTGGTTTGTCTTTTGTCATTGTAAATTCTAATGGCCACATACATGATACATCTATCTATTCGATACATACTACTACTTCCCCATTAAGTTCAACTTGTACTAATTAAATTATATGATCATAGTGAGCTGTCTGTTGGTCCCATTAGATGCCATTTATATTCCAATCACCTGAAAATACCTTGATGATATCATCCATGACTACAGATATCAACTAAATGCTGACCCGCTTCAAACCGTTTTGACCCGGTCGGGTTTGTACAGTTTCAAAGCTCATGTTTAAAAAGCAACGACTCAAATTTAAGCGTGGTTGTCAGAGTGTACTGATATTGGATACGATTTTTTATAGAAAGAGTCGCGTTTGGAAATTCTTAAAAAAAGTCGAATTATTAGGGAAGATAATTTCTTTTCTTTTTCTAAAAGTCAGTGTACTGTAAGTTGATTGGTATCAGTGCACTAACAACCATTGACATAAAAAAGGTCTGAAACTTTTCTGAATTTCGTAATTTCATAATTTGGGTGTCCTGTGAAAGCGAAAGTGAAATTATTAAAATACATGTGAAGACTGTGGATCGTTTTATAGTACCTGTTACTTTCAACTTTCCAGGCGTATAAACTAATTGGACGAGTTAAATGTGACGCAAGTGGATATAGGATCGTTCCTTTAATATTACACAAATAAAGATAAAGCTTTCATGCCGATCTAGAGCCGAAGGGGCGAAGAAGTAGCTTGATTTGAAGCTGTTTAGATGTTTAAGCTCATTCTAACACTAGTAAAACATTTAGAAAATAAGTGAAGTATATTATCTGATAAGGTTATTAATGCTAAAATTTAGCCCATTAAGTCTGAGCATGTTAATAATTATTTTAGGTGTAATGTAATCTATTAAGGTTTTAGGCAGAAGTACAAAAATGTCTTAAGACTACAACTGTTGTTTTAGCAAGTTTTAAGCCGAGATTTAGACACAATAACTTGGATTACCTCTAAAGCCCATAAAAAACTGGAGTTCTAAATAGTTGGCAAGTTTTATCACTTTTGTACCATTTTTGCTTATTATTTCATTTATCTTAATACTTTTTTTTATAATTTATAACACAGTTATCAGATAAGTTTGAAGTTTTATTATTTAATTTTAATTTAATTTTACTGTCTTATTTTAATCAACATATCTTACATAACCTTATCACTAAATTAGCTTGGTTTGGAATGGTTGAGTGTAGCATGCCATTTGTGGGAAGTAAAAAATTCTTAGCTTCTTTCGGAGTAATGGGAAAATGGAAACTGGTTGAGTTACCATATTTGTATTTAGATGTGTTTGGTTACGTGGTTAAATGTTAGCTACTACGAAATTTCTCATAAGCTATAAGACATGTTATTTACGGGTAATAAAAACTAGCTTTATTTTGGTAGTTGCGACTAGAAAAATAAGGTATTATTTTCAGTCATACACCATCATAATTTGTAATTCATTTAGTATAAAAAAACGTTTTACGGAGGCCAAACATATCTAAAAGCTTGATTAGAGAGTATATTAATTAAGAGACTTCAATATTAGGTTTGAACCGCCATTAAGACTAAAGTGATGACGAACTTCTTAACTAAGTTCTAATTGGAGAGACGTGATACCTTCCACATAGAACTCCGAAGCAATGCGGTGATTTCAAACTGATAGGGGGTCCAGTAACTTGCGCTCTTGACATATGCAAAAGTCTTGGTTAAATGATGTGATACATGTCAACCTTTTACCAACTCCATCCATCTCAATTAGTTTTCTCAAAATCATTTCAGAAGCAACCCCAATTGATAGGTGGAGGCTGGATATTGTAAGGCTTTTGTCGAAGGTGTCCGACGGTAAGCATCATGGTGGTGGTAACAAATTAAACCATATTGGATAACATTAAAATGATCTTAGAAAGTGCATCCGAGAAGTGACCAGGATTCTTCCAATAGTTTATGTGGGCATACCCAGTCACTCAACGGACAACCATTACTTAGACACCTTTCACTTTAGCCTATGGGATAAAAGTTGTAGTACCAGCGGAAATGATTTTGCATTTGTTTAGGATATCTAATTACGATAAAAGAACAAATACTGAAAACTAAAAGTATCAACTTGACCTAATCGAAGAAAAATAGATGAAAGCACACCTACGCAAAAATACTACAAAACTCTAATTAGAATTATGAATTCAAAATCTGCTTTCGAAGCTTCGAAATATGCGACTGAGTTCTCAGACATATGTTCCTCCAAACTAAGGACAATGTATTCCGGAAGATAGATCCAAACTAAAAAAGACCTTACACATTGACCACAAAAATCAAACCAATGACATACAAACTACGAGATGAAAATAGATAAATTCTTCCATATATTAGGATTCAGGTGTACAATTCTTAGAAAGTCTCATGCAATTTTGGCTCTTTTATAATTAATAAATATATTTACTTTTTGAGGTGCATTCTTTCCTACTTCGGTGACGCTGGATGGTTTTAACGAGACATCTAGCATCAATAAATCGTTTATCCTTTATATATAAATTCGAGTAATTTTATCTAATTATAGTTTCAAACACTTTAAGGATCCCCAATCTTTTACAATAAATTATGCGTTTGACTATTTTTTTATGAGTATAGTCTCAAATAGTGCAACTGGATTTTCGAGCCACTGAAACTAAATATTTTTTTTGGAAGTGATCCTTCTGATGGGGCTAACACAGTCACATAAATATTTTATTCGCTCCTCAACTGAGGATAGCTCATTTTTTTTTAAAATTAAGGGTGTCAGAGAAAAATACCTTCACTCAAGCAAAGAAAAAAAAACTTCATTTGGAGCTAAACAATCCCTAGTTGAAAATACTCATAAGGATATGAAGTTCTAAATCAAGGGATACTAGCGAAGCTAATAAATAGAGCATCATCTCGGATTGTTGGGTAAACTACTAAGTATATTTCACTTAGTATATTTCCAAAGTCTAAAACAGAAGACAAAATCTTATTTATAATTCAAACATAACAACCAAACAAATATAAGAAGAACGAGGTAAATTTTTTTTAAAAAAAGCCTCGACTTAGGTTGAGGTCAATATAACAACAACATAACAAAAACATTAGACAAGTAAAATTACTAGTATTGCTTTCTAGTTTCTCTAGACGGAAGAACAACAGAGGTGGTCTTAACTCCCACCGCATCAATAAATTTATAAAAAAACCTCGACCTCGATTGTGGAAGAAACATCATCAACCATCCTAATCTTGGCTCGAGGAAAATTAATATCAAATGCCTCAGTCTTAGCTGGGGTAAGGTTATAATTAACATCATCGACCCCACTTAGACGAAGGCAATTATCAAATTTTCTTCTTCGCATTCACCTTTAACTTCTTGTTCACAATTTACATCTTTAGGTTGAAGATACTCAGGAGTTTTGGGAATGCCCTTTGGTCGCCGCTCCCGATGAACATAAGATTAAGATCAATCCAAGTCCAAATATGGAAACTCTTGGTAGAAGCTATGCATTAAGTTAGATTCCAGAGTTTAACATGTCTTTAGAGCAACCTTTTGTTAAGCTTTCTTGATCTTCTCTATCTCGGCCTTGTGGCTTTCATGCTCAACCACCAAAATTTTGATTTTTTTATAGAACACCCTTAGCCTGTTGCAGAGCCTTGCTATGGAGAAGTGAATTGCTAGCAAGATTCAAATCATGGATATTCCAGAATATATTTATACTTATCCCAGATTTTGAGTCAATTGCACATTCTTTTTTTCTCGAGCATAACCATATTCCGACGAAGTAAGCTTAGTTGAAACATCTTTCATTGCCTTGTTTTGAACGACCAAGTTTCTTTCAGGTTCAGCAACCTTCATATTCATTTCAAGAAAACTTTCAACGGGTTTGCCAATTATTCCCAGCAGAGGCCGTAGGTCTGGAACTATATAGAGTTTGATTGTTTCAAGTATTCTACAACATCGTGAAGACATTGAACACCGTATATAAGCACATGTAGCATCAAAGCCAAATAAAAAAAAATGAAAATACTTATATTTTTGTCAATTTATATATGTATGTTTATCAGATTTATAAAAGGAAGACGATAATGCAACATTTTAGTTGAGACGATGAGGCCCAATTAACAAAATCGTATGACACTCGCTCAACGAGTAAAGGCCCTTCTATTCTAGAATATTTATATTCTCTTAGACCCGATCTTAGGTTGTCTCTTTAACATATGCCACTCTCGTATGCATCAACCTTTCCATACTGATATAAACCCATTGTAACCACTTCATCTTCTTTGTCTATGATGAATTTTGGACAGTCTATTCCTTCATGTCCTAAGCTACACGATCAGTATGGGCAACTTTATGAGCCATTTTGTCATCATGTCTCATTGAGAAAACCGAGCTCTCATCCATCTTATCCTCTCTCTTACCAACATATAGAGATGTTCCCGATACAACATTGAGGTCTTCTTATTTGATGATAATTTCTTTTCAAGAAGCTGGTGGAAGTGGGGTTCGAGTCGGCTCACCACATTCATTATTGGAGATAAAGATGACAGTGAGAAAACAGAAGATTTTAGAAAGTGAAGAGATATAATCCCAACCTGTTCGAAGTAGTGTACTTAGGGTTTCAAACATAAGTAACTTATACACTGGGTCATTGGATTGTTTCAAGCCCAACAGTTGCACACCAAATTCAAAAAAACTAAATGAAGCTAATAAAGATAGCCTAAATCAATAGAAGACCAACATACCCATTCTGAATCAAATCAAAAGTCTATTACACCTCTCTAATATTCAACATTATTATAACTCATTCTTGTACAATTCAGGATAAAAATTCTGTACTATGTGAAAATCCCTAAGTAATAGAATTAGCCTTGGATCATGTAGTCTAAATTGTGTATAATTTCCCTTTAAAACAAACTCTTGATTAAGAAATAAAAATTCCAATAAAAATTCAGTCAAATATTGTTCTTCTCACTTGGTATCAGAGCAGGTGCTTACTTTCAAAATGGCAAACAGTGATTCACCAATATCGTCTGAAACATATACCACAACTACCTATAATGGTGGTCTCCTCAGTGACAACAACAACCACCTAAAAATGAACATAATGACTACTTTCAACTCCATCAGGTTAGACATAAATAATTTTATGCTATGGAAGACTATGGTCTTCCCAATAATTATAGAAAATGATCTAGGAGCTTCATTACTGGTGAAAAACCTTATCACCATAAGCTCATTCCTGATGCAGATAGAAACCTCACAAAAAAACCTACATACAAGTAAAGACCAACTCCTTATGGGGTGGCTTTATAATACCATGACCCCTAAAATTGCTTCTTACCTAATGGAGGAAGAGACTGCAAAAAGTCTATGGGATGCTCTCATTAGAATCACTGGTTCACAAACCAGATCTAGAATAATGCTTTTAAGGTATGGGTTTTAAAAAACTCGGAAATATAACAACTCCATGGAGGACTACCTGAATAAAATAGAAAATCTGGCTGACAATCTTGCTCTAGCAGGATCCCTTTTGCCTATTGATCATCTGGTCTCTCAAATCCTAGCATGATTGGACTCAGAATATACATCTATTGATGTTAGTCTAACATAAAGAGAGGTTTATAACTGGCTTGATTTATAGTCTACTCTAACCTTTGAGAGTAGACTTCACCAGTTACACAAGGTGACTCACAACCTAAATAATATTAACATAACAACAACAAACTATAAAAGTTATAGTAGACACAACAACAACAACACTTTCAGCAACTACAGGGGCCAAAACACATATAAAGGGCAAGACATAGGGTATAGAGGAAGGTCTAACAATCAACATGGTAGAACAAACTTCATGAGTGGTAGAAGTGGTAGGTACAATACTCCTAACAGACCTACATGCCAAATTTGTGGTCGATATGGACATTCAGGACGCTACTGCTACTATAGAGATGATTCTAGTGTCATGGGCACCAATCCTAGTGTACAAGACAAAACTACACAAGAACAAGGAGCCTATATGGCTTCTTAAGATGCAACTGAAGATAGTACTTGGTTTTTGGACAATGGAGCTAGCCACCATGTGACAAGGTCTCCTAGTCTGATGACTCAAAAAATTGAGTACTCTGGTAAGAAATCCATTACTGTTGGTACTGGTGAAAGACTTAAAATCAAGAATATAGGTAACATTGATCTAACACCATCCACCAATAAACTTTTAACCCTAAAGAATATCTTACATGTCCCTAAAATCAACAAAAATCTACTGTTAGTGCATCATCTTATCCTACATAACCCTGTCTATTTATAATTTCAGAAACATCTATGTTCTATTAAGGACAAGACCACATGGAAGGTACTGCTTACATGGACAACTAAGCAAGGGTTATATCAATTGGATACTATCACTAGTATAACAAGTTCAGTGTTAAGGGCTATAGTCAATCTCCAAAAGTGTTTTCAATTTCTAGTCTACCTAAGAGTCAGTCTAAGTCTAACATTTCTATTTCCCTAAGAGAAGGATGGCACATGAGACTTGGCCATCCTTCAGATATAGTCTTAGCTCTTGTGATGAGACAATGTAACCTAACTTCAAATTTAAGGAATGAAACTTCTTTTGTGACTCATGTCAAATGGGTAAATCCTATTCTTTACCTTTTAACAAATCTAAATCTAAGTCTAAACATGTGATAGATCTAATACACTATGATCTATGGGGACCTTTTCCACCATATATAAAGCTGGTTTTAAATACTATATCTTATTTATGGATGGCTACTCAAGGTACACTTGGGTGTATTCTTTAAAACAGATTGGAGAATCAATAGTTGCTTTCAACACTTTCAAAGATTTTGATGAAAACCAGTTTAACAGAAATATTAAAGTTCTCCAATCTGATTGGGTGGTGAGTTCAGGTATTTTATACCTATTGGTAGAGAATATGGTATTCTACTCAGAATTACTTGTCCTCACACCTCTGCCAAAAATGGTAGAGTTGGAAGGAAACACAAGCACATAGTAAAAACATGACTTACCCTATTAGCTCAATCAAATGTCCTTTTTTTGCTACTGGCCAACGACTTTTCTAATTGCATCTTATATAATAAACAAACTCCCTAATGTCACTTTCAGAGATTTATCACCATTTGGAAAAGTTTTTCAAGTCAAACCTAGCTAATCTTTTCTTAAAATATTTGGTTGTTCTTGTTTTCCTTGTTTCAGACTCTATCAAGCTCGTAAATTTGAGTTTCATTCTACAAAGTGTGTTATCCTATGTTATAGTGACACTCATAAAGGTTATAAGCGTCTTAGCTCTACTGGAAGGGTCTATATATCTAGGAACATTGTTTTCAATGAGCTATAATTTCCATTCCTCACTGAATTTATTAATTTTCAACAACATGAGTCTATGTGTCTAACTAGGCTTAATGCTGAACTTGTTTCACCAGCTGCTTCTCCTCCAGTTCCCATACCTAAGCTCAGACTCCTATGTCATCCTAACCCCATTAGTACAACACATAATCTCCTAGATATACAAACATACTCAACAACAAAATTAGACACCTACTCCTCACCTATACAACCAAATAGGCATGGGCATTCTAAAACCAATGACACAAACATCCAACACATATCTCAAACATACAATCTAGCTACACGTGCAGACCAAGACTGTGCTCACACTATCATTAACCCTGACCAAGAAATCACTAAAGCAACAACTAATTTATATGATATTCTCAACCAATCACAAGTTACATTACCACAACACACACACATCAACAAACATTCACCATATGACAACAAGGGTAGTATCAGTAAACCTAACAATGCTTATCTAGGACTGACTACCACTACTACAGCGATTTCTACAGAGCCTACAAGGTTCTCTGATGCTATGACTAATTCTGTTTGGTTTAAAGCTATGCATGTTGAATTTACTGCCCTTGTCCAGAACAAGACCTGGTCTTTGGTCCCCTGGAATCGTACTATGGATCTTGTTGGTAATAAATGGGTCTATAAGGTCAAATATAACCTAGATGGAACTGTTCAGCGCCATAAGACCAAACTAGTGGCTAAAAGTTTTCACAAACATCGAGTGTTGATTTCACTGACATTTTAACCCAATTATTAAGGCTTCCAGCATCATACTCATCCTAACACTAGCTGTTTTAAAGGATTGGGTGGTCTAGAAAACTAGATATCAATAACACTTTTCTTGATGGTGAATTAACTGAGATAGTTTTTATGAAAAAACCTGAAGGTTTTGAGGAGGCTACCAAGCCATCTTATGTCTGTAAGCTACACAAGGTTCTATACGGGCTATAGGAAGCCCCATGAGCCTGGTATTCGAAACTAAAAGATACTTTACTTCAGTGGAGATTTAAAAATTCTCAGGCAGATGTCTCTATGTTTTTCTATGAGTCAAGCCAACTCATAATCATCCTACTGGTCTATGTTGGCGACATTATTCTAACAAGAAATCAATCTTTTCACCTACAATGTTTTATCACCACACTTCCCTCTGTGTTTATCATAGAGGATTTGGGAGATCTATACTACTTTCCGGGCTAAAAAACATGGTAGTTCCCTTCCTTTACCTCTGTAATAAATAGGTCCTTCATGTTTTCAAAAATGCAACAAACATATCATTTTTCAAAAATACGAGGGACCTGTTTATTACAAAAAAGATCTATTTGTTTAATTTTTGAGAACGCGAGGGACCTGTTTAATACAAAGATAAAGAAAGAGGACTGACGTGAGACAACTGACTTGTCAATTTTTCACGTCAGTCCCCTCCCTTTACCTCTGTAATAAATAGGTCCTTCATGTTTTCAAAAATGCAACAAACATATCATTTTTCAAAAATACGAGGGACCTGTTTATTACAAAAAAGATCTATTTGTTTAATTTTTGAGAACGCGAGGGACCTGTTTAATACAAAGATAGAGAAAGAGGACTGACGTGAGACAACTGAAAAACATGGAGGACCTGCATGTTTTTAACCTTAATTTTTGGGTATTGAAGTTTTCAGATACTCATCAGGCTTCCACCTCTCACAACATCAATACATTAGAAACTTACCGAATACAGTAGGACTTACTAGCGCCAATTCCTGTTCCACTCCTATGCGTGTGTCACTTACTCTTTCCCAGAATGTTGGCCAACCCCTTCTGCAACCTATAACATATCGAAGTATATTAGGATATCTTCAATATCTGTTACACACACAGGCAGACATTGCCTATGCAGTGAACAAACTGAGTCAATTTCAACAAAAACCTACCAATGTACATCTACATGCTGTTAAAAGGGTTTGTCGTTACTTATTTGGAACTGTGTCACTGGGTTTGCATATCAAAACTTGTCCAGATCCTTAATTGAAGGGTTTCACTCTGTTGATGATCGTCGATCTGTAGGTAGATATTGTGTATTCTTTGGTGAAACTCTGGTATCGTGGTCCTCTAAGAAGCAACATGTGGTGGCAAGGTCAAGTACCGAGTCCGAGTACTGTACCCTTGCCAACCTCTCAGCTGAACTCATTTGGATCACATCTGTCTTCCAAGACATTAACTTCTCAATTCTACGACCACAAGTTGTTTGGTGTGACAACCTTGGGGCTGCTTCTCTTCGGTCAAATCCTGTGTTTCATGACGGGACGAAACACCTCGAGCTGAATATTCACTTTGTTAGAGACCAGGTCTTTCGAGGCACTCTCGACATTCGTTACGTTCCATTGCACGATCAGTTAGTTGATCTCCTGACCAAATCACTCACGCAAAGCAGATTTCTTTTTCCGAGGAACAAACTCGGGTTGATCTGCTCCAAATCACTCGTTCCGATCGATATAAACCTTCATTAGAAAGGAAGTGAGAAAACAGAAGACTTCAAGAAGTGAATTAACAAATTTCCAACCTATTCGAAGTAGTTTACTTAGGGTTTTAAACCTAAGTAACTTATACACTGGGTCATTAGATTGTCTCAAGCTCAGCAATTGCACCCCCAATTGAGAAAACAAAACAAAGCAAATAAGAAGAGAGAGCCCAAATCAATTGAATACCCACAAATCTACCCTGATTTAAATTAAGAGTCCATTACATCTAAATTAAGAGTCCATTACATCTCGCGATTATTCAATCTACCTATTACATAAAGAAGAGAATATTATTACAATTCAGGATAATTTTTTTGTACTATGTGGAGATACCTAGGTAACGAAATTAGCCTTGGATCATGTACTTTGACTTGTGTATAAATACCATGCAAAACAAATTCTTGATTAAGCAATAAAAATTCTATTAAAAGTTCAGTCAAATAAACTTTGGCTAGATTTCTTTTCTCTAAACTCGGAAGCTCCGGCGGTGTCTCTTGCACCCTGCTAGCCGGTTCACGTGGCCCCGAATGAGATCTTATTACGCTTGTTTGGTTTGTAGTTTACTATAAGCCAGTTTTCAGAACCACCATAAGAGAAGTCTTCGAGGGTGGTTTAATTGACCCTCATGACTGAAAAGAGATTCTAAAACCATGTGATGAACTCCACAAAAAAAAAAAAAACCAACATTCAAAACAAAATCAAACTGACATAGTGGCTCAAAGATCTTCAAAAATAGAAGCAAAATGATAATGAAAGAAATATACGAAAAACTTACATTAATATAACCAATGCCAATGAACCACTAGCTTGGCGAGAGCTTCACTTATTTCCCATTTCATCAAGTAAAAATAAATATTTTTCACTTGTCACATTGATAATGGTGATTGCAGAGTACACCTTGATGTTGAACTCTTCTTTGTCGATATGAAGATTACTATCAACGATATTAGTAATTTTCACCCGCTCAGCATCAGCTAGCCCATGCACACTGTCGGCATAACACTCCATACTAAATTGACAGTAGCACCGAATATACCGAACAACCTAAGAATTATATTTCCCGAGGTAGTCCTAAAGGCCCGGAATGATACATTACCCTTAAAAGTTGGGCCGCAATAACGGTTGTTTGGAAAGTCTCATGCTCAACATCAGATTTCTCATTTCCTCGAGAATGACTCGGAGAAACATCTTTGGAAAAGCCTGCGAGTCTCTATTTTTAGTTGTCATAACCTTTATTATCAGTTACTTGATTGAAGAGTTTTTCCAAATGTTCGAACCGTTTGTGAAATGAAGAGTTTTAAAAGACAAAGCTTGAAAAAATAAAGATGGAAAGATGGTGAAAAACTTTGGGTATAGAATGTTGGAATTTCTCCATTAAGTTGGACCGTCACATGTTTTATCGATGTATCGAACTATCGTTAATATTAGTCCAATAAAAGTAATTATAAAGGAAAGAACGTGCTAGTAGATAAAATATGTATCATAGAGGTAATTGTATAGATACCAGGTTTAATTCCGAATACTATGAAGGATTGGATTTGGAAATAAACAACTTAAGCAAAACGTAAAGTTTTGGGGTTATTTTGTAAAACAAAATAATACCGGGTTATGGTCCCTAAGGGTGGCAATTTAATAAGGATTGGTCTTCATTAAGTAACTGTCTGGAAGTTACAGACGGTTAAAAGAGAAGAACCGTTTTCTCACTTCAGTTCTATATAAGAATGAGTTCATCATTCTTAAAAGACACGAGATCAAAATACAGAGAGAAAAAATCCTTTAAGAAAAACAAATTGATTCTTCCTTCGAATCAATTACAAAAGTGTGTTTTGGTTGCCATCTCTTAGAAGAATCGATAACCTAGCAAAGGATCACGGATCATCCGCTTCAAGTCAGGAATCTGAAGATCAAAGAATGTCTACATCCTGTAAGTATTTATTCCGCATTATTACAGGATGATTTAATTTCATGGTTCAATAAGTTAAGTAAGAAATCAGTAGAGTATTTCTTACAAGTGGTATCAGAGCCACCATCAAGTTAAATTCTTAGTTTTTCAGATTATGAATTTAAAAAGGAAATAAAAGTATGCGTAAAGTTTTGAGTTTCAAAATCTAAGAAGAAGAAAATGTCTTTTAAATTAATTGAGGCACAAAATTTATGATTTTGAATGCAAATATATAACTTAATAACCATTTGCATATTTTTTTGGTGTAATACCACGAATTGCTTATGTAATTTAATTGATATTCTATTATATATAATTATCCACAAAATTATATGCCTAAGTGAAGATGCTAGTCTCATATACTCAATTAAGATAAGATTGTGGATAATTTATTTAAACTAGAATAGAATTGCACGTCTCCTTCAATCATTCCGTTAGTTACAGACGATGTATACTGCAAAATTAAACATAATAAAAGTTACTTTATATATATATATATTAATTATTGAAAATATATATCTTTCGTTTACGGAAATTGCGCAAGGTGTTACAGTATAATTGCGTAAGAGGCTATTAAATTTAATATAATTATAAAATTGTTCAGTACATTAACCGCTGCGGTCCGTTAGTTGTGGATTAACCGCTACTGCCGGTTGAGACGTGCCTTACTGAGACGTGCCTTACTTAAAATAACTGTAAAAATGTAAGTGTACGTACGTGTTAACAGATATTCCAATTTACGTGCTACTCCTGCGTTAATTGTGGAAGAATATGTTTTTAGTTTCATACTAACAGGTGTGCGTTAATTGCGCGCATACATCCTTATAAAAGTACAGACGTGCACGTTCATTATAATAATATTATATTATATAATTAAAGTTTATTATATATATATATAAATATCTAAATAGATATTATATTATATATATAAATTAGTATTATATTATAATATATATTAAGAATTATATCATAATATAATTACATGTATATTATAATATAATAAATTTAAGGTATAAATATATAGACTACGAAATAGTTTGGACATTAAGTAAGGTAGTCGTATAGTATTTTTCGAAATAATTAGCATGTTTTAAGTTGTCCGAACTTCGATAAATAATTAATGATTCAATATATCGCCAAAGTGATCCCTATTGCTAAATTAATTATTTTAGAGTTTTGACAAGTCTTTGATTGACAAGTATGTAAACTTTGATCGGCCCAAATGAAGGTTAATGTTTGACATAGTTAATCTTAGACACGAGATAACTATTTGTGAATTGATCATTAAGACAATTGAACTAGGAAAATCGGCCCAAAGGAAGATTTTCTTACTTAAGTCAATTAGTAGAATCAACATTAATTATGCTCAAACTCATACATATACAAATTAATATGCTTGTCCAAAGGTATCTTATTGATGTTGTAAGAGTATGTTTTATTATGCTATGTTTATTTGTTAAATACTATGGAGATTATATGTTAAGTGATGTTTTTTGGCTATTTATTGTTTGTTGTTTGTTATGTTAGCAAATTCGTATCTCTATAACCCGGAAGGAAAAAAGGCACCCATACTTAATGGGAGTAACTTTGAGCTGTGGAAAGAAGATATGTTGCTGCACTTGATGTGCCATGATTATGACTTAGCATTAAGGGTCGATGAACCTAAACCTCTGACTGATGACAGTTCTCCTACGGAGAAGAAAGAGTCATAGGCGTGGGAAAAGTCGAACATGATAAGTCTAGGGATCATGAAGCAAACGATTCCATTAGCATTCCGTGGTGCAGTTCCACCTGAGATTACTAATGCGAAAATGTTTCTCGAAGAGGTAGAGAAATGTGTTGCCAAGAACGATAAAGTAGAGATTAAGACGCTGCTTATTAAGCTAGCCTCTATGAAATATCGTGGCAAAGGGACTGTTTGTGAGCACATCTTGGAAATGTCAAACATCGCTTCCAAACTGAAAGCACTTAAGATTGACCTTCCCAAAGATGTTGTGGTAAGCTTTGTTTTTCACTCTTTCTATCCTCAGTATAAGAACTTTGAAACTTCTTATAACTGTCAGCGCGAGAAATGGACTCTCAACGAGCTCATCTCTCAGGCAGCGCAAGAGGAGGAAAAGATGAAGCAAGAACCTCCAGAAGTGCAAATGGTGAAAGCTCAAGTGGATAAGGGAATTAAGAGAAAGTATGAAGGTTCAGATGCACATGCATCCGGTTCGGGACAAAAGAAGCATACGGGTACGTCTGGTAAAGGGCGTTGCTTCCATTGTAAGAAACCGGGGCACTTTAAGAAAGAGTGTGAAAAATGGAGGGCTATGATGAAAGCCAAAGGTATTTTCACTTCTATGATCTGTTCTCAGATCAATTTAGTATCAGTACCGAGAAATACTTGGTGGGTTGATACAGCAGCAACAACTCACGTTTGTATTTCTTTGTAGGGTATGATAAGAAACCAAAGCCTGAGTGATGGTGAAACATCCATCTATACAGCTGATGGCAGTTCGTGTTTAGTTCATTATATTTGTGATTTTCGTTTGTTGCTTACCAGTGGATATTTTTTGTATTTAAAAGACGTATTGTATGTACCTTCTTTTCGAAGGAACCTAATTTCCTTTCCGTTGTTGGACAAATTAAGTTATTCTTGTCTATTTGGAAATGAAAGTTTATGTCTTTATTTACATGGTGATGTTGTTGGTTCTGGAAAGTTAATAGCAAATGATAACTTGTATTTATTGGATACTATAAAGGATCACAAAGAGATAATGAATGTAGATGTACCCGGAAAACTAAATTGTAAAATGGAAAAATCAGAAAAACTTTGGCACAAACGATTATGTCACATTTCTAGAAATAGAATTGAAAAGCTTGTTTCAGAAGGTTTATTAAGTGAACTGGATTTTTCGGACTTCGACGTTTGCGTTGAATGTATAAAAGGAAAACAGACCAAAGTGAAACGATTAGATGCATACCAAGCGAAAGGGGTCTTGGATTTGATACATACAGACATCTGCGGTCCGTTCCCTACAGCATCATGGAACGGCCAACGATATTTTGTATCTTTCATTGACGAATTTTCACGATATGGGTATCTATATCTCATTCACGAAAAATCAGAGGCCATTGACAAGTTCAAAGTCCTTAAGACCGAAGTTTGAAAACAACTTGGTAAAGACATTAAGTGCGTCAGATCGGACCGTGGTGGTGAATACTACGGGAGATATGATGGTTTAGGTGAACAACGTCATGGAACGTTTGCAAAGTTCCTAGAAGAGTGTGACATAGTCCCTCAGTATACAATGCCAGGTTTGCCCAACATGAATGGAGTATCTGAGAGACGAAACCGTACATTGAAAGATATGGTAAGAAGTATGATTAGTCATTCAACATTACCTATATCACTCTGGGAAAAGCAATAAAATGTGCGACCTACCTACTTAATAGAGTTCCGACGAAAGCAACTACTAAGACACCGTATGAAATTTGGACTGGGCGTAAACCTAGTTTAAAACATTTACACGTTTGGGGATGACCAGCTGAAGCGAAGCCTTATAGGCCAAATGAAAAGAAATTGGACTCCAAAACGGTTAGTAGTTATTTCATCAGATATCCCGAGCACAGTAGGGGTTTTAAGTTTTATGATCCTTCCACAAAGAATATATTTGAGACGGGTACATCGAAATTCTTTGAGGATATAGAGTTTGGGGGGAAGAATTTAGTAACAAACATTTTTTTTTGGAGGAAGAATCAGTAGAGATTCATGAAGGCTCTAATAATGATATTATAGTGTCAGATGATGATGTGGTAATTAGAAGGCCAATCATCACTTGAGATTCGTTAGAACATATAGATATTCAAGATGATGTTAATATTCCTCCTATGGATGTTGTTCCAATGGAGCAAAATGAAGTTGTTCAAGAAGAACAAACTCTACCTCCTCAAGAAGTTCAAGTACAAAATGAAGAAATTATGCCTTTGCGTAGATCTACTAGAGAAAGAAAGATCGCTATATCTTCAGACTATATAGTGTATCTTCAAGAACATGAAGAATTTTATGGTTCAACAGAAAACGATCCTTTAAGTGTTCGTGAAGCCATGAAAAGTTTTGATTCTCACTTATGGATTAAAGCAATGAACGGAGAGTTCAAATCAATGCAAGATAATGCGGTATGGGAGCTTGTTCTATTACCTGAAGGAAAGAAGCCGATTGGTTGTAAATGGATTTTTAAAACCAAACGGGATTCTAAGGGTAATGTGGAGATGCATAAAGCGCGACTTGTAGCTAAGGGTTTTACTCAACGTGAAGGGATAGACTTTAAAGAAACATTCTCTCCAGTTTCTTCGAAGGATTCTTTTCGGACAATCATGGCATTCGTTGCACACTTTGACCTTGAGCTCCATCAAATGGATGTAAAGACCACTTTTCTTAATGGAGACATTGAGGAAACGATCTATGTGTTACAACCTGAAAACATTGTCTCTGGTGATCCAAATTCGACGGTATGCAAACTGAAGAAATCTATTTATGGCCTCAAACAAGCGTCTCGACAGTGGTATCACAAATTCCTTGAAGTTATTGTCTCATTTGGTTTCGAGATAAATTCAGTGGAGGATTTTGTGTATCAAAAGTTCAGTGGGAGTAAATTCATATTTCTAGTGCTGTATGTTGATGACATATGATTGGCCACGAACGATAAGGAATTGTTATATACGACCAAGAAATTTCTTTCTGATAAATTCGATATGAAGGATCTTGGTGATGCATCATTTGTGTTAGGAATTCAAATTCATAGGAATCGATCCCATGGAATTTTGTGTTTATCACAAAAGGCGTATATTGAGAGTATGTTACAATGTTACGGTATGGCTAACAGCAAAGGAAAGGAAACCCCTATATTAAAAGGTGAAAAGTTTAGCCTTAAGCAATGCCCAAAGACAAAACTTGAGATTGAGGAAATGCAAAAGGTTCCATATGCTTCGGCTATTGGAAGTCTGATGTATGCTCAAGTTTGTACACGGCCATATATTGCTTTTGTGGTGGGTGTGTTAGGGAGATACGTAAGTAATCCGGGGATGGAACACTCGAAAGCAGTCAAAAGAGTTCTCCGGTATTTACAACAAACAAAACATCATAGGTTAACATATAAGGAGTCGGATAAACTGGAGGTCATAGGGTATTCCGAATCGGATTTTGCTGGATGTTAGGATTCTCGTCGTTCAACCTCAGGCATTATATTCCTTTTAGCGGGAGGTGCAATATCATGGAAAAGTGTTAAAAAAAACACTCATTACATCTTCCACTATGGCTGCGGAATTTGTTGCTTGTTTCGAGGCATCCAATCAAGCGCTTTGGCTGCAAAATTTTATCACGGGACTGCGAATCGTAGAGAGGATAGAAAGACCCCTTAGATTATATTGTGACAATAACTCGGCAGTTCAGTATTCAAACAGTAACATGAGCTCGGTTAAGTCCAAACATGTAGATATCAAGTTCCTGTCTGTTAAAGAGAGAGTACAGAGTGGTCAAATCAGTGTGGAGCACATAGGGACAAACTTAGCAGATCCTCTTACGAAGGTATTAGTACCTAAAGTTTTTATTGAACACACCATTAACATGGGTGTTGTGTACTTAGAGGATTGTTAGTTTCAGTGGGAGTTTGTATTAAGATATTAAATTTGTTTGTATTATGATATTCGCGAACTTAAGGTCATTAATGCAAACATGTTTATATATATGGTTTCAGTGTGCTCTTATCTTTGATTATTCGTACTCTGCTGTAAGTAGACCTCCAATTAAGTGGGACTAGTTAAGAATAGATATGCAAGATTACATTTCATATTATTCTTATGCTATGCACCATGATAGATCCATATAGTTGATTGTTGCGATATCGTGATTACTGATACATCTATTTGCGGCTTGAAATGCATTGATGATGACTTTAGTCCTATGTCGTTAATGGTCATTTACGGGATTGTTAAGGTTATCTATGTGACGATAGAAATTAAAAACGTTCATTAAGTGGATGCATCCTATAGTAGCATATGATGATCCAAGTGGGAGATTGTTGGAATTTCTCCATTAAGTTGGACCGTCACATGTTTTATCGATGTATCGAACTATCGTTAATATTAGTCCAATGAAAGTAATCATAAAGAAAAGAACGGGCTATTAGATAAAATATGTATCATGGAGGTAATTGTATAGATACCAGGTTTAATTCCGAATACTATGAAGGATTGGATTTGGAAACAAACAACTTAAGCAAAACGTAAAGTTTTGGGGTTATTTTGTAAAACAAAATAATACCGGGTTATGGTCCCTAAGAGTGACAATTTAATAAGGACTGGTCTTCATTAAGTAACTGTCTGGAAGTTACAGACGGTTAAAAGAGAAGAACCGTTTTCTCACTTCAGTTCTATATAAGAATGAGTTCCTCATTCTTAAAAGACACGAGATCAAAATACAGAGAGAAAAAATCCTTTAAGAAAAACAAATTGATTCTTCCTTCGAATCAATTACAAAAGTGTGTTTTGGTTGCCATCTCTTAGAAGAATCGATAACCTAGCAAAGGATCACGGATCATCCGCTTCAAGTCAGGAATCTGAAGATTAAAGAATGTCTACATCCTGTAAGTATTTATTCCGCATTATTACAAGATGATTTAATTTCATGGTTCAATAACTCTAGACTCAAACAACTCTTATTTAAGCCAAATCTCTCACCCCTCCCTTTTGGTTCTTCAGTACAAGAGTTTCAACACCCTGTTTTTAAGGAAAAAACCATTTCAAGTAGGCATGAGCGTTCGGTTCTTCGGTTCGGTTCTTTTGGTTCTCGTTTCTTTCGATTCTTCAAAACTAGTACCCATTTAGGAACTAAATAAATTTTGGTTCGGTTCCAGTTCGGTTCTTCTTAATTCGGTTCGGTATGGGTACTTAACTCGGTTCCAATCGGGTAGTTTTGGATACTTTAAATGCTTTGTAATATCAACATATATTAAACTCTTTTTACACTTTAAAACAATAAAACTATGTTAAATTATAAGAAAAAAAACTAAATGTAAGAAATATTCAAAATTAATATATTAAAGAATAATATTAGTAATATAAAAAAATGGAGAGATGATATCAAGTTTATTAAATTATATAAATGTTGGTATTTTGTTATTTTGTTTATACGCTTAATAGTTTGTAAATATGTCGCCACTTTGAATAAAGTATGCTGTCATTTATTCAAGAGAATATAATTAGAGATCAATGATAAAAGACAAATTTAGGGGAATCTAACTTTGAAAAATTAAATATATATTTAAAACAATTCAAAATTAAGGCTTAATACATAGGTTCGGTTCCTAACGGGTACCCACGGTTCTTCGGTTCGGTACGGTTCGGTTCCGAGAACCGTGGGTAATTGAAAACTGGAACCATTCGGATATTATGAAAGAACCAAATCTACTTCAGTTCGATCCTTTCGGTTAGGTTCGGTTCGGTTCGGTTCGGTTCGGTTCTTTCGGTTCCGGTTAAAATGCCTATGCCTAGTTTCAAGTATAAAAAGCCCTCACCATTTATAGCAATGGCCTCTGACATAGAAAAGTCACCGGAGAAGATAACCTCTCTCAGGAAAACTCGACAAACCAAAACCCAGTCCACACCATCAACGTCAAAACCCTCCAGATCGAAGGTAGCTAAAGCAGCTCCGCAGGCCAAGCCCTCCAGATCACAACCTCTACCAGAGATTAGGTCGTCAGAGGCAACAAGCGCTCAACTACCCGAACAACCTCCGATAAAGGAAACCGAACAACCTTCTTCAAAGAAAACTGACAAACCTTCCATAGTGATGGACGATATTATAGAAGACAGCATCGTAGAGGCCCTTTTTGAGATGGGTCGAATCCGAACCAAATGAGGGATTCTGGAGTCCGCAAAGGTAAGGATACCGATTAATCCGGAGACCCCATGGACTGCAAATTGAATGAGGTGGTAGTGTACACCGAAGTGCTGAACTGGGGACTCCGGTTTCCTCTAGACCTAGAGATCATTAAGTATTTTTATTTAGTCAAGCTCTGTCCCAACCAGCTAAGCCCCAATGCATGATACACACTCCTTGCCTGTATCATGACATCCAGAGTGTAAAAGATCCCTCTTCCGATGAAGCAGTTTACTGCTTTAACAAGCTTGTTAAAAAACCATCAGATGCCATTCTACCACTACAACATGGGGAATGAATTTAAGGTTGCGGACGACCTGCTAGAGTCCGAAAATCCTTGGAGGATAGTTTCTATTTGTTAGTGGAAAATGAGAAAATGGCAGGAAGATTAAAGCCAACACCAAACCTAGCTTGCTGACCAGTAGCTGGAAAAACAATGGTAATTTTATTCTTCTCTTTCCACTACAATTTTTTCTTCTTAAACTATAAGCTTTCTTATTCTGACTAGTTCATTACTTCTCTTTAATTCTACCGAAGGAGTTCACCATCCATTTGGAAGAAGGGAAAAAGACCTGTGCAAAGCTCAATGTATGGGCTTTAGAACACTGAGGGGAATGCCTTCCACCATTGCTTTACATCGGGAAATTTTGTGAGGTCTCACTTATGGAACACCAGAGGCCGGAGAGACATTTCATGAGAAGAGCTAACCACCCCTCCTCCCGCTGACGTGATTCTAAGAACGACAGAAGCCAAAGATGCCAAGCTGTTCTTACCTTTCAGGGCTAAGGCTCCTAGCAAAATGAAGAACAAAAAGAGAAAGGCTGCAACAGAGCTGGCTCAAACAACTACATAAGGGACTAGTTTGGGGAATCAGGGGGGCATTGATGCGGCTCTGCTCACAGCAGTAGAGGTTGAAATAGTAAGGAAAGATGAAGGGTCAAAGAACCAACCAAAGCCTCCTAAAAAGGACCGGAAGCGCAGGGCTAACAGAGATGAGAAAGCTGCCAAAAAGAAGAAGGTCACCTTGGGGGAAGAAATAATCCTTCGTCCTTCGGAAATCCAACCACCACCTGCCCCTTCCAAACCTAATCTACAAGAGGAGATCCCAACAGACCTTCAGTCCGGAGAGATTGCTGGTGGAGGGAACAATGAAGTGGACCTCAATGCCTTTCAAGACATTGTTTTGTACTTTAATGATTTTGAGAAGGATGATTTTGCAGGTCCTTATCAGTTCCTCCAACATGGTGACCTACAATGGGAAATCATATGTCGTATCCGAATAGAAAGATGTCTTAAGCCACACCCTCCTCGGTTATATCCGGCCATTACTTGATATGGAGAGGCAAATGAAAAGTCAGACCAACCTTATCAACTCTCTTTCTTCTGACAAACAATCTCTGTAAAGCAGTCTCCTAAGTTCTCAGCCAAGTATAAAGGCACCGAAGAAGGAGAAGGATGATTTGGCAACCAAGCTAGTCGCAAAGGAAGAAGCCAAAACTGAGCTCCAAACTAAGTACTCTGACTTAGAGACTTCTTCCTCCTAAAACCTCACAGCGTTGAATGAGAAGTTGAAGACTAAGGATGGTGCTATCTAACCAATGAAAAGACTGAGTTGGAAAGCACCGTTTCGGAGATGACCAAGGAAACTGAGGCCTTGAAGAGTCAGCAAGAGCAAGATATCAAGGCATGTATTGAAGAGTATGCCAACAGAGTAATAGACTTCTTCGAAAAAAAAGATAATGGGATTAAGTCTGACATGGTGCTGTTGTTCCATAAGACCTTTCCTAAGAGGACCCTTCGTCCCTTATGGAAGTATGTGGAGTAAGAGGATATCCCATTTCATACATTGGCCGATGGGGACAAGCACAATTAATCTAGTGGATTTGTTCCACTAATGACGAAGAAGGTACAGGTGAGAGTTCAAGTGCTGAACTCAAAAGCCCTAAAAAAGGTGATGGTGAAGGAACATCTGAAGGGAACAAGCCCTAAGGTTTTATCATGCATTATTTTTTTTGTCTTTTTGAACAATCAAAGTCCTTGGATGTCCAAGGAACATTTTTTATTACTATTTGATTGAAGTCCGAATAAGTCCTTCGAACAACCAAAGTCCTTGGATGACCAATGCATGTTTTGTACTATTGTGTGGTTTAAGTCCGAACAGTTTTAACTTATCATATTTTCTTTTTGTTTAATACTTTTCCTTAAATCTTTGATGGCTAATGTTTAAGTAGCCCATAGTATTTCAGAAGTGAGAGTGTTCAATATCTCCAATGACATGTATTTAATAGTCATAACCAACCATCAAGTCTATCTGATCCACTAAAGATCGAAGGTATTGAACAAGTGATTTATACTTGAATTGAATTGTTTGGTAAAATCACTCCGAATTTTTGAAGAAGGAATTATATATTATTGAATAAAAAACCGGACACCTCATTAAAACCTCCCTGCGCCACCAGGATAGGAAAGACTATGCAACCTAATATTTACATTGGTATTTACACAAAAACTTTACTCTAAATATAACTTGAGATGCGCATCATTCCATTGGTGCTTCAAAACTCTCCCTTCTTTGTCTTGAAGCCTATATGTCCCACGTTTGAGATTTTTGCAGACCTTATAGAGGCCTTCCCAGTTCATAGCCAACTTACTGAACTGCTTCTCCTTGATATGTAAGAAAATTTTTCTTAACGCCTTATCTCTTGGTTGAAAATATCTTCTTTTGACCTTGGAGGCAAATCTACTCCTCATCAAACCTTGGTAGTGAGTTGTTCTTAAGTGTGTTTTGACCCTTCTTTCTTCTATTAAGTCCAACTGATTCCTAATTGCTATCTCATTAGCTTGTTCGGAATAGTTTTGGACTCTGTATGATGGTAAGGTAGCTTTTATGGGGGTAATTGCATCCATCCCGTACACCAAGGCAAAAATAGACTCTTGTGTAGCAACCCGAGGAGTAGTTCGGTAGGCCCACAATACTTCTTGCAAATAGCTTGGTCACTTCCCGCAGCACCTTCTGAATTTTTTTTAATCCAGAAAAAATAGTCCTGTTTGCAACTTCAACCTGATCGTTTTCTTGTGGATGGAAAGGAGAAGAAAAAAAATGTTGAATACCTCTAGAAGCACATAAATACTCCATATATTTGTTATCGAACTGTGGCCCATTGTCAGTGGTAATCTTTTGGGAGACCCCAAATCTACAACATATATTGGATAAGATAAATTTAATGACAACCTTCGATGTGGTTCCTACCAAGGGAGTTGCCTCTATCCATTTTGAGAAGTAATCAATATCAATTATAATAGTTCTACACCCCCAGATGCCATAGGTAGAGGTCCAACTAAGTCCATCCCCCATCTAGAAAAAAAGGTATTGGCTCAGAAATATACTCCATAAGTACTGCTGGCACATGAATTTTATTACCATACCTTTGACATGGATCACATTTCTTCACCATTTCTTTAGCATCTGCCATTATGGATGACCAATAGTATCGAACTAATAAGACTCTCCGGGTTAGCGCCCTGTACCCACAATGTGCTGAGCCCTCCCCAAACAATGTATGAGAGGTATACTGAAAGATTTTTTTATACAGAATTCCCCTTATCACCAAAAAACCACGTGCCTTGTATTTAATCTTTTTGCCACATCTTTGTCCAAATGTAAAACCCCATTAGAAATCTATTGAAGGAAGGTATATCTCTAGTCTTTAGATTGAATCACATGTATGCTCATACTTTTTCCATCTTCTTTGTTTTGAATTGGCTGTATGGACAAGAATTTTTGTATGTGAATCCAAGGGTAGGACTTAAAATATGCTATAGTTTCTAAAGAGTCTACTAGTGTATTCTCCGTTCTGGGAATATGCTCATAACAAACACTTTTGAAGTCTGATGCCACTTCTTTCAAAATGAGTAAGTACTTGATCAGTTGCTCCTTTTTGGCTTCAGACTGACCTTGAGCGTGATGGATGAGCAGTTGAGAGTCACTTATCAACCAAACTCTCTTAGCCTCACACAGGAGAGCCAATTTAAGACCAGCTATAGCTACTTCATATTCAGACTCATTGTTAGAGGACCTGAACCCAAAACATATAGCTTGGTACATTTTATCACCATATGGAGAGGTTAAGCAAACTCTAGCTCCATAACCCATTGTGCTTGATCCACCATCAGTTCATACCACCCACTCTTTCTTGGTTTTATCTTCTCAAGTTTGTTTAGAGTTCTTGTCCGTATGGAATTCTACTAAGAAATCAGCCATTGATTGGGCTTTAATAGCCGTTCGGGGGAAAAATCAATATCGTAATCATCCAATTCTACTGACCACTTGGTCATCCTACTTAATATATCTGCCTTTTGAAGAATATTTTTTAGTGGGAAAGATGTTCGACAATGATGAAATGAGAATGAAAATACGACATCATCTTTCTTGCTGCAATCACTAAGGCTAGCACCAACTTTTCCAGCTTTAAATACCTTTTCTGAGCATCTAATAAACTTTTGTTGATGTAGTATACCGGACGAGGATAATTGTCCACCTCTCTTACAAGAACTGCACTTAAATCACATTCTGAAACAACCAAGTATATATAGAGCGTTTCTCCTTGAACGGTTTGATGAGAGTCTTTGGTGAGGATAAGTGTTTCTTTATCTCAACAAAGGCCTGGTTGTACTGTGGAGACCAATTAAAGTCTTTAGCATTCTTCAAGTTTTGAAAAACAGAGCATATTTGTCCAAAGACCTTGAAATAAACCTGTTTAAGGAAGCCAATTTTCCGGTGAGCCTTTGGACCTCATTACCATTTCGAGGTGGATCCATTTCCAATAGTACACAAAGCTGATCCGGATCGGGTTGAATAACTTTTTCACTTATTATATAACCTAAAAACTTTCCAGATGGCACCCCAAACATACATTTCTCTAGATTTAATTTTAAATTTATAGTTACTAAATTAGCAAACATGTCTTGAAGATCGATTATGTGTAAATCCTCCTCCAAGCTTTTAACCATCATGTCATCTATGTATACTTCCATGTTCTTGCCAATCTGATTAGTGAATGTTTTGTTCTCCAACCTCTGATAAGTAGCCCCAACATTCTTTAACCCAAATGGCATCACCTTGTAGCAATTGAGACCTCTATCTGTTTTGAAGGTAGTGTGATCTTGATCCTTCAGATCCACCTGTATCTGGTTGTACCCGGAGAAACCATCCATGAAGGACAACAACTTGTTTTCAGACGTAGAGTCTACCAATTGATCTATCCGGGGGACATGATAGAGATCTTTTGGGAAAGCTCTGTTAAGGTCAGTGAAATCAATGCACATATGTCATTTCTCGTTCTTTTTCTTAACTAACACCAGATTGGCATTCCATAAAGGATATTATGATTCGTTAATATGTCCCATCTTGGTCAGCCGATCAACCTCTTGAACTATCACATCCATTTTTTCGTTTGAAAAATCTCTTCTTTTTTGTACAACAAGTGCAACATCACTACGAATGGACAACTTGTATGAAATAACGCTTGCGGGTACTCCAGTTACATCACTACAAATGGACAACTTGTATGAAATAACGCTTGCGGGTACTCCAGTTACATCACTATTGCACCAAGCAAACACATGCTGATTGTTTAGCAAAAGAGACAACAACTTATTTTTTAATTCTGGTGCCATCTTGGAACCAATCTTGATATTCTTACCTCTGCAAGGGAGTGAGTTTAAAATTCTTCAATAGGTATTATGACACTGGGAGCCTCTCTGGGGTCATCAATTTCATTTTCCCTAGCAGAAGGCTATAGTAACTGCTAATCTTTATTAATCCAAACTGCCCCCAAAGTCTTAGGAGCAATAGCTGTTATATAGCACTCTCTAGCTATCTTCTGACCACTTCAGACAATACCTACTTATCATTGAACTGCATAATTTAAACACTGATGAACTTTCGAGGCCACAACATGCATTCTGGAAAGTCACGACCTCCCAAAAATTGCTTTGTATGATGTGGGGCAGTCTACCACAACGAATAATACCCTCACCATATTTTTAAAATGCCCCTTGCCCAACAACACTTCTTCTTCAAATTCCCCAATTACATCCGCAGAGCTCCCTGTGAAGCCCACAATAGTTCTGTTTGAGTGTTGAATAACAGTCGGGTTCCTCATCTGTTTGTAGGAGCTTAAGAAGAGGATGTTTGCTGAACTGCATGTATCTATCAAAATTCAGCGTATATCATTGCCCCAAATAGATGCTCCTATAACCACCACATCCTCATAAGGCCCAACAATATTCCTCAAATCACACTCATAAAAAACTATGAATGGGAAAGGGGTTTGACACTGATGGAAGACATTCCCCCTTCCAATTGAGTGGCCAAACTATGGACATGCCTCTTCCTTGATGAAGGGGTGGGTGCTGTCACAATATATCCTCCAAAGATGGTTAGTTACTCAAAGAAACTAATCAGTCCGGACACCATCCTGGTTTGTTCTGTTATGACCCCCACTTTATTCCGAGTTGGATCAGGATCCAAGTACTCAGAATCAACATCGAATTTTTCAAGAATCACCATTGCCCCTTCTTGAGCAGATGTTCCAGGATTGTTTGTAGAGCCCGTCCGAGGAGCATTGTCAAGTCTGTTTCCACTTCTTCTTTTGACATAAGCTCCCAGTTTGCCTCTTTCAATAAGGTTATGTACTTCCTGTTTTAATGCTATGCAGTTTTGAGTGTTATGGCATATATAATTGTGATATTGGCAAAAATAAGTATTTCGGATTTCTCTGGGAGACTGCAGTGCCGCCGGCTTCCGAAAATGGAATTCCTTCTTCGTCTTATCATAGATTATGGCCACATTTTCTCTTAACTCCGCAAACCACTCCGGCTGAACCCAAGGACCTCTTTTACCTCTTGACTGTTGGCTCTGGGCCTGATTATGGTTGGATTGAGTTTGTTTAGTCCGATTGGATCCTTGTCCGGTCTCCTTAGCCTTGTATCCGGACTGGTTAGTGGCTGGAGGAGCTGTTATGGGGGACCTCACCTAACGGTGCACCCTAGTTTTCTTTGTCTCTTCCATATTAATTTTCTTTCCCACTTGATTTAACAAGCCACCCCAAGTCATAACTTTTTTCTTGGTTACAGAATCAACCAAGTTCCCGGGATTCAACCCCTGTTTTAGAGAAGCAATTGCCACCTACTCGAATCAATATTCTAATACGTAATTTTTATGCACAAATCGACTTATGTAGTCCTTTAAAGACTCGTTTGGTTCTTGAGCACGGTGAATAATGGTATCCCCATTACCCTTCACCTCTTTGCTTCCAACGAATTGTCTTCGGAAGGCAACCCAAAATATATCAAAGTTTCTAATACACCCCTGAGGTAAGATATTATATCATTTAAGAGCACTTCCCGTAAAAGTTTGAGAGAAGGCTCTGCACAAGAGTTTATCATCATCATCATCAAAATTCATTATAAAGTTCTTGAATTGCTCCAGATGGTTGTCCGGATCTCGACTTCCATCATACTTTTCCATTTTCGAGCTGTCAAATCTTTTGGGTAGGTTTCCGGACAATATTTTGGTAGACAAATTTGATTATCTCCAGTTCTTATTACGAATAAAGACTGTGTCTTCATTAGGCGTTGCAAAAATACCTGGTTCGGACTGAAAAGCAAAATGATCTATCAGCAACTGATCATCATGCATGTGGGATGACCCTCTGCCCAGATTCCTTTTAAGCCTACCATGCCTATCTCTCTTTCTTGAATACTTTTTGATTGACTTCATCTTTGTTCTAGATCTCCCTTCATCACTGCTTGATGACAAAGAGTCTTCAAGCTCAAGCTCAACCTCATTTGAAGAGCTACTGGAGGACTCAGACTCTGAACTTTCAACAGACTTAGACCGATATGTCTTCTTAGAGCTGAGATGAGTCTTTAGTGATGGATCATTCTCCCCAGGATTGTTAGTATGGTGAATAGCCGACGCCCCTGACTTCACCTTGATACCTTTCTCTACTTGTTTTATGACCCTTAACGCTTCTATCTCTGCTCTCATTTGATCTCGCTCCTCAACATTGTATTATTTATTCCCCCTAATCGTTTCCACCACAGGAGGTGGAGTACCTTACTCGTTCGGATCCATCCGAATTGTTTTTCTTACTGGTTTTGAATGTAAAGTTCATGCACCTTCATGCTCCCACTGTGGTCGCCAATTTGGTTTGGTTTATTTTTGGGCTGGGGGTAGTTTTGTAAAGCGTTTTAGCAAGTTTGGGGTATTTTTGTGTTTAATGTGAGGAGTTGTGAGATAATTAAGTAGCCTGCTTGTATTAAATGTTGATCACCCTCATTAATGAGAGTGATTGAGGTATTTATACTTTTAATTAATGACCCATGGTCTTACCGGGTCAAGTTGTGAAACCAGTTCGAGTTTAAGGACCCATTAGTTTTTAAGTAAATTAGCAAATAGCTTAGTCAAAAGGCGTTCACATTTGTCTTGTTCGGATTTATGGTGGAGTGATAAGCTCCGAATTACCCCTGTCCGGATTTAAATGGTAGGCTATGACTGCAATATATGAACTCATCAGTTAGTTTTTGTCTTTAGTTGCTAATAACGTACTAATTTTTTTTCGAAAATAGACAAAATTAAAAGATTAATGTAAACAAGTTAAAATAAATTCGATTCAAGTCAATATGCCAATGACATGACGCCCATGTCATTGTGTCCGCCATTTTCTTGTAAAACAATATAATCTTTTATGTCAGGAAGATGCTGACGAATACTATCTCGGTGTCAATGTTTGGGGAATTAAGCGTTTATTTTTATTAAATTCACATTTCTGAAGAAACAAAAAGATAGAGGGCTGTACACCTCTTCCATGTCCATGTTGATCTGTAGAAAACCAAATTTTGTTACCATTTCGTTTATGATTTTTAAATTTTACAAAGTTGGAAAAAAAGTAGAGCTTTGGTGAGTTTAGGTTTTGAGTTTTTATGTTTTTAGTGAGTTTTAGGAAGTAAAATGTTATGTTTGGAAACCTAATTAAGTAATTAATGGTATAAAACGTATTAAATAGAATTTTAGGATTTGTTTTAGGTTTTTTTATAAGTGACAGTTTTGTAAATACTGAAAAATTAAATATGCCACTTGATAGATTAGTTTTGGGCGTTTTTAGAGATTTTCAATTATTAATTTTAAAATGTTATCTTATTAGGTCAAATTTGGTGTGGATAAAATTTATTCGATGGACTATTTTGTAAAATAAGAAATAAAAGTTAATTTTTTGTTGAAGGTAAAGAGATAATTGAGCAACTTAAATAAATGCTTATATAGAGAATGTCTAATTCTGTCTTAAAAGATTAATCATTATTAAGTTCCTCTTAAAGCCTATTTATAGGCCAAATTATGTTTAATAGACCTAATTGGGCCGAACCAAGCCATGGGCCAACCTCAAAGTTCAAAAACCCATCAGGCCCAAAAATAATAAAAAAAATCTAAAAATGAAATTATTAGAATTAAATAATAAAAACAAATAACCAAAAATGAATATTGGTCTTTAGTCCGACATGTCCTTCCAATATATCTAACCTTATTAGATAGACCATTTAGCCCTCTCAAAAAGACATTATAGAGGGTTAACAAACAAGTTCTTCGGATAAGGGTTAACCATCTCTCCAAATATAGTCCTTTAAGTTTTTTCTTTCAACCTACTAAGAAGAACAGTTTAATTTCATTTGATGGCCTTATTCGGTTAAAATAGTGGTGCCATTTCGTAACTGCTAGCCAAAGACCTTATGGGACATGTGTCATCATCTCATTAGACCCATGACCTTGCTCTGCCATAGGTGAAGCGTGTTTACAGTTGAAAACGATTTCACTTCCCTAAGGTTATAGCCTTTGTTAACTTTTCCACTGATCTATAATCAAGAATTCTGGTCTTTAACAATCTCTTATATAAGCCCCCTCTCATTTTCACCTGTGTAATTTTTAGAGAGATAAAATTCACTTGTAGAGAGATAAGTTATGCCTCATCATAAAATCAAGTTAATCACTGGTTATACCTCCACCGCTTTCACCATCCCGAATTCCATCTTCGTTGATACTTTGGTGTTTGTATATTTCCTGAAACAAATGCTTTAACAAAAAAGGGTTGGCTGAATTTGTCTAAGCTAGATAAAAAGAAAAAAAGAGAGAGTTAGGGTTGCTGCTGGACTACCCCCTCCCTCCGAAGGCACAGTCATTGTCCCTCAGAAAAAATTGACTACCAAGGAGTTTTCTCGTACAACAGACGCAACATCTCATTAGAGCCTTCTTCTACCACTCAATCATTTACTTCAAGGAGTCGTTCATCTAGGTCATCATGTCTCTAAGAGCTACTAGTTACAAACGTCCTTCCACCTTTAAAGCAATGAGATCTAATACAAAAGAGAACTCACCTCTAGGATTGGTCAGACGAGCTAAGGCCATACTAACCTATCTTCCGGGGACTATGAAACCACTCAAGAAAATCAGTTTTCTATCGATCCTACCTCACAACAACCGATTTGGGAGGGGATAATTGGTCCAATGGGTTGGGGATAATTGGTCGAATGGTTTGAGGACAAAAATAAGATATATCATCTTTTCAATTCGTACAAAAACTAAAGGTAAAAAATGGATTGAATAATTAGATATTATGTGTATTTGATTTATACAAAGGCATTATATATAACTACAACTCGATACTACATGGTAAAACTGGCTTAACAATAAATTCAGTTAACAATTTGTAAGTATTATCAAAATATAACATTATTTGATTAATATTTATATTTTCTTAAATAATATACAAATTTATTGCCAACTTAATTTTGCAGTACAAATGCTTTATCAAAAGGATACTCATGATTTCCAAAAACAACAATAAAATTTGAAAGCCCATTAGATATTACACAATATAAAGTTGCTTATGTTGATTGTGGAGATTTTGTTTGTGAATATGAGGTGCTTCATTAAAACTGGAACTATACCCCAAAAATTTGAACCATATTTTGCGACAATGAAAAGAGTTGAAATCTTTACTTTATTTCTTAACAATAGGAATACAATAAACTATTAGTAGATTTTTTTTTATGTTAAAGTCACAACAATGTTCTATTTGTAAAAGTTGCGTGTCTCTAAACTACAATTTTTTGTTTGAAGTATTTAGTGGCGCAAATACAAGTTTCAGATGTGATTAAATAGGGATGCAAAATTACGTGTTAACTAGTTACAGAATTACAAGTAAAATGGTTGTGAAAATAGGTTTTTAGTTATGTAGATATAAATAAATTACATGTTATGTTCTATTCTAGAGGCTCTTGACCTCTTCATAAATTTTATTTATTTTTTATTTAAACCTTGTGTTCTTTGACATTTTATTTAAAGTGATGTTATCTTCATCAAGTGAACATTTCAAAAATTTAGAATTTGCAAGTAGGATTTTTCTCGCATCTCTATTTCAAACTATTTAAAAAAAACAAATTATTCTTTTTTAGAGCACTGGTTGGTCGAATATCAGACTTCTAAGCACCAACATCAACAACTTCATCAATAGGTTCATTAACATCAAAATCAACACCTTCGTTCATTTCTTCAGCAACATTAACATCTTCATGACTTTATGTGTTATTTACTTCATTTTTAAATTCCAACCTCTTTTTGTCTATTATTTCTAGTTCTCCCACTATACATCTTGCAAAAATTGTTTGCAAACTTACATCTTGCAAAAATATTTTGTAAACTTACATCTTGCAAAAAACATTTGTAAACTTACCTTTTTTGTTATACTGTGAATTTTGGAAATAGTTTTGTATCACTTCTCTTCAATGTCATCTATTTGAAATAGCATGAAAACGTCTCTTTACATCTTGTGTAGAGCTTAACGGCTGTGTAATCTAGAAAAAATGGCTCCAGAATGATGAGGAATTAGTATATGAATACTATTTTCTATTATAGATACATATATTTGAATTAGTAATTATCACAAGTAGTGTTACACGATCAATTTTTGTTTTTGGTTTATTTACGCAACATTTTTTCACGAAACTTATTAGCTTTTATTTTAATATTTTTATCCTTTATACCTGCTGATTTTTGAAAAATATTCAACTTATTTAACTTTTGAAGTAGCTAATATTTCTCCATATTTTGTGAAAAGTAATATTGCACACACGTACAACATTAAGAGTACATCTACATCTTTGATATCATATTCTCATGGTAAAATTACAGTCAACTTGATTGTATCATGTAATTGTTTTTTATAATTGTTACTTTTGGATGCTTTATTATGTGTAACTTAGGTGTATAACAAGTTTTTCAATTTTAGAAAACCAAAATATTTCCGTTGCATAATTATCAGTAACGTTGTTGCAAACATAGGTTTTTAATTGCTATGATAAGTAAAAAAAAAAATTCCGCTATCTTTTTTTTTTCCAACCAAGAATCTTAGAAAATAAATTGTGATGATTCTTAATTTTTTTTATTCATTTGAAGAAGCTTTCATTCCTCTTTTGTTCATGTTAATCTTACGTTCTCTTGACTTAACTCTCGAAATGATCATTACATAATTTGTTGTCATTTTAACAGGTTTTCCAGCAGATATAAATCTTCATGTTTAGTGTCAAAAGATATTATTATTTCTCTAATGACCTTCCAGTTCTTCTTTGAAGCATTAACAACATGCTCACGACGATATGCCCCTTTAATTAGATGGTAGAAAAGTGTATTTTGCAAAGTCTTAGGGTAGCTTCTCATATGGGTGATAAATTTAGCACCTCAATTACATGTACAAATCCTGATATGTAATATATTGTTCATTTTCTCATTTTTTTATTCGAATTACAAAGTAAAATAATAATTGTAATTTAGTATTTAAACTACTGTAAATTAGGTGCCAAATCATGTTGAAATAAGTTGCATAAATGTTTTTTTATGTTTGAAAAACAAGAATAAAAAATGTTTTTCCTGGAAACTAACTATAGTTTGGTGCAAAATTACGTTCAAATAGGTTGCGCAGAAGCTTTTTAGGTTTGAAAAAAAAGAGTGTTCATAAACTTACTATAAGTAGGGTGGAAAATTACGTTCAAATAGGTTGCATAAAAGCTTTTTAGGTTTGAAAAAAAAATTATTTTGAAACTTAATGTATCTTGGGTGCATAAATAGGTACAATATGGTTGTAAAAAATATATTTTATGTTAAAAAAACAAGAAAGAATTTTTTCCTAGAAACTAAGTGTATTTGGTTGCATAAATACGTTGTAAATGGTTCTGAAAAAAGAAATAAAAATCATCCATGCCCTTTAAACAGGTATACAAAAATGTTTTTAGGTTACTAATTGTATATTTTGTGCGTAAAAGACATACATTCATCAAAACCAAACACGAACACGGACACTTCTTGCGTTAGGAACACAACAATTGAAAAATTAAAGACGAATAAAGTAGTTTCATCGTGAAAACCTGATTTTTGTAGTTTTTTTGTGCTAAAATGCTTCAAAATTTACTGAAATTTGTATAAGAATTTATAATTTGAGAGATTTTGATAGTTTCCATTTTAAAGAGACAAATATAAGATTTTGATTATTTTTAACTAACTACATTTTATACTAAGATTTGTATTAGTCTAGGTTAATAATTATGTATCTAAAATTAATTGATTCTAGTTCTTTGGAGGAGAATTGAACTTTATTTAGAATTGGGATAATTGCAGAGGAGGGCCATCATACTTGAACCTTATTATCAAAGTCCATAGTTAAAAATCTGAATAGGTACCAAAAATATGGGCTAAAACAGAAAACCCCGCCATAGTTTTCATCTGCTTGGCTTTCTCTTTGGTAAGAAATAGATAGTCTTCAACTTTGACACAATTTATAGACTTTAATAGGTAAGTAATTCTTCTAAAGATTTGATTAATTTACCTTTTGATTTCATGCTGAGATCCATGGCTAATCTTTTCCTTTAATATGGGTTTTAACAAGGAAAAACTATCTGCTTTTGGCAGGATGACGAGAATTTGTAGGTCATGCGGAATCAGAAAAATAAATTGGGTATGTATAAAGAGCTGATGCAGCTCGATCATCTTCTCTGATTTTCATCCGGTCTGATTTCATCAATTTGGTTTCTTTGTAATGAATCATTATTGTTGATATTTTTTTCTGTCCAAAGTATTCTTCATAAGAGAGAATTTGTTCCAGCATAAGATAACAAAACTAAAAACACTATAGTAGTCAGATACAAGAACGTTAGAAGCATAAGGGAAATTGGTTATGGTTTATATTTTATGTAATTATGCTTACATGATTGATATCACGTATACAAATTATTTGTGCCCCTGCTAAATATCAATGATTTCTAATGTACAATATAAGTCATTCAGGCACAAACTTTATTGATGATAAAAAATTTAACTTTCAACAGATCTTAAGTAACCAACGTCAAGATTCTCTAGGAATGTAATGACTTATAAATAGCCAAGAGCTTGATGTTGGGTAAAGTCTTGTTTCATTTTACATTTTAGAGTCCATTTGACCAACCAATCATCTGTTTGGTTTTGCTCTCTAAATATATGAGTAATGCGCATACGAGAGGAAATGAGCCTTCTGTAATAACTAGTAATAGGAGACAAGTACCAATGGGCTTCCCCCTGTGATAACATTTCATATAGAATTAATGAATATGCTTCAATATCTAAGTTATAAAACTCTTTTTCCTTGCATAGTTGAAGGTTATCAATAATGGCTCTACATTCAGCTATAATAGGTGACTACTTTCCATAAAGTCTTCCAAAGGCAGCAACAATATCACATGCATGGTGTTTTATAATACCACCACCACCACTAGATTCTCCATTTAGTAAGCACGACCCATCGGTATTTTGTTTTAGTCTATTATTGGAGGGAGGTTTCCATTTGATTATCCTAATATTGTTTGGTTTATTTAAATGGAAGAAGCAACCAAGGTCAGAGGTAACCTTTAAGTCCCCCTGCCAATAGGATTTCTTTAGTAAGTTGGCACAGTCAAGTCTACAAACCTTGAATTTTTTTTGCCCCAAAAAGGTTTGGTAGAGATAATATGATCATGGTTTTCAGATTTGTATCTAAAATACCAAGTGATTGTAGGAAGTATAATTCTAATATGAATGTCTTTGCTAGTAGACCATAACCAACATCTTATAAGGTTGTTAATAATCATATATCTACCAAATGTTATATCAAATAGACTAGCTAACAGTTTACAAACACCCAGATGATAGGTTAATCAACAAATAAGTGATTAATGGTTTCAATGCCATTACAAAATTGCTAGTTGGAAGCAAGGCTAAACCTTATTTTTTGAACAATGGTATCGACAAATATCCATCCATTTAGAATCCTCCAAAGAACAAATGAACATTTATTTTGGATGGTATTATTTCAAATCTTCTTAAAGATATTGAAGACTCGTCATTTATTTTAATATGATTCCATGTATCTTTGGCATTGAATGTCCCATTTGAGGATAAAAAACACTTGATATAGTCTTTTTAATCCTCATTTAGAGTTTGTTTTTTAATCTTCTCAATATTTGAGGGAAGAACAACATTTTGAAGCTTGTTCAGGTTCCATTCACCATTAAGCCACTAGTTGTTAAATTTGTCTTTAATGTACTAAGAGTTATTTGTGTCATCGGATATCATAATAAAAGGGTGGATGGTATTCCGTTTCTATATACAAAAATCAGTATACTCCAGGTCAGGGTTCCAAAAATAAAAGGTTCAACAATATCTATAATATTTAGTATTTTTCGATATATTTGAGCCCTTAAAAGTAACTTAAATTTGTAGGGCATGGACTGATGGGCAATATATACCGTGTGTATAAATTTATACCAAATAGATTTGTGTTCTCTTAACATGAACCAGACTTTACAAACGAAATTATTTTACAAATCCTTCATCCTTCTTGTATTTAACCCACCTTCTTCATATGGCTTACATAGGTTTGTTCATTTTGTCCATTTTATAGCATGACTCGAGTCAGTTGATCCCTATAAGAATTTGTTGAGTAGTTTTTCGACTCTATCTATGAATGAATTAAGTAAGATGTAACATTGTACATGATAGACTGGGATATCCATAAGTACACATTGGATTAGTATTAATCTACCTCCAGAAGATTGGTTGGAGCAGTCCCACTTATGGATTTTGTTTCTTATTTTGTTAAATAATTCATCAAAGTAGCAAGCTTTGTTACTTGAGTGAATAATAATTCCTAGTTATCTTAGAGATAGGAATCTATCTTTAAATCGCGTTAGATTTTCTTATTAATTACTTGACCAGATTAGTCTTGATATAGTTGCACATTAATTAAGTTAATGTTAGGGGCTGATCCATTTGGAAAGATGATGAAATCATCATCAAATGTTAATCGTAGAATGTCCATTGAACTCCTAGTCCTATATCTCATATCTAAGTTGTTACTAAATAGATTCTTAATACCTATAATAAGGTATTCTTTAGCTATTATAAATAAACTAGGAGAGATAGGGTCTCCTTGCCTAATACCAGTTATAGATTCTAAAATAACCTTAAAGTTCTCTGTTAATAATAATAGAGAAATAAAAAGAAGTGATATCTTTCTTGATTAGGTCTAAGAATCATTTATAGAAACCAAAGGTTTCCATAACGTGAAACAAAAAGCTAAAAGATAACCTATTGAAAGTCTTATCTATATCAATTTTAAACAATATATTGCTACCTCTAGACTTCCTATTGATATCATGGATTAGTTCTTGAGTAAACATGATATTTTCATGAATATTCCTTCCTTTGACAAATCCTCATTGTTTATTAGATACTATCTTAGGTAGAATTGTAGATAATCTATCATTTATAATCGTAGATAATATCCTATTAAACACGAAGGCCTATAAGTCTGAATTCATTCCAATCCTTAGCAGATTCAACCTTAGGTATGCGGAAAATTGTAGTAGCAAATATTCCTTATGGAACATCTTGACCAATAAAATAATCAACAATAACATCGCATATATCATCAGAGATAATAAGCCAATAAGTTTGATAAAAGGTAACATTAACGTCATTAACACCAGCTACACTATTAGGTGTTAGTGTTTTGATTACTTTGTATATTTCATCTTTAATGGGTGTAGTCAAAAGACATTGGTTATCAAGATTAGTGATAAATTTAGGAATAATGTGATTAAGATATTCATAATCCTCTTTAGTTTGAGATGATAAGAGGGCCTTAAAATGTTCTTCAGCAGACTTGCCTAGAGTATTTTGATCTTCAATCGAGTGATCACAATTCCATACATCATTTATTTTATTTTATTTTCTTATCTTGTTAAAATAATTATGGAAACTAGTTGTATTTTTGTCACTATTATTGAACCAATTTATACTTATTTTTTGCTCCCAATAAGCTTCTTCTTTTGCCAAGAGAAGAAGGTAGTAAGCCTGAGCTTTAAGGAGTTTGATTTTATTATCTAGACTCTTAGATTCTTTAAATATTTTTGTCTAAATACTTAATCTCATCTTAAGTTTGGGCAATAGCAGTAAAGACATTCCCAAAAACCTCCAAATTCTATGTTTTAAGTTTACTTGTTAGTCTATTAAGATTTTGCCAACCGATATGAATGGGAAGACAAGTTAAATTCTTAGTCCATCAGTGTTCCATAACTTTTAAGAAGTGAGGATGCATTTTCCACTTGCTAAGGAATTTTAAGGAAGATTTAGGTTTGGTTTGGTTGTCTGTAATACATGTACATAATAAAGAATGAACAGAGCCAGTTCTAGCCATATATTTTACTTTTGTGTTATCAGAATAATCTCTTCATGATGCATTGTGTAAGACCTGATCTAGTCTTTTCTATTTCCTGTTATTGGTACAAGTGTATGAGGGGATCCTATATAACCCGCATCTTCCAAATGGTAATCTAAGACTGTGTTATTAAATTCATTAATACTTTTAAGGCATAGAGTTGAGCATAAAACCGTTCATTTGAATTAATGATGATACCAAAGTCACCCATACAATCCATTCAATATAATTCTCTGCTAAGTATATTAATTTATTCCATAGGATCATTCTTTACTCTCTATTAGACTTTTCATATACAACAGTTACCATGAAGTCTTTATTGCTAGATGAATGTTTAAATTTAAGATGTATAAACTGCTCATGGTTAAATAAAACTTCCACAAGATACATGTTTTTCCAAAGAATCTAAATTTTATTGTTTATATTAACAATTCCAAGGTGTAAACCTGATATCTTATTAAAAAATCTAGTGTATCCATTGTTATCAAAATTTTCCGTAAAGCAATAAAATCTACTTTTTCTGTTTCTGTGATTGATTTGAGTCTTCCTGTTGTCCATGTATTTCTGATTCCTCTAGTGTTTGAGTTTAAGATATTACCTTCATTTAGAGATTGAGTTAAAGGGTTTAGATGACCCTTTAAAATATATTGATTTAGTGTTAAAGAATCTTTTTTATTGGTTTTAATTTAGATTTTTTGTTTTCTTGCTACTAACTTTAATAAATTTTGGTTGTTTAATAGAGTTTACAAAGGTAAGGGATACATGAACTCTACAAGTAATAATGTACTTATGAGTATAAGCAGTTTGATTCTTAGGATCAGAGTTATTACTAGGGGTAAATAGGTTTCCAAGTCCAATAGCTTGGAGGGCTTATATTATTTCACTATTTCAAACATCTGAGGTGATAGTGTTATACTCAAGAATGGTTTGAGTGTTGTCTCTATCAATAATCAAGGACTTTTGTTTCTTATGTTTTGTTAAGGTAGGAGATGGGTGAGATATCTGAGATGGAGAGTAATCTTTATGATTTATGTGATTTTGTGTCATCTTTATATGGATTAGTGAGTGATTGGAAAACTATTCCAACATGAGTTTGATTTTTATAATTGTAGATTTTAGTTTAGGAACCCATGTTCCATTATGGGTTGATGTATTCTGGTTTAAGATGTCTTTAGGATGAGAAGTTATTGTAACATTCTTTGAAGCATGACTCTCAAAAGTTTTCAAATATTTCTTGCATTGAGAAACATTGTGACCAAGATGGTAGCATTCTAGACAATAAGAGGGTTTATATTCATAGAATATATCAAATCATAATCCATAGTGATCACCAAAACCAATCCAAAGCTTGTGAGTAAAGGTTCAGACACATCCAATTCAATCTAAGCCTTGCAATAATCAAATTTGACTATGTTTTTAGTAGTAAATCAGATAGATAAGGGCATTCCCAAGCTTAACTATGTGATGGATAGTATCCAGATTGTACATGAATCACGTAAATTTGAGAAGGTGACCAAAACAGGGGTTAAAGGTGTTTCTTATCTTGGATTAAAATTAGGAGACCATTTTAATAGTCTCGTTGAATGCTGGCCTAAAAGTCAAACATTGCACTTCCATAGTTTCTTTATATAATCTAAGTGATCTAATTTTATAAGAATATGCCTTGAGTCCCAAGAAGATAAATGCAATGTACCAAGAAATTTAAAAATTTCTACGAACTTGTGAATTATATGCGTATTGGGACAATTAAACCAAAAATTACCAATGAGTGTAAATTTAGAGTTAGATAAAAGAAGTTGCTTATCTTTATTGGTGAAATATATGGCTTTTAAGTCCTATTTGTCTTTAGACATTACTTTCTCATGCATCATTTCCTTCAATTTTAGTCTTGTTGCTTCAACGTAAGACTTGATATGACTTTTGTTTTGCAGGTGGTTGCTCTATTTTGGTGATTGTTGATCATATATGGGAGTGTTCCGCAAAGATGGAAATTACTCTTCATAACTAGATTTATACGGAGATTTTTGTGGTAGTATAGCATCGCTAGTATCTTGTTATGTATGTTGTTGATGAAGCTGAATTGGAAGGCTAGTGTTGATGACTATGTTTGTGGAAACAGAGCCAATATTGGTTTAGTTGGGATGATTTGTGGCAAGATTTTGAGGAGATGATTCCATTGATATTATAGTAGTTTATCTCACTAGCAATCAAGATTAGAAAATTGGGCAATGCTGATGGCCAGAAATAGTGAAGGCGATGGTTGGGAATGGAAGACTTGATCAAGATCTTTGAGCTTTATTGGATTAAAATTTTCCTATAATTTCCATCTAAATTGATTCTAGTTGAAAAACATTTTCATTGATTTTTAATTAAGTTTGATAAGGGAAGGAACATATAAATAACAAGGTTTATTATATTAAATATAAATGCTAAATTCATGTATTTAGTGACCAATGACTAAACTAAAGCAAATATAAGGGATAATGGGGCTAAATGATATACCCTTAGAACTTGTTTGTAAAGAGTAAACGAGTGGGGTGAGAAATCTACTTTAACAGTGGTAATTATGTAATTTTACCATTCACCTCATGTACTATATAAAGGACATTTCCTTCTGGGGAAAAGGGTCAATGATTAGTCAATTATTGCTACATTTATTCCTTTTGTCTCTTTCTTTCTCTACTAAATACTGATTCTCTCACTAAAAGTATCTGATACGAACATTTCTTAGACAGACGCTCTTCTACAAATATTTCTGCATCTGAACTTAATTAAGAATTATTTGAGTTCATCAGTAGCACCGTTTGTGGGAATCTTAGTGGTACCCGGAATTAATAGTCTAAAACCATAAAAATAATCTAAAGTAAAAAATAGAAACTGAAATCTGTGGTTAGTTGGAGGAAAATCCAACAAATAACTTGATCGAAGTGGCATCTGAAGACCATATGATGGAAGAGCAAGTGACAAATGAAGGAAACAACCATAATTGATATGGTGAAGAGCTCCTTAAAGAATTTTTCTTGGTTGTCACGCGAAAAAAGTTATTGGAGGATATTGAAAGGCTAAACGTTGAAAAAAAAAACGATAATAAGCTCAAGAAGAGTCAAATCAGAAGTCCAACGAGAGCACGTTGTCGTAGATCAAGTTCAAGATGTCAATCAGTCTGAGGAAAGGCATCGGAGAAAAGTTCATCGATCTTCCAAAAGACCAGCTAGATCTGATCAACGATAGGAAGCAGCAGAATCTAGTGAGTATACTTCTCTTACTTCAGATGAACTTTCATCATCGGATACCGATACTACGTATAAAGCATATCAGAAACAAAAAGATTCAAGGGTGCATAAAAATTCTCATCGGACCAATCGAAGAGCTAAAAGTTCGAGGAAGAAAAAAACGCGATCATGGGAAGAGAAAATTATACTCCGAAGAGCCCGACAAAGCGATGAATGCAATTCGACCAGAATATGTAACTCCTTGGAAACAACTTCAATCTAACAACTACCATCAGGATTACCGAGTCATTAATCAATTTACCTTTCCGTCCGATGAGAGACTTTATATGGATACAGACGAAAGACCGGGGGAAAGTTCTTATAAGGTCGGACATAATTAGAGGTCATCTCCACTCTCCCCAGAAATTTTGTTCGGGCATCTTCCAGAGTGGTTTGACATATTCAAGCTGGAAAAGTTTGATGGGACACAAGATCCATCTAGTCACATTGAATAGTTCAAGAATTTCATGACCAACTACGATGATGGTGACAAGTTATTGTGTAGGTAATTCTCTCAAACTTTCAAGAATGTTGCATTAAAGTGGTATAATTGTTTACCTTAATGGTGTATAAAGAAATTTGATATGTTTTAGAGCATGTTCCGACATCACTTTGTTGGAAGCAAAACATTCTGAGAAAACGAGAATACTATAATTTAGTGCAAGCAGAAGTGGGGGTGAGTCTAAAAGAGTATACGAAACATTTTATCCAATTTAAGACATATATGGAATTTTGTGAAGACAAAGTGGCTCTAGCTGCTTTCCGAAAGGGTTTGCTGCTGGGGGTGATGAAAGATAATACCATAGAGACTCAGGCTATGACATTTAAAAAATTATTGGATTAGATAGAGAAATGAATTCTAGTTGAAGAAACTAGAGCTTCAGAGACGGATTCGATGTCTCGGTTCTACCAGGATCCGACCGTGATAAGAGCCAGTGCACCACCAGTGAATGTCCGAACGCAGGTATCACATCCAACGACCACAATCCGACCCCGAGCACCAGTTTAAGCTATAAATTAATCACCTCAAAGGGTAGTCAATACTTAACAGTATGTCCAACCCATGTCCAACAAGTGGGTCTGACCCACTCATTATGCTGAATTGAGTGAGTGTGTATTAACTATCTTTGAGAAAGCACGTTCGATTGTACACTTTCGTAAGCCTTTTCCAATGCAAACTCCAATGGAGCATATAAAAAATGAATATTGTAAGTATCATGAGGATATCGGGCATGATACAAAAGACTGTGCGGCGCTGAAAAGAGAAGTGCAATATTTGATAGAAAATGGGAAGATAGTCAATTTTGTGAAGAAGAATTCTATGGTTGCTCTCAAACAATAAGTTTTTCCTGAGCAAGAGGATGCGATGATGACATCAGAAACAATCGATGAAGAATCCATAGATGCATCTGATATCACTGCTGAGTATTTAGACCCAAAGCAGGGCATGAATAACATAAACATGGTACAAAAACCAGCAAGGTGCAAGGTTAGTAAGTTATGTGCTTTCTTTGAATCACTAACAATTTTTGGGGGAGATACAGTTGCAGGAATAACAAATTACTCTATATAATTGACACATTGTTAGTCTAGCAACACAATTTGAAGCAGGCGCTTCAACACATCTGTACAAAAATCCATCCCCAATACTTTGCTTCGAATATGATGATATGAGAGACGTAGCTGGTCCGCCTGAGGATGCAGTAGTAATCAGAGCGAAGATATTGAGAAATAAGATACAATTTTTTTTTATTGATACCAGTAGTTTAGTTAACATAATGTTTATATCTACTTATAGCCAGATAAAAAACCCACCAACAATCTTGTGATCGGACCGAACGATAGTCGGATTCACTAGGGTACTGTTGAACTAATCGGAGAGTTTGAAGAGATAGTAGAGTTGGTCTGATGGCCATTAAATAAAGTAATTAAAGTTTTATTTGTAGTGGTGGATGCTCCTACATCTTAGAACGCTATCTTCAGAAGTTTTTGGTTATCTAAAATGCATGTCATGCCATCTATTTTCCATCAATGTTTGAAGTATGTAGTAGGAAGCAACATGGGAATAGTAAAAAGTAGCAATAAGATGGCAAGAGAATGTTACCGAGTAGAGTTCGCCCCCAAGCAGCTTAAGGGGGTTGAGTAAAAAAAGAATAACAATCAGTGGGGGCTCCCCCAGAGTCCAATCCTATGGATGATCCGAGGGAAGCTCCCAGGTTCATTATCCAAGGGAAGCTCCCAGGTTCATGATCCTAGATGATAGCTTTGAAGATTATGTCTTCTTTCCGGGTAAAAGCCTCAAAATTGGGACGAGATTATCCCAGGAGGTAAAAGAATGTTTAATCAAGTTCTTTCGACAAAATTTCATGTGTTTGCATGGTGCACAGAGGATGTCATAGGGGTTCCAACAAACGCCATCTTTCATAGGTTTGCGGTACAAAGTAATGTTCGTCCGAGCATACAGAAGAGGAGATCTTTTTCTAAAAAAACCTGAAGCTATAATGGTAGAGGTGGATCATTTAACCAAATTGGGTCACATACACGAGTCACAATATCCCTTGTGGACTGCTAATTCGTTCCTAGTAAAAAAGAAAAATGGCAAGTGGTGAATGTGTGTGGACTTCACTTATCTAACCAGGGCGTGCCCCAAAGATCCTTTCCCTGTGCCCAAAATAGATCAGTTGGTTGATTCAACATCTGGAAACCGGTTGTTATCTTTTATGGATGCTTATGCCGGGTATAGTCAGATCCAAATGACCCAAAAGATCAAGAGAGCACAATTTTTATTACCGGAAGAGGTTTACACTGTTACAAGGTAATGTCATCAGGGTTGAAGAATGCTAGAGCAACGTACCAACGATTAGTAAACAAAGCTTTCAAGTCTCAAATTAGAAGAAATTTTGAGGTTTACATTGATGACATGTTAGTCAAAATCTTAAAAGATGAAAATCATTTGGCTGACTTAGAAGAAACTTTTGCCAATTTGACAAAGATAAATCTGAAATTGAATCCGGAAAAATGATCGTTTGGGGTAAGATCCGATTTTTTTAAGCTACATAGTCGGTGAGCATAGTATTGAAGCCGATCAGGTACATTTTAAAGGCTCTAAGTACTATGGCACCACCAAGAAAAATCAAAGAGGTACAAATCTTAACGAGAAGATTAACAGTGTTGAACAGGTTCATATCGCGCTCATCAGACAAGTGCGCTCCTTTCTTCCAAATTCTAAGAAAAACAAATTGTTTTGACTCGACTCAAGAATGTTCAGATGCTTTTCACCAGATCAAAGAATACATTTCTTCATAGGAAATCTTGACAAAACCAAATCCAGGGGAAGAGTTATATATCTATTTGGCAGTGTCAAATTTGACGGTGAGTGCAGTTTTAATCTGAGAAGAGGGAAATGTTCTGAGGCCGGTATATTACGTGAGTAAAAGTATTTTGGATGCTATGAAGCGATACCTCGGGTTAAAAAACTTGCCCTTACACTAGTTACATCAACATGAAAAATGAGGCCTTACTTTCAGGCTCATTCAATTATTGTATGAACTCATTTTCCGTTGAATAACATGTTATAAAGGTCCATGTGTCGGGAAGAATGACTAAGTGGTCGGTTGAGCTTGGATATTTTGATATTGAATTTAAACCAAGAACTACTATTAAAGCACAAACATTAGTTGATTTATTAGTAGAGTTACACTCTAATTGGAATAAAATGAAAGTAGATGAAGAAGAATTTGAAACAGAATGGACAGTCTGAACTGATGGGGGTTCAAGCTCGTCTGGATGTGAAGCAGGTGTGCAATTGGTATCTTCGGAGGGAATCACAATGTATCAAGCCATCCGATTCTGGTTTAAAGCATCGACTTATGAAGCCGAGTATGAAGCTTCTTTGGCAGGCTTAAGACTTTCTAAACTTTGTGGAGCTAAAAGAGTAAGGCTAATAAGTGATTCACAACTTCTCATAAACCATGCATTTGGTCGGTCGGAGGCAAGAAAATACCACTTAGTAAAATATATGGGGTTTTTGAAGGCTTTAACTTTGACTTTCGAAGGCATCAGATATGAACACATCTATATGGCTGGAAATTCAGTGGTTGATTCTTTGGCTAAAGCATCTTACTCAGAGGAGTACCCTTTGATAGTTATACAAGAAAACCCTTCAATCATTTAGGGTTCCGAATCAATTGAAGGACGCGTTGAAGCCTTCCAAAATTCTACAGTTATAACAATGGATTGGAGGAGTGAGATACAAGAATTTTTGTGAACGACATATTACCAGTTGATAAGGTGATAGCTAAAAGAATACGATTCAAGGCATACGGGTATTTCGTACTCGGAGATGTACTGTATAATAAATATTGTAGTCGCCCTTTAATCTAATGCTTAGGAAATGATGAGTCGCAAATGATACTTTTAGAGTTACATGACGGGGAAGGATCAACACATTGTGGCTACAAAAAATTGATATGAAGAGTCCTTCTTGCTGGGTATTACTGGCCGACCCTCTCCTCGGATGCTAACGAATTAGTGCAGAAATGTGATACCTGTCAAAGATTTGCTAATGCAATCCATACATCGGGTGTGCCCCTCAAAGCGAAACTTGAATCTTTACTATTTGATTGACGGGGTATTGACCTGGTTGGACCTTTACCGATGGAATCTGGAGGTCAGCAGACAATCATTGTTGCAGTCGATTATTTTTCTAAGTGGGTGGAAGCTGAGCCTTTTGTAGGGACAAGAACTAAGGATGTGATCAGATTTATTGTCTCTAACATATGTGATCTCTTTGGGGTTCCGAGGAAAATTACAATGGATAATGGACCATAGTTCAATAACAAAGAGATTAAAGCCTTTTATGCGTCAAAGGGGATACAACAATGCTTCTCAACACCTTTTCACCCCCAAGAAAATGGCCAAGTCGAGGTGACTAATCGGACAATTTTAGATTGGTTAAAGAAGAATTTGGAGTGGCTGGAAAATGGCCAGATTATCTACAAGAAGTTTTGTGGGCTTATAGAACAACTCCTCGGACCGCAACACAAGAGTCACCATTCGCACTCGTTTATGGGATGGATGCAGTAGTACATTTGGAAACAATTTTATCATTATTCAGGCTTAGTGAATATTCCGAGGAAACAAATGACAAGGGAAACCACAAGAAGTTGAACCTGATAGAGGAAAAGAGAAGAATGGCACAACTAAATTCTTTACATTATCAGACTCTGATGAGAAGTCGATACGCGTCAAAATTTAAAAGACGGGAATTCAAAGCCGCAGACAAAGTTTTGAGGAAAGGTTTCCTTCATACAAAATAAAAGAGGTTGGGAAAGTTGGTTCCTATTGGGAGGGTCCATGCACGGTAACAAAAACGATCAAGCCGAGGACGTACAGACTCAAAGATAAAGAAGGAAGAGATCTTCCCCACCCTTGGAACATTGAGAACCTCACAGTTTATTTAGAGTGAATGTGTAAATATCTAAATATTCTCTTTATCAGTTTATGTAAGTATAAATGGCATACTTTTTCCTACTATGGTGGCGCGGTAATGTTTTAATGAGGTGCTTTAATACCCGACTTATATATAAAATCCCTTTGCCATCTCAAAACGACTCGCATAGATGCTCATCTTTTTAAACTCAAAAGACATTCCAACAAAGTTTGGACAATATTGTTCATCTTTTTTAAATCAAAAGACATTCCAAAAACATTTGGACAATAATGTTCATCTTTTGAATTCAAATGCCATTCCAAAAAAAGGTTTGGACGGTAATGTTCATATTTTTGAACTCAAAAGACACTCCGAAGAAAGTGTTCATTATTTTGAACCAAGAAAAGTGGCATCAAGGTTTTCATCGCTTTAAACCTGGGTAAAATACTTTCACATAAAAGATATTTTACCTAGGAAACTAGTTGATATAAAAAAAATTAACATGAAAGATTGTTTATTATTTTTTGAATCATAAAAAAATTTCATATTAAGAAACTATTTATGGGGGGGAGCATGGGTAAAATAATTTCAAGTAAAACATTTGCATATGGGAAATTTTGTATTAAGAAAATAAGTATGGAAACAAAATTTAAAAGCAAAAATATCTCATCAAAAGTCCTTACAATATGAAGATTGTCATACAAAACAAATTCCAACATGTTTATGCTCACAGATGATCAACAAAACAAGGATTATCACGTTTACCAATATGATTTGGATGCGGTATTTTCTTTACTTTATTTTGAAGAGCCAGATGCAGAGGAAGAACTTTCTGAGTCACTACTAGTTGCCAAATCGTCTATACAAATACCTACCGGGCGGTGTCTTTCATTAACACGATGCCAACGACTACCTAACTTCAAATCAGGAAACTTTTCATGCATCTCTAACACCAGGGCGGACTTCATGTTAACATCTCTTTCTTCAAGACGAAACGTAATACTGCCAGCATACGAATCCAAATTTTCTTCTTCTTAGTTTCAAAGTTATTCTTCATAGATTTGTGGGATTTAGAAAGATTTAAATGTCTATGACAACCCATTCAAAATATGACTTAGTCATCTGAAAAGAATCACAAAAACCGTCAATAGTAGTGTTCCTTTCGATGTCTCTTGTAATAAAGAGCTCCCTCTCATCGTCGAACTTTTAGTTTTCCTTGGAGACTTTAGTCTCTAAGGCATTGATTCTAGATAAGTGATCAGCGGACGTATTTTTCTCTTGAGTAAGCTCGTCTTCAATATTCTTCAAATCGAAGATGTCTTTTTCTCCTTGGAAAGCTCATCCTTCAAGGTTTCCACTTTATTTTTCAAGTTGGTTACCTTAGTGGTCATTTTCTTTACTTCACCCCTTCACTGACTTCATTCTTGTAACGATCTTTGCGATTAGCTTTCCTTTTGAGGAGAGCAACAACACGAAGTAATTTATTCAACTTGTTGCCAACAAATTTGTTTTCATAAACGTCAAAGTAAGTTGAGACAGGGGAGAGACGTTCATGTTCTTCAAAAAAAATTTCTTGACCAAAAGTTTGCATTTTATGTAGGACAAACTCCCATCTAGAATCTGAATCGACTATAACAACTTTATTTATAAAGGGGGGGGGGGAGGGCAGATCAGACAAGTTGTATTGTCAGTTTCCTCTTCACTATCGATTATCTTATTTTGTTTCACTTCAGCAGTGAGCCTCTTCGGCCTTACAGCCCCTGCTCTCCCAGCTTTTCTTACTTTAACCAAATTTTTGTTGTCAATATTCATTTTGTTTTCTTCCCAGATACTAGACCGAGGGCCTACTCGGATATTAACTTGTTACTCCCGTTGGAATTCTGTTAGCCGTTTCTCTTGAATTTCATTTTGTTGGTCACCTTGGACTTCAGTTCTCTGCTCTCTTCTTGGACGTCATTCTCCAAGCCTACGTCCTCTTCGGTCTGCTTATCATCCCCTTCGGATTTCTCAACATCTTGATGACTAGGAGCCTAAGCTCGGGTGGGAAGAAAAACCATGTTGTCCAAGCCTTCCAAGTGCTTGAGAATAACATCTTCTGAGTGGGTACCATGAGCTCGGATAAGGATTTTTTCTGACTCGGATCATATCTCCAAAGATGACTTCTAGCCAAGTTCATTGGTGTGAAGCTTTGATGAAATTCGTAGCTCCAGTTAGCACCACCCCGAATACTTAGCTTCTCGAAGATTTTCTTCGCGGATGCAGTGTAATCCTTAAAGGGTTTGGCAATTCCCTTCATGAGAATTCACAAAGAGATATTTTAAGTCGACTAATTCTAATAAGTAAAATAGAATAAAATATGTAGATACATACCTCTCCCGGACCACTTCAGATTCAACCGATGGGGAAGCTCCTGAGAGTCCTCAAAGCCAGTCTCTCACACCCTAGAGATAAAAACAAATTGTTGCTTCCATTTTTTGTCAGCTTCTAAAAAATCCTTGATCACTTTGTATTGACTTGCAAGACCAAGAGAATAAAATATGTAATGAGAGTTATTAGCTACCCCTGAGTTTGAGACGAGTTGCTCCATGGAAAATGTTATCTCAGATATCCTAGACGCCATGATTTAGGCCATAAGTGTATACCACGTGTTAGGACTAGCTTGAAAGGGGAAAAGTACAAAAAGATTGAAGTACTCCACTAAATCAGGATCATGGGGCAAGCGAAGGCCCCAGTTCATAAGTTCGGTGTAGAGAACTAACTTATGATTACGAACAGATAATAACGTCTCTCCAACAGTGGGAAATCGAACAGTAACATTTTCGAGGATCGCTCATCGGTATCTGAGTTTCACCTCCTCAGTCGGGTGGAAGTATTTATATTTTATCTTTGAAAGAGAAAGCAGATGTTTAGCTTCAATATCACAAATAATATTCCCCAAAATGTATTTTATATTCGATGGAAACTTTGAGGCACGTCTCTTATTCGTGGTCACTGCCAGACTCGTCAATCAGAATTTTCTCTTGAATTCCAAGGATAGATTTCAAAACTTGTTCCAGTCGAACACTTCTTGAAGAAGGTCTCCGGAGGCTGACTTCAGGAGTTGTTTGAGGGGACTCTTGAGGAGTTGAAACATAATAAAATCTCTTAACTCTGATAGACTTCGTAGGTGGGTGTGGGGATCGTTTCCTCTTAGCATAATCTCTTTTATTTACTTCAGAATGCTTTCTTTTTTCACTGCCATTATTAAAAAAGGAGAAGATTTGGAGTTGTTTCAGATTAAGAAGTGTCAACCTTGTTATTTCTTGAACAAGCTTGACCGGGGGGCTGAGTAGCAAGGTAAATACATTCCCGAAGAGGGGACCAACTATTGCGAAATTTTGTCTTGAAAAAATATCTACAAGCGTTGGATAACCTCTGCCACCGGAAGCTCTACGTTCAGAAGCTTTGTTTGAGATACTGAACCACCTCCAAATTTTATATCTTTCGAGATTGATAAACTCTTCAGGTATGAAAGACTGAAAAATAATTTGGCTTGAAAGATTATCTCTCTCTCTCTCTATAACAGGCTTTCTATATACAAAGGTAAGCAAAAATAAAATATGTAAACTTATAACTAGAGAAAAAGACGGGTATTTATAGTGAAGTTATGGATGTTAAGGGGCAAAAGGTGAAAATCAGTTTCAAAAATTTCTTTGACACGTTATCTTTCTTACAAACCGTTTCAAATAACCCGTCGGCATGCAATGGTAGATACTCGACACATGGCCAGAAGTGAATCCATTGCCTAAGTTATCTCTAACATTATAACGGCCTGAAAAAGTACGCGAGATTAAAAGATTTGATGGCTTAGGTGATGTCATTATGACTAGAGGTGAGGTCATAAATTCGATCAAGTCCAATACCACATAATCCGTGGGGTTTGTCATAAAGAAATTTATTTGTAGAATACAAGTAACGAAGGCGTCCGATCACAGCATGGGGCAATATCGATTCAGGGAGAAGTACAGGAGATCATACAAAGAAGCTTGGAATTTATAAAGTCCGAGGAGGTTTGAAAGGAAGGAATAATGGCTTGAATCAGTCAATCCTCATTCAGATATCTTCATAAGGATTGTGGGGCTACTCATAAGGAAAGGAAAATATAAATAATAAAAAGGTTTATTATATTAAATATAAAGGCTAAATTCATGTATTTAGTGACCGATGACTAAACTAAAAGCAAACATAAGGGATAAGGGGGCTAAATGATATACCCTTAGAACTTGTTTGTAAAGAGTAAAGGAGGCGGGTGAGAAATCCACTTTAAAAGTGGTACTCATGTAATTTTACTATTCACCTCATGTACTATATAAATGACATTCCGTTTTAGGGAAAATAGCCAATGATTAGTCAATTATTGCTACATTTATTCCTTTTGCCTCTTTCTCTCTCTACTAAATATTAATTCTCTCACTAAAAGTATCTGATACGAACATTTCTTGAACAGACACTCTCCTATGAATAATTCCACATCTGAACTTACCTAAGAATTATTTGATTTCATCATTAATTTTAATTATTATTATTACTAATGATTAAACTAATTAGTTATTCATAATATCATAAACAATTATTTGTAGAAAAAGATAAACAACGGAAGACGATTAGAGTCTTATTATTTAGAAAACGTCCAAATTACAAAGAGTTTATTTATAGATAAAACATATAAGCTAACGAGCTTGAGCCTAATGACTGAATTAATTAAGATTAATTAATCCAAATTATGTGTATTAATGACTGAATTCATTATAGATAAATCGATTAATAACTTATTCTTTTTATATTCAGGCAATAAAAAAATTAAATTTACTAGAAAAAAATCATTCAAAATATTTAATCAACTAGAATTAATTTAACTTGAACAGTTATACTACATAATTATTACGTCGAATTAATACAATTTTTAAAAAAACAATAATTTGTTACACTAATCAAAATATTTAGATATAATAAACATGCATATCTTTATAAAAACAATTATGTTCCAAATATCTTAAATCCCATTTTGAAAATAATAATTAAATCGTACCGTTTGTAAATATTCTCAGATATTCTTTAATGAATTGTCCTCGAAATCTTCTCCAATACTCTTTCACAATCGTATAAACAAATCTTATGTTCTAACTTAACACTAACGTTTAGTTCAAAAAAATTATTTTAAAAATGATAGCATTGAAAATTAGTTTAATATAAAATCTTAATTAAAAAATCTGACTGCTACGTTCGTCTCGAACACACCATGTGCTTTCGAAGACAACATTATTCAATCTGCGTTTTAATCTAGGTTAAAAAAACGATTATGGTACTAATTATTTTTAAATTATCTCCCCATTATTGAAAAATTGGCTTAATTGTTTTCTTTAAGATCCTTTATAAATATAAAAAATATTTATCTATGTATACCATTAATATAAAAAATGAAAAAAATTATATATTTGAAGCAACAATAGAAGGAAAACAACGGTTCATATCTTGAATTTGAGACCAGAGATTACATAGGTGTTTGATTTGAAAAAAAATCATATCTTTGTTTTGCATCGACAGAAGGATATGTTGAAATTGTGAAAGTCGTGGCGGTGGTTAACCTAAATATGTATTTAGCTCGTAACCAATATGGAAAAACACATAGTTATGTTGCAGCCATCAAATGACATATTGCTACTATAAGAGAGTTAATTCAGGTCAAACCTGGCAAATGACATATTGCTACTATTAGAGAATTAATTCATGTCAAATCTGAAAGTGTACGAGTTTTAACCGATATTGGAAACACTATTTTGCATTTGAGTTTGAAACAAAGTCAGTTGGAGTCCTTGAAGTTTTTTTATGGAGGTTTTGGGTGATGGTCCCGAGTTAGTAAATCATAAAAATAAAAATGACGATGGAACACTTTTTTATATTTGGCAGTGGTTCATAAACAAACCAAAGTATTGTTAAAATTATAAATTATTTATCTATTATTATGTCGTAATTGACAAATATTTTATTGCTAATTTTAGATAAAAAAATATCTACAATTATACGAGTATCAAATAGTTTGGTTGCGAATAATATAATAGATGCCAATGCTCAATTGGACACCTCATAGGCCGGTGTCACAAGTTTAGATATTTTATTTCAAAAGAGCGACGAATTATGATACATGAATATAGTAGAGTCGCTTAAACGGATGAGAGATAAACTTGCGAAGGAAGTATCATTATCTGCAAGAAAAGTTTGAAATAAGAAATATTCATCTACTATAGTGCTAAAACTAAAGGAGCATGAAAAAACATAAACAAGAGTGGATCTAACAAAAACACACTCCATTGATGGTTGTATCATCTATTATTTATCCTACGACTTTTTAAGCATGAGTAACCTCTCCTGGCAGTGTCTATAAAGAGAATATCTCATTCATAACTAAGATGCAAAATTTAAAATGGAAGATAGAATTGGATGAGATAATTATATCCTCCATAACTACCATATAACTTAAAACGATGATGGAAATACTATTTTACATTTGGCATTGGTTTATATCCATACCGAAGTATTGTCAAAATCATCAATTGTTATTCTTCAAGTATGTTGTAAGTGACAAATGTTTTTTAAGTTTATCTTGCATAAAAAAATCTACAATTTTTCAATTTGGTTGTAAAATACATAATAGATATCAATGCTTAAAATGACAGTTTCACAAGTTTAGATATTTTATTTCAAAAGAGCGACGAATCATGGTACATTAATATAGTAGACTTAATTAAACAGATGGGAGGAAAAAAAGCAAAAGAAATATCATTATCAGCAACAACTTCGTAATAAGAATTATTCATCTAATATTATTGATAAAATTAAAGTATCTCAAATATAGACTCAAGTTCTAAACAAGATTGAACAGACCAAAAACATACTCGATTGGATCATCTCTTATTGCTCTCATGACTTTTTACGCATGAGTAACGCCTATTGATGGTATTTGGAAAGAGAATATCTCATTCATAACCAAGATACATAATTTAAAGGGTTAAGTACCATTCAAGACCCAAAATTAATATTATTATCCACTTAAGACCAGTATTTTCATGTATTTCTGAGAAAGACTCATCTCGCTTAAATATTTACCATCTAAGATCCAATAAAAACCTAAATATAATTACTTAATTATATAAAATCTTTTATGTTTTTACTTCACCCTTTTTCTCCAAATTTTCTCTCTCTTTATTCTATTACGTGAATAGAGCAATACCTTAATATTATTGGCGAAGTTTCAATTTGTACTCAATTTCTTGTTTTTGTTTGGTTTTCGTAAATTTTTAATTGTGTTTTTACTTGATTTCGAAGTTTGATTTTTAGATATCTATTTAGATAAGTCGATTTGTGTGTTTAAGTAACTCGATTTTTTATTTCAAAATAGGTAACTCGAGATTAGTTTTCTTTGTGTTTTTTTGGTATTCTTATGGTATTACGTTGCTAATGTAGCGTAATTGTTGTATTTCAGTAAGTTTTTCGTCGATTTTAGTGCGCTTGTGTGTTTCTGGAAATTTATGTTCGGGTAAGGGTTCAAGGTTTAAAACGAAGAAAATGTTGTAAGAAGATGCGAAAAATATTTTACTTTACGTACTGTATAGTTGCGAAACGTGTTTATTCTTTTGGATTGCTAGATGCAAAACATATTTTTTGATAGATGCAAAACGTTGGTGTAAAATAAAAAATTTCTAAAACATGTCAAAACATATCATGAATGGTACGAGTTTTGTTCTTATTGGAAAAATAAAAACAATAGTATTTTTGGAATTTTTTTCTTGTGAGTTACAGTTTAAAATATATAAACTTTTAAATTTTTAAATTTAAAATGTAAACATAAAAACGATTGAAGAAGATGCGAAACCTTCTCTTTGGTAGATGCAAAACCTTTCTAATTTTGTACTGGTATATGTGAAACCAGGCAATTATGATAGATGTGAAACCAGACCAACTATGATAGATGATAAACCAGACCAACTATGATAGATGTGAAACCATGCATATAATAGGTACAAAACCATATAATGAGAAACCGGTGTAAAAAATATACATTTATTCAAAAAATTCAAAACATATCATGAGTGGTACTAGTTTTGCTCGTCTTAAAAAGGGAAAACCAATAATATTTTTGGATGTTTTTTCTGAGTTATGGTTTAAAATATATGGACTTTTAAAATTTTAAATCTATAGTGTAAACGAGGTTTTGAACACTATATCATCCCTGTACTATCACATTTGGTAACAGATAGTCCATTGACTTTCAAAAGTCTGGTGGTAATCAATGGACTATCAGCTTTGGATAAAGTTAGTTCACCGGATCCTTTGATTCATGTGGTCCTGCCATCTGTCACCATAGTTAGCAGAATTTTGTATCACCACTGGTCCTTTAACTTTAGTTTAAAGCCAAAATGTAGTCTACAATCTGTGGCCTAAATTTAACGGACTAGTGGTGATACAAAAGTTTCATGACTATGGTGACACGTGGCAGGTTCACATGTATCAAAGGATCTGGTGGAGTAACTTTATCCAAAGCTGATAGTCCAGAGACTACCAGCGGATTTTTGAAAGTCAAAGGACTATCTGTCACCAAATGTGATAGTCCATGAACGATATACTGTTCAAAGCCGTGTAAACAAAGAAGATACAAAACCTTCTTTATTTTGCTAGATGTGAAACCTTCTTTGTTTTGGTAGCTGTCAAACCTTTTTTGTTTTGCTACATGCGAAACTTGTTTAAATTTTGTACTGATAGAAACAATTCCAGGCCGACTATAATAGATACTAGATGCGAAGACTCACTATGATAGATACCAGATGCGAAATGAGCCCACTATGATAGATGTAAAACCATATAATGAGAAGTGTAGTACTAGTGTTGTTCCTCTTAAAAACACAAAACCAATTGTATTTTTTCGGATTTTTTAGTTAAAGTTTAAAATATACGAACCTTTAAAATTTTAAGTTTAAAAAAAATAAAAAAGAAAGAAAATGGGTCCATTTGTTTGTTAATTTTATATAGAAATATATTTTAGGTATAAAGTCTCTTAAAGTTTTTCGGCATTTATCTGTAGGTATGTTGTATGAGTCTTAAATGGTAAGTCTCCCTAATTAAAAATAGTTATACAATTTCAAGTACATGATAGATTTAGATAAGATAATTCTATTATCAATAACTAAAATACACAATTAAAATGGATGATAGAATTTATATTATGCATTTTAAATTGAGTCTCTTAGTTATTGATGAGATAACTCTATTACAACTAATATGCACAATTTAAAATGGATGATACAATTGGATGAGATAATTCTATTCTCCATAACTAACATATACAGACCGAAGTATTGTTGCCCCCAAAGGGGTAGCCGAGTTGGTTGAGTATGGTATGTTTGTGACCAAAGGTCATGAGTTCGAGTCCCTCTACATACGCTTTGTCGGCTGAGCCTGTCACCTTGTGTGGTTTACCTTCTGGCGTTGGTTTGCAAGCTATCGCGTCAAACTGAGGGTTTACCCTGTGCGCACTCATTGCACTCTGAGTAGCGGCTGCGGGTTCCCTCCGAAAAAAAGGCCGAAGTATTGTTAAGATCATATATTCTACTATGTTGTATTTGACAAATATTTTATTGTTAATTTTGGATAAAAAAATCTACAGGTAGCAAATATTTTGGTTGCGAATAATATAATATATGTGTATGCTCAAAATGACGATTTAACAAGTTTAGATATTCTATTACAAATAGCGATGAATCAGGATACAATAGTATCGTATAGTGACTTATACTGATGAGAGAGAACCATGTAAAATAAATATCATTATCTGCAAGAAATAGCGATGAGAGGAAAACACTCGTATTGCACCTCATTTCTAAACATGTTTGATTAAAGAATATAAAAACAAAGTTTTATTGCCGAGTATTTTTATATTACTTTTTTTTCCATTTCTTTGCGGTAGGTTTTTTACTTTTTACTTTTACGGTTACATATATTTATACATGAAGGTAACTTTTAATTTATTAGTTGTAGATTAATTTTTTTAAGAAGGAAACATGTTTCAAAACTTATTCGTTGATGGTGTTTGAAAAGAGAATATCTTATTCATAACTAAGATACATAATTTAAAATAAGTACCGAGTTTAAAATGGACGATAAATTTAAATAAGATAATTCTATCATCCATAACTAAGATACACAATTTAAAATAGATGATATTGTGTAAATAGATGATAGAATTTATATCATCCATTTTAAATTGAGTATTTTAGTTATTGATGAGATAATTTGTGTAGATAACTCTAGCATAACTAAGATAGACAGTTTAAAATTGTTAATAGAATTCAATGAGATAATTTTGTTCTCCATAACTAACATACACAATTTCAAATAATGATGGAAAAACTATTTTACATCTGACACTAGTTCATAAACAAACTGAAGTATTGTTAAAATCATATCTTTTACTATGTTTTAATTGAGTAATGTTTTATTGTTATTTTTGGATAAAAAATCTACAATTATGCATAATGACATTTTTTTATTTCATAGAATCAGAAGAATTTCCAAAATGATCTATTTAATAATTAAGTTGTGTTTACAATGGTTATATATATATATATATATATATATATGAGTTTAAGTATCTGGTAATATATAAAATATAACAAAGTTAAGACACAGACTTAACTTACTCTAAACAAAACTTCATCTGTCTTCTCCCCTTCAGTTTTGACTAAACTTAACACCGACTAAACCAAGTTAAGACACAGACTAAACTTACTGTAAAAATCACTTAAGTAGCTTTCTCTTTCTTTTCCCTTTCTGTTTTACCTTGACTCTCGTGATTTTCATTTGTTTGTTTGTATATCACACACAAAATGCATTGATAAGTATCTTGCTGACCTATCATTACGATTTGATTTTTGCACGTCTTGCAAATAACTGGGGTTTTCCAATTACTGATTCAACTCTACCAATAGATTGATGCTTAATTATGGCATTTTTAGAGTAATAATCGTTGTACAAACAACGCTTACACTTGTATTGTGCCTCGTTTCTAAGCATGTTTGATTGGATAATGAAAGATGATGATTTTATTGTTGAGTCTTTTTATATTACTTTTTTCTCCATTTCTTTGTTGTAGGTTTTTTTACTTTTTTACTTTTAGGGTTATATATATTTACAGATGAAGGAACATTTTAATTTATTAGCTGCAGATTAATTGTTTTAGGAAGGCAACATGTTTCAAATTTTATTAATTAGAAACTTCAAATTTCTTTAAAAAACTTGTTAAACCAAAAGAAATGTTTAATAAAAATTAACCTGTTGAAAAATTGAAAATGGAAAAGTTGAAAATTGAACGGATATTTAAACATGTTTATATCATCCAATTTAAATTAATTGTCTTAGTTGTTGATGAGATAATGTAAAAATATAACTCTATCATAACTAAGATACACAATTTAAAATGGATGATAGAATTGGATGAGATAATTATATTCTCCATAAATAACATACACAATAGAGATACCATTTTACAAGTGAGACATGTTCATGAACAACCCGAAGTATTGTTAAAAACATAAATTGTTTTTCTCTACTATGTTGTAATTGAAATATGTTTTATTGTTATATTTGGATAAAAAAAATCTGTAATTATTCATATATAAAATATTTGGTTGCAAATAACATAATAAATGTCAATACTCAATATTTTATTTCAAAAGAGCGAGGAATCAGAACACACTAATAAATTAAAATCACTTAAACGGATGAGAGAGAAACATGCGAAAGAAATATCATTATCTGCAAGAAATTCAGAATACGAAATATTCATTTACTACTAGTGCAAAAATTAAAGTAGCTTCAAAAAAAGACTCCAGTTTTAAACAAGATTGGACCGACCAGAAATATAATCCATTGATGGTTGTATCATATCTTATTGCTCCAATGACTTTTTAAGCATGAGTAACCTCTCATGACAGTGTTTGAAAAGAAAATATCTCATTGATGACTAAGATGCACGATTTAAAATAGGTACACATTTTAAAATGGATGGTATATTTCGATAAGTTAATTATATCATTCATTTTAAATTGAGTATCTTAGTTATTGATGAGATAATTTGATGAGATAGCTCTATCATAACTAAGATAGACAATTTAAAATGGATAATAAAATTAGATGATATAATTCTATTCTCTATAACTAACATATACAATTTCAAATAATGATGAAAATACTATTTTACATCTCACACTGGTTCATAACCAAACTGAAGTATTGTTAAAATCACATCTTTTACTATGTTGTAATTGACAAATATTTTATTTTAAATTTTGGATTACAAAACCTACAATTATACATAGTGGCATTTATCTATTCTCATAGAAAAAGAAGAAATTTCAAAATGATCTATTTAATTCTAAAGTTGTGTTTACATTGGTTGGTTATTATATTTTGTATTCTCGAAGAATAATAGTTATGTATTCTCCTCTTTTGTCTCTCTAAATTTGAAACAAATTTTTAAGAATGTCTCAGGCCGGTATTAATGAGTGGTTGGAAGAAAATGTCTTACCGGAAGTACCTATTTACGGACCGAAGGGAGAAGGATTAGTCGATTCTACCGACACCTCCCAATTTTCATCCTCGCTAGTTGGTCGAGGTTCGTTTACAAAACTTTTTATTTTTATTTTTAAACTATAAACACATATTGAAGTATATTTCAATTGAATAATGAAATAACAAAGTTTTAATGCTGAGCTTTTTTTATTAATTTTTCTCCATTTCTTTGAGGTTGGTTTTTTAATTTTTACTTTTAGAGTGACATATTTTTATAGAGGAAGCTACATTTTAATTTATTCAATGCAGATTCTTTTTTATTTAGGAATGCAACATGTTTCAAAATGTATTAGTTTATGGTGTTTGAAAATAGAATATCTCATTCATAACTAAGATACACAATTAAAAATGAATGATAGATTTTGATAAGATAATTTTATCATACTTAACTAAAAAACACAATTTAAAATGGATGATAAAATTTGATGGAGATACTATTTTAAACAAACCAAAGTATTATTAAAATTATAAATTGTTTTTCTTTTATTATGTTGTAATTGACAAATGTTTTATTGTTACTTTTTGATAAAAAAATATACAATTATACGGGTAGCAAATAATTTGGTTGCCAATAATATAATAGATGTCAATGATCAAAACGACGGTTTCACAAGTTCAGATAATTTATTTCAAAAGAGCGAGGAATCATGATACACTAATATAGCATAGTCATTTAAACGGATGAGAGGGAAATATGCGAAAGAAATATCATTATATACAAAAAATTCATAATAAAAATATTCATTTACAACTAATGCAAAAATTAAAGTAGCTCCAAAAAAAGACTTAAGTCTAAACAAGATTTCACCGACCAAAATATTCCATAAGATAATTCTATCATCCATAACTAAGATATAGAACTTAAAATGAATGATAAAATTCATATCATCTATTTTAAATTGAGTATTTTAGTTATTGATGAGATATAACGGTATCATAATTAAGATAGACAATTTAAATAGATAATAGAATTGTATTAGATAATTCAATTCTCTATAACCAACATACACAATTTTAAATTATTATGGAAACACTATTTTATATATGACACTAGTTCATAAACAAGCTCAAGTATTGTTAAAATCATATATTCTACTATGATGTAATTGAAAAATGTTTTATTGTTAATTTTGGATAAAAAATCTATAAATATGCATAATGGCATTTGTTTATTCTCATAGAAAAAGAGAATTTGCAAAATGATCTATTGAATTTTGAAGTTGTCTTTACAATGGCCAAATGTATATATATATATACGGTAATATACCAAATATAATAAAGTTAAGACACGGAATAAAATTACTTTAAACGCATAAATTAAGACATACACTAAACTTACTATAAAGGCAACTTCATCTTTCTTCTCCCCTTTAGTTTCGACTAAAATTAACACTCGCTAAACAAAGTTAAGACACCAATTAAACTTAATGTAAAGATTACTTAAGTAACTTCCTCTCTATTCTCCCCTTCTGTTTTATCTTAAATATCATGCTCTTCATTTGTTTTTTCGTTTTCCACCGACGAAATGCATCGGTAAGCATCTCGCTCAGCTACCATTACGAATTAATTTTTACACGTCTTGCAAATCATTAGGATTTTTTATCGTTGATTGAACTCCACCAATATATTGATACTTAATCATGGCCTTGTTAGAGTAATAGTCGTTGTGCAAACAAAGCATCACTTATATCGCGCCTCGTTTCTAGGCATGTTTGATTGAAGAATGAGAGAACACAATTTTATTGATAAGTTCTTTTCTATTACTTTTTTCTCCATTTCTTTGCGGTAGGTTTATTGTTTTTTACTTTTAAGGTGGCATGTATTTATAGAGGATGATACTTTTTGATTTATTAGGTGCAAATTAATTTTTTTTTAAGAATGCAACATGTTTCAAAAGTTATTAGCTAACGGTGTTTGAAAATAGTATATCTTATTCATAACTAAGATACACAATTTAAAATAGTTACATAATTTAAAATGGATGATAGATTTCAATAAGATAATTATATCATCCATAACTAAGATACTCAAATAAAATGGATGATAACATTTATATCATCCATTTTAACTTGAGTATTTTAGTTATCGATGATATAATTTAATGAGATAACTCTATCATAACTAAGATGGACGGTTTAAAATGGATAATATAATTGAATGAGATAATTCTATTCTCCATAACTAACATACACAATTTCAAATAATGATTGAGACACTATTTTATATTTGACACTGGTTCATAAAAAAATTGAATTATTGTTAAAATAATATCTTATACTATGTTGTAATTGAAAAATGTTTTATTGTTAATTTTGGATAAAAAAATAAAATTATCCATAGTGGCCTTTTTTTATTCTCATAGAAAAAGAATAATTTACAATATGATCTGGTTAATTCTGAAATTGTGTTTACAATGGCCAAAGTCATATATATAAGTTTTAGTATCCGGTAATATACAAAATATAACAAAGTTAAGACATATAATAAACTTACTCTAAACGCGAAAGTTAAGACACACTAAACTTACTCTTAACGCAACTTCATCTTTTTTCTCCCCTTCACCTTCGGCTAAACTTAACACCGACTAAATAAAGTTAAGACACAGATTAAACTTATTGTAACAATTACTTAACCAGCTTTCTCTTACTTCTCCCTTTCCATTTAAACTTGACTCTCGTGATCTTCATTTGTGTGTTTATTTTCTACATACAAAATGCATTGGTAAGCATCTCGCTCAGTTACCATTACGAATTGATTTTTGCACGTCTTGTAAATCACCGGGTTTTTTTATCGCTGATTGAACTCCGCTATTAGATTGATGCTTAATCATGTTCTTTTTTATTGCAGACATGTTTGATTGAATAATTAAAGAACATAGTTTTATTGTTTAGTTTTTTCTATTACTTTTTTCTCCATTTCTTTGCGGTAGGTTTTTTACTTTTTTCTTTTAGGGTTACATATATTTATAGAGAAATGTACCTTTTAATTTATTAGTTGCAGATTAATTTTTTTAGGAATGCAACATGTTTCTAAATTTATTAGCTGACGATGTTTGAAATGATAATATCGCATTCATAACTAAGATACAGAATATAAAATAGGTACACAGTTAAAAATGAATGATAGATTTCGATAAGATAATTTTATCATCCATAACTAAGAAACACAATTTAAAATGGATGATAGAATTTATATCATACCTTTATGTTGAGTACCTTAGTTATTAATGAGATAATTTTATGAGAACTCTATCGTAACTAAGATACATAATTTTAAATGGATGAGAAAATTTGATGGAGACACTATTTATATCTGACACTGATACTAGTTCATAAACAAAACAAAGTATTTTTAAAATTAAAAATTGTTTTTCTTGGTTATGTTGTAATTGGAAAATGATTTATAGTTAATTTTGGATAAAAAATCCACAATTATGCAGGTAGCAAATATTTTGGTTGCGAATAATATAATAGATGTGAATGCTCAAAATGACGGTTTCACAATTTTATATATTTTATTTTAAAAAGGTGATAAGTCAAGATACATTAATATAGTAGAGTCATTTAAACAGATGAGAGGGAAACATGCAAAAGAAATATCATTATCTGCAAGAAATTTGCAATAAGAAATATTCATCTACTAGTAGTGCAAAAAATTAAAGTTGCTGGAAAAAATAAACTCTAGTTCTAAAGAAAATTGGATCGACCGAAAACATACTCCATTGATGGTTGTATCATCTCTTATTGCTCCGTCATTTTTTTAACTCTTATTGCTCCGTCATTTTTTTAAGCAGGAGTAACCCCTAACGGTGTTTGAAAAGAGATAATGTCATTTTCATAAGTAAGATACACAATTTAAAATAGGTACACAATTTAAAATGGGTGATAAATTTGGACAATATAATTCTATCATCCATAACTAAGATACACAATTTAAAATGGATGGTAAAAATTTTATTATCTATTTTAAATTGAGTGTCAAACCGAAGTATTTTTAAAATCATAAACTGTTTTTATTATACTATATGTTTAATGTAATCCAATTATAATATTTTCAACATTTGACCTCAGTTTTCACTCTCCGCACATTAGTATCATTTTCTTCCTCGGTTGTCTTTTTATTTTGTGTCATACAACTTGGTAACCATAACTGCAAGTTAGTATCGAAATCTGACATTTCACAACTGCAATTGTAAACCTCAACATGAGGAACCGTAGGTGGGTAAAAAAGATGGCTCTTTTTTTGTGTTGCAGACGGAGCTAGAAAATGATGGAGTGGGACATTCGTGTTTGTGTTCGTGTTAGTGGGTAGAAAGAAACAAAAAAGATTCTCAATCTGTTTTCTAAGTGTGTGGCTCTCTAGAGTAGCATACTGCATCTTTAGTCTAGATTTCTTTATTTTCCTCAGTAGTATTTTCTCCTTCTCCACACTGACACACGATAAACCTACTTAGAGTTTCCTTTCCGGGTCGCATAACTTATTCACATTCAGCCCAGTAAGGTTCTCTCCTAGATGTTGTGATTACTTAGCTTGAAGTCTTGCAATATCCTTCTTGAGAACCTCCACCTCCTTAGAATCTTTCTTCTATTATGTTGTAATTGACAAATGTTTTATTGTTAATTTTGGATAAAAAATCTACAATTATGCATGTAGCAAATAATTTGGCTGCGAATAAGATAATAGATGTCAATGCTCAAAACGAAGGTTTCACATGTTTAGATATTTTTATTTCAAAAGAGCGACCAATTAGTATCCGCTAATATAGCAGAGTCATTTAAACCGATAGGAGGGAAACATGCGAAAGAAATATCATTAGCTGCAAAACAATCACAATAAGAAATATTCATCTACTACTTGCCAAAATTAAAGTAGTTAGAAAAAAGACTCAAGTTCTAAATAAGATTGTACCTACTTATAACATACTCGTTGATGGTTGTATTATCTCTTATTGCTCCAATAAATATTTAAGCAGGATTAACCCCCTCATAACATTGTTTGAAAAGATAAAATATCATTCATAACTAAGATACACAATTTAAAATAGGTACATAGTTTAAAATGTATGATAGATTTTGATAAGATAATTCATCATCCATAACTAAGATACATAATTTAAAATTGAAAATAAAATTTGATGAGATAGTTTTATTTTCCCTAAGTAATGATGTAGACACTATTTTACATCTGACACAGAATTCTAAACAAAAAAAGTATTATCAAAATTATAAATTGTTTTTCTTTTACTATTTTTTAATTTACAAATGTTTTATTCTTATTCTTGGATAAAAAATCTAAAATTATGCAAATGCCAAATATTTTAGTTGTGAATAATATAATAGATGTCAATTCTCAATATGACGGTTTCAAAAGTTTATATATTTTATTTCAAAAAAGCGACAAATTAATATACACTAATATAGTAGAGTCACTTAAACGGATGAGAGGGGAAACATGCAAAAGAAATATCATTATCTACAAGAGATTTGTAAGAAGATATATTCATATACTACTAGTGCAAAAAATAAAATAGCTGGAAAAAAAGACTCAAGTTCTAAAGAAGATTAGACCGACCAAAAAATATTCTATTGATTGTTGTATCATCTCTTATTGCTCCAATTACTTTTTAAGCAGGATTAACCCTTCATAAGGTATTTGAAAAGATAATATCTCATTCATAACTAAGATACACAATTTAAAATAGTTACACAATTCAAAATGGATGATAGATTTCGATAAGATCATTCTATCATCCATAACTAAGATGCACAATTTATAATGGATGAGATAATTTTATTCTCCATAACTAACTTACACAATTTCTAATAATGATGGAGACGTTATTTTACATCTGATACTGGTTCATAAACAAAATGAAGTATTGTTAAAATTATAAATTATTTTCTTCTACTATGTTGTAATTGACAAATGTTATATTGTTAATTTTGGATAAACAAATCTACAATTATACAATTAGCAAATATTTTGGTTGCGAATACTATAATAGATGACAATTCTCAAATGACACTTTCATAAGTTTATATATTTTATTAAGAACGAAAAATTATGATACATTAATATAATAGATTCACTTAAACGAATTGGAAGGAAACATTTCAAAGTACATCATTATCGGCAAAAAAAAGTTTGAAATAAGAAATATTCATCTACTACTAGTACTAAAATTAAAGTAGGTAAAAAAAACTCAAGTTCTAAACAAAAGTGGATCGAGCAAAAATACACTCCATTGATGGTTGTATCATCTCTTATTGCTAATATCTCTTATTAAATGAGGAGTTTGGAAATAGTATATCTAATTTATAATAAAGGTACATAATATAAAATATGTACACAATTTAAAATGGATGATAGAATTGGATTAGATATTTTTATCGTCCATAACTAACACACAACTTAAAACGATGATGGTAACATTACTTTACATCTGACACTGGTTCATATACAAACCCAAGTATTGTTAAAATCATAAATTGTTTTTCTTCGATTTTTTTTAATTGAAAAATGTTTTATGATAATTTTGCATAAAAAATCTATAATTATGAAATTTGGTTGTAAAAAAAATATAATAGATGTCAATGCTCAAAATGACAGTTGCACAAGTTTAGATATTTTATTTCAAAAGAGCGATGAATCATGATACACTAATATAGTAGAGTCACTTAAACGGATGAGAAGGAAACATGCAAAATAAATATCATTATCAACAAGAAATTTTGCAATAAGAAATATCCATCTACTACTATTGGTCAAATTAAAGTAACTTGAAAAAAAGGCTCAAGTTCTAAAGAAGATTAGACTGGCCGAAAACATACTCCATTGATGGTATAATAGATGTCAATGCTCAAAATGACGGTTTCACAAGTTCAGATATTTATTTCAAAAGAGCAACGAATTAGGATATATTAATATAGTAGAGTCCATTAAAAGGATGGGAGAGAAACATCCGAAAGAAATATCTTTATTTACAAGAAAGTTTGAAATAAGAAATATTTTCATATACTACTAGTGCTAAAATTTAAATATCATGAAATTGTGAATCTTAGTTATGGATGAGATATAATATTACCAAATCGATGATACAACCACCAATAAAGTCTGTTTTCATTCGACCCACGCTTGTTTAGAACCTAATTTTTCTTAGCTATATTAATTTTGTAGTAGTAGGTGAATACTTCTTATTTTGAATTTTTTTTACAATAATAATATTTCGTTCTCATGTTTCCCTCTTATCCGTTTAAGTGACTCTACTATATTAGTGTATCCTGATTTGTCACACTTTTGAAATAAAATATCTAAACTTGTGGACCTGATAAGGGAAAGAACGATTTGGAGTAATGGTCATGTTGGTTAAATATCAGGGATAATTTGGCTTTATAAGAGTTTTATAAAAGAAACCTAAAAATGTGTAACATTGAGGGTGCCTTATGTAGTAAATAATAACTTTTTTGAGATTAGTGAAATAGTAGGATGAAGTGACCATAAAAGTGGTAATCATGTAATTTTTTGCCCATTTTTTTGGAAATGGTGAACAATTATTACTTAATTACTACTTTTGTTAACTTCTCTATCTAGCTAACATGTGTGTCTTTCTCTAAATATACACTTTCAAACATAATTTAGACATATAAATCCTCTAAAAATATTTGGAATTATCATTTGCGCTGTCTGTGGGATCGGGGGTATTCATAATTATTTTTCCAAAACCATTATGGAATTGACGAATATCTTAGGAGAAATGGATACATAAATTCTAGGGGAGCCTAATGTTGGAACTGGTGATCTACAGGTCTGAAAATCATTCGGAGAGCATCATATCCAAGAGCAGATAATGAAGGAATGACACGATGAAGATCAATATGCCAACGAGCTACTTGAGCAACCTGTTTTAGTAGGTTTGGAGAAAAGAACTTCCACAAGATATAGAAAGGTTAAACGTAGAAAATAATGCAGTTTTGAGTTAAAAAAACCCAACTCGAAGATTCAAAGGGAGCAAATAACTAAAAAGATGAATTATTAATATTCATTGGATCACCAATATGCATAAACGGCGTCGGAGAGAAAACCATTATTCTTCCAAAGAAAAGTGACACACATGCGTCGATATGAGTCCATGAGTCTAGTGACTATTCCTTTTATGACTCGAACGAGTCTTCCTTTTCGGAAAGGGATAACCGGTGTGGAAAAGGTTACAAAGGAATGGATTCAAAGTGGCATAGGGATAGTCATCAAACATCTCGTCGGAATAGAGATTCGATGAGAGAACGAAACGATCTAGAGAAAAAGAGGTTTGGGTCCAAAAAACGAGATAAGGTTGTAAATGTTTCCAAAAAGGGATCAAGTCCCGCCCCATATACAGATCCCCTTGGGAAGTCACAATTTTCAATAATGTGTGAGAAACCATTTTACGTACCCATCCAAAGAAGGTCTGTACATTTCTATGAATGAAGGCTTTGGGGGCAGTATGTATAAGACTCGACATAATTAGAAGTCATCTCCTCTCTTTACGGAAATCCTGTTACGACATATGCCAAAGGGCTTCGAAATCTTAAAGTTAGAAAAGTTTGATGGGACACAAGATTCAGAGATCCATATTGAGAAGTTCAAGAAATTTATGATTAATTGTGTTGACGATGATAAATTGTTGTACATGGCCTTTTTCCAAACATTTAAGGTTGTTGCTTCGAAGTGGTATAATCATCTATCTCACGGTTGTATAAATAATTTTAAGATTTTTTGGAGCATCTGCTTTTTTTTTCAGAGGGAACCCGCAGCCGCAACTCAGAGTGCAATGAGTGTGCACAGGGTAAACCCTCAGTCTGACGCGATAGCCTGCATACCAACGCCAGAAGGTAAACCACACAAGGTGACAGGCTCAGCCGAGAAAGCGTATGTAGAGGGACTCGAACTCATGACCTTTGGTCACAAGCATACAATACTTAACCAACTCGGCTACCCCTTGGGGGCTCTTCTGCCAACACTTTGTGGGGAGCAAAACGTTTTGAGCGAATGGTGATACGATAATTTATTATAGACAAAAAGTCGGGGAGAGGTTGAAGGATTACACTAATTGTTTTTTAAAAGTAATACTAATATCGAAGGTTGCAAAGATCAAGTAGTTTTAGCAACTTTCCGAAAGGGAAAAGTTATTTATCTATATAGCGGTATTAGATTATGCTCTGATGTCGGGTTGATTCGAGAGGTAGATAATTGCCCACGTTCGGTGTATTATGTTAGTAAAAGTATTTTGGATGTGGAAAAGAGATATTTAAAGTTATAAAAGCTAGCTTTGGATTTGGTTATTGCAGCTCGGAAGATAAGACCTTACTTTCAGACTCACTCTATTTTTATTCGAACATCATTGTTGTTAAAGAGTATGTTACAGAGACCTAATATGTCATGCAAAATGACTAAATGGTTTGTGGAATTAGGTGAGTTTGACATTGACTTTGAGCCCCAAACCATAATAAAAGCACAAACCTTAGCAGAAGTTTTAGTCGAATTTCATATGGATCGGTCAGATATGGAAGTAGATGAAGAAACTTCAGCGGCAAAGTGGATAGTTCGAGCAGACGGAGGTTCTACTGCATCGAGATATGGGGCAGAGGTCTAGTTGGTTTCTCCAAATGGGATTGTAATGTACCAATCTATACGTTTCGGGTTTCGAGCATCGAATAATGAGATAGAGTACAAAGCTGCTTTGGTAGGGTTAAGACTTGCTCGTATTTGTGGAGTAAAAAAGGTTAGGCTCGTGAGCAATTCGCAACTTTTATAAATCATGCGTCTGGCCAATTCCGAGGCTAAAAAAATCATTTAGTATCATACTTGAGAGTATTAAAGACCTTAAATTAATCTTTGAAATTATCAAATACGAACATGTTCATAGGGTTGATAGTTTTTTGGCTGGTTCTTTGGCCACTGTTGCGTATTCCGAAGATCACCCTTGGATTCTTATGCAAGAAATTCATTCGATAACAAAAGGATGGAAGGATCGGTTGAAGATTTCCAAATTTCTACAAGTACTAAAAAGATTGGAGGTGCGACATTAAGGAATTTTTTGTTAATGATATTCATCCAATCGATAAAGTAATGGCCAAGAAAATATGGTATGAGAAATATTTTAGCAAACTTGTGCTTCGATAACTTAGGGAAAATGAATCACATATGATATTATCTGAGCTTCACGATGGAGAAGATTATACACATTATGGGTAAAAGACTTTGATAAGAAGAGTTGGTTTGGCATGATATTATTGGCCCACAATTGCTTCTGATGCTAAAGAGTTGGTGAAAATATGTGCTACTTGCCAAATATTTACTACCACAATCCACGCACCATGAGTACTTCTCGAACCAATCTCTAAGGCGTTACCTTTTGACCGATGGGGTATTGACCTGGTCGGACCTTTACCAATGGTATTTGGGGGACGAAAGAAAATAATAACTTTCGTAGACTGTTTCTCTAAATGGGTGGAAGTTGAACCCTTGGCAGGAACAAAACCCAAATATGTAATCAATTTTATTATTTCAAATATTTGTTGTCGCTTCGGTATTAAAAGGAGAATACTTATGGACAATGGGCCCCAGTTTGACAATAAAGACATGAATTTTTTTTGTTCTTCTAAAGTAATACGAAAATGATTCTCGACACCTTTTCATCAGCAAGAAAATTGCCAAGTCGAGGTAACTAACTGGAAAATTCTTAATGGGCTCAAAAAGAATTTGGAAAGTAAGGCTGGATAATGGTCATATTACTTACAAGAAGTCCTATGGAAATATCAAACCACTCATCGACCAACAACTCAGAAATCTAAATATTTGCTAGCCTATGGGATGAATATTGTGGTTCCATCCGAAACAGTCTTCATATTGTATCGAATCAATGTATATTCCAAGAAGGGTAACAATAAAAGAAGGCATGTTGAGTTAGATTTAATCTAGAAAAAAAAGGTGAGCATAATTGAATTCGTTGCATTGCCAAACTTTGATGAGAAGCATATATGCGTCTAAAGTGAGACGACGAGAATTCAAGATTGAGGACAAGGTACTAAGGAAAGTGTTTTTGCATAGGAAGGAAAATCGGGTTGGTAAATTATGACCTAACTGGGAAGAACCGTGGAACATCGAGTACCTTAAATTTTATTTGGAACGAATATAAAATTTTATATGTATATGTTTTTAAACTTGTGTAAAGATCGGTGGCATACTCTTTCCTACCCTTGTGGTGCAGGAAGCTTTTAACGAGGTGTCCTCATAGCTGATTAATATATAATATTAATTTGTCATTTTAAAACAATTCTTACAATATTTTATTCTTGGACCATAAGGGTCTTCTAACGCATGTTGGTCTACAATATTTTATTCTTGGAATGGAAGGATCTTCTAACAAATGTTGGTCAACAATATTTTATTCTTGGACCGGAATGGTATTTCAACGAATGTTGGTCAACAATATTTTATTCTTGGACTCAGAGGTTCTTCCAACGAATATTTTTCAATGATCTTTTATTTTTGGGACCGAAAGGGTCTTCCATTGAATGTTGGTCAACAATCTTTTATTTCTGGACCATGATGGTCTTCTAACGAATGTTGGTCAACAATATATTATCCTTTCAATAAGGCAAAATTATCCGAAGAGTAGCATTTCTATTGATAAAAACAAAAAAAAAATACAAAATGCCTCGATGATGCGAGGAATTTACAAAAATACGCAAGGCATAACAAGTTCGGAAAAACATACAACAGCAAATAAAATATTAACTAAGCCTCTCTAACCCTGAAAGGGTACTCCCACATCCATCTTCCGATAAGGCAGACAAAGAACTTTCTGACTCATCAAAAATTTCAGATGATTCTTCATCTTCCCAAGAAATGCCCTTCGGGCAATACTTATCAGGCACAAGTTCCCAAAAGCTGCCTAATTTAAGTCTAGGAAACGGTCGTGAAATTTCAGCAGACTTAACTTTAGCATCCATATCCTCCAACTTAGAAACACAAGCAACAATATAGTTTTGAAGGGAAGCGTTCTTATACGGTTCAGCTTGGTTTCTAGAAGCTTCCTTCTCAACATTATATTTCTCTAAGTCTTTGACATCCCGTTCGAAGAACTCATTGGACTTGTAATATATTTCAAATAGAGTTTTGATGAGAAAATTATTTTGAGTATGCACCTCAACAAAACGTTCTTGCTCGTTATCAATCATATCTTGCTCCAACTTTAACCAATCCTCAATTTTCTCGAGTTGTATGAGACGTTCGACAGCAAGCTCTCTAAGATGAGTGACTTCATCCTCTAACTTTTTTATATCAATTATTTTCTTGAGTACCTTGTATTTATAATGATGTTTCTGAATGTTCAAAGTTTTGGCCTTCAATGTTAAGAATTGTCGTGGTATGAATTAATTTAGGAAGTTCGAGGGCTAAAAAATCATTGTTGTAAATATTTAAATGCTCTGATAGAGAATCAGCCTTGAAGTTTTCAGGAACTTGGGTATCGTATCATTGACCTTCTTGGGCGTCAGTTACCTTGTCCCTTTGGGTTGCAGTCTCTTCATATGATACATGAGGAGAGTTTGAGTCGATAACAACAACTTTCTCAAGAAAAGGCTGAATAGGCTCACCTGTTTCATTATCCGAGGGGGCGACATTTTCGTTTGCCTATCTGTCGCTTTCTTTAACAATTGAGCGCTTAAACTTCTTCTTAGGAGGATGTTTTTCTGATGGCTTTTTGGAGCCACCTTATTATGCGAGATCAACCTTCTGGGCCACAGCCTCAACATGTTTTTCCTCCTCAGCCTCAGCCTCGACATGTTCTTCATCAACCACGTCTTTTTAGGATTATAGTGACTAGGATCCCTAGCTCTTATAGGAAAGTAAACGGGAACACATGTGGCCTCCAATTGTTCAAGTATGTTGGATTTTGTGGGAAGCACCATGATCTATTCCAACGTTATAGCTTTTGTCAGATCAGCCTTCCAAAGATAACTTTTAGTAAGATTAGCGGGAGTAAAACAACGGTGGAATTCATTGAACCATGAAGTATTGGCCCAACTACTTAGTCGAGAAAATATTTGACCCACCTCATCTAGATGTTTATTGAATGCCTTAGATGTCCCTTTCATTGATTTCCCTCAATAAAATATTTGTTAGATTAAATCAAGTAACAAAATGAAAATAAGTTGAGTAATGATGTAACTTTGCTAGTCTGTTTTAAGGAGAGATAATGTGGTCTCTCAGCAGACTTCTCGAATCTTGTCTCCTACAACCTGGAGATAAAGAAAAACATTTGCTTTGAAAAAAATTCGGCCTCGAGAATATCATCCATTATTTTGAATTTATTCGTTAGAGTCAATGAATAAAAAGGGAAGTGGGGATATTTAGAACGCTAGTTAATCCGACGAACTGCTCCATCGAAAGTTTGAACCCATATATATTGGCTGCCATTATTCAAGCTATTAAAGTGAACCACATTTGCGGACATGCTTTATTAGAACATAAGTTTATTACCTTGAAATATCTCATCGGAGCAGGCTTCAAAGGGAACTGAAGACCCTAGTTCAGAAAATTTGCTCATTAACAGATAAATGGGTCTCTCCGGGTTCGGGAAATCGGATGGCTATGAAGCTAGGGACCCCCCATCGTCTCGAATTTTTACTTTCTCGGAGGATTGGGAGTACTTGTACAAAGGAAACGGATGTTTACTTTTAACTTCTCGCAAAAACATTACAAGGCTAACTTCAATATTCGAGGGCAATTCAACATCATCTTTTTTCTTCTTCGACTTGGATTTTTCTTCTGCGCAAGAGAGCCTATTGTCACGGTCCTACTTTCCGCCCGTGCGGCGCCTATACCGAGCGCACCTTACAACACAAGCCAACCTTTCCCATGTGGCATACAAGCAGTTATGATGGTTCGATGAGAGGGATCGAGTATAAGTACCCGCATATGAAGATGTCCGTCAGTATTGGCAGGTCGTAGGAGCACATGAAGATCTGCACGTAGAGGTAGATGCTAGCTTGTCCACTTGGGAAAGTCGGGCCGTGACACTACACTAACTTTGTCATGGGAGGTTGCCGCCTCAGTTTGTGCAGAAGTTTCAACCTGAGGAGATAAAGCAACAATTATTTGTTTGGATTGATTGCCTTCAACGATAATCTTATCATGATCATCTTCAAGCTCATCGACCAAGTGACTTGGCCTGATTTCATTAATTGGTTCAAGGGGCTGCACTCATGCCAACGCTACTTTAGGAGAAATAGAATCTACAACTGTTGGTCAAGGGGGTGCTTGTGAGGGTTTTGGTGGAAGTTTTTAGGAGTGTTTTGGGGGGTGATCTACTGAGTATTTTAAGAAGTAAAGTTAGTAGACGTATTTTTAACTTTTAGATACATTTTTTTCTATGGGCACCGGGGACCGTTTCTTCTTCGGACCGTCACGTTTCGCTTTCTAGACCGTTTTTTATTTATCACCATTGGAATAATCATTAATGTATGAGCTGATTTCTTTGGAGGCTTAAAGTCACCCTTGTCATGTATCAGACAAGTTTGATCGGGGGGCTGAGTGGAGTAGCAATGGATAAGTTACTGGTGTTCATAGTTTTTTCTATCTTGGGTTGTTTCTTGATTGGAGGCCACAAACCGTACTATGTGGTTTTAACAATCTGTAGTGGTCTGAGCTCCTCGTCGAAACCAGCTGCTTTTATTTCTTTGGCCTTTTGACCTACGGAAAACTAGTCTAGGATTGTAAATTTGATATGCATGAACTATGGAAGAAAATAATTAGAGGGGTATTAACTCTATCTCTCTCTATAAGATGTTTTTATCTCTCTAAAATTATAAAAGCAAACAACTTCAAAGTATGAAGAGCGTCTGAGTATTTATAGATAGAGGTTTGGGCTTCCAAAGGTCATAAGGGTCCAAGTAGATGAAAGGTTTTCCTTAAGTGACACAAGTCTAGGGAAAATGAAAAATATGTAACCATTCCACCTATGATTTAAAGTACACGTGTTGAGAAGTGGAAGTGTTGAGAAGTGGAAGAGTTTCTGACGCACTTAATCAATCACAAAACACTTTGGAAAGCATGCACGTATGTGTCAAAAATTGTTTTGACACGTGGACTTGAAGCAAAGCACGTGTCGCATTATCATAAATTGTTTTGACACTTAGGTTTGAAGTAAAAATACTCAATATATAATTATGAAGTCAACAACTTGATCGGTGATGTCATTGATCCGATGAGAAACATTAGGGAAAAAAGGTCGGACATCTCCGAGGAGAATTTCCAGTTTAGTTTTCGATATGTTTTCAGGAGCGTGCGGTGGTTCATGGCGAAGAGGGCTAAAAAATTCACAAAAGCGAGGTAAGTGACGAGGCGAGCAGCGAGACGATAGCCGCATGAGATGTGGTGATCCCTTACCTGAATAATATTTTTATAACCCGTAACCGTAATTTAAATAGTACTGTTTCGATATTTAAACTAGTAATAATAAATTAAACATCCAATTACATAACTTTTAGAACATCTTAGTCAAATGACAAACACATAGACTAAAAGATCCAATTATAAACCATCCAATTACATAATTCTTAAAACATCCGAGTCAAATGATAAACATAGACTAAAAGACATCATCATTTGAGACAACATCTCCATACATCTCATCTTCACCATGTTCTCCATTTATATTCTATAATAGAGTATCTTCTTGTTTGGATTCGTCATCAACAAGCCTCATCCCTCTTGTGCAAGGAGGTCGACCGACAAAGGGGTGTGTGCGGCTACTTGCTTGGGGAAGAAAGAAGGGGTGCAGTTGTTTGGGGAAGAAAAAAATAAGGGTGCATGAGGTTTTGGTCTTTTAGTTTTAGGTTTTCACTTTTTTAGTTTGAAAATAAAATAAAATATCAGACTTAGCATGGCGCGCCATGGCGAGAACCTCGCCATACACTTTGTGGCGGTCGTGGTGCGCAATGCCGAGTGCCACGCTAAGGGCCTCACCACGCCCTACCATAAGGCGATGAGGCCTCGCTTCGCTACGCCACATCGCATGGCGGTCTCCACAACGGTCTCCACAGCGCCACACGGTCATGGCGGTCGCCAGAGCGCTACATCACAACTATAGTCCTCGCTCGAATATCTTCACAAAGGACTAAGGGAGGCTAGTGATAAGGGAAAGGATTATTTGGAGTAATAGTAAAATTGGTCGAATTTGAGGGATAATTTGATTTTATAAAAGTTTTATGAAAGAAACCCAACAAATGTGTAACATTGAGGGTGTCTTATGTAATAAATAATAATTATGATTGAGATTAGTAAAATAGTGTACAATTATTACTTAAAAACTACTTTTGTCACTTTCTCTAAATATTATCTTCCAAACATAGCTTAGACAAATAACCCCTCTAAGAAATCTTTGGAACTATCAAAATCGTCTACCTTTTGAACATTGACATTTATAATATTATTCGCAATCAAAATATTTCCTACGAATATAATTGTAAACTTTTTTATACAAAATAAAAATAAAACATTTGTCAATTACAACATAGTAGAAGAGAAACAATTTATGATTATAACAATACCTTGATTTATTTATGATTTTCGAGATGTAAAATAGTATTTCCATCGTTATCGTTATGATATACTAACTCGCGATCATCAGCCAAATCAGCCAAAACCTATATCAAGAACTTCAAAGACTCCAGATGACCATATCTCACACAAATGCAAAACACTATTTTTCAATAACGGTTAGAACTCGAATAATTTTGGGATTGGCAAGAACTATAATATCTTTTGATGACTACGACATGTAGTCACAAGTTAAATACATATTTGGATTAACCATCAACATGGTTTTCACAGTTTCTGCAAAGCGAATAGATGAATTTCTTTTCAAATCTCAATGTTTTCCCTCTGTTAAGTACTATTATTTTTTCATTTTATATACCAATATACATATATAAATAGTGTTTATATCTATAGAAGATCTTAAGGAAAACTATTAAGTAATTTTCAGTAATGAGACAATTCTAAAAGAATTAGTACACAACTATTTATTTTTAAGACCGAACTAAAACGCGTTTTGAAAATTCTAAGCGATACTAATTTGAATCAATTATTTTATATTGAATAACTTGATGGTCAAAAGCACATAGTTTTTTTAGACTAACATAACACCCGTTTCTTTAAAATTGAACTCATTTTCATCGCTTTCATATTTAAAAACTATTCTTTTTAAACGTTAATGTCGTACTAAAGCATAAAATCTCTAGATATAATTGAAGAAGATTTGCAGTCGATTGGAGAAGATTTTTTCTAAATGATTGAATTATTATTTTTTGATTGATTTGAGGTGAAAAAAATGGAAAAAGAAAAAAGCCAAAAAAAAATTTGGAACATAAACTTTTTAATGGAGATACGCATTTTTTATATATTGATATTTTGATTAGTTCAACTAATTGAACTTTTTCTAAAATTCGAATGAATTTGGGTTAATAATTATGTACCTCAAATTAAATTGATTACAGTTGATTAAATATTTTGACTGTTTTTTAATTAATTTAATACATTTTATTTAGTGTTAATTTAAATTTAATTCTTTTATTAATTATATGAATTAATTATTGATAATATTATAATATTTTTTAGAATATAAATCTATTATCTATTAAATAATGGATTGATATCTAAGAAACTATTTTGCCGAAAAATTAGAATAACTACATTTATTTATTTTTCACTAAAAAGTGGATTGCCTTTATTGATAAACTTTTGTAATTACAAGGTTTTAAATGAAAATTTACAGAAAACTTTATTTGAACACAAAAAAAAACGAATATAGTCGTTGGCTTCAAAAACAGAAACAGAGACTAAATTTTGAGAAGATAGAGAAGAGCTAAGAACAACAAATTCAACCAGATTATTGAGGCAACCAGGAATACGAAGCCAACATTAATTGTTCGATAATTTAAGATATCCAATGTCCGTGCTTTCTAAAAACGTAATCACTCTCAACGAATTAGGAGCATCGTGATGGTTAAAATCCATCTCCTTACCATCCTTTAAGGTATGCTTTGCTATCCAGTCAGCCCCGAAATTTTGTTCTCGAAAAATATGGTTGATGTTCATGGAAGGGTGGATGAGGTTCTTGTAGCAATTTAAGATAAGCTCTAAATACCAGGCAGATTTACCAAATGGCAGAAGATTTACCAGAATTTTGGAGTCGATATCAATGTCCAAGTAAACGATATGAAGCATTCGACGGAGTCTAAGTCCATAAAAAAGGGCTCTACATTCAGCAATCAGAGGAGTGCCTTTACCGTAAAGTCTACCAAATCCAGTGATGATTGTTTCTTCATTGTTACGAACTAGCCCACCATCACTGATTTCACCAGTGAGATCACAAGCCCCGTATGTATTTAACTTGAACTGATTGGCTTTAGGATTTTTCCACTTGAGAAAAAAAGGTTTGCTGAAGTTTCTAATGTGGTTGACACGCCCCAAAGACATAGAAGCTTAAAGTCCTTTCCCCAGTGAGAGTTTTTTAAGATCTTTGTAGAGTCAAGACCAGTTAGAATGAAAATGACGTGGTTGATGATAGTAGAAGAGTTCACATTTTGTTCAAGATGTTTCTTCTTGTTTCGAGCTGACCATATAACAAAAGTAATAATAGTAGGGAGGATTGTGTGAATGTCAAACTGCTTGTGAGTAGACCAATACCACATTTGAATAAGATGAAGGAGGACCTGAATCTTGAACAAGAAACTGAAAAAGACCCAAACTGACCAGGATTGCGAGCATTGAACCAGCGAGTGGTGAGTAGTTTCAATGTTGCTGCAGAATTGACACTTGGATGCAAGTTGGAAACGCTTCTTTTGAAGGACAGAATCAGATAGAATCCATTTAAAGAGAGCCCTTTGATGTAGGCGAAAAGCCTTCAAAATAATCTATTTAAATGTTTTAGTTTTATTTAGTTTTATTTTTTTATATTTTAAAATTTTATTTAAGATAGCAAATTAAATCTGATTACATTTAGATTTAATAGAATATTATTTTATTGTGTTTATTTCCATATTTTGAATTAGGGATTTGGGCAATTCTTATTTAAGGCGCCTCAAACCCTACTTTTAAGTTAGACTTTGATGAATAAAAATTGAGAATTTTCTCTTAGTCTCTTATACTCTAACTTAGGGTTAGGGTTTATATATCCTTGTTTCGTCTTCTTCTCTTTGTGTTTGCCGCCATTTTTTCTATCTCGTAGCTTGGCGCTACCATATTGGTATCAGAGCCAGAGTTCCTACGGCGTGGGTAACAAAGGTATGCCGCCAAAGCGATCCTTGCGAGGGAAGTCCACTCTTCCGATCGCAGAATTGGTCGATCGTGATGAATTCGATCAGTTCCGATCGCAGATAGATGAATGTATGAATTCGTTGCGACATCAAATGAAGAAAGCGATAGAAGATATTGAAAGGTTGATCATCACCGGATTTCAAACTCCAACCATAAATTCAAAGGCGGAAGTCTTTTTCACAGGATCCAACCACAGCTACAGCTAAAATTTGGAAAAACCAAAGGGGAAGAAGATTCATCAAGTAGCTGTTGGTGACATGGAGGGTTCGTCGATACTCGACCATCCACTCTTTGACGAGTATGAGGCTGACTACCAGGGTGAAATTTCTGATGAAACTTGGTCGGTATTGGGAGATCCGATTTATGATGTCTACGACGATGATGGTGAAATCACTGTTAAAGACGAAGATAATTGTGTAACACCAACAAAAATCTCTCGTTATTTCACCAAGGTAAACAATAAAAAAAAACCCCTCTATTACAATTAATACCGGTGACATTGTTAAATATTTAGTTAATAATCCTCTTTAGGATTCCAAAAACAAAAAAAAGATCTATGATTAAGAATAGAAAAAACTACCTAAATATCAAACTAAGGAGCGAGTAAGAAAAAAAATAAGAGATTCAAATTGGAATCGGAAGCGAAAAAAACGAACGTCAACTGTGAAAGAAAAAACCCATGTTATCATTAGACAACAGAGGAGGTTGCAAATCATTTTTCAACATCGCTCCGTGAAAGCCCAAAGTCTTTCTAAATGAAGAAGGGGGTGGGGTCTGTGAGGACTCCTATTCGTTTGTTACAGAGTTAAGGAGACGACAACAGCAACAGGAGCTGCACCACCAATTTGAAATCAAGAGAGATGCAGCGCAAGAAGAAGTCCGCATTTTCATTGATATTGGGAGATTGCTTCGACCTCTTCTAGTTGTACAGAATTGGCACAAGATTCAAGTAGGAAAAAGTGATGATCACATTCTAAAGATGAAAGACAACATTCAAGCACTAGAGAAGTCTGATCCTCTGGTAAAGCTATTCGATTCCCTATTTATCGTTTTCTTTGCTACTGGTCAAGTTAGGCCTGTAGTTGAGGTGTTCGATAGAATGTATGAGAGAGATAACAAGAGGCTAGTTTTTTTCATGGCGGAGCTTAGACAGTTGGATCATGTGCAGTTGGAATTGATGGAGCCCGAGTCAGAGAAACTAGGGGGTTGTCCATTAACTTCTGGCCATACAGTCAATTGCATGAAGAGAGTTATAACAGTTGATTTGAAGCAGATCGTCCAGGTTGATAAAGGTTTTCAGACCTGTGCCTACTACACAGGACATGTTCTTGGAGCTGTAATGTTTTATGCAAAGGTGGGAGAATCCACAGTTGGATCACCCACTCCTGGGGCAAGAACTGAAATGCATTTTGTGGTGGTTGGTGATCAAGGAAAACAAATATACGATCACAATGGTTTATGCAGATTTGCGCCTGAACTCAGCCTTGTCAATTCGTTGATCATTGTGTACTCTACATATAGGGATTTGAGTTCTTCAAAAACAATTTCTCATTCGATGGACAAGAGAAGTTTGGTTTTATGGATTGTAGTGGTTTCTAAGCTTTTACATAATGGATATCCGAGAAACACTTTTATTTTGTTTACAGAATTGAAGCTTCAAGACAATTATCTTACTTACCATGTTACTAGTATTAATATCAGTAAGGCAGCCATGAGAGAAAATAAAATTAGGACAGTGGACTGGACAGCTCATGGTGTTAGGGTGAATAAGCTACGGCTCCTTAACTTCATCTATAACTATCTCACTGGCCTGCCCCCTGCAAAACGTTTTCAACTCCTACATCTGGAGATTATTGATTTAAGTAGAAATGATTTCTTGGGTGCCATCCCAAAATGTACTCATTTTCCTTCACTCAAACATATTGATATTTTGTATAATAACCTCAGTGAGTTTGGGGATGTCTCTTTATGTACAACCTCACCTTACATAGCAGAAATAAATTTGGAGAACAACAATCTCTCCAAAGAAATTCCGTCGAATTTGGCCAACTGTAAATCATTGCATCGTCTTTTTCTCGGTCAGAATTATTTGCTTAATGACCAGCTTGAGAGTTTGTTCCAGCTTCGGAATCTTGAAGTCTCGAGTCTTGAACTGAACAGTTGGACAAGGAAACTAAATGATGGAATACAGGTGGATGTTAATTTTTCATGTGGCACAGATGAAACAACTACTCTGCATTGTGTTATTTCTGGTAATTCATTGAGTGATGTGGATATCGTTAGGTTGTTTCTTGATACAAGTGCAGATCATTACATGACTGATGCACATGGGCTTCGATCTTTTGTTGTTATTTTCGCTCCTAGAGGCTTTTCAGATATGAAAGCTTCCCTTGAAGAGATTTTGAAAGATAGTGGATCTGGCTTTCCTTTTCTTACTCCGGATATGATATTTTATCCTACTGTTTGTAAACCTAATGACTCAGATCCTTCTTGGGTGTCGGAGAAGGAAAAATTCTCAATCAATCCATCTCTTCCGGATAATAAAAGCAACATTTACACTACATATGAGTTTTGTATGTTTTCCTTCAAGATTCGACCTTGATCGTGTGGTTATTCCCATGACTGTACCGAGTGTCCTTTTGCTCACCCAAGTGAGAATGCAAGAAAAAGAGACCCACAAAATTTCCATTACAACTGTGTGTCATTCCCAGACTTCAAGAAAGGGACTTGTAAGCACGGAGACATGTGTGAGTATGCACATGAGGTCCTTGAGTGCTGGGTACACCCAACTCAGTACTGGACTCACATTTGAAAAGATGATGCGCGGAAGAATCTGATGAGATTAGCGCAAACTATGGTACGATCATTTTGCGTTCGATTCAGGAGTTCGTGCGGCCAATCTTGGACAGAATCGTCTGAATCGGCTGAAATAAGAGTGAGAATCACCATCATGAAACTATTTGAAACAGGACAACGAAGTGGAATAGTTCTTTGTGGTGCTACTTGAGAGTTTTCCTTAGAATGGAATTCTAATAAGCTACTGGAGGAGGGAGCTAGAATCCTTTCAACCGCAAAGGGCATCTTCCAAAGCAGTGGAGCAAAAATATCAGAAAAAGTAGCAATTAATCACTTGCATATTAATAAAGAAGCGAAATTTCAAGCAGAGGCTGCAAGACACTGCACTGAAGGTGGTCCATCAAAAATGAATATTCGTAACATACAGTGGGCTCATGGGAAGGCTGGTGAGGATAAAGATTCATTTTGCGTTGCTAAACAAGGACAAGGATTATGCACGGTTAATTTATATGCTCTATTTGTTGGGATTCTTACTATGAGTTTACCAAAGATTATTTATTTGCTTCCAGAACTAATTTGGATCAACGGAACGACAAAAGGTATAGCTATAAAATTTGCAGGGAAACTTGTTCAAGTTCTTTATCGATTCCAAATGTACAGCTCTACAATGCTACATGTTATATGCTTCGTCAGCAACTCAAGAATTTTATGCGTGACATTAGAAATAATGATGGTAAATAGAACTACTGTCACTGTTGCTCACTGTTCAGGCACTGTTACAATGTTGATGGTATCGCTCTCAGTGGTACAATTCTTCGAATATTCGATATTCCAACGTTTTGAATTCGAGGTCGAATTCTTCCCAACCGGGGAAGGATGATGTAGGCGGAAAGCCTTCAAAATAATCTATTTAATTGTTTTAGTTTTATTTTATTTTATTTTTTATATTTTAAAATTTTATTTAAGATAGCAAATTAAATCTGATTACATTCAGATTTAATAGGATATTATTTTATTGTGTTTACTTTTGTTTCCATATTTTATATTAGGGATTTGGACGATTCTTATTTAAGGCGCCTTAAACCCTACTTTTAAGTTAGACTTTGATGAATAAAAGTTGAGAATTTTCTCTTAGTCCCTTTAATATTCTAACTTAGGGTTAGCGTTTATATATCCTTGTTTCGTCTTCTTCTCTTTGTTTTTACCACCATTTGTTCTATCTCGTAGCTTGGCGCTACCACCCTCCAAAGAAGAAAAGAACATTTCCTTTGTGTAACAGCATTCCAAGTTTTGGCATAAAGATTGGATTTGTTATCCTTCTGTTTGATGAAATTCCAAGTTTCTTTGCAGTTAAAAGTTTCATCAGGGGAAAGAGACCAAAGAATCTTATCAGGGGCATCACTCAATGTAATGGCTTTAATTGTATTGATTTTAGTATCAGTTACTAAAGATTTAAGCCTGTCGAAATCTCAAGTACCCTTCACCCACAAGCTGCTTAAATTATCTCTGTAAACATCCCACAACCAACTTCTGTTATCAGTAGCCCTGAATTGGATGAAAGGATTTTCAGAGCACCACCAGTCGAGTCAGAAATCCATGTTCACACAACTCGGATCATAAAAGATATGGTATTATGTCCCTAACTTTGATAATCCTAGCCCAGATTTTCGATTTCTTTAAAGGAGAAGAGACTAGAATATGATGAATATTGTTGTTGCAGTAGATAGAAGCAATAAGCTTAGCCCATAATGAATTCTGATTTCTAAAAATAAACCAGAGTTTGCTGCACATCGTTCAACGTTTTCAGATTAAGACCTCTTTCCTCATGACTTCTACACAGCCTCTCCCACTTAGATCATGTAATAGTATGCTTATTTTCTTTGTTTCCCCATAGAACATTATTGAAAATTATTTCAATTCTGTTGATTACAGAACTTGGTAGAGCAGTGTGTTGAAGGAGGTAGGTAAGATAAGCTGATAAGACATACTGGATCAGCGTGAGCCTACCAGCAAACGAGAGAGCAGATTTGTCCCACTCCAGAATTTTGTTTCTTATCTTAGAAACCATATCCTCATAAATTAGCAATCCTGGTGGAGGCAGCAATGGTGAAACCTAGATATTCAAAAGGTAATCTCATGTACTTAAAGTTCAATATCTTTTCAATGGTGATTATTCACTGGTTCTTCATGTTGCAAGGAACATTTATCTTGCATTTAGTATTATTAATCAGCTGACCAGAGACTCTCTGATAATGACTCAAAAAAATTTGGATTACCTGAATGGTTGAGTCTTCACCATTCCTGAAAACTATGAAGTCGTATGCAAAGGCAAGACATGCAATATTGATATCACCTCTGGCTTTGAATCTAGTTTTAGGATTCTCAATCGAAATCTTCTTAATTCCCCTAATTAAATACTCTTCTGGCAAAATAAAGAGACTAGAAGATAGAGGGTCTTCTTGTTTCAGGCCCTGAGTATTGGTGAAGAAGCCATTCATTTCATTGTTGATAATGATAGAAGAATGTACATTGCTAATACAATTGCTGAACAGAAATCACATTAGAATTGAATCCAAATAAGTCCAGAATCTTGAAGATAAACCTATGATTGAGCTTATCGAAATATTTGGTCATATCAGTCTTTATGATAACATTTCCACCTCTACATTTGGAGTTTAAATCACAACAGAGCTCATGGGCGATGAGAATAGTTTCATGTATACTTATACCTCTGACAAATGCCCCTTGCTCATCAGAAATTAGAAGAGGCAAGATATTTGCAATCCTGTTGTTGATGATTTTTCCAATGAATCTGATAATCATAATAGTTAAACTTATCGGCCTGAACTCTTGCCAAGTGCTGGGGTGATCCACCTTAGGAATAAGACAGATTACAGTTTCCTAGATGCATATAGGAAGAGTGTAACCTTTGAAAAATCCCTGGATTGCTTGACAGAGATCAGAGTTGATAAGAAGCAGTGTTTCTGTCGCTATCCTTAAGCCAAGCTGAATGAGACTTCTGTCTCTAATATAACTCTTTTCTCATCCTTTGAAGTAAGCCATTGATCTCCTTCTTTAACTTTCTTTATCTTGTTCTTTTTAGACATTTTCTTCATAAAATTATGATAAGCAGCAGTGTTTCTGTCGCTATCCTTAGGCCAAGATGAATTAGACTTTTGTCTCCAATATAACTCTTTTTTGTCAAGCAACAGAAGATGATTCTTTTTAGCCTCCTCACGAAGAGATTTATCGTCAGCAGACAAAGAAGCTTTAAAGTTAATTTCTCTGAAGTTGATTTCCTCTTCGGAGCTTTTTATAGCATCAAAGATGTTATCGAAAAAATTCTTGTTCCATTCTTTTAAGTCAGACTTTAATTTTTTTTGTTTAAACCAAAAATTATTTATAAGATTACCATCAGTTTTTTTCAATTCCATTAGCCCAACTTTCCTCCACAACCTTCATAAACCCTGGGTGTAATACCCACATGTTTAAAAACTTAAAAGAAGGCTTGACTTTCTCGAAACTAGATGAAATAATGATAGAAATTGGACAGTGGTCAGAGCAGTTTCTAGCTATGTGGTTCACAGTAGTTAAATCAAAGTAATTCATCTAAGAGTTGTTGAACAAAACTCTGTCTAATCGTTATTATTTTCTGCCATTTGACCAGGTGAATCTGGAACCATAAAAGCGAGCATCCTGAAGATTGCAATCCATAATCAGGTTGTTAAAATCTCATACCCCTCTAAGATTATATATAGAACAAGAAAGCTGCTCTTGGAGGTTAAAAGTGGTATTAAAATCACTAAAGATTATCCACTCTTTAGAAGGATTGTCAATGGATCTAAAAGTATCCCAAAGGGAAAGTCTGAGCTCTCTTCTACACTTGGCATAAACAACTGAGACCATGAATTCCTTATCAAGAGAAGGATGAAGAACTTTGAGGTGCAGAATTTGGTCATCATCAAGAATAGCCTCCACTTTATAATCCTGATGCCAAAAAATCCATATTTTGTTGTTGGTATTGCTCATGAAACCACTAAAGTTTAGTTTATTAACAATAGTTTGAAGTTTCTCAACTTTGATGAATGGAACCTGAATAGAAATAAAGCTTGCTTAGAAGACTTGATAAGGGATTTAAGCCTTTGGATAGTATGCGTGTTGCTTAATCCTCCAGCATTCCAACTCAAGATGGCTACTGTCATTGATTAACTGAAGAAGTTTTTTGGGCTCTTTTGAGATTGATAAGCTTAGAAGTGGCTGGCCCATTAGTATTCCAGATTTTGATCTTTTTATTCTTCATTGACTCAATCTTCTTGAATTCAGTATCTTTTTTGTCTTTAACAGGAGAACTCATGAGACGGCCTACATTTTCTCTTATTGGAGAATTCTGATCTTCGGGAGTAATATGCTCGTATAAAGTTATTCTTTCAATGGTTCTCAAGGCATCTATGATCTCAGAATCTTTAGGAAGAGTGATGGAAGCATGAATGATAGAGTTTGAAGAGGCTTCTTGATTTTCTTCAATAGACTCATTGTAAGACTCGTTGGTACTTTCTACTTCTGATATACCTTTGTTTTCATTGATATTTTCATTGTGGTTGCCTGTTTCTTTGCTGATAATGATGGATTTAAGCTTGTTAGTAGTCTCACCATGTTTAGTAAGGCTACTGCTTGGATTAGAACTGACTTTAATAGCTTCAGTAGTTTCTTTATTACAATTGTCTTCGGAATGACCAATATGGGAGCATATTTTGCAATAGCTATGAAGTTTATCATAAATAACACGAACCCATAAAATATCTTCTTCACCAAACTTGATCAAAATCCTCTGAGCAAATAGCTTATATATATATATATATATAAATATATATAAATTTCGACCCAGATTCTGCAACAATTTTGTTTGGCTATATTTGTTACAGGGATCCAGATCTTTAAAGGAGTTCTTAGAACTTTAGAAATTTCTCCGATCGTGGATTTGTAACATGAATTCAGGTAGATTAGGTAAGGAAACCCAAATTGGAGTGAAGGGACATTCAAGGTTGGGATTGAACTAGGGTGTCCACTTCAAGAGTCTCATGGTTTTACTGCCAACAACCCAGACATTCCTAGACCACAGTTTCTTGAAATCTTCAAGATCATTAAATTCGATGAAAATATGCATGTACTCCCATACAGAAATATTGAAGTTTCCTGAGAACTTAAACTTCCCCAAGAAGCTTCTGATTGTACCCATCGCTGGTTTCCCATTGGCAAACTTGTGAATTAAGGTGTGTGTAGATAGACTGATCAAAGATTATTTTCCCTTTGCTTCAAACGTGATGATTGGGTGGTTATTTTTATGAGAAACCGAAGGTGTACTGAAACTCTTTAATTCTAGGTTTAACAGTTTCTGCATATGAAACAAAGCGATACCCAGAATTCCGTTTAGGCTTGTTTGATTCCTCGAATGTAGGATTGCTTATCATATTGGTGTTCTCACCAATCAACCAAGGTGAATGATTTCTATTTCTTAAAGAAGAAACATTGCAAGGGGCAGGAAGAGACGATTTCCTAAGTAGAGAAAATTCATTTATCAAGAACTGCGTTTTCTTTACAAGCAAAGGAATTGCGCCCAGGTTTTCAAATGAAGAAAATGGCTTGGTGGTTAGGATTGTAGTTGGTAAAAATTCACCGTCTTCCATTGAGAAACGAAGATCGAACCGATGAGAAATCATAGTATTGTTCATGCCTAAATCAAGATGTTAACAGACTCCGATCCTGAGAGAGAAGAACAGAGTTATATGGATATAACTTTCTTATTTTATTTTATTTCATTTCCCCAATCTGAATAACTACATTTAATTGTATCTAGAACCTATAATAATTTAGATCGAATAACTACATTTAATTGCATTTAAACTGTATAATATATTTTAGTATCTATTTAGTAATTTAAATTCAAAAATTATCATTTTTAATGATTATATTAATTATATTAATTATTCATTCATAATATTATAAAAACATTATTATTAATCAATTAAATATTAGATTGATAATATCTAAAATAACTAGATTAGATGAAATGAAAAATAATTGAATCAAAGTAATATAACATATTTTTTTAAATAAAGATAGCATAAGTTTTTGAGTTTTATGATTTATTTTAATATAAAAATGTTACTAATTATTTAATTTTAAATTTTAAATTTTTAAAATTAAATTAAATTTAATTTTAATTTGTTGTCATTTGTTTTTATTTTGTTTCAACAAATTTATATTTGAAAAACATTTGTTTCTATAAATTTTAATATCAAGTTTCTTAGGTTTGTGAATTTTAGTTTGATTTCTTATATGATTTATCTAAATTTATTTATAATTGGTTGTTGCATTTAGAGCCGGTTTTAGGGTGTTTAGATGAAATTTAAACAAAATACACACAAAATTCGCTAAACATTTACACAAAAAATCAAAAACAATTACACAAAATATGCAAACATTCTTGCTAAATTTGCACGGAACATGGGAATACGACACATTAACCAAACTCTATAGGGCAACTAAAATTGAAATTCATTTGTTTTTATTTTTAGGGTATGTCATGGAATATATGCATGGATGGACCCACCATGAGGCATGGTTGGACTTATAGGCCCGCGAGATTGTTTTTAAAAAAATTAAAAAGAAAATTTAGAACCATATCGTACATCTCTCTTCATCTCCTCTTCAAAACAGACCACCATCAATAATATCCTCTCTAAAAACATAAATCCATAATGTCAAAACTAAACTCAAAACAATATCACCCACTATCATCAATAATTTTTTTCTCTTTTGATAGATTATCTCGGCGACATCTCATCTCCGCACACATAATAGGTGAGTTTACTAATATTTTTTGCAATTTTCTTGCATATCTTGAAATATTTTTCTTGTTTATCTACTCTCTACTAAATAATTATAAATTATGTGGTAGTAAAAAAAAATCATACTACTTATTGTACAGCGTAAAAGATAAGTTTTTTGGTATTGTACATGTTAAAGTTACGAATTTTAAATCGCGTAAAGAGACGCTGATCGGTTGTTGCTGCTTAATGGCTTGAACGTGTCTAGCTTTAGAGGAAACAGATGTGATGGAGCTAGCAATATGTGAGGTCGATGTAGTAGGTTGAGAATATTAATTTAAAATGAGAATTCGTTTGCTTATTATGTTCATTGTTTTGCTCATCAACTTCATTGGCACTTGTTGCTTATTCTAAGATTCATAAAAAAAAAGTTTTTAATTTTTTGGTAAGGTCAATATGACAGTTAAATTTATTATATTTTCTAAAAATAGACAATAATTTGTCCGTGAAAAACAAACGATTCAATTTGCTAGCTTGATTGAGGAGGGAGAGATAGATACTGGCAGAGGATTAAACCAAGAGTTATCTATTGCTCGAGCTAGTTATACTAGTTAGGATTTACAAAGGTGTGATCAATATCTTTCAAATGCTTTGTCACTTGTCAATAATTGCAATGGTGTAACTTTACAAAGGTGTGATCAAGATCTTTTAAATGCTTTCTAATTTGAATTATTATAACCATGGTTGCGTGTTTCGTGTTGTAGATTTACAATTTGCATGAGTCAATTCTAGGTTTGATGAATGGAGTATTGAACTTTTATAATGTGTTTCATGCCTGAGTCCACGTTCATTATTTGAAGATTTTGACGTAGACTAATTAGTGAAAATGGTTTAGCTTTACCCAAATGATTTTGTGGATGCGTCGGAAGTGGTTGTACGCCATTAACTTCAACATTATGTTTGAAATATTCGAGGTGACCTAAATTTTGAAAAGGACTTACAGATCTTTGTTTCAAACTTGTGAATTACAAATAAGTGAAGTATAATTAATTTGATAAAAGCTTATGAAGTTAGCTCTAATATCACTAGTTGCAACTGTAAGTGTTTGAATGTCCTTGTGAACATATAAGTAAAAATAAGTAAAATGTTATTATAGCTCATTTTCAGCAAATAAATAATAGACGACATTTTTTGTAATTTTTATTATTATGATTAATGACAATGTTATTTGCTATTTTTAATATAATTTACAGCAAAAAATTTCGTTAATCGTTTTTCCCATCAAATATAATAATCTATTGAAAAAATATTAACCCCACTGAAACCAATTTATCTATCCATAATTTTATAAATAATACGACTAATGGGAACTTATACTTATTTAAGTATTACGGCTAAAATCAAATTTTTACCGTTGGATTTATTTATGCTATCAACTATTTCAAGTATAAATATAATGTTATCCAAAAAATTATTATATAATATTTTTCATCTATGGCGGTTTTTGTATTCAAAAATATTATATAATATTTTTTACCATTTATAGGGATTTTATCTTTTTTAAAATAAAATATTATCCGCTCTCTTTTGTAGGAATAGGATTGCATTAAACTTTTGTAATACTTTTTAAAAGAGTCCGGCATTATAAATTGATATGGTTAGAGATTGTAATTGTATTTATATAGTAGGTTTGGAGCGAAATCTTTTATCTTAATGTAAGTGAAAGAGAAAAGGATGGACGTTAACGAAACGGTTCTTTAGAAAAAAGGATAGATTTAAGGAGTTTGTATAATTTTTTCTTATTATGGACATGTTCTCAAACCCAACCTTTCCAGCAAAGGTTATAGAAATGTTCTATGTTTGAGTCTAAAAAGAACAAATTGACTCAAAGGCCCAATATAGCGCACTTGTTTTCCGATTCTATGATCAATAGTCTCGACTATTAAACTGCCATTCAAGGTAAAGTTTGAATTTTTATAAATTGAGACGAAAAGGAAGAGGTAAATGTTACGTAGTCCTCAAATCTATTAAGTTCATTTTGAAGCAATTTCTTTATTAAAATTTAATTGGTTATTTTATTTTTATTATTTTTATCAATTTATATTTTTATATCAATTGTTTTTTTAAAAAAATTAATATAAAATCTAGTATTTCAAAATTGAAATTATAGTCTATATATATATATATATTAGAAATAAAACAAACATAAAATTATAAAAAAAAAATTAATAACCAAATTTTGGAAATAGGATTACTAACCAAGAAACTGAGTTTAAAAGTGATCAATCACAAATAAAAAGGTATACTTTATCTTTAATGGATTTTATTGTCTAAGTCAAACAAATAGATCCGACGAATATAATTTTTGTTTCTTTTAATGTTGACAAGATGCATCGACATTCGTATCCAATGTCAACGCATGTTGTCGACATTAATTTCAGAAAATGTAAACCAATGTCGATGCATTAATTCAACATCAAGTACTAATATCGACTAAATATGTCAGCATTGGTTTGCATTTTTTGAAACTAATGTCGAAGCAGAATGTCGATTTAAGTTGATAAATTGTGCTAACTAATATTGACATGATAGAGTCAACATATGACACAATTTGTAAACTTAAATTGACACTTGTTGTCATTTATTGAGGATCTATATTTTAATAAATAGTTTATGACTTGATTTATCTTCTCGTTGTTAGCATTTGTATGTAATAAAACCAAAACATTATGAAGATGTTTTACTAGCGCATTATACTAAACCTGAAATGAAGAATGGATAGAACATATGGGTAACAGTATGAGATACATGATAGCTAAGATTTTTTATGATGACATGAAGACTGGGAGAGTTCCGAGATTGAAGTTTGCTTGCGAGAAATCTGGACCGTATAAGAAACAACCTAAGAAACTTAATATTAAGAGAATAATCGGGCGAACAAAATATATGGTTGTCCTTTTATACGTAGGGCTTCTGTTGTTATAATTGAAAGTGGATTATGGACTCTACAGAAAGAGAAAAAAATGATGTCCAAGAGTGAGTAGGTTGAAAATAGACAAAGAAGAATTAGCTATGAAATTATCTACAATCGTTTCCCATCCTCAGAAATACTAGTGAGTTTGAGGAAGGAGAAACCCGGAAATGTATGGCAAAAACATAATATTTATAATGTAAGACACAAACACCATATGTTGGAAATGTGCAGTTAGTCGCAAGTAATCACAAATATATTTTTTATGCACCATACATCCATCGACCTTCTAATGATATTCCTACAGGTTCTGATTATGAATAATACATACAAGAATATAAGGTATATAATCCCATTATTTAAAATCAATGACATTACATCAACAAGTTTAAGATATTATATTGCATTTGTTATTTTAGGTGCGGAAAAATTGGACAACTATGTTAGGGCGATAGATCGTCTTTGGTTGTTGATGATAGAAAAAAAATGCACATTATCTAATGTTATTTTACATGTAGGCAATTGGTATTGATTCGTGTAATCGAAACGGTATTTGTAGAAGTTACACACTTTGTATGCAAGCGGTATATAAGCAAAACTATTATTGCGAATACAAAGAAATTGTTTGAAGAAATAATTGTGTCGAGCAATTTTATTGGTTCTTGGAATTTGATAGTTTATTTGGAAAGTTATTACGAGCTTCACACAAACAAAACGAAAACAAATGAGACATATATAGTCTATAATAAGACATTACATTATGCTAAAACATTTTGGCTCAAATGATATGCTAAAAAAATTCTTTTTGCATACATTAACATGGTAAAGCACTACATAAACATGACAAAAAATCGGTACGTTCATTCATCATTATATATTAAAGTGATATTCAACTAACATAGAGGAACTTAGTTATCTTAGTATTATTAGTGACGAAAGTCAATATTCAACATTTAAGAGGTTTACCGGTACGAGTCCAAGATTCACACTTTGCTCGATATTCAACACACGAATAAAAGTACTGCTCGACCAATATATGCACATTTCTAATTCTAAGTACAATAAATCATTCAAATAATTTAGAGTTGATGTCAACAAGAAATCGTTTGATATCATGTTACAAAAAATACGGAAAAAAATTATATTTTCAAAGTAGAATGTGAATGTATTTTTATGTCGACGTATGGTTGACGTGTGCATGTGAGGTAGCTGTTGTGGTAATGAAAAGAAATATTATAACTTATTTTATGATCACTAGGTTTCTGATAAGATCATCTACCGCTTGAATGTTATTTATCCTTTTTAAGAGAACATGAAGTTATTATCACTAAGGTAACGATGTCAAAAAAGTCTATCGTTAAGATGTCTAAGAAAATAAAAAAAAAAGTAGTCTAACAGATATGGAAAAAGCATCACGAAACCGCTAGCTAAAAGCGTCGTCAAAAGGGTGGAGTAATACAATAATGTGAAAACATCAACAATATATATGATAATGAACTGTCTGTTAGAGATATAAGGCCTAAGCCCATTAGCCCATATAATTTATCTATAAATAATAGATTTAGACTCTATGTAATACACACTTTCTAAATAATACAAAACCCTAGTCGTTCTCTTTTCTCTCTTTTGTTCATTATTTTAACATGGTATCAGAGCCAGGTTGATCTGATCGGGGAATCGTCGCGATCCCCCTGTTTTGTAGATCTACCAGGTATTCAATTTCTTAGTAGTATTGGATTTCGTTTTGGAATTGGATTTATTTGGAAATCTTGGATCTGTTCGACAATTTTTGGATTATGTATTGGTATTGATCTTGACAGAGCATGTTAAAATCCGATAGAGAGTTATATTATTGCTGGAATTTGATATTGTTTTGGATCTTCTTTTATGTGATTTCTAATTTTTTTTATCTTGTTTTTCAATTGGAATTGTGTTGGAAATTTCGATATGCCTTTCGTGAGAATAGATATAGTTTTCTGTTTTCGGATCTGCTGTGTGCAGCTCCAATAAAACGGTCCAATCGAAAGGCAAACGATGTCCGTTTTTACTGAATTTTGGAGAGTATGTTTGGGACATCCAACCCTTCAATATGACCGATCGGATTATGATTCGGTGCTACGGTTTGGGAGAAATCGCAACTGGAACAGTGCAGCAGTCTTGTTGGTAAAACCGTGAATTCAAATTGATTTTGATTTTGGAAATTTAAAATTGGAAATTAGAAATTGGAAATTGAATTCAGTTTGGATTTTTATTTATTATTTTGGTATTTGGATTTGATATTGGATTTGTTTGGGTATTTGGCATTGAGATTTCGTCTGGATTTTGTTTTGGTGTTTAGATGTCGTTCTTCGTTTATAGATTTTGTTTAGCTTCGTTTGAAGTTGTTTGGCTTGGTTTGGCTTGATTTGGATTCCTTTGGATTTGTTTAGCTTTGTTTTGGATTTGTTTGGCTTTGTTTGGCTTTGTTTGGATTCGTTTGGTTTCGTTTGGATTCGTTTGGTTTCGTTTGGTTTTGTTTGGATTCGTTTGGATTAGTTTGGCTTCGTTTGGATTTGTTTTGACTTTGTTTGGACGTGTTTGGCTTTGTTTTGGATTCGTTGGATTTGTTTGGCTTTGTTCTGGCTTCGTTTGGCTTGGTTCGGCTTCGTTTGGATTCGTTTAGCTTCGTTTGGACTTGTTTGGTTTTGTTTTGGCTTTGTTTGGCTTTGCTTGACTTCGTTTAGATTTGTTTGGTGTTTGGATTTCGTTTGGATTTGTTTTTAGTTTTGGAGTTTGGAGATTGGAGCTTGACGATTGGATTTTGAAGATTGGAGGTTGAAGATTGGAGTTTGATTTTTTGGGTTTTGACGTTTCGATTTTGGTTTTGATGTTTTGTTTTGATTCGTTGATGTTTCAATTTTGTTTTTTTTTATTTTGTGTAACAAACTCACAATGCAAGAATAAGCATTGCGAGTTTGAGAGAGGGTGTTAGAGATATAAGTCTTAAGCCCATTAGCCCATATAGTTTATTTATAAATAATAGATATAGACTCTATGTAATACACACTTTCTAAATAATACAAAACCCTAGCCGTTCTCTTCTCTCTTTTGTTCATTATTTTAACAATGTCGACGCTACAAGGAGATTCCAATGAAGAGATAAAGAACTTAAAAATAATCGGGTATTTGAGATAAGTGTAATATAATACTAAAATGCACATGCAAATTAAGAGACAAAATAATAATATTTTATAATAGATGGCTGACACATGTCATAAGATACATGTGTTACCCATCCCTAATAATTAGAAATGAATTAATTATAAATAAAATATACAATCATTATAAAAAAAACGTTAATTCTTTGATTAATAATATTACTTTTATAATTTCTCTTGATCATTTCTAATCTTATCCATATGGAAATATTCTAAGAAAGAAATTTCCTCATCATTTTTAGCGTTGTCTCTAGGAACTTCTCCAAATACATTTACTTACACATTAGTGACAGCTAGATCAAAAGTTAATAGAAAAGATGATTATAGAATGTGTTTATACATTTCCATCAACAAGTTTACAAAATGTTATTCCAGCAGTTTACGGGAACAATGAGGTGCAAGAAGTTGAACAATAAAATTTATATACTATTTTTGGAAAAGAACTGTATTAGAAAAATATATTGGAATTAATTTTCTTGACTAATATCTTGGCATTTATTTAGAGATCCTAATTAAGATCAATCGTTTATTAATGGTGATTTATTAGGATTAGTAGTACCTCGTGAAGATGTTTTGATAATAACCCTTTTGATTGCTGGAGTAATTGTAAGAAGAGTAATGTTTGATAGCGGGAGTTCAACTAATGTTCTTTATAAGACAAGCTATGATCAAATGATTAATGTCATAATATTTAAGAAACCTGATATAAATTTGATTACTTTTACAAGTACATTTATTGATTATGAAGGAAATGTTGATTTGTATGTAACCGTAAGGAAAAGAGAAATATAAAATACTATTATAATTTTATTCATGATAGTTGAGGCTCAAAGTTCATATAATACAACTTTAGGATAATCGTGCTTGCATAAATTGAAAGAAATAACACCATATTTTCATTAATGTGTTAAATACGTGATCAGTGGGCAAATAAAAGTGATTCGAGAGAACTAACAAACGGCTAGAAATTGTTCTTTTTCATAATAACTCCAAAAAACATAGTACCATCACAATTGATAAAAAAAATCTTGTGAACCCTTATTAATAGTAAAATAGGGTAAAATTAATGATCTGCGGGACAAAAATGAAGTATTAGAAAAGATAAATAGATTTTTTGTTAGTTGACGGGAAAATTGTAAGAATTAAGTGAGAACTTGACGATGAATTTAAAAATAAGTTAGTGGATTATCTAAAATAGAATATTGATATACTTGCATGAAATATTTGTTATGTTAATATAGTTAGCAGATCAGTTATTTGTCATAAGTTAGCAATATATATTAGGTTGAGACTTATCCGACAAAAAACAAGATCTTTTTTTAGTTGAAAAGTCAGAAACTATTGTTAAAGAAGTTAATTGATTATCGAAAGTATGACATACTAGAGAGTTAAAATTTGACGTGGTTGGAAAATCTAGTGCTTGTAAAAAAAATGGGCAACGGAGGATGTGCGTTGACTTTACAGACCTTAATCGATCTTCTCCAAATAATGTTTTTTATTTACCCAAAAGTTCAGTTGGTTGATGCAAAGGTTAGACAAGAGTATTTATATTTCATGGATTATTATTGAGGTATAATCAAATTAATATGCATCTAAGTTATTGATAAATTATTTATTATACGATTGTGAAAGGTTTATATTGCTACAAGGTGATGCCATTTGGTTTAAATAATTCTGGAACATTATTTCAAAGACTTTTGAATCCTAATTTCTCTAAACATTTGGGCAAGAATATGAAAGCTTATATACATTATATCATAATTAAGAGTAATTATGCAAGTGATCACATAACATCATTGTTTGACACCCTCAGGAATTTAAGAAATATAATCTAAAATTGAATCCGTTGAAATGTTCATTCGGCGCACAGTCAGGAAAGTTTCTCGGTTTTGTGATATGTAAAAATGTAAGTGAAGCTGATCTAAGTAAATTGAAGACATTATTTACAAGCTCACCATCAAATTCAATTAAAGAAGTGTAAAAGTTAGCAGGGTTGTTAGCCGCTTTGTCAATATTTATTTCAAGAGCGTCAGATAAAACACATTCATCTTTTAACATTTTAAAGAGGGTTAGAGGTTTGCCTATAATAATGCTTCTAATAAGGAATTAAAATATCTTAGTTTGCCTGAAATTTTGACAACACTAAAAGAAGAGAAGCCTCTGTTTTTATATTTAATAGTTTCTAATTTTGTCATTAGTTTTGTTCTTGTCATAGAAGAATATGGAACTCACAAACCAAATTTATTATGTGAGTAAAATATTGGTCGATAGAGAAACCATATGTTTCAACTTATAAAAAATAGTTATTGGTTAAGTTGTATAGTTAGAACATCTTCCATGTTAAAATGTGTGCTTTGGAAAATGGATGTTTATGGGAGATTAACAAGATGGTCAACTGAGTTAGATGAATATGAAACTCAGTTGAGCATAGAACGCTAATAAATTAACAAATAGTGGTTAAGTTTATCAACAAGTTTTAGGATAAGACAAGTGATATGGAAGAAGATGAGACAACGTGGAATGATGTGAGGAATAAATAATGGGTTGTTCGAGCCAACGAGGTTAATAGTATAAATGGTTATGGAGTTATTATTATTTTTAACGGTCCCATTGGGAGATGTAAATAAACTATGCATTACATACAAGTTTTATGTCACTAATTATAAATCATAATATGAACTTGTGTTAGCTGGAATGAGATTGGCTCGTATTTGTGGAGCAAAATTCTTAATTGATTATCTCATTCTGAGTTGGTGGTTAGTCATTCCGAAGAAGGCAAAATATGAAGAAATATTCTAAAATGGTGAAAGAAATGAAGATATGTTTTTGAAAATGTCATATATGATCAAGTTCAAAGAGTGGAAAATAAGGAGGAATTGTTTTAGTAAACTTGGTTGCATATAGGATAATCCATTAATAATAGTACATAAAATACCATCGATTTTTGGAAATAGTGAAAGTCGTGAGGTATGATCGGCTGATGATGATAATGATTGGCAATATGAATATCTACTTTCTTTGAATGATGAAACTTTACTGTTAGATAAATCTCAAGCACGAGCAATGCATTTCTGCACCACTAAGTATGTTGTTCTATATGGAATTGTATATCGGAAAAGTGATATGCGACCATTGTTAAGATATTTAAGAAAGAATGAAGTTTTGTTTATTTTAAATGGTATATATAAGAGGAAAACACCAGCACATTGTGGTTATCGTGGATTGATACACCGTTTTCTTTTAGAAAGATTTTATTCACCAATATTTCTAGCCGGCGCAAAATTAATGGTTGAAGGTTTTGATCATTGTCAACGTGTTGCCAACACAAGTCATGTTCATAATGAAGCAATGAGATCAAATTATTCTATGTCTCCATTTAAATGATGAGAGATTGATTTGGTAGGACCATTGTCAATGGAAACATGAAGAAAATAATTTTTAATTATAGTTGTTGATTATATACAACGAGATCTCAAGAAGTTTGTGAATTTTTACAGTCCAGAATTTTGGGTCGTTATAGAATTTTGAGGGTGTTAATGCCATACTATGGCCATTGGTTTCAAAATGACATGGTGACAACTCTTTGTAGGAAGTCTGGGACAAAACAATTTATATTTCATATTACCCAACAATAAAATGGACAAGTAAAGGTTACAAACAGAACTATTTTGCATGGGATAAAAAAAGGCTAGAATTGGCTAAGGGAAAATGGTCATATTTCCTTAATGAAGTTTTTATGGGCATATCGAACAACTCATAAAGCTGCAACAAGTGGAACGTTATTTGCTATGGTGTTTATGATGAGAGTTGTTGTTCCAACTTAAATTATGATTCCTAGTCACTGGATTCAATGTTATTCCTTAGAGGATAGTGAGTGTTGATTTAATATATGAAGGGATGAGATCATTCTCAATGTAGATCAGAGCATTGTAGGACTTTGATGCACAACCGTTATAATGAAAAATTACAATTTAAGAGTTCTCGGGAAGAGGATCTTATATTAAAGAAAGTGTTTCAAGGAATAAAACATAAAAATATCAGGAAATTGGCTCCAATATGGACATTTTAAGATAGTATCTTATAAACTAACATATATAGAGGGAAATCCATTGAAATAATCTTGGAATATTCATCTTCTAAAGTTGTATAAAAAATAAATGTATGTTGGTCAATACAATTGTCATAACATGAATGTAAGGCATTATTAGGATTATTAGCGGACATATTTTTCGTGTATTGTTGGTGAAATATGTCAAGGTTATAATTGCTAACCAATGTTCATTAGTAATTTCCAGTCGGTGTGTATTGATATTATTTTAAAAAAGTTATAAATCCACAAACATATTGGTTCACACTACAGTCTTTAACTAACGGTTATTATGAATGAAAAAAGTGGCACAAAATGAAAATTTATAACAAAATTATAATTAATAAGCGAATATAGCTATAAGTTAAATCTGGTTGAAAACTATAAAAGGTTACACATCTAATTAAAGTGAATATGGCTATAAATCAAGTCTAGTTGAAAAACTTAAGAGGAACACTAGGTTGTAAAATTTCATGTTGTAAAGGTCGTAAGTTGTGATCATGGTTATAAGTCAACCTAGCTATCAAAGCATAAATGGTCACGTACCAAAATTGAAGAGAATATAACTATAGTTTTAAGTCCAACTGAGAAATGTAAGAGGCCACAATATATTTCAAATGAGATAAACAATCATAGTGTACGGTGATTGAAAATATTAAGCAAGCATTTATGGTTCGATTATTGAATTAATGTTGGAAAATATAATAGTAAAATAAACATGTTAATGACAAAATATAGATACTTTAATAAATTTAAATTTGTTTAATAGGAATGTAGTTAATAAAATAAAAGTAACCATTAAATTAATTTGAAAATAAAATTGAAATAGATAACCATAAAAGTAACTGTGATAAACATAAAGCAAGAAGTCGACTTCTAGTCTAGAAAGAGTTCTAAGCATATGCAAAACGTGAAACAAGAAAAATGTTAAGGCAGAAAGCAGATGCTAGCCGACAAAAGTTACAAGCAGTTAAGATATCACATAATATTTAAAGGAAATTTAATGGGAGTATTATTGGTCAACAATGTTCTCAATATTACTTACATCATCATTGGTGTTATTTTTATTTCCATCAACAGTTTTTTACACAAATGTTATAGTAATAAATGAAGTATTTGTAGTATTTTAAGTTCTAATTTATATGTCATGTTGTTTGCGGTATAAAATTTGATACTCTTTACGAAGTTAGTTAAAGTAGGATCCTCAACATAATGTTCCAAAATATTAATCTTAAGAATTCTCGTCATGATCAACGTACGATATTTTTTTTATCTCGTATGCAACTTGTTTCAAATCTCCACAATTAAGCTTTTGTCTAATTGTTCTACATTTAATTCTTTAACTTTTTTGGAAGACTCAAAAACATCTTTGATTGTCTTGAATTATTATTTTAAATGAGTGTATGAGGTTGAAGTTTAGAGATTTTCCCATTCTTAATTTCAAGTCATTGTTTAGACTTTATTTTTTCTATGACCATCGTCTTTTATTTTTTTTTCTAGTTATTAACAATGGTGTCCAGATATTTTAACTTTTGTTGTAATTCTTTCGATCTTTCACCAAATTGAATCGAAGGGATTTGAGTGTTGTTTAAAATTTTCATTTCATCATGAGATAATTATCTGCTGGTAAGAAAAATGGAGTTGAATTAGTTTTGTAAAAATAGTTTATAAGTGAACATAAAATAGTCATAAAAATAAAATTATATTGGAAATAAGTTAGAAAATGTTTTACCTTCATTTGATATTCAATTTGACAACGAAGAAAGTCGACATTAGAAAGGCTTGATAAATAAATATTTAGACATTATGCTACAAAACGACGAATATATGCTTGTGGATGTGGCAATGACAAGTCACATATAGTAATAAAGATAAAATTATATTAAAAATAAGTTAAAAATATTTTACCTATATTTGATATTCAATTTGACCACGAATAAGGTCGACGTTATAAAGGATTGATGAATAGAATAGATATTTGGACATTGTGCTACAACATGACGGATAAATGTTTGTGGATCTAGAAATGACAAGCCACATATAGCAACATTTAGCGATGGATTTTAATGATAACTTTAACATGTAGGAAATGAAGATAAATTATACTTGATTGAGTTGTTGGGAATATGGGTACCGCATATTCCGCTTCCGTATATAAATAAAAACAATCGATCTCCACACTAGTATGATATTGTCCGCTTTGGCCCCGAAAGACCGCACGACTTTGCTTTTGGTGCCACTTCAAAAAGGCATCACACTAGTTGTGATATTTTCTTACTTATATACCTTTGATCCTTCCCATATTTAACTAATGTAGAATGTGGGACTTAGACCGCTACCTTGACAAATCATTTTCTCGAACAAAGTACCACACTATAGCTTCCGCTCAAGATGCTCACCTCCTATTAGACCACTATGTTTTGTTCTTTAATGTCACTCCTCTTTCTAATCAAGTACCACCGCTTGATGAGCTACAGGCACTCCGAACTAGGATCTCTAAAGCATATTTTTCACCTTGATCACGACTACTGGTTCATCATGTTCGACCTCCGAGAATTTCATCAACTATCGCGTTTCTTCTTAGCTTTGAGCTCTGATACTATTTGTTGGGAATATGGGTACATCATATTATGTCTTCTTATATAAGTAAAAACAACTGATATCACTAGTATGATATTGTCCGCTTTAACCTCGAAAGGTTGCACAACGTTTCTTTTGGTCCAACTTCCAAAAGACCTCGTACTAGTAGAGATATGTTCTCACTTATATACCATTGATCACTCCCATGTTTAACCGATTTCAGATATGGGACATTGGTCGCCACCCTCTAACAATCCTCATCTCGAACAAAGTACCATTTATCCTCCTCTCAAGTGACTTTCATTCGCCCACTGTAATAAGGTTGGAGACTACCAAAATTTATAGGCACTACGGATGTAACTACTCACCTTCTGTTAGACCATACTGTCTTGTTCCTTAGCGCTAATCTCCACTCCAATCAAGTACCATCACTTGATGAACCATGGGAACTCCGAACTAGGATCTCTAGAGCAGATCATTCACCTTGAGAATGACTATTGGTTCATCATGTTCGACTTCCGAGAATTTCACCTACATCGCGTTATGTTTGGGTCTGGAGCTCTTATACCATCTGTTAGGAATATGGGTACCGCATATTCCGTCTTCGTATAGGAGTAAGAAAAACCGATCTCCACACTAGCATAATATTGTCCGCTTTGGGTCGAAAGACCCACACGAATTTGTTTTTTGTCCATTTCTAAAAGGCCTCATACTAGTTGTGATATGTTCTCACCTATATACCACTAATCCTTCCCATGTTTAACCGATCTGGAATGTGGGACTTTGGTCGCCACCCGAAAAAATCCTCCTCTCGGACAAAGTACCAATTTAGCATCCTCTCAATTGACTTCCATCCGCCCACTCTAATCAGGTTGGGGCTACATGACGTCTAAAGGCACTACGAATGTTGCAACTCATCTCCTATTATACCACCATTGTCTTGTTCCTTAGTGCCACTCTAATCAAATACCACCATCTTGATACACTTCAATCAAGTCATACTTCTTGATGAGTCAAGGGCACTCCGAAATAGGATCTCTGGAGCTGCTTATTTACCTTGAGCATGGTTGTTGGTTCTTCATGTTTGACCTCCAATAACTTCTGATACAATTTGGTGGGAATATGGATACCGCATATTCTGTCTCTGTATATACGTAAGAACAGCTGATTTCCACACTAGTATGATATTGTCCGTTTTGGCACTCGAAGGCCCGCACGGGTTTGCTTTTAGTCCATTTCAAAAGGCCTCATACTAATGGAGATATGTTCTTACTTATATATCATTAATATTTTCCATGTTTAACCAATGTGGGATGTGGGACTTTGGTCGCCACTCTAATAAATCTTCATCTCGATTAAAGTACCACTTTAGCCTCCTCTCAACTGACTTCCATCGGTCAACTCTAATCAAGTTGCTGACTACCGGAATCATAGAGGCACTACGGATGTTGCTGCTCACCTCCTATTCGACTACTTTATCTTGTTCTTTAACACCATTTCCCACTCCAATAAAGTACCACCGTTTGATGAGCCACAAGCGCTCCAAACTAGAATCTCTATAACAAATCATTCACCTTGAGCATGACTACTGGTTTATCATGTTCAACTTTCGATAATTTCACCCACGTTGCATTTTGTCTGGGCCTAGAGCTCTAGTACCATTTGTTGAGAATATGTGTACCGCATATTTTGCTTCTCTATCTAAGTAAGAACAACAGATTTCCACACTGGTATGATATTGTCTGCATCTTAACAAGAGATAGACTTACGACACTCAATAAGAATAAGAGAATCATTTTTAATAGTGGGAGTATTTGACACCGATTTTTTAATATAATGTATTATAACGTGAGCGTTTTCTTAGTAGAGTCTTCAACAATTTCTTTTTTCTTCCATCAATTTGTAACTTTGGGATGAACTAGATGTTGAGGTTACACAACGTCTTTTGGTAGGATTTCTGTGTGGGTGGTTTGGTACTTTTTTCCTTCACTTGTTTATATAATTATTCATTTGGTTCTTTAACTCCTTGTTTTTTAAGTATGTTGAGATCCATACCTCATTCAGTTTTATCCCTGAGTAGGTTTATTATAACACCAATGAAATATTTTTCTTGATCAGAAATTTAGTATTAACATCAACTATTTGGTGATCGTTAAACATAAATAAATCCTTCAACAGTCTAATAACGAGTGAAGCATGTTATAGTGAGTAAAACTATTGTGAAATTTGTCTTGTCAAACAGGTTGACAACGATAGAAAGTTCGTTAAAGTGGTTACATTAAGAGTTACAATTTTTCAATCTTTCAAAATTTCCTTAGCTTTTCGAAAGTTTCAAGAAAATTATGACTAGTATATGAAAAATTTAAGAATAAAAATTAATGAGTATATTAAAAATCAAACACACTTATTGATATTCACTGCCTTTCAGCTTCACCAGTAAGGTTAAATAATTATGCCTCCCGGTTGCCGGTAACATAGAAATTTTTTCTTTAGAACCATGATCTGACAATTGATATGTAACAATGCTCATATGTTTTATGGCGGTAAAATGGTAAAAATAAGGCACATTGGTTTTATTTCAGGTTCATCCACGCATAATAATAGAAAATTTGAAAGGTTTACGCAGCAACACAAATGCGAGAATAATATCAGTAATTATCTGCCAACTGTAGGAGTAAGTTGGCTACGACATATTCTACACTGTCTAAAAAAATCTAAAATATTAGGATGAAGAGGGAATATAATACCCTATTTTATTGATATATTGAAAAATTAGACTTCATTATTGATAACGTGATGGGGGAAATCTCTTTTTGATAGGATGCGAATTTTAACGTTATAAAGAATACCTCAGTTAAATTGAATTTGCTTATATTCGTATGTTTTATCTTCAGGATAGGTAAAAGTCCGACAGGAATACCATAGGTCAAAGAAACCAATATCGTCCTCTTTAGGCTGGTTTGAAGAAGATGGAATATAGGTTTATTAGTTTTTTCTAAAGACAGCTCATTTTCTTCATTATCAGAGTTTAGGACCTAGAAGAATATTGGAGAGGAATATGGTTTTTTTGCTTTAATAGTTTTTTGGAATTTAGAATGTGTGCGAAGTAACAATGGCAGGTCAATTGGTAACAAAGTGATGTTTTCTCCATTAATTTGTGAGGAAGATTATGAGTTTTATGAACTATTAGTGTCTGATGAACTACTAGTTGAATAACTAGTATCATCATGGTTGTTTTGACAATTTAATGGGTCGATATCACAATTTGATTCTCTAGTTCCTAATATGATTACATGGTGAATGAATAATGAAAAAAATGATGTATAATGATATGTGAAGTCATCTTTCAAATCTAATTATTTGAATGATGTTACTTATCATAATCAATTCAATTAAATTAAGAAGTAAATGTTTCAAATGATGAGAGTCACAGATAGAGTAATGAGGGTAGAAAATTTCGGTTATGTAAAACAGTATTAGAGAGAATAAATATAGAGAGAAGCCATGAAAGTTAAAATTTTACGAAAAATGAAGAGAAGATGGGTGTTACTTATATAAGTTGAAATGATACATTTTAGTGGTTGATTAAAATTGAGATGAGAAGTTCAAATAAAATATCAGATGTATGAGAATAAAACATCAATAGTCCATTGATTGAAAATACATATTAATCATGTCAATAAAGTTCATTATAAATACTTAAATAATTACATGTAAATGTAACCTACAGTAAGATTGTTTTTATATAATAATAACTTTAATTTATTTTTATTTTGAATATATTTATTTAAACATTTTGAGTATATTTTTAAACCTATACGGAATTATGATAAAGTAGTATGTTGTTAACGTTACCTGTCCTTGTTAAGAGAACATAAAATTTATTATCGTCGAGGTAACGCGTTGGCAAAATTTATTATTAAGAGGTCGAAAAAGATAAAGAACTAGGTTTTTAGCGGTAACCACCTACTTTCGTGACAGATAGTCCATCGACTAAAATATGTCCAATTTTAGTCCATTGACTATCCACTAATTAGGATATTGTGTGTCGATATTTTGTAACGAACTAATTTTTAGAAACTTCATGAAAAACTAACATAAAGGACTATCTCAAATACTAAATTTGTATTTAACACCAAATTCAAAAAATAAAGGTATAAATTCAACATACATGCATAATTAATATTATTTTATAAATTCAACATACAATATTAACATAATTTGTATTCAACGTACAATAGTCTAAAAGATGAAAACTTTGTTCTCCAAGAACAGAGTCATAAGTTTTGATCTTTGATTCATTTCTTTGAATCTGTTAATTCTTCTAAGATTATTGTTGATTTGCAGAGATTAATGTTGTTCGAAGCAAGAAACTTGAACGTCGAATTTCCTTTACTAAGGAATGGTGTTCAGAGGGAAACAGAGGAGATGCAGAAAGAAGTTGGAGAAGGAATGGTTTCGGAGAAGAATTGTAAGGTGATATTAAATCCTATGTTTGAGGAATCTGTGCAAGGAAAACAAAATGGTACTAAGGAATTGAAGAAAGCTTCTTTTGCCGATCTTTTAAAAGCTCAAGAAACAGAGTTCGAACATTCGAACGTTTCTGTTACTATGACAAAGGAGTTTCCTATCATTACTTTTGAGATTGAAGATAAGGAAAGATTAGTAAAAATGTCTAAGCATGCTCTGATTGCAAAGTTTGCTTCAGGGAAGCCTTCAATGGAGATTTTTAGAAGCTTTTTGTCTAAATTCAAGTTTACTGGCAATTATAGTGTTTCTGTTTGGGATTACAGGCACATTTTCGTCGAATTTAATGAAGTTGATGATTTAAAAAGACTTTGGTCGAAGAATGTTTGGGTTTTGGGTGGTAAAGTCCTCAGATTGTTAAAATGGACGCCAGATTTTGATCCGAATCTGGAATGTCCATTCACTCCGGTGTGGGTGTCTTTGCCAAGATTACCTGAGTTTTTGTTTAACAGAGCGACTATTAATGAAGTGGCTAAGGTTCTGGGGACACCTCTAAAAGTTTGGGTGCCTTCTGTTAATAGAGCGAGACAAAACTGTTGCCGTTTTTGGGTAGAGATTGATGTTTCGAAGCCATTAGTTCAGAAGGTGCAATTGAAATTTGGAGAGGTTGATAGTTATTGGGTTGATCTGGTTTATGATCATGTTCCTCGTTATTGTAAGCAGTGTGCTCATATAGGTCATTCGGAAGATCGCTGTAAGAAGGTCTTGTTGGAAGGGGAAGGCATGAAGAAGGATTTTGAGGAAATAAACAATATGGAGAAGGTTCTTGAGGGTGTGTCTGATGCTAGTTCACGGCCTTCTAACGAGATTAATAAATATGAGGACCTTAATAAGTCTTTTGATCAAGAGGCTGGTTCTGATGTTAATGAAAAAGATGTGGTTGGTCAGTTAAAGTCTGTAGTGGTTAAGGAGGTTTTGGAGACTGAGTCTGATAAAAATTTGGCTTTGGCTATAGATGGTGAAAATACTGATAGTGCTGTCAAAGAAGAAGAGATGATTGATGCTTTGAAGACTTTGGAAAGGATAAATATGTTCGATGTTTTGAGTGATGATACTCAAAGTTCTCCAAAGTATATTGGCAGTTTGCCTAATTCTCCTGTGAAAGACAGATTGGATAAAGGAAGATTGAAAAAGAAGGATGCTCAGAAGATTATAAAGATGCCAAAGCTATGGGAAGCAAAAGGGCCAGTTTCTTCAAAAATCATGAAGCTCAAGAGAGCCCATAGACCACCATCTGATCAATGACCATTAGCTTGCTGAATTGGAATGCAAGGGGACTGGCTAATAAAGAAACTATTAAGAGGTTAAAATCTTTGATGATCTCTTTTAAAGTCAGTTTTGTTGCAATCCAAGAGCCTTTGGTTAAGGTGGATAATTTGAGTATGATTGCAAAGAAGTTAAAGTTGAGTGGTTTTAGTTGCAATGTTAATAACAAGATTTGGGTGCTTTGGCACCAGGATTATATTGTTGAGGTAGTTCTTGATACTGATCAGTTGCTTCATCTTAAGGTAGTTCATTATGTGCTGAATAAGGAGTTTCATGTTTCGATTGTTTATGCAAAGTGTAATCGTGAGCAGAGGTTAATGCTTTGGGAGTCTATTAGAAGATTGGATGTGTCTTTTGAGAAATGGATTGTGTTCGGTGATTTTAACATTGTCTCTAGTGTTCAAGAACAGATTGGTTGTTCAATGATTAATCAAAGAGCTATGGATGATTTTAACAACCTTATTATGGATTGTGGTCTCATTGATGCTGGCTATAGTGGGTCTCAATATATATGGTCTAATGGTCGAAAATGGAAACGATTGGATCGTGTTATGTATAGCTCATCATGGTTGGAGTATTTTGATATCACTGTAGTTTCTCATTTGGCTCGTAATTGTTCTGATCATTGTCCTATGGTGGTTAAGCTATCTTCTAGTCTTGTTAGAGCAAAGTCTTCTTTTAAGTTTTTGAATATGTGGGGTACTCATTCTGATTTTTTGAGGGTGGTTGCTGAGAGTTGGTCTGCTGAATTAAATGGTGTGAGAAATCCTGTTATGTATTTTTGGTTAAAGCAACAAAGATTGAAAGTAGCTTTGAGGGGTTGGAATAAAAGTATATTTGGTAATGTTTTTGATGCAATTAAGAAATCTGAGGAGGTCATTAACAGCATGGAAGTGAAGCTTCAAACTCAGTATAATGAGGATAATAAGGCTGCCTTGATTGGTGCTAAGCAGAATCATTCTATGCTTTTGGACAGGGAGGAAATGTTTTGGAGACAGAAAGCTCATGTTTCTTGGCTTAAAGAGTCTGACAGGAGTACTGCTGCTTTTCATAATTTTGTTAAAAAAAGAAATAGGAAAAATATAGTGGATAGAATTAAAGTGGATGGTTGTTGGTTGTCTGCTAAAGAGGATATAGGTAGATCTGTTGTGGATTATTTCAAATCTTTGCTTGCTCCTGATCTCAGTGTTGGGTATGATTCTGATCTGTTGAATGTTATCCCTACTTTGATTACTGAGGAGGATAATAGAGGCATGGCTTGTATTCCTGATGTTGAGGAGATTTATGGGGTGGTAAAGTCTTTAAGGTCTTCTTCAGCTGCTGGCCCTGATGGGTACAATGCTGAGTTCTACAAGCTATGTTGGGGTATTGTTGGTGAGGATTTATGCAAGGCTGTAAGAGCTTTTTTCAGTGGCTGTGTTCTTCCTAAAGGGGTTAAGGCTACAACAATTTGTTTGATCCCTAAAGTCGATAATCCTTGTAGGTGGATGGACTTCCGTCCTATTAGTTTAACCACAGTTTTCTCTAGAATTGTAAGTAAGCTGCTTAACAACAGAATTGCTAAAGTGTTGCCTAATTTGATTTATGATGAACAGGGTGGTTTTGTGAAAGGAAAATGCATTCATGATTCAATTCTTATGGCTCAAGAGCTTTGCTTTGATATCAACACTAATAGAAAGAAAGGGAATGTGATTATAAATACTGATATGACAAAGGCTTTCGACAAGTTGAATCATGGTTTTCTTTTCAGGGTTCTTAATCTGTTTGGGTTCAATGATAAGGTTTCAGCTCTTATTAGAAGTTGTATTAGCCAAGTTTGGTCTTCTGTTTTGGTTAATGGTGAACTGACTGGCTTCTTTGCAAATACTATTGGTTTAAGACAAGGGGATCCACTCTCCCCAAGTCTTTTTATTATGGCAGAAGAGTATTTGATAAGGATGATAAAGAAGGTTTCTGATGATAATATTAGTTTTCGTTTTAAGAATAGAAGTACTCAGAATGTGGCTTGTCTTGCCTTTGTAGATGATTTCATGGTCTTTTTGAGTGGAGACATTGATTCAATGAAGGCTATTAAGACTACAATGGACCACTATCAGACAATATATGGTCAGGAGATCAATCAAGCTAAGTCTAAAATCATTGTTTCAAATAAAATGTCTTTACAGCAGATTTCTGTTATTGAAAATATCTGGAACATAAAGCATACAAATTTGCCTTTTAGATATATGGGTGCTACCATTACAATTAACACTAAAATTGCTCACTATGAAGATTTAATTCAAAAAGTCAGATGCAGAATCATGGATTGGGATAGGCTTCACCTTTCCTTTGCTGGTCGTATGCTGTTGATTCAGACAATTTTGGTTGCTTTTCCCAATTATACTTTGCAGCATGCTAGTCTTCCTGTTGGAATTGTTAATAGGCTGGAGATCTTGTTTAGTAAGTTCATGTGGGGTACAAAGGAAGACAAGAAAACCATTAGTTGGGCTAAATGGGAGAAGCTTTGTAAGCCTCTAAATGAAGGTGGTTTGAATTTTAAAAGTCTCAATGATGTGCAGAATGTTTATGCATTGAAGATGTGGTTCAAATTCAGAAGTCAGCAGTCATTCTGGGCTAGATTCATGATGTCTGTTTACTGTAGGGATGAAATTCATCCATCTCTTGCTATTTCTCCTAATAGAAAGTCTAAACCTTGGGCTAGAATGATTGGGGTTAGAGAAAGTGCTGATGATATTCTTTTTTGGTTGCCTGGTTGTGGCAATATTAACTTTTGGTATGACAGATGGTGTTCTGCCAAATCTTTTATCATAGTGAACAATGATACTGAAAGAAGATTTCTCTGGGACAGTGGAAACGTTTATGTCAAGGATTTCTGGATTGCTGGTTCCTGGGATTGGCAAAGACTAAGCTCTACTGTCACTACCATTGAGATTGCTAAGATCAAAGAGGTAAGTTTAACTGACAAAAGGGATGTTCTATGCTGGTCCCTTTCTAAAGATGGTTTGTTTAACTTTAAAGAGACCTGGAATCATATAAGATGCAAAGGCAACAAATCAAGAATCTATGATATGACATGGAATGCTGTTACTCCTAAAAAGTGTTCATTTTTTCTTTGGAGGGCTTTACATAATTGGTTGCCTACTGATTCTGTGATGCAAGTTAAGGGTTTTCAGATGGCTTCTAAATGTGTTCATTGTGGTAATATAGAAACTACTCAGCATGCCTTAGTTCAATGTTCTCAGGTCTGGTCAGTTTGGTTACATTTCAGTCTTCTTTTCAAGGTAGATATTCAACCATATATGACGTTTCCTCACATTGTTATGAAATGGTATTGGTCTGCGAAAGGTAAATGTGATATATACTCTATTCTGCCTGCTATTTTGGTCTGGTCTATGTGGACAGCTCGGAATAAGAAAAAGACTAGTAACACTCCTACTAATACTGCTACAATTATTCAACACATTATCTACATCATCACTAGTCTGGATCAGGCAAGAATCTTGACTAAAAAGCACTGGGCTGGTTTTACTAAAGAAGGCACTAATCTGGGGTGTGTGCATCAGATTAGTGCAATGAACAAACCAATGTTCTTGAAATGGAAATGTCCTAAGCGTGGCAGATACAAGGTTAATATTGATGGGGCATGTACCTTTGATCATGAAGCTGGTGGAGGTGCATTGATCAGAAACAGTAGTGGTGGACTGATCTTGGGTATTGGAAGGCTTTATGGTAAAGCCACTCCCCTGATAGCTGAATGTCGTGCGTTGTTCGACGGTTTGAAGCTCTGCAGGTTATTGAATCTGAAGAAAGTTGATGTGGAGATTGATTCAACTGTGGTTGTTATTCTCTTTCTTCATGGTTGTTCAATCTGGTATCTTGAGCCACTGTTAAGGTGTTGTAAGAGCTTAATTGGTTCAGAAATGGTAGTGAGGCATGTTTATAGAGAGGAGAATAATGGTGCTGATTGGTTGGCTAAGGAAGTTTTAAAGGTGCAAAGAAGCATAGAGTTCAATGAAGATGATGCTCCTCCTAGTTTGAAAGCTATTTTGCTGTTAGAAAGCTTGGAGATGGGTTACTTACGAATCTGATTTAGGGTTTGGTGAATTGGGGATTTTGGAGTGGAGGCAAGGTTGAAAACGATGTAGATTTTTTATTATTTTTCAATTTGTTGTAATATTGCAAAAGTGGGTCTGTAGTTTCTGAAGTTTTAATAAAAAAACCTTTCATTAAAAATAATAATATTATTTTATAACTAATTTGAACCATTATTTTAAACAATTATATTCATACGATAGAAAAACAAAACATTTAATAAAACTAATTAATAATTTAATAGATATTTGTTTATCTTCTAACTTAACCAAATAAATTGTGTTTTTATAGTTTTATTTTCTGGAACTGTATAAACTCATCAAATCTGGCATTTTACATATGAATCATAAAATAGATAATAATTAAGACGTAGTTTTTTCTCTTTTGTAGATAAATATTTTTTCTTTTAAATAATAAAAAATTGAAAATAAATAATAAAATATAATACATACAAACCAAAAATCGTAATCGTTATGGTTACTGTTTTATAAAAGAATTTAAAAATAAAATAAAATTTACTTTTGTATTTGTTTCTCCTGAAAAAATAATTTATTTTTTCGAAAAATAATTATATTTTTTCAACGTGAATAACAAACGACGGCGATAACAAAACTAAAATAAAGTCTTGCAATTGACTTATTATACCATTGCTTTTAAATCGTAAATGTGAACTTGACCAAATAATATCGAAAAAATAAATTATAATTTATTTATATCAAATCTGAATTAGTTTGCACATACGTCATGGTAAATCGCAATATTGTACAATAAAATTCCAACTAGTCCAAAAAGAAATTGTAATTAACACGTCGGCACTAGTAGTCTCGTACCACAATCCACCCACATTCCGCTATTCAAATGGATGTAATTGACCAAATTAGATTAATGTTAAAGCAAAACGAGTAAAATTAAAGTATTTTGGACTTCCAATGGGAATTCCGAAACTTCTAGGAATCAGAATATAAATATATTTAAGTCACTGTCCTAATGTTAAAACGACCCGTCAACTTGTACACTTTTCCCTTTTATATTTGGAAGAAGTTATGATATATTGACGATTCCACGCTTAGTTTGTAGGAATTATAATATATTTTCCTTAAATTGAAAATGACATCATATTATACGATTGTTGCTATGTATTTTGAAACATTCAGGTCTAATCAACGCCCACGTTTTTTTATTTCTAGAAAAGTTCAATACCATGAACGAATTTTTGGCTTTAATTTTCTATTAACGATGTTTTAATTATTATTTTTTAAATCAATCGTTAGATTTTTTATTACACAAAAATTAAAACAGAAGGTTCAATTCTAATACAAATCAAAACGGAGAATTAGAGTTACAAAGACGAAAAATCGCTGATTAGAGAATAAAACTACAAAACAAAAGAAATCCAGATTACTTGATCTTCATTTTTTTTCTGACTTTTCTTATAGAGGAACGAAACATTCTCTTTACAAGACAGATGGAATAGTAGAGAAGCCACACATTATTCCAATAACACAAAATGGATTATGATTAACATAATTCACCGATTTTGAGAAGTTGAGCCAAAACTTAGGGAGCTTCACCACAAATACATGAAGAACTAACGATAATAAGAGCAACCCACGATATACTGGTAAAAATTGGAAGTGAATTTGATTAAAATCCATTTTAAGAGAAAATTTCTTTTAAGGGTTTGCATCCCTTCTCATATATCTTGTTCCCAGCCCTTCAAGGAAGGTAATTGCTCTAACGGAAGATGGAACATTGTCTTGGTTAAAGGTTTGATTAGAGTTCAAGGTTGTCTTTGCAATCGAGTCGGCTGCCTCATTTTCTTCCTGAAAAATTTGAATCAATCTCATGTCAGAAGATAAGGGCTTCGACCAACAAGACAAAATGGGTTTTAAAAACCAAGGACTTTTTCCATGAAGGAACAAATCGATGAGGACATTGGAATCAGTTTCGATGTCTAATTGAGTAATCTTCTTTTCAGAGCATAGAGACAACCCATCGTACATTTCCCTACACTCAGCCACCATCGGAAAATTTTTACCATACAAACGACCAAAACCAAAAGTATGATACCCTCATTATCCCTGACCAAACCTCCACCAATGGATTCACTGGAAAGACTGCAAGCCCCATCATAATTGAGTTTATATATGTTAAGTTTAGGGTTATTCCAAACTAGAGATAGAGACACTCTGGCCTTACTTAGATAGTTAATACACCCAATGATAGGACCATTTTTGCTATCTGACCTCCAATGTTTTCTCTTGAAAAGGTTGGCTCTATTGAGGGCAGTCGAAATTTTATTAATGTGTGATATCATGGCATTAGAGCTGATTGAAAGCCCATCATGTTTCGTTTTGTTCCTTGAAAAATATATGACTCAGGCCACAATTAGGGTTATTATGGTTCGTATATGCACAGACTTATCAGTTGACCAGTACCATGCCCTAACTATATGAGAGAACGTCATAATTCTAAAAATAAAAATGTTAAAAAGTGTAGTTAATGATACCATACATTCCAAGCATTTTGACATTTAACCAGAACATGGTTGACACTTTCTATGTTGTCGCATAACTGACATTTGGAGGCTAACTATATTTTTTTGTAGGACAGTATTCACAAGAAGCCAGTTGTGTAGATCCCTCCACAGAAGCATGGAACACTTACGAGGAGTAATGCGGTTCCAGATTTTAGTAAACAGGTTAGAGCAGTTTCTCTTGATTCTAATTGCATTCTATGTAGATTTAGTACTGAAAAAATCATCATTTGAAATGGACCAGTAAGCAGAATCATGTAGTATTTCATTTAGGGTAACTTTTTGAATAATGTGAACCTCCAAAAGAATAGAAGAGTCAACCAATTTAGTTATGTTCTAACATCCATTATCCTAAAAGTTCCTGATCTCCTTACATTCAAATTCAGACCTATCATCCTCTTGATTGAAAGAGACAAATGGGTGTAGAGACCACCATTTTCCAAGCTCAAAATCCATTCTTCATGACCTAGTATACCAAAAAATAAACCTTTTAGCATTGCCCATCACATTCAGAAGTCTAATCCAAGTTTTATAACTTATGATAGGCTTTGGGGCAGTAATAGGATAAAAGCCTTTGCAATAAATAGTAAACATCAGCCTTACCCACAAAGACTTCTGTGCTTTAAAGGTTAACCACAGTTTGTGGGAGAAAACATCTTGTAAATTCTGAATCCTTCTAACATGTAAGCCACCCTCGTCAAATGGTTTGCATACCTTTAACCATTAAGACCATAATATAGCCTGTTTTCCATCCTTAGAAACCCGCATAATCTTTTTGAAAATGACCTCAATCCTTAGAATAACAGTCTTAGGAATAACAGAACTTTGTAATGTATATGTAGGAATAAAATATAATATAGATTGAATCAACATTAACCTCTCACCAAAGGTTAAAGTAGTTTTGTCCCAATCAGTGATTTTAGATATGATTTTAAACACTAATTCATCATATACACTGATTGTGTTGGTAATACTTACAGGGGTTCCCAGATACTTGAATAGGAGGTATTTGTGCCTTAAGCCCATGGTAGACTCCAGTGTAGAAATTTTTTAGGTAGAATTTTCTTACCAAATATAAGCTTGGATTTATTTATTGATTATCTGACCTGACTTGTCTTCATAATGAGAAAGCAGGTTCAAAATCTTGGAGATTGAGTTAGAAGCCCCATTATAGAATATCAAAAGATCATCTGCAAAAGTCAGCACAAGTATGTTTAGATTGATTCTGGTCTTGTATTTAATTGAAGGGAAATCCAGAACCAGACTTTCCAATCCCCTGAGTAAATACTCTTCAGCCCAAATAAAAAGGCTAGGTGATAGGGGGTCACCTTGTCTTATCCCTTTGTTTGACTTGAAAAAACCTTTAGCTTCCCCATTAACTAAAATTAAGAAGTGACAATTGTCTCTACTCTTCTCAATGAGCCTAAGAAAACCATGATTGGACCCAAAAGCATATAGAATATTGAGCAGAAAAATATGGTCAAGCCTATCAAAGATTTCTACCATATCTAATTTCAAAATGATGTTACTTCATCTAGATTTTAGGTTTAGTTCATAAGCTAGTTTCTTTTGCAATTAAGATATTCTCATGAATATCTCTACTCTTCATAAGTGCACCTTGAACATCATATACCAGATTAGGTAGAATAGCTACAAGCCTGTTGTTTATCATTTTTGAAACAATTCTGTTAAACATGGTAGTTAGACTAATAGGTATAAAGTCTTTTTAAGACTTATGGTAAGGAATTCTAGGTAGGAAACATAATATTGTATTGTAGATCCTATAGGAACAAAAGAGTCTATGAAAATTTCACAAATAGCTTCATATAGGTCATCAGATATAATACACAATCAAACTTAATAGAATTTCTTGTTAAAGCCATCAGGTTCATCCGCTGAATTAGGATTTAAGCCTTTGATAATAGAGGAGATCTCATATTTAGTAGGATATGCAAGAATCATGTCATTATCTTCATCTTTTACAGGATCAAGAATGTAGTAAAGGAGAACATTAGATTGGAAGGTTAGTTATCAAGTTCTTATAGTATTCAGTAGCTGAATCCCCAATCAAAATAGGATCATTAATCCGTTTAGAGCCAGACCAGATCCTGTGAATTCTATTACGTTTGTTTCTTTTTTAAAACAAATTGTGAAAGAAGACATTGTTCTTATCACTGCCTTTGAGCCACATAATGTGATTTTTTTGCTCACAATATGCCTTCTCTCTAGCAAGGAGAGATCGGTGAGTATTTTTAGCAGCATTTATGAGCTTCTTGTCTTCAATAAAGTTGGATGATTGATAGATAACTTCTTTAGAATTAATCACTTCCTCAATCTTTTTATATAATCAAATATGTTCCCAAAAATCTCTTTATTCCACACTTTGAGGTAATTTTTAAGCCTCTTTAACTTGAGATAAAATTTCATAATAGGATTTCCAGTACCTTCAGCAGACCAGTTAGTTTCAACCCTCTTCTAGAAGTCATTATGAAGTACTCACATGTTCATAAACTTGAAAGAAGATATGACTTTAAGAAGATTAGAGGATATATAAAATATTAGTGGAGCATAATCAGAACAGGTATTTGCTAGATGAATAACCTTAGTTATATCAAAGAAGTTAAGCCATGTATTATTATAGAGAACCCTATCCAGCCTCCTCTAGTGTCTGCTATTAGTCCAAGTAAACTTATTTCCAGAATATCATGCATCAGATAGGTTGCAATCAAGCATAAAATTATTAAAATAATAAATACTATTTAGGCAATTATAAGTGCAATGAAGTTGCGAAGTAGTGTTGGAGATTGTGTTGAAGTCCCCCAACAAGATCCACTCAATTGAGCCATCATCAATAACTCTAAGTCAGTCCTAAAGAGGAATTCTGATAAATCTAGAGCACTTACCGTAGATAACAGTAACTCTAAAGTTCTTGTTATTATCTTTTTGTTTGACATTAAGATGAATGAATTTCTCCTCATTGAATAACACATCCACCAAAAAGTCCCCCTTTCACATAACTCGGACTTTGTTGTTGACATTGTTAATGAATCCCTGAAAACCCAGCTTCTTAGAAATATGATCAATATTAGTTTGACTGATCATAGGATCTTGAAGAGCCATAAAGTCAGGCTACTCAGATATTTTTAGAGATTTTAGTCTATCAATATTCTCCTTGTTTCCAAACCCACGCACATTCCAATTCAATATTTGTATAGTCATTTGGAATAATTAGTAGATTTTGTAGCTCCTATAAACTGCACATGTTTGGATGATATCAGACCCTTTTGTTAAGAACTTTTAGTTTCATGTTCTTTTTTTGCTCAATTTTCAATGTATCTTTAAGAGAGATTTTATTTGTGTGTGAAGGGGAACAAGGCAAGCTCCAAGTTGTTTCTTTTAAAGGGGATAAGGTATCTGAGGAGACATATCAGAAGTGATGCTGATATGATTCCTAGTTCCAAGATCAATCATATGAAGTGCTTCAATTACTTCATGATCCTCAAATCCAACGGGTAAATTCAAGTTAGTATCATTATCCATAATTAATTCAGAGGTTGTAGGTGGTTGTGAATCAGTGGGAAGATTTTTATAATAACATATCTGATTTTTGGATAAGTGTTTCTTGTATATATAGTTGCTGATTTATTGTGATTTGCAACAGGTACGACAGGGTCAAGAGACGAGGAGGAATAGAGGGAGTAGAGGGAACATAGGGACCAGATGAAGCATAGGGGGTCAAAAGTTTAACTTTCTCGCAGCTTTTTTTAGAATGACCCAAGTGATAACAGATTTTGCAGTATTCCGGGTAAGTATCATAAGTTAAGTCTTGCCAATATCCATCTTCACCAAATGAGAACCCCCAGATTCTTAGGCATATGATTAGAAACATCTATCTCCACCTAGATTCTGTAGTAATTGAATCTTGCACGATTCTTTGTAGGAACCTAAACATTTAAAGGATACCCAAAAGCTTTTAACAAGTTCCATAATAGTGTTCTCATTATACATATACTCAGTAAGATTATGCAGGTTTATATAGACAGGTGTAATTGGATTTTCATAGTTTGTATTGAAAAATGGCCTCCATTTGATGAGTCTTATTGTTTTATTCCCAATAGGCCAGACATTTCTGCGCCACAATCTTTTCAAATTATCGAGAATGTTGAATTTGATGAATACATGTCTAAAATCCACATTAGTGATATTGAAATCACTCTGGAACCTGAAACTCTCCAAGAATTTCTTAATAGATTCAATGTTAGGTTTACCCGTTGAAAATTTCCTAACAACTGTATACTTAGATATAACATTTAGTCTTTATTTGCCTCTAACTTCAAACTTGACACTTGGGAACTCACTGTTAAGATTATATGAAACATTCTTATGGCAGGCCTCTTCTGATTTAGTCGAGAATAACTCAGCAAATGACCTTGGTGGTTTACTATGAAAAACACATTCTTTACTTGTTGTTGTCTCGTAAGTTGGATTGTGTCTGATAATATGATTGTTTGTTTGTGAATGCATGGGGCGAAAGTGAAGATGGAGATCAATAAATCTTTGATAAACAAAAGAGATACTATTTCTTCTATTAGAGAAGATAAAAGAGAATTAATCAACAAAGAAGAAGATGAAGGAGATCAACAGAGGCTTGAATCTTGATTTTCTTGGAGAAACTTTTAACTAGTTTGACCCACCTTATAAAACTAAAGTTACTATGTGATGTTTTAAATATGATTAAATAGGTAAAACTTGTTTGTATTTGTTTGATGGATATTTTATTTCATTTTTTTACGTTTTTCAGATATGTCAATTGTATATTTTTATATTATTTTTAATGTGTGATTTTAATTTATGTTTATACATCGATAACTATTTTTATCGTAGATTTTTAATTGATTAGGATTGAAAGTAATGTTATCCAGATCTAAATTATATTTTTTTTATAAATTTATAGAAGTTTGGAATCATAACCAACCAAATTAAATCTGGTTGTTATTTGTTTTGTTTGTAGTTTTTTAAACCGGAACCGGTAGTACTGGTAGTTATTTATTTATTTTAATAATAAACTTAAATTATTTAATTTATAACTAAATTAAAGAAATAACTATGTCAATTGTGTTCGAAATCGAGAGAGAACTGATTTACATCTCTTTTGTTGTTCTCATTCGGATTTTCATCAAGATCCATTTCATTTTTATTTACATTGATATTTTTTTTTGTCATCTTAACAAATAACAAATAGATTACATGTTGATTTTTTTGTTTTTTTTACTTTTTTAGTATTCATTAATATTTTTGTTTTGACCTACGATCCTTTGATTTTGTGTTAGCAACGATATTATGCTTTAGGTATTTATTGTGGTTTGCAACAAAATTTCTTCTTTTTAGAGAATTTTTTTGTGATATGTTAGTAACATATTTAGGTATTGTTATCTGTGAAAAATGGGAGCATGTGGTGTTGTGAAATCAGGGTTAGATGGATAAAAAGATGTAAGTGAGGTAGCAAAACGTCATGAAATGTTATTGGATTTAAAACAAAGCCTTTCACTTGATGAAAACATATATTTGGTAGCTTTTGGATCTTATATGTGTAACCTTGTGTCAGACAATGAAAAAAATGGTGAGATAATCAACAATACTCATATTCAACACCTCTCTTATATGAAGTAAAGTCAGACTTTTGAAAGACCCCAATACTTTATTCGTAGTTGAAATCATATATCCATTAGAATTGAGTACAAAGAGGTGATGCGAAGATTTAGTAATTGTGTTAAGACGATAAAATTGGTTTGATATTTGAACCGATAGTTTTGATTTTTTTTATTTTTAAGAATGAAAACTGGTAAAAACTAGACCATGATCGAACCAAACCGTTCCTTACCGGTTCTTGTCCAGTTCTATAAGATGAAACTGAATCTTCTATCAGTTCAAACAAAACTGAACTGTGAGTTTTATCGTTCCATTCTAAAACTAGACCGATAATAACGGTACTTGAAGCTCGTGTATTAAAAAAATGAAAGAGGGTAAAATTATAGCTAATATAATATTCATAATTATTCATATTTTTTATACTCAAGTGGATATCTTATTTATAAGGATTATACATAAACTTATAGTTTTTATAATGTAAGTTTGTAGTACATGTGGTTATATGAACATTTTAATTAGAATAAATCTCATACTTTGTACTGTCTAACCAACATGTCAATCTGAGTGTCAAACTACCAATTTTTTTTATGGTAAGGTGGTCAAAATTTATTTTAGCCAAACTATTAGAATTTGTTTTTATTCAAAATAATCAAACTTTATTTTTGGTTGAAATTTTGAGTTTTGTTTTTAGTTAGATGACTGAATATTGTTTTATCCAAACTTCCTAGCTTTGTGATTAGTCGAACGATTGAATCTTGTTTTGGCCATACCTTTGAGTCTTGTTTTACCCAAACTTTTCTGCTTTATGATCAGCCGAATTGTCGAGCCAATCTACTAAAATGAACCGTTGAGATGATAAATGATATATTTTAGAGAGTCTGATGGTTAGTGTTGTCATCATTCATGCCTCATTAAAATAATCTTCGGCTAATATATTACTTAAAAACTATATTTTTATGATGGTAAAAAAGTAAAAGCATCTATAGTAATATTTTTGGTAGTCGTTGCATCGTGGCCTATGGTTGTGGAGAGTACTAAATAATATAAACTTTATATCTTACAAAATATGATTACATTTTTCAAAGATACATCCCCAATATGTTTCCAGGTTGGCGATCAATAATTTGTTTCAACATGTGGTTGAGGCTTCTAAAAGTGTATAGAGTAACCCCAAGTTGTTCAACAATGAAAATATTGCGTAACACATCAATCAGTTTGCAACGATTATAAATTTAAGGTTAGTATAATACGATCGTCGAGCGTATCTCAATGGAACTTGAAGCATATTTTATTAAATGGATCATGAGTGAGAAATATGAATGCTAGAAGCCTGGGGTCTTGGCGTAGCTAAAGGAAAAAAATTTATAATGATATAATGAATTCGCTGCTTGTGTCAAGGAAACACCAGCTAATATGCTGACCTATGAGATAGCGTTCTTCATATGTAATTTTTACTTTAGGGGTAGACTGCCTTTGCAACCCCTATTTTTAGAGTTCTTCAATATCATGTAGTTGTTTATGAGTCAACTAATGTCAAATCGGTAGATACTATTAGTGAATTTCAAAGTAACCTCTAATATTGCCCTAATGCATATTTCATTGAGCGAGTCCTTTTACTTTACGAGCATCAGCTCAACTAGTATAGGTTTTTTACTGACATACCTGACTCGTTTAGGCTATGGTAATGCTCATTTTTTATGTCAATGGTAATTGGAATATGGGTTGTTCGCTACGGAAACCTTGTACGATGAGGTATTCGTCTTGCAAGAGCAAGTTTTTTTTTTCATTTTATTTTTGCGAGTGATCAATAATTAAATAAGTAATTGGATAAACGTTTTGTGCAAAGTTATTTTCCAATTTTTCAAACAAAATGAGATATCCAAAAGAAAATTCCCTTTTGTGACTTTATTGATGCACATTGAGAGGAACAATATTTGGATACTTTAACTCAAATTAGCTTTATCTTATCTAAATATTGGGAAGATGAAAAATAAACCAAACTCAAGCAGTAAACACATATTTTTTTTGGGCAAAGCATCGATCCGGATTCAGTTAAACGTATAAAGAGTGTTCCAAACACCCCAACGATGATAAGTATGTTTAGCACATGTGGATCATAACCACTAAAGGTACATGTGGTCGAGGGTTTTACCATCATCTAACAAACCAAATTGAAGAGGATTAAGATCCGGGGAGAAAATATGACAAAACAAATTTGTCCATTTTATATGGTAGATAATGGTAAGATAAAAGTTAATGAATGAGATGATGCGGGAGCCAAAAATTTTATTCAAATCAAGAAGAAGACAAAGTGGCTCGGAAACAAAACCGCACAACAGGGGTAATGGTGAAAATAGAAAATGAATTGGCCAAAAGGTTGTAGACAGCATTGGCACATGATCTAAAAAATAATCATCAGACTTATGGTGTTAGTTAGAGTCGAGATATCTAAAGAATAGTAAACTATGTGGGGAAGTCGAGTGAAAGGTCTAGTGGTCAGATCAAACCAATATGCATACGAGGGTATATATTTCCGGTTAGAACAAGACTTAAGACTTCAAAACGCCAATGTGGAGATGACCAAGAATTAGCCACAAATACATGACATCATCCAAAATAAAACAATATTCCAAATAAAATGTATAGAATATGCAATCACAATGATGGTTGTATCTCCTCAACCAGATTGTGATCGCTTACCAAATTTTGATGGAGATATTCATTTAACAAATAAATCTAGGTTTAGATGTAAATATTTATTTTTATTATGTCGTTTGTATGTTATATCATGTTTTGACATTATTGTGTGTGTACATGGTAAACTCGATATTTTTTGTATTTTTAAAGTTTTCACACGACTATTAGTTTTCCAGAAGTCATTTTGTTATTGATTTTGGATGCCGAATCTTTAGAAGAGGTTCAACAAGTTACAAAGATGATGGCCAAAATGGTTGTCAACTCATTACATAATGGAACAACGTGTAATAAAGTTATCGAAAAACTATTGGCCAATAATGAGGCACACTTCTAGACCCAAGCATTGCTACAATTGTTATAATACGGTTGAAAAAATCAAAGAATATTCATGTAATTATTTTTTACGTGAGGGAAGAATACAATAACTATTTGTTAAAGTTTACGTGTAACCTTTTAGCATCATAATATGGGTCTTATGAGTCAGATTTTACTAACATATAAAAGGTAAGGCAACTAAGATGGGTTAGAAACTCGAGGAAAACCTGGTTCTCAATATTCATAAGGATTTTCCATAGCTTAAACATCGAAGATTTTAGGAGTGTGTTCCTCGATCCCGATAAACAAATGGATTTTATTTTCAATGATGATCAGTAAGCGAGATAAAATCATGTAACACGGACGAAAGTGATGTTGGTTAATATAGATTTCCCCATAAACAAAGTGAAGTATATGTAAAAGTATTATGTTTGACACATAATCACATGTTGTTGTATTTTTATGTTGGCTTCTAGCTTAAAGTCTTAAGTTATTGCAATTGTAATTAACTCAAATATTCATTGTGTCAATGCATTAATGTTTATAATAAGTGTTGTACCTCGAACCTACAAGGTGCTAATACAACATTATAAGCAATGATGTTCTTATAAAACTATAAAGTAGGGATATTAACATTTATGTCACATACATACATATCGACGACTAAATTAATCTCAATATTCATTGTCAAACATAAAAAAAACTAAATACAATAAATGGATTTATACAAGTCCAATTTTACATTGGTCCACATGTGTACTAACTTGGCCAACGGTTAACAAAACCACATGAACTACCTCGTAAGGTTTGTCACATGATCGGACAAGTCACGATCATAATTTTATGTGTTATCTACACATGAAACTATGCGGTATGAGCACCACCACTTACTACAGATATACAACACAATATAAAGATAAGATAAAAATATTCATAGAAAACCGCAAATAACTTATCGTATCTGTAATAATGAACGAATCATTGCATGTATGCATCTTTCACACAAGACCAATATTCTTCACACATTACTTCCTTTCTTTCCACACATGACCAACATGGCCTATGCAGAACCTTATATCATCTCTATATGACTAGCACCGTCCATATATGACCTAAAATCTCCACACACAACCTTTTATTATTCATGTAGGACCCTATTTATGAATTATTTATGCACATGTAAAAATGATTACCAAAATTCATACACCTGTACCTCAAATATAATTTCGAAATTATTAAACAAACATAATATAAATATACTCGCATTATCGACATTCTATTATATATCTGAAAATAAGATCAAACTTAGCAAAAATTATGCATTCTCAATGTAATTATATTCTATTTTGATTCATAACTTCTTAAATAACTTCATAATCAAGCATTTTCATAATTCTAATTCTATGAAATTTATTTTTATAACTAAATAAACACATATTTTACTATATGGGTTCCAGACAAACTTTATATGTTTATTATTTTCTAGTTGTATAACCCTTAACAGATAGACGATCCACTCTTATAAAATAGAATAAACCACCAATTATTAGTTTACTAAAATCTTAATGATATTTAAATTTAAACCGCTTAATTGATCAAATCATCAAAATCGAAACAAAAATTTAAAATTTAATCTAAATTAAAAATTAAATATATAACGAATATTGGATTAATATATGCAAGCGTGATAGGTCATTTTCTGGTATAAGACGTGAGGCTCTATTACGATCTGATTCAGATTATTTTCACAGTTGAAGCACAGATGTTAGATCGAGTGGTGCAACATTTTGGTTGGATCCATGAGAAATCAATGACTCCTCAAGAATCTAGACCAGTTATCAAAAAATTAAAACACGGTCGATATTCTATACGGACACAAAATTTGGAAGAATAACGTAACCATTTACTTCATGTGGACCGTATGTCATGTCTTGTTTCTAAAAATCGTAAGACCACAATGTCATAGTATGATGATTACGTGAAGAGGTATGGATTATACGTCACCACACATAATGTTGTTGGTGAGTGTAAGGCAGTAGGGTTGATTCATAAGAGCAACCATATTCGACCTATTGGCAACATATATGAACAAAAGATTAATTGCGCGAACCAAGTTATACAAATCACTATTCCTTGGATTCTTATGATACTGTGTATGTTTTTATAGCCGTGTCAAATGATGTTGTTGTATTATTGGATGTTGTAGTTACTTTCTAATTATCACATTAAAAATTATTATGTATTATCGTAATTATAACATGTTATTTATTATTGGGTTTTGTTGTTTTTATGTTATGTTGTGTTGTTGATTAGACATGTGTTATGATGTACTATAGGTGTTATGTTATGTATTTTATTAGCCACATAAGTATGTGATGGTACAAAAAATTTAACCTTTTTTTCAAAGTTACATGCATATATTGGTGGTACAAAGAGACCATGCCACCATTATAATATAAGCACCATCGGTATAAAAATCAAATACCACCAATATAGTTGTTTACCGGTGTTACATGAATTGCATACCGTCGGTGTAACATCTCAGATAATGGTTTTATTTTCAAAATCATATACTGAAGGTACAAGGACCTCATATGGTCAGTGTAATTTTTGCATTTGTGGTATTAAAATTATGTAATGACGATATAAATATCTACACCGCCGATACACAAAGTCTGTTTTTTTATCATCTTTAGTGTTTTTTTTATTCTAAACTGATGGTATAAGGACATCATATCGTCGGTTTAATTGTTGCACCAACGGTATACAAATTGCATACCATCGGATAGTTTCCTACCAACGGTGTACAATTTATACACCGCTGGTACACCGACTCAGTTTTTATCCTTTTTGTGCTTTTTGAATTCTACACCAATATAATGACACCATAATATTGTTGCACTATCGTTATACAAATTACGTATTATCGATGTAGTTTCCTAGAAACGATATGAAAATTCTACACTTTTGGTCTATTTTTTAGTGTTTATTTTAAATTTTACAGCGGTGGTATAAAGACATCATACCGTCGATATAATTTTTGCACCAGCGGTATACAGATTACGTACCAATGGTATGGTAATTCTACATTTTCGGTATACTATATTATTGTGTTTAATTTTAAAAACATTTATTAGTATGTTTTTTAAATTTTCAGTGCAACAACATAAATTAATACATTAAAAAAGACAAATCCTTAGTGTAGATAGATTATAATGATAAATAGTTTAAAAAATAATTACACATAATATTAAATGAAGTCGTCTAAATCGATCAATCCATGGTCGACGAGCACGTCCCTACGATTTTGAATATGTTCATATCTTCTGCAACGAGACATAATCTGATTTCTTCCATTTGAGACATCAGAGGGGATGAAACTCGTAATGGTAGAAAGTAAAACTAACATTCATTACCCCGTTGTCCCTACAAAGTGGACGATGCAAATAAAATTTGATGCAATCATGATTCTCATCTCCGACATTGTCATCCAATTCTTTATAGTAACAGTATCTCCACTCTCCACAGTACTTTACACCTTCTGCCATAATTAGTAACTCATCCATACCAATAGATATCTTCATGTAAACAGTAGCCAAATCCATAACGGATATCAATTATCAAATTTCGTCCATCTTGTTGTCCAATTAAGCCAAACAAAATTGATTACACACAATGCCCATAGGATTTAACCTCGTTGATCGTAGCTATAAAAGGTCTATAGAAGATAGAGAATTATTCTAAGTAACATTTCATATCAAGCAACATTACTTTAAACAGTATCGTACTATTTGAGATACAACTCTAATATCCACTTGATAGTGAATGCATCGTATGAGTTTTAAATGATGATTCCAAATGATACTCTAATTTCTCCATGTTTCATTTCAAGAAAACATTGTACCTTAACCCAAAACGACTCAAAATTACCTTTACTTGTACCAATGAAACACTTTAAGGTGAAATTCACACTCTCAACACGATTAGTGGTCTGGTTACTGAAATGAACGCAAATTCGATGTATAAAAATATACATGCACAAGTGGCTCCAACGAACTTAAACATCAGCATCTTGTACCTTATTACCTTGTAAGTGTTATCCATTATTATCACATTTGGAAACGTATGTAACAAATCCAAACTAACCGGATGTGCAAAGAAATTTTTTCTGAAGATATCACTTCCGTATTCGCCCGATTTATGCCATTTGTAATAATTTAACTTCTTTAGTTTACCTAACAAGTATTGTAATTATGGAGAGGACCACTTTTCTGGATCTTCCAATTTTTTAGTGGAGCATTGTAAATAGTGCGCATAGATGCATGGTCTAGGGTTAACTTTTTTTCTTCGTCCAAAATTTCCCAATGATCGGTTGCCATATTGGTAGAACTAAGTACAAATTTTAACTCTTCTTTAAAAAAATGTCCCAAGTATAAATAGCCTTCATTGAATTTCTGAGTTTCATGATTGTGAATCCCGCGTACGACCTTAAAGAACCATTCGTCATGAGTTACCATATTTCTTTTAAGCTTGCAAAGACATATGCATTTCTTTGTCTTGGTAGACATTCTCTTAATATATTATTGTATACCAACTCCCTTAGTACCGACTGTGTGGACCTGATTATACCATTGATGTTAAAGTGCAAAAGGCAGTGTCGGTGCCAAATGTACAACCGATTCCAAATATACTGGGGTTATAAAAGAAACTGACGGTATAATGCCTTAGTACCGAAGGTGGAGACCTGGTTATACCGTCACTGCCAAAGTACGAAAGACATCGACGGTGCCAAACCTACGGCCCATGATAAATGCAATGGACTTGACAAAGGCACTGACGGTACATATGCTCTGTACGAGCGGTACCCATGCCCCGTACCGCCAATATACTCTGAATTGTTTTCTGAAAAAAAAACATAATTTGTTGTTATTAATGCATTAAATTTACTTGGTTACCTCTTTTTGAGTATTAATTTCATCAATAAGTTTGTTGTTTTCCATTTTGAGGTTTTTTTGTAAGGTTTTAGTCAGAGTTATTTTTGGTAATAAGATATATTTTTTCAAAACAAATTTTTTATTTTGAAACAATAATTAGTCAACGTTGTGGTTTATGTTGAATTTCTATTCAACCTATGTTTTTAAAATAAGTTCCATTTTCACTAAGTTCTCTAAATAACAAAAAAAACGTTTGGGTCATAATCTTTATATTCGTCTACTCTATCCATTATCCCCATAATTTTTAGGAACTGAGAGGCCTTAAATTGTGCATCAATTTTAGAGAGGTTTGGTATAAAGCATCTAATGCGGTTCAATCGGGTAAATTTTGGTTTACAAAGGGAGTTATCTTTTACAAATTTGACAAGCTTGTTGTAATCTGTCACAATTTATACAGCCTCTTCAAAGCATGACATGCATGTATTATCATGTTAATTACAATATATGATTGGATAACATTGATCCTTAACGGTATTTTTTTGTTTATGAAAATATACTAAGTCTTTGACTTTATCATAAATAATTATTGACCTCGATATAACAAATATCCATGCCATACTTTGATTTCTTGTTTCTTTATTACTTTTGTTACAATTTTACTATTGTGTTTGGCTATATAAGCTTTGGAAAATGTATATTTTTAGGGTTGAAGCTGTGGATTCGGGCCATAGTGAACGTTTCAGTTGCACTAGTTGCCGAATGGTAGAAAATATAGGTATGGGAACCCCAAGAGCCTTATGTACATTGTCTCATCGACCTTGATTTGCATCTCAACCTGGAGAAGGAGGTTGCCAGAAGTTAAGTTCTTCTTTTTTCATGATGTCTTTAGCCATGATCTCTTAAAATATTTCGTGTATGTAACCGACTTCGCAACAACTTCTTAATATTTTTATAGTTTATTATTAGTTGGGATGAATCAATTTATATACCTCCTAAAGGCTTTCATTTGGTTCATGCTTTCCGTGTATGATGTAATCGTTATTGTCATGAATAACTTTATAGTTTATGAACTCGTCTTATAAGTCTAGAGGGTTTTCAAAACATTGATGAAGCTATTGGGCAGCTGGTTAAACTAGTTGAGGGTACTACCTCAAAATGTCATAATTGTATTGTTTCGTTTGACTCTCTTGTTTTTTTAGTTTTGACACGAGAATAATAAAATTGATACTTTTGCAGCAAAGCAATTTATGGTAACATCGACGTCTTCAATAAAATAACCAAATATTTCAGGACGACAATCGAAAAAGCGCAAACCTTGCATGTATTTCAGTTGCGTATTTGTAACGGTTCGTATTGTTATGGACTAGGGCACAAATAACATATTGAAAAATACGTATTAATGAGAAAAACAATAGGATCATCACTAATACTAATTCGATTAGAACCACATGTGAAAATAAAAGAGGTCAAACTTAAAGTATTGAAAATTAGGTGTCTAATTTTTTTGAAAATTAAATATTTAAAAATATCATTTTTGCATCCTACGGATTTCCGTAACCGATGTTCATTTGGTTATGTTTGTCCGACCGATGAATATAAAAATGATATAAAATCCTATATTAAAGAAATAAAATATTTGTCCTAAAAATAATTTATTTTAGTGAAATGACACACTAAGTACCTTTTAACCAAACCTATTACAACCTAGTACCCAAAAATAGGTTAATGCTCACTTAATACCCATCTCATTAAACATATCCACTTCTAATACCTTTTCTTTTTTTAATACCAAGATTACCCTCAACCTAGTATATAAGGTTGATTTGTGAAAAAATAGGGTTTTTTGTTACAGCCCCCATTCTATTTTTGAATTTTGAAATTCAAAACAGCCTCCACTCTTACTCTTCTTCTCTCTCTCCTCTTCTTCTCTCTTTCTCCTCTTCTTCTCTCTCTCCACCGGCGAACCATACAACCACCGTTGAACTAGTCTTAATCACCGGCGAACCATACAAACACCGAGGTCCTGCGTTCCTCTCACCGGCGAGCTGTTTTTTTGACGAACTGTCGAATATCGCCGGTGACATTTCCAGTCCTATCGAACATGACGAACCTTAACTTTTCGGTAAGGTTTAGCAGTGTTCTCAGTCCGATCGAACATGACGTGTTTTCTGTCTGTTTAGTCTGATACATTATAGATGAAGAAAATGTATGAATTGTTATGTGACTTCAAGTTCAATCAATTCATTTGTTCGAGGGATCGGAATCACTGGAGTCGATCCATTAAAAATTGAAGTCCGATTGTTTGATAGGCTATTTAACAGTGAGGTAGGAATTCTTCCTTCTTAAACCTTTTATTCTATATCTTCTCTATATTTACACTGAATCAGTGATGACCCATACGAAAGATTCTTAAAATATGGTGTTTGTTACTTCAGAATCCTGCTGAACTTGATGACTGGCTTGGGGACCTCAACCCAAAATCCAAAGTGGTGATACCTGATGCATATGCTGTACCATTACTAAGAGATGCTGTAGTTGGGGACGGATTCCAGTTCGAACGGCTAGGTAATTTCAAAAGTTTGGTGTCTTTCTTGATGCTTTAACTTTAAAAGGCCCGTACATAATAATGTTTTCGGTTCTAAATATTATATGATATAACTTTTTCACTGGCAGGTATAGTTGTTCAGTGACATTATCATTGTTAGAAGGTTCGTACATATTACTGAAGAGAAACAGTACTAGTTTGTATTACCTAGCCGTTCGAACTGGAATTCTATTTAGTATTGCGCAAATGCAGGTTCGTTATCTCAATAGACTTCACCACTTCGTGATCTTGTTGGATGTTGTGTTGAACAGTTATCAAGCAGTAGTATCTGCAGTAGCCCAGATGATACTAACTGTGATGGGGTTAAACTTGAAGAAAATGGGTTGTGGAAGTTGATTGGTTTATTCGGCATATAACAAACAATATGCGGAACTTGAAGAAAATGGGTTGTGGACTGAACCTACTCCTTCTGGAAAGACAAATTTTTGGGAAACATCAAACTTCAAGATTGTAGTTTTATGTATTTTGTTGATTTTGGTGGTATTTTGTAAGATGTAGTGTAGTTAGTTTTGTTTTGTAAACATACTCGTCATCTAGTTTTATTTGCTTGTTAATTGAAGTCAATGCCGATTTTATAGCCAAAATGTCTAGTCCAACCTCATTTAGTCTTAAAGTATCATGGTGGAAATGATAGATACGAAGGAACACATTGCTAGATACGAAGGAACACCTTGCTAGATACGACGGGACACATCGCTAGACAGATGCAGCATCATATACATTGAATTATAAACATATTGCGATTGATAGATAGCACATATACATATTTATAGATTTGAATTATAAACATTGATAGTTAACTAACTATAAGTATGATAGATTCTCTAGTATGAGTCCGATAGATATGCATAAAGACAATGCTAGTTAACTAATCACAAGTATGATAGCTTCTTTTTTAGTAGCTTGATAGATTTGAGTAACATACATTGCGATTGTTTCGTATATTGCTCTGATAGATACGGCTTACAGCAAATAATGGACTATTTTAAACTGTAGGTCTATTTGTACTATTTTAAACTAAACGCTCTCATGTTTGTACTATAAACTAAACGCTCTCACGATGAACACGTTGCTAGATAAGAAGGAACACCTTGCTAGATAAGAAGGGACACCTTGCTAGATAAGAAGGAACACATTGCTAGACAAGAAGGAACACCCTGCTAGATAAGAAGGGACACCTTGCTAGATACGAAGGAACACATTGCTAGACAAGAAGGAACACCCTGCTGAAAATGCATTATCTATCAGACTATTGTGTTTTAAAACACAAAGAACTGCTGAAAACTGCAAAAAACCCCAAAAGTATCAAAACTCATAACAAGCTTTTTAAATCTCTGACAAGAACATTGTAATCCGTTAAAAATCAAAATCTGCAGGAGTATTTGAGTATAACTGAAAATAAGATGCAGATCACACTTAAGAACTGATACGCATACACATTATAATCATATTTTAGTCGATGCATCGTTTGTTACTACATCAAAATATTCGACAGACTGACGTTAAATTCAATAAAGCGTTCATTTCCCGCTGAACCAAATCTTTCAATTACAATACTCGGTAACTAGGAATAAGCAACACTAATCTAATGTTTAAAAAAACAACAAGCCGCTTGTAATAATCAAAACTGGAGCTCACACGCTACAAATATAGATATATTGGTAACTGAAACGAACTTTGTGTATCATACATGTATGTGATCGAGTACCGATCTCGCCGAGTTGAGAGAAATCCCGCGCTCAGTAGAAGGACCGCCGCAGATAAGACCGACTTTTAGAGCTCTTGTTCTCTCACGATGGAAATGATAGATATGAAGGAACAACTTGCTAGATACGAAGGAACACATTGCTAGATATGAAGGGACACATTGCTAGACAAGAGAGGAACACCCTGCTAGATATGATCTACAAACAACCTAGACAAATTACAGTCTCACATAGTATGTCAAATATTGATTTCTTTGTTAAATTATCAATATTTTTACAAGAAATATCTTGTATAATTCAGCCACTAACACAAGAATTAAATAAATGAAATGTGACTAATCAGCACAGAACGAACAAGTAATTTAAAAGATTGGTACAGAATTCAAATAAACAAAACCTTTAATCAGTAGGAATGAGTATATATGTTTGCATAAACAAAGATAAACCATTGCTGAAAAAGTACAAAATATTACAAGCTGCATATGTTTTATGGAACTCACCGTGGAAAGCTCAGCTGAAAATTGTTTCTCAATTGCTGCAGCTGCATCTTTACTTGAGCACAGTTCCTAAACGAGAATAAGTTGTTGCAAAACAACGTTACAGAAAGTCCACAGAGTACAATATAGATAAACATCCCACGTTGTACACATACCTCCTGCAAGGATGCCAACTTTGTGTCCACCTCTCTCAACCTTTCTTTGTGCCAATTCAGCGAGCTAGAACAAACGTTTAACTGTCTCTCGGTCTGTAAAAGTATACAGACAAATACGGGTTAACATGCGGTATAGAATGAAATGTAGAACCTTAAATAAAACATGCGATCATAAAATCTCACATCTGTAAGCTTTGCAGACATATCAGCCTCGAGATCGCCCTGTACTCTGCGAAGCTCAATGACAGTGTCAACTTTGGCAGTCAGCTCTTCATTAAGCCAAACATTGTGCCTCTCAATAAGCTCTTTCTCCTGAATCTATCAACACGTGACATACTATTATCAGTCAGAAATTTTATATTCTATCTTGTACTGGCTGATGAAACAACGAAATAGTTTGAAGAACACGTTGCTAGATATGAAGGAACACCTTGCTAGATATGAAGGGGCACATTGCTAGACAGATGCAGCATCAAACAGATTTGAGAGAAAAGAAACACTAAAACGGATTTGATTGAACTCAACAAGCCACATGTGTTACTTCGACACCATCAACAAGCAACACGCCACTCGAACCGGATTTGATTAAACTCAAAACAGTTTGTAAGAGTGAGTAAGAAGGTAAACCAACATTGACTATTGTAGCGGATTCAGTAGCTGTGTTCTTTGATCTAAGAGATTCGATCTTCAAATCTCTTCTAGGGTTTACAGAAGCGAAACAATACCCAATATCAAGCCTAATGCTCTACGGTGACAAACACAGAGAGTAGGGAAGACGGCGACAAAAAACGTACCTGTTCGACGGAGACGGAGGCGGACGATGGTGCTATCGATGCAGTTACGGTGGCCGGACGAAGGAAGAAGAAGACCCATAACTAACCTTACAGACTTTGACGGACGCTGACGACGCTACGTTTGGCTGAATTCTGGCAATCGGCGTCGGTATCTGTTGCCGGCGTTTGAAATTACAGTCGGTACGGTGGTGAAGATTTTCAGAAGGTTCGACGTCGGTATCGGTGGCCGGGGTTTGCAATGACAGTCGTTTCTTTCGTGAAGAAGAAGAAAAGGTTCGACGTCGGTCTCGGTGGCCGGCGATTGATAAGGCAGTCGGTTCGGTGGCAGACGGTTAGGTGGCCGGCGATTGATACGGCAGTGGGTTGGAAGGTTCGACGTCGTCTCCTGTTAAAGCGGCTTCGCTTTTTGGTTTTCTCTCTCCTCAAATTTAGAAAGTTGAAATTGGGGGAATTGGAACCCAAAAGTCAGATTAGAAGGTATAAAATTGTGGGTTTCAACAAAAACAACCCCTTTTATACCCTAGAGGGTATAATTGTCCATATTTTGACTCTAGGTAGTTTATGAAACTAGTCCAAAAACGGGTACCATGTTGGTATTTGATAGTTGAGAAGGTATTTATGGGCACTTTTCTCTTTATTTTACTAATAAAATAGTTTATAGCATTTATATATTGATATTTGATTTTTATATGTTTAATTTTTGAGTTCAAACACACAGATAAATATTTAATTGTTAAAAAGTATTAATTTAAATTTTGAATATTAATAAATTTTGAATATTTATTGAACCGGACCGTATGATATAACATAAGATTTAATTGTAGAAAATATTATTTTATTTCAAAAATATCATATTAGTCTAATTGTTACCGAAACATTGTCATATAAATTTAAATGGAAACAGAATCCGCAATAATTTCATTGTAAATTATTTAAATCCTTAATCGTATTCGTCCCTATCAAATGATCCTTTTTCTTACTTTTCAAATATCAAGTTATATATTTATTCTTATCTAATGAAAACATTAAGGAAATAAAAGGATAGGCTTGTGAGGAATATATTTGACCGTTTGATACGACAAATCAACGGCTCACCTACATACACGTGTTACAATCATGAAGAATTCACGCGTTGAGCCAATCCCGTCTTTATAAATCGCAGAAGATCCATATCATAAATCATAATACATCTTCTTTCTCTCTCTAAAATCCCCAAACTCAGTTGAATTCGCGAAAACAACAATCGATAGAACAATGGACGGACCATCGTGGGCAGATCAATGGGACAACAGCAAATCCGATCAGTCGAATCACGGACAGAAGAAAGACAACACAGCAGCGACATCATCGACAGCTGCCAAATGCAAGCAGGTGGTCGGCGACGGAATCGAGAAGACAAAATCAGCTGCTTCTAGTGGTTTTAAGAAGGTTAAGAATGGAACTTCGTTAGGACTCCATTGGGTGAAAGATAAGTGTCAGAAGTCTACACAAAAGAATTGAATTGAGAATTGAGATATGTTTATGCTTATGGGTTAAGAGGGTTTATGTGTTCTGATTCTCTATGTTTGACTCTGTTTTTTCTATTTATTTTGATTATTTGTATATGGATTCGGATTTATTAGAGATTTTTATGTTTATGGATGGATTAGTTTGTTAAATCGTGATTGTTTTATACTTAATTCATGTGTTTTTTTTATGATTTGGATTCATTCAGTTCTGTTTTTGGGTTTATAATCCGATACTAAGGTAATATTTGTCTAAAATTGGGGGTTTGACAAAAAGGGAGTCCTGAATTTAGGGTTTAAATATTAAAATCGTGTAATTCGAATTAGACATGTTTTAGAAGGGTCAGATAATTTTAGAGCCAAGTATCAATATATAGTAGTCATAAGAGTCATATTAGATAAGTCCTGATCCTACGACCAGATGGAGATTAGATTCTTTTTTTTAACATTTACACGGGGTATTCTTTTCAATTAAATTAACCAAATCATATTCTTATGCAATTTTAAAAAGCATATAACATGTCATAATGCATGAAGTAAGGTGATAATAAACAGAATTTTGGTGCGATGAATTCTGCAACCGAGGTATGAAAGGATGTAATAGGTTAATGTCGAAACCAGTGAAACTGCGTTATTAAAATTTTTAGTATTCTTTTTTCGTCATCGATAGCAAATCACTATGTATAAAGTCGTGCGTCAAAGGTGTGCAAGACCATTAAAATGAGGGTTCAAATACTAGCAGTGCAATCGGATAAGAGATTGTGAATGTTAAAAATGTTTTCTAAAGCAAGTTTATAGACCATATGAGAATGAGCACAATCTATCATTAAGTGGTTGATGAGTTCATGAAAGGTATTTGATAATACACAAGTTTGGGGAATGTTGTAACCCCACACGAACAACTTATCCACGGTGATTAGTTTTCCAAAGATGATCAGCAATACGATAAAGGAATGTTTGGGTATGTTGTGCTTGTTCAAAATAAGATTGGCCCAAGATACCTGGGGACCAAAAGGTCTAATAAAATGATATTGTAGTGTATTTTGATTTTACTTCTGATTTGAGATCGAGAACTTTACATCATCCCCTCCCCGAAGAGGAGATATGAGACTCATAACCTTATCAATTTCAAGGAGATGAGTTTGGTAGGATCTTCTATCCGAGCATATTTGATTGGATCACTTCTATGTGTCGTTATAGATTACATCTAACACTTTAGTGTTGCTGCTCAGTCTGGCAAAGTGGATTATAATTTGGTCATATCGGTCCATAAGTGAGTTGTTGAAGAGCCAATGGTCAAACCATATTGAGGTGGATGTGTCATCCCATATGTTAGCTTGATATAGCTTGGTTGTCGTGGTTATAAGGTTGTGAATTTTCCTCCATCCCCACGTAAGATTAGATCTTATTGGGAGATTCCAAATACATTTGTCTTTTACCTTTTCAGTGAGTACACAATTCCGCAATAATGAGTTGGAAGTTCCACTTAAGATGGACAAAAAATGTTTTAGGTCGGCCGCCTGATTCTATCTTTTGAGGACGAGAATCCCAAGATTGCCCTCCTCTCAAGGCAAAGTAGTCTTGGACCATACGACTTTAGAGCCTAAAATTTTAATTTCAGCTATAAAAATCGATGGCAGAAGTATATATATTGATGACTAATAAACTTGGCTTGCGGAGAGAATCACTTTGATAAATTGTAGTCTACCATAATATGAAATGTATTTAGATGTCCAAGAGTTGATGCGTCCAATAGACTTATAGAATAGAGGTATAAAATCATTATAAGACAAATGAGTAGTAATAAGAGGAACATTCATGTATCGTAGTGAGAGCTTCTTTAAACCCAAGATAGGTTACAATGGACTAATAGACTTGGTCAGAGACACCCGATAAATATATGTGGCTCTTAGAGGGGTTTAGGTGGAGTCTGGAAAGGGAAGAAAATTATTAAAGACCTTCATCGACTAAGTTAATTGAATTGGGGTTAGCTCGACAAACAATCACTAAATCATCCGCAAAGTAGATATTAATGATTTTCAGATTTTGACATTTCTAGTGGAGGTAAAAGTGGGAATTTTAACTTTTTTCTTAAGGATACTAGTGCGGACTTGCATTACCACGGAGAAAAGAAAAAGAGACATGGGTTCCCTTGTCTAATTCCTTATTTCCTATTGAAGGAGCTAAATGAATTACCATTGATGTTGATCAAGTGCGTGGTGGTGCAATGTATGATCCAACTAATCATGAAATTAGAGAGTTCCATAGTAGATTAGTTTCTTTATACATATATAATCTTAATTAATAGAACTTTAGCACCTTTTCTATAAAGTTTAGATTTTTATATTTAGTTGCACGCAGTCGACATTTATTTTCTTCTGTTTCTTAGTCGTCAAGTTATTGTAAGAATTTGTAATCAATTAAATAAGAAAAGGAAAATTAATTGTTTGCATGAAAATCAAGACACAAAATCTTGCACAAGAATCGACACAAAATGGCAAGAAAATGTCATTTTGGTTTTATGATTGGAATTTCAAAATTGGAAATTGAGAATTGAGAATTGGAAATGAAAATTTGTAAATATAGGATTGGAAATTCTATATTAGGATTGAGATTTGGAATTGGAGATTTGAGATTTGAGATTTGATTGAAGAAGATATGAAGAAGAAGAAGAAGAAGACGACGACCACGTGAAGAGATGTGAAGAATAAGTCGTTTGAAATATATGAAGAATATAACATTCAAAGGTTATTTGAATATCATTTGAGGATTGAAAGAAATTTGCGGGTTTCTTCACAAAAACTTAGCCGACATCTCAGTTTTGTTTTCTTTGCGACAAACTTTCAATTCTTATTACTGCTGCATTGCGAGGTTGAACGAATGTGCTAGAGATATTGAAGATATTATTCACTAAACATAGTAGGATCATGTTAGAGATATTATAGATATTACCTTATATATATATATATGATAGATTAAGTCCTTTTATAAATACACAATCTCAATTAATAAAATCTTAGCTTCGTCTATCTTAATTCTAAGAAGCACACATTGGAATTTATAGTCAATTTTCTACCGTCATAAAATTCATAACATACAATATGATTTAAATGAGATTTGTTTTCTTTTTATTTAAATTTTATGATTCTGTATTTTCATAATTTAATTTAAAAAAAACAAATCCGAAGATAATGATGTATTAATTTTTTTTAAATAACAAAATAATATTTAGATTCCATTTTTTTTAAAACAACAATACAAAATATATTGATTATATATTTCAGAAAATTATTTAAATACATTTGTTCTAATAAATTATTTTATAATGGTTTTAATGTAGTGTTTCTATAAAATTTAAATGAATAATTTTTTACAATTTATTTTGATAAATTAATTTCGACTAATTTTAAAAAAAAGTAAACAGTAAAAGTTATGTTTGGGATATTTTTTAATTTTTGTTAAGTCAATTTACACTAATTTTTATATGTTGGTACATTTGAAGTTTTTTTATAATATTAAATAATTATAATAAATTATTGTTTTTTATATTTTCGTAAGTAATTTTGTAATGACTTTCGCAAATTGTTATAGTTCAACCATGTACATATGTTCAATTCTTTTATCTAGTTTTGCCAAGCTAATTAAGTCTAGCTCCTACAGGTTAAGTATGTTTTGCTTTTATAAATTAACTAATTCTAGTTTTCACAAGGCAAACTATATTTATAGACATGATCAAAAAATATATTTATGCTAATGAGTAATTCATATTTTTTTGGAAGTTAAACTCATACTATAAATTTAATAAAAATAACATGTTTGAAAAGTTGGCTGTTTTCAATTTATAGGATATAGTTTTAGGAGAGATGGACCTATAAATGCATCAAGGAAAATAGATGATAAGCGTGGTAAATATCATATGAGAATCATAAAAGATTTCATAATTAAAGTGGATAAATTCATCTCTTTTAATAGATTTTATTATTTTGGAAACAATTTATCTTTGATTATATGAATACCACTTTTAGCCACTGCTAGAACCGCTAAAACCATAATAGACGTCGAGGCCGATAAATTAAGAATACGAATAGATAAATAACAAGTAGAATTTAAAGTTTTCAACGCTATTAAATATTTTTACGAAAAAAATACTTGTTTGTCAATAAATATAGTAGATGGATTAATAGTAAAATACGGATACAAAAGATTTGCTAATTCTACATCAAAAAACTGTATAGTAAACTTTAGACTATAGGAAACTAATATTGATAACCAAGAGGTATTTTAGTGTGTGTAAGTTTCAAGTAACTTGCCAATAATTAATTTTAGATTGAAGATAAAGTTTAAGAGATTTTGAGTCCTACCAATAGAGGAAAAATCACTCAGATGAGAACACCCGAAATTAGAAATAAAACCAATGACTTCGTATTTAAGGTATGTGTATGTAAAAAACATAAACTTTTATGGTTATTATTAATAATTATTTGAATAATATAGATGAATAAAAAAAATTAAAGTATTAAAAACTCAAGGACCCTGTGAGAGAAGAAATATCTAAGATCAAATGGATCAACCATTCAATATGCAAATATATATTTTTAAAGGAGAAGAGATTTATACACCGATCGTACAACGATAAAGTCGGTTGGATCAGAGCATGCATGGGCGATGATGAAAGAAGCATTGACATCATTTGATGTCGATATTATTGGAAACAACACTTAAGTAAGGTCAGTACAAGTCATCATGAAGAATGGAGGAATACATCAATCACAAAAGAGAATAACGAACTAATACCAACATGAACAATCATGGGGAAATAAAGTATGCATGAAATATATGAGATTAAATGATGCAACACATAAAGATCAATTCCCACTTCCAACCATTAGTAAATGTTGGAAATATAAGTCGTTTGCCTTCTACTTCTATCTTTGACAGATATTATATATATAGTTAGATTTCAATTCGATCTGAAAACTAAGAGATATAGTATTTTTATATACATGATGATACATTTTGGTTTATACAATGCACTAGATACATTTCAGGGTCGTTCAATATCAATTTTCTTGGATATGGTAAGAAATTCATTGAAGTATTATTGATGGTTTTTATATTTTTTAAGGTTCTTTCGATAATGTTTAACATTTGTCTCTTGTATTTGAGAGATGTGCTATACTAACTAGTTTTAAAATATGAGAAATGTTATTTTACGGTACAAATTGTAATCGTATTAGACCATCATATATCATATTTACCGAATTATGATCCCTCTTGAAATCCTTATATAGAAATCCAAATTTTTGAGCCACTGATATTAAATTAAGGTTCGATTGGAAGACAACCCAACCATCTCATCACAAAAAATAACAAACAATAAGTTTTTGCTGTAGTAAAGATTTTAAATTAAGATGACCGCGAGACATCTTAGGATTTTTTTAAATAAAATATAATTTAGAAAACAAAGTTTCACCATAAAAACTATCTGATTCACCACAATAGAACAATAAAGAATATGATATTCCAAACTAAAGTATTTAATTGACGCAAAATTTGGTGAAATATAAAAACAATAGGCTTACACAAACTTGTCGTGGTAAAATGATGAAGCGACGGAAATAGAAGAAGAATCAACGATAGATGAAACCCTAATTCAAAGGTAACATGATGAAACCCTAATCTAAGGGTAACAAAGTTTAAAAAATTTAGAGATAAAAACTATATTATTCCAAAAAATTAAAATAACAAAAGGCATATGAGGTTTTATATAACAGTTTCTCAAAACTGTAAATTAGAATACAACAAAATAAAATAAAAAATCTAAAATCAAATCAAATCAAATCTTAAATACAATTAGATTTGATTTGAATAAAATAAGATATTTGAATAAAATAAAATAAAAAGTTTGTGTTTGGACTTTCTGGGCTACATGATCCTCCCATGGTTGACAAGAATCCGCCCTCGAATTCGCAGCTCCATTACCATCAACAACCAAAATTATTTTATTTTATTTTATTCAATTGTTACATTAAGAATTATAATTGTTGACATTATCGGAATAAGATAAATTATTCTTGAGTGTTCCTTATTCGAAGTCACATTGAAGCCATCCAGTTGATGAAAAAATGGTCTCGAAAACTTTTTCATAGCTTGAAGACAACATCCCCATGTCTAGTTGATGAAAAAATGGTTTTGAAAACCTCTTCATAGCCTGAGACAGCATCTCGATAAGCAAGTTTTACCTTGATTTGACGATTAGTAGCCAATTTAAACTCCTTCAGTAATCGGTCAATTCGATCATCATTGAAACAGCTGGTATGTCCCTTCATACTCAAACGATCTTCCCGATCTTCATGACCATGTGTGTTGTTCTCTTCTTTAAACCTTGAATCAGAATAGTCAGGCTTTAGAAACATGTTTTCCCATAGCAAGAACTGAGGCTCTGATACCAAACTGGTGGCGCGCCTGAAATAGAAGAAGAAGCAACGATAGATGAAACCCTAATTCAATGGTAACATGATGAAACCCTAATCTAAGGGTTACAACGACTGAAATTTTCAGAAATAAAAATTATATTATTCCAAAAACTTATTTAAAACATAAGGTGTACGAGGCATTATATGACAGCTTCTCAAAACCCTAAATTAGAATATAAAGAAATAAAATAAAATCTTAATAAAATTAGATTTGATTTGAATAAAATAAAGTAAAAAAACGTTTGTGTTTGGACATTCTATGATACATGATAGCGTGGCGGAAGATTAAAAGAAGAAAACAGTCGATATTACCCTGGCCTTAGGTTAGAGAATAAAGGAGACTCTGAAAAATAATCTCAAAACTAGATTAATTAAAGTCTGACGGAAAAATAGAGTACATGATACTTTATATAGCACTACTCAAAACCCTAATTTCAAATAAGAAAAATTCCTTAAATGTTTTATATAAAATTTATAAAAAAAAATGAACACTAAAATATTAAAACTGGGTTTTGAAGGTTTTGTGGGTCGGATTTAGGTATCAAACTTTGTTGACAAGTCAAAGTTTTGAAATCTGACGGGCTCGTTGAAATCTTCGATTTGAGTACCTGTTTGACCCAATTCTGATACCTTAGCGAGAAACCAGTCTGTTCGCAGTCTTCGCTACATCATAAAATGAGTCAACATCGGAAGATTGTGACTTTAACGTCATCGTTGCATCGTTTTATAGGCTTACCACAACGAAAATAGTCTATTTTGAAACAAAATAAAACTGCACCGTACTGACTTGTAACAAACATCAAAACTCATTATGCAATTTATTCATTTGTTTTCTCTGTCCAAACAAAACCCATGGAGTTTTTTTTATCATGCATTTTTCCTTATCATTTTCAAAAACCTAACGTCATCATATTATCTATCTTCTCCAAATAAGAACTTAACCAACACTAATTCTAATGAATAATGAATAGATCATGAAGTTTTCTCAAGTCCAAAGATAGAACAACTCAAGAATAATCAAATTTTAATTTTAAAGTTTTAAAAACCGGGAGTTTTAGATTTCTTCAACAAATTGAGGTAATATTTTCCTTTAAGATATTAAAGAAGGTTTAAGTTGAGATTAGTAGTTTTCTTATAAGTTATAGGTTGAATTAATTAAAGTAAAAACAAAATATTAGTCTTAACATGTTGTATTGTTGGTGTGTTGAATTATGAAAATGAGGAGAGGAAGAAGTTTTAAGACAATAGATGAGGATCCAATTAGGTTCTTGACGAATTCTAAAACTGAAAATGTTATAAAGATTTTTTAGCGAAACCAATAATCAGCGAGCATGAGTTTGTATACCATTATGATTTTACAAATCTCGAAGAGACCATCATAATTTTATGATGTACTTATTTTTTTTAAATATCATAAACTTGTTGTTATTCAACTTGTACGCGAGTTTTACGCACTTTATTTTTGTACTTGGACAATACAAACATATAATACCGTTTACAGTTTGAAGTATGGATTTTATGATAAATTCTACGAATTCATTATTTTAGCTTTCATCGATATCAAATTATTATTATCCTTAGAAACCCGAGATTATTTTTTATGAGGTTTTGCGAGGAATCATAAAGATGGTTCAACATGGATTAGGTGTTCCTGTAACCCATTTCGGACTGTAAGGGAAAGTTAAGTTTATTGGGAGGACTATGGTTTATGTATGTTACTGGTCGTTTGATGTGAACACCAATTTGAATCATGTTACAAGGTCTATGGTAGTATTAGTTTATTCGATTATGACTTGCAAACCTATTGATTTACACAAACTCATTTATAGAGAAATCCATGAATACTCTAATTATTTAATGAAGTTTCATTTAGCTACAAAAAACCGTATCCTCAGAGGATAATTGATTTTAAGAAGTTTATACGCCGTCTAGAAGTATCACCACCAACATTTCGTATTACCCTTAAGACTAGTATTGGCACCTTGTATCCTCATACATATGATTGTTGAAATGTTGTGCTATCATTATAGTCAAAGTGAAGGGCCTTTGGATTCTTGACTCGTTATGTCTACCCTTATTTTTATCCAAATTCCAAGGATGATGACGAGTGATGAGTTTTTTTCTTTTCACTCTTTTGTTTTATTTTCTTTTAGTTTATATACTTTTTTTTTACTTTTTTTTCTTTGATTTGTTCATCTTGTTTTTTACTTCATGTCATGATTGTATATCCTATGACTAATGTTAGATGATGATTTTGGTATTTTATTATGTTTTCCTTTTTTTTTATAATATTTGCACTTCATAGTATGTATTCAAAAAGGACTCACTCTCAAATATCATTTAATATTGCTCTTTTATTTATTTTCATGGATTATTTGAAACATTAAAGATAATGTTTAATTTTAACCTGAGTAACGTTATAAATACTTTATGATCTTAAATATTAGAAAACTATATATTATAGGACCTTATGATCTTATTTATGTCTATCTAATTATTATTTAGTTAGAATACCAATAATTTGATGTTTAGATTATAATTTGATTAGTTTTCTATCATGATTTTTAAGATTTTTTTTAAATCGAATGTTAATATGATTATATTGTACATATAAGTTTTTTTACATTAATTAATAGATTAAAATAACACGGTTTTTTTTATAGTAATTGTCATAAAAAAAAATGTTCATAAATGTCTACCAACTAACCGAGTGTTATGGCTAATCAACGTAAACACTCACATAAAAAGAATAATTTTATGTTAAAACTTCTATGTGGATTCTTATATTATGTTGTCTAGTTAATATGAGTTACTAAAAATATGTGGATGTTTTAACGCCTAATACCTAATCCAACTATGATAAAATTTATTGATTTAAAACTGGCTAAATAGATTTAATAGAAAATTTTAAATAATTAACATGCACACTTCATATGAAAAATTTAAATCATCATATTTATTATAAATTTATATCTTTTAGAGTGTTTCACCATCCAATGGCTTGAGCCACTTGGATCGAGTGTCATTGACTATTACATGAATAAATTAACAATGATTGAACAATAATAATAATAAAATAACTTATATTACTAAGGAAATTTAAAAGAAATAATAAGGAGATTTCATACATTTTAGAATATAACTCAATCATATTTCAGGATGTTATGAAGAGTTCAAACTCCAGACAATGGATTAAAAAAGGAATGAAGAGTAAAAATTGACGCAAAAAACAGTATGAGATCTTGACACCTTATCTAAATGGAAGAAATCAATCGGTTGGAAATGGTTGTTTAAAACTAAACGCGATGTTTTAGGATAAGTGTAAAGATATAAAGTGTATCTTGAAGCAAAATGGTACAATCAACAAGAAATGATTGACTATTCTGAGACTTTTTCTCTAGTACTACCCAAAGACTCGTTTAGGAAAGTCATGGCTCTTGTTTCTCATTTTGATTTTGAGCTTCATTAGATTTATGTTAAAACAATGTTTCATAATAGATACATTGCATAAATTATTTACATGCAGCAACCTGGATGTTTTGTGTTTTGAGATCCAAATTCAATGGTGTGTAACTAAAGGAATCGATCAACAAACTCAAACATGCATCTCGTCGGTGGTATCACAAATTCCTTAGTATAATCATTTCAGATGAATTGTATGGAAGATTGTGTATATCATAAGTTTAATGTGAGTAAAGTAATCTATTTGGTGTTATATGTCTAAGATATACTCATCTTTACAAACGATCTAGGTTTATTACATGTTACCAAAAGTTATATGTCCAAACTATTTGACGTGAAAGACCTTGGTGGAGCGTCTTATGTGTTAGGAATCCAAATTATAAGAAACCTTCAAAGAGGCATTATGAGTCTCTCATAAAAGACATACATTGAAAGAATGGTACGCCTTTAGGGTTGGACAATATCAAACCATGAATTCTTCTATAGATTAGGGTGATAAGATCTCACTCCATCACTTCCCCAAGATAGATTCAGAATTACAGTTCATAGAGACAATCCTATATGCTTCGGTTGTTGGAAGTATAATGTATTTTCATGTAAACACAATACCAAAGATATCATTCATTTTTTGAATGTTGAGGAGGTAATTGAGAAATCCATGAGTTGTCCATCAAAATGTATGAAAATGATACTCTAATACTTGAAGCATACTAAACACTTCGGTTTAACATACAACAGATCAAATAACCTATAGATGTTAGGTTATTCTTATGTATAATTTACATTGTGGATAGACACTAAAATTTATACTACCTCTTATGTATTCAATCAAGCAAGAGGCGTCATATCATACAAGAGTGCAAAATAGATTATTTTTTACCTCTATTATGACAGTCAAGTATGTTACATGTTGTACTTGTTATATATCATTTGAAATCGCATCAAATAATATATATCAAATCGTGGAAAAATAATTAAACCATTTTCTTGATTCACCTAATAAATAAATAGAAAACCAAGAACACTTACGGGTTTGCCTGCTGCTTTCCATATACTATTCTCTTTTGTTCTTTTTTGTTCTTTAGCAATTCTGTATATTGTCTTGAGAAACCTGCATAACGAGTTAGTAGAAAGGAACGATTTCTAGACACTAAAGGAAACGGCCTTCCGTTTGATTAGGGTTTAGGATAATGAAATTCCTAAACCTAGCCCTTACTTATAGTCTTTACATTGTGAAGCCCAACATCATAAAACCCATTCTTATAGTCCATCCTAACTTTGGATATGTTACCTAACCGCTTGTGCCACAGTTTAGAAGATTTTTTAGATTTAGTAATGTTGTTCGGTGTACGTTGTGTATTTATAGAAATGTTGTGATTATTAATAGTATTCAACAAATACAAATTATCCTCTTTATTTAAATTTCCATTTCCAACAATCACATTATTTAAAGAGAGTGTGAAACAATTGTTCCCCATCAGACAAGAGTAACCTTGCAAGTCTGAAACTGGAAAAGAAATTAAGTTCCTCTGAAAAGTGGGAACATACATTACGTTCTCTAAAAATAATACATGTCGAGTAGAAAGTTTTAAAGAAAAAAATCAAAAATAGCTAAAACATCACATGAGCCCCCGTCTACCGTGAAAATGGATCTTTCATCCTCACTTAGCATCATGCTCTTTGACGTACCCTACATAGAGATACACACATAAGTTGTTGCAGCCAAATCAACCCACCAAGTATTTCTTTTCACACAAACTATATTACTTTCTGAAACAACCAAAGATATGGGATACTTTTTCTTATCAAATAAGCATGGTGTTTATCACAATCCTTCTTCAAATGTTCTTTCTCTCTGCAGAAAAAACATAGACCTACAATCGATTTCTTAGGTTTTTTCTTCTTTACCGAACCTTGACCTGGTCATTTGTCATCTTTCTTTCGCTTAGGCCCTACCCGTTTTGTAGATGTAATCACATTAACCTCAGGCGTTGTGGCTCTAAGTTTTTCCTCCTCCTGTGCAACGTGGGAAATAAACTCATTGATATTCCACTTTTCTCGCATGCACTTTTAGGTGGACTGAAAATACTTAAACCAGTCTGACAGTGAACGAAACATGAATACCACTATGCATTCCTCAGGCAACTCTAAACCAATTACCTTTAACTTTTTCTGAATCATCGACATTCGCAAAATATGCTCCCGGATTTTACCTTTCCATTATATGTTTTAGTAGCTAGCTCGATGAGCAAACGCTGCATCCCTACCTTCTTATTTTTGGCAAAGGCTTTCTCGACCTCCGCGACCTTTAGGGACATCCCCACGCAATGCTACTAGTATCCCCTGTAACAAGAGTGTCATGTATAACTTATTTGACTTCTCCCACATTTCATGAACCTTAGTTTCCTCCGATGTATTTTTCGGACTAAGGGGGATGGTTTGGGAGTTGACAATATAATAGTAATTATGTACAGATAAAAACTGCAACATATATTCATTCCACAATTAGAAGTCCGAACAATCCAACATGGGTGGACGGTTCCCTAATAAATTGTAACCAGTGGATACTATAATAAGAATAACAAACACAAAACACATTTAGCATATTGACATATAATTGAAAACATATGCATGAGAATGACAAATACATGTAAAACATAAACATTCCCTGATAATAGATACCGGAGGGCAAATCATAACATGCAATTTTATGAGTTTGAGAAAAATACAATGATCATTATTTTAAATTCCTAAGTACCAATGAGACCTTCCAGAGGGTCAATGTCATTTACTTAGATTAAAATAACCCTAATTTGATTTTCTTAAGTACATGTGAAACCTTCCGGATGGCCGATTTCACCTACTTAAAATCAAAAATTGTAATGAATTTAATTTATCATAAATACTGATGAAACCTTTCGGAGGGCCGATTTCATCTATTTAAAATTAAAATCAACACAAGGACCATTTTCAGTAATTTTCCCCCGTTTATGATTAATTTAAACCCAAACGTGAACCTTCCGGAGGGCCAGTGATATTTTAATTTAAATTAATCCTCGAACCTTTCGAAGCCTAAGATCCATAAGAAAATTAAGTCTTTGAACAATAGTCTGTCCCTCGACTACCAATTTTAGTGGCAGATAGTCCTTAGGCTTTCAAAATCCCGTTGGCAGTCCCTTGACTATCCGGTTTGAATAAATTTAGTCTACATCATCTGTTGATTAACATAAAACTGCCATATGACATCATACTTAAGAGAAACTTATATCACTAATGGTCCATCGCCTTTACGTCGAACTTCAAATGTAGTCAAGGTGAAAGTCGAGGGACCATTGGTGATACAAGACTCTGTTGAGTATGGTGTCACATGACATCTTTATATTAATCAACAGATCCAGATGACTAACTTTATCCAAACTCTATAGTCCAGGGACTACCAATGGACTTTTGAAAGTCCAGGGAGTATCGATCACTAAAATCAATAGTGCATGGATGAATTACTGATCAAAGCCGAAAATTAATATTAAACTTCTGGAAGTCCGGTTAAATTAATTTCTTAGTTTCACCTACCGGTGTACGAAACTTAAGTAATGCATCACCATTAAATCATTCAAGCACATACAATTTAATTTACAAATAAACATTCAACAATTAGCATGTCAAACATATCATATTTGTGATATAAATTAGTTCAAATATATTAAATGAATAACATAATTAATTTAAAAGAAAAAAAATAATTTAAAAAAAACGATTTTTTTCTTCCCGACCTACTACAGGTCTTGGGCGTGCACCCAACCTGCAACAATATTGATGTAGGTCCTGGGCATGCACCCAGCCTGCAGTAAACCTGCTGCAAATGGCAGCAGTAGCTGCTGCAAGTTACGGGCATCCGCCCAACCTATAGTAATGTTGCTGCAAGTCCTGGGCATTGGTCAGCCCGCAGTAGCACTACTGTCACTGGTTTTATGCAAAACCAGTAGCCTCCTACTAATATCATCGCGATAATAGTGGGTTTGCGAATCCTCATAGGTCATAGCATTCACCACAACGTCATCAATTCGCTGGTCATGATCAACATCGTTAGACAGATTTCGATCAACATTAAAATCTGGGGTTAAGTCGTTGATGAGTTGTTGCCCCGATGATTTTGATTCTATTCGTTATATTAGGGTTGATTTAATGCTAATTTTGAGAGAAGAAATTCCAGACATCAATCAACCCCGAATTAACTAAAAAGATCCTCAAACTATCAAAATTGCAATTTATTCATATAAAACATGAAGAAAAAAAAACAGATATACATGTTGTTAAATACGAATAAATCACATAACATGCTTTTCACACAATCCCTAAATTCATGCCCTAATCAGTTCAATTAACACATAATCCCAATGGTATGGATTTTTTCGATGAAGAAAAATATGTATCTTTATCTATCAATACACAATTTGATTGTTCTACCGAATAAAAAAAGGTTAAGTTGGCTCTGATACCAAATGTTATATATTATTCGAAATCGCATAAAATAATATATAACAAATCGTGGAAAAATAATTAAACATTTTTTGATTCACCTAATGAATAAACAGAAAACCAAGAACACTTACAGGGTTGTCTGCTATTTCCATATAGTATTTTCTTTTGTTCCTTTTCGTTCTTTGGCGATTCTGTATATTGCCTTGAGAAAACTGCAGAATGAGTTATTAGAAAGGAAAGGTTTCCAGACACTAAAAGAAGTGACCGTCTGTTTTGATTATGGTTTAGGATGATGAAATTCATATACCTAGCCCTTACTTATAGTCTTTACAATTTGAAGCCTAACATTATAAAGCCCATCCCATTATACTTCCCTAAGTCCAGGAACCATAACCCGATAAATTGATAATTCAGTTTATATCCTTGATTTATAAATATAAGCTTAAGTGTTGAGATTTAGGCTCTCTTCGTCATAGTGCCCAAATTCAACCTAATTACCACACTTGAGCCCATAACGACTTTTCACCCATAGATCTAATTTAGTTAATTAAATAATTAACTCGATTACTTTTAATTAGAATGCGGTCCAAATTATTGTCGGTCCATAAAATATATTAAATAAATATATTCTAACAGTGCTACATTAAATGACATGCTTTAGGTAAAACCTTTATCACATGTTCGCGTAAAGTGGAAATTGGCAATCAAGTATATGACATGTTATACTACATTAAACCACATGTTTGGAAATTTTGCAAAAAGTGATTACATGTTATACTACATTAAACCACATGTTTGGAAATTTTGCAAAAAGTGATTACATGTTCATATCGGAGTTCCATGTTTAACTTCGAGAGAAATACATGAAGTAGTTGAACATAAATGATGACATGGATTTTGTTGCAATTTATTTTATTTTCTTAATATCTTGTGTTTTTGCTTCTATGTTGTATATTGTGTACACCTGATCAACATGAGCTAATTTTTTATATTAAATTTTTGTTTAAATATATATATAACTTCTTGTATGACTTAAATGTCCAATAATAATATCATATGTTAAATTTATGGTACATATACTTGACATGACTTCTAAAGATTAATTAGATTTTTAAACTATAAGACCGGATTATATGTGATTGAAGACTTATGATAGGTTATCTCGTAAAAAAATGTATTACTCTTCGAAGAGAAGGTAGTAACAAACGTAAGAAAATTTAGCTTTTATGAAACCCTTAATTAAACTAAATAAAAATAAAATTGAAGATGTTATATACAATATATGGTTTAATAGTCATAAGTTTTCTTTTAATAAGTATTTATTTTAATTTTTGTTTTCCTTTTATTTAATTAATTATGAATTAATAAAAATTATATTAGAAACGAGAAAAATCAATCGATTCATATAGTATTTAAATATATAAAATTTAACAATTGAAAAAAAAATCTTTAAGTTTGATATTTAGGTATTAAACACTTATTACTATTTGAAAGTATTTGTGCACTTGAAATTTTTCACATTAGTATGAGATATTAAACAGTCAATTATTATTGAAAGAAATATATTTGAGACAACATAAAATGGTCAAGAGGTTGTAGAATAAGAAGATGAAGATAAACCAACAAACAAAGAGAGTGATGGAAAAAAAATCAGACAAAAATCGACTGATGAAATAAGATAATAATAACTGTATGGTGAAGTTATGAAACGAACCAACCAAAGAGAATCATCTAAAAGATATTATGAAAAATACTCAGCTCATAAAAAATACAATATTTTCAGTAAAGAAAATACTAATCTTAAAAAAAGGTTATAAAATTCGAAAACCATAAAAAAAGTATGAACAAAAAAATTAAGTCTACAAGAGTCCGCATAGTTAAAGAAAGCTTAAATAAACTCAATTATGGGGCTATCGGTGGTGAAACCTAAAGAATAAGGGTATGCAGGTAACATAGGTTGTAAGAGAAAAGTGATCAATTAGTTTTTGCTTCACCACTCACAAAAAACCTATCGTGCAGAGAGATAATAAGGGCTAGAAAATGTACTTCCTTTTAAAAATATGATGGTAAAGGAGGAAACTTCTCTAGTTAATACGGAGGAACATAAGAAAACTATATTGCCAACTGGAGAAAAGGTCAAGCCGGTGGATAAGGTACATAGTTAATTAGATTTTTTAAATGTACATTTTATAGACTCGTTTAATTGTGTCTCGCATATGCATATTTGGCAAGGTTCCACACATGTTCAAATATGTTTCTCAGTGTTTTGCAAATATTTAAGTCACAATTTTTTTATTTTGCATTGAAAGCACTAGATTTTTTAAAGAGCTACAAATGATGAGGGGATATATAATGAAATCGAGTTGTCAACTAGCGATAAGGTCCAACCGTTGGTTGAGGTACATAGGTAATGAATATTTATTTATTGTGTATTTCACAAGTCATATGTAGTCACGTTTCATAATTTTTGTTTATGAGTATTTCCATATGTTTTGTAAAATGGTATTTTAAGCAACTATTTTCTGAAGGAAAACAACAACTTATTGAAAAACTACAAACGATTAGGGGTACAAAGTGCGAGTGAGTTTTCAGTTGGTGATAAATTTCACAAGCATATATAGTTAATTAATATTTTCCAATATACATTTGCAAATCGGTATAATCAGGTTTCACAAATTGTCTTTTATCAAGGTTTAGCAAGTCTTATTTTGGTATGGTTCCATATGTTTAACAAAAATATAATTAAAGAAACTATACTTATTTTGAAGGAAAATCCACAATCTTTGGACAAAACTGCAAAATGGAGAAAGGTACAAAAGGAAATGGAGCCGCAAGTTATGAATAAGGTCTCAATTAAGGATGAGGTATATAGTTAATTAAATTTTCTCAAATGTACATTTCGTAAGTCATAAGTAGTTAGATTTTGAAAAAGGTCATTCATTAAGGTTTTGTAGGCTAGTTTAGTTAGGTTTTGCAATAGATATTTGAAAATTCTAATTTATTCATATTACCCTACATTTAGGTATTATTATAATTCAAAAAATTTACAAGCAAACAAAAAGCTGGTGGACAAAACTATATTAGAGGTTGAGGAACTTATTAGAAGTAAGAATCTAGTCGTGTAAAAGGTCAAGACTAATATGAGGTACGTCGTTCATGAGAATTAGAAAATGTACATTTTGCAATTCATTTAGTCATTTTTCACAAATGGTCATTTAATAAGGTTTTTGTAAGTATTGTTTAGACATATTTCTCGATGTTTGGTAAATTGGTATTTCGAAAATATACTTCTATAAAAATTATTTAAAAAAATACATAACATGGGGAGGGACAGAATAAAAGTGTTTCTAGCTAAAGATAGGGTCCATAGGTTGGATAAGGTACTTAGTTTATTAAAATTTAACAAATTTACATTCTGTAAGTCATGTGTTATCAAGTTTTGTAAATGAATATTCAGCAACTTTTGCAAGCATTATTTAGGTATGTTTCTCTACGTTTCAAAAACTTTTATTACAAGAAAAATTTATTTTGTTTTCTTAAGGAAAAGTAACAACTTATTGAAAAACCTATAAATGAATATGAGGTACATAAGTAAATATAACCACCAGTCGTGAGCTTTATTGTTGCCAATCAAGATTTGGACTTGTTTGACATTCTTTAGTGGCTTTATTGTTGTCAAATTAGTGAGTTATGCTAGATCTACTTTGATTCTTTTTTCTCACCATGTATCCTAAGAATTTTTCAAACCGTACGCCAAATGTGCAATTTTCTGGATTCAACTTGAGGTTTACTCGAACTAAAGAATAAAAATAAATAGATCCTTTAAAAGGATAAGGAACTAAATAGCTAGAAAATGAGTATAAAAACGCTTTTTTGAACAACTTTTTACTAGGGTTGCTAAATTTCTCGTTTTGGTAGGCCATATCATTTTCTTCATGAATGATTCTTACCAATATCTCATCATTATAGGCTTGTCTTTTTAAATTGAGTTGCAAATATTTTGTTTACTAACCATTAGTAGGTTTTCCAAAACTTTTCAATCCGAAAGGCATTACTCTATAAAAATATATCATTTTTAGGTTATAAAAATTATATATTTATGGTCCTATTCTTTTATTTGTACATGATTGTATCTCACAAAAGTATTTATAAAGGATATCATCTTATTTTCTCATGTTGTATCCACAAATTGGTCAATTCTCGGCAGTGAGAATGGATCTTTCAAACATGTTTTGTTTAAGTCTATAAAGTCCACACACATCCTCCACTTATTGTTCTTCTTCTTGACCAACACGATATTAGTTTTCTACATTAGATAATTAGATAAATAGACCCTTGTATGTTTCCTAAAACTGTCAATTTATCTATCTTTTCAACGATCATCTTTGTCTTTTATTATGAGTAAAATCTTGTTTTTGTATTATAGACCAAAATTTATTGTTGATGTTCAACTGATGATATATGAATTATGTCGAGACCCATGTTACTTCATACGTACTCCATGCAAACATATCTAGGTTATTTATCAAAACAATAAAAAAAATATACCTCAGATGAGTTGGGATATCGCGATCGATCTTAACAATTTTCCCTAGTTTTATAACCACATCGTTTGCTTTTTCCCAGGCTCCACCCACCGAGATCCTTATTTTTTATTATCAATTCATTCAAAGATGACCCATTTTTGTTATGGTTGCTATAATTTTCCTTTTATGGATGCTACTTAACATTTCCTAAATATTTTCTGGTTTTCTCAGGCCACAATCATTTTTTGTTCATAGCGTATCTTAAGTATTTGTGTACTATAGATACTACGGTATGCTTCTGATAGATCGAAGACCGGCCTAATATATTTTTATAAGAAGATGACGCATCTACCACCATATAAAGATATTGTACATTTTTTCTTAAATCTTACTTCCCAAGAGTCATATCCAGAGTTAGGTCTCATGTGACAGGTGCATTTTCTCCCGTGAAGCTAGGAATGATTCTTTTACTTTGGGTCACCATTAGAGCTTCTCTCATTCTTTCATAATTGTTTTTATATAATATATTTGTCGAGCTTCCAGTATTGATTATTACCCTCTTGATCTCTACTCCTGCTAGATCTACCATTACTGACACTGCATCACTATGTGGGGACGCCACTTCTCTGAAATGGTTATCCAACATTAAAAAGTTTATATATGGGGTTGAGTACATGTGTGGAGAATAATTTCTTTGAGACATTATCTCGGTCTTCTCAACATATATCTTGATTTATTGGTGACTCTAGAGTATGAATCTCCTCCAGCAATCACCTCTATCGTCTGTTTGTTTGAATTTAGATCTAAATATTCCTCTTTTTCCTCTCTCTTTGCCACTATGATAGCATTTGTATTCAGCTTCCTTTGCTATTTGGTCAGGGCTGAACCTTGTTTGATAACATCACTAGAATCTTGTCTTGGTTTTGTTTTTCAAAAAATCGTTGGATTTTTCTTTCATCCACTAAAGTATGAACTTGATATCACAAAACCCAATAGTCTTTTTTAAAATGACTTATTTCACAATGAAACTTACAATATTTTTTTATCTCTGTTCTCATTTGCTCCCTATAAATTCCCGTGATGAATTGTACTTGATTGTATCCTTAGTTTTTTCATATATTATTGCTGGTGACTTTGTCAACTTTATAAATGACCATTTTGGTGGGCAGTTTGCTCTTCAACTACTGCTAGAACTGTAACCGACTTTGGACCTTCCCTTGTGACTTCGGGACTTAATGGATCTTAGCTTGGCCGAAGTTAGAGCACCATTATTTCTTAATGTGTCATATTTGTGTTGATTTATGCCATCGTGTCCATTTTGTAGGTCGAAGGCCATGCGATCAAAATGTCAATATCTCTTACTTTTCTTGCTTTGGTGACTTCATCCACTTTGATATATCGCTTCATCCAAATATATGAAGTTTAAAGAGTTTTTTTTATTGATTTAGATAGGGTACCTTTTTTGCCTCATTCCTGAACACCACTACAACCACCAAATCGTAGAAATCTTGTAACCATGATTTTGTTTACACAAAACACTTTGTGAACTCCCTTAAATTTTTATTAACTCTCTGTTTATAATAGATTATATCATTCACATATCCTTGATTTCTTTTGAACCTACAAAATCGTTCATGAATGTCGTTCAAAGTATATTGTATTTTATGCATCCTTTCAAGAGATTATTGAACCATTGTATTGCGCTTCCTTAAAGGTTCATGGAAAATTCTTATCACTTTATTGCATCATTAGTCCCATATTGTAGCATCTTATTGTTGAACTTTAGATATGGTGCTTCAGATCTTTCTTTGACATAGTACTTGTCCATTTTGCGATTAGTATAATCTGATGACATTATGCAATATAACACCTTGGGGGGAAGTGACGTATTTTCCTCCGGATGAGAATTTTTATCCTCATAAAATTCATGTAATTAAAACATGAATGGATATGTATGTTGAAACCCTAGTTCTCTCCACTTCTTGGCTACCACATTTGAATTATGCCTTCATATATTTGGCTGATAGCCTGTATATGGATGGACCTACCTTGATGGATATAGCGAATAACTCTGAGGCCTGCTATGTATGTCGTTCAACTGCTATTTCCTTTAAATATGGTTTAATAGATAAGTCGGATTATATTCAGGAGATTGAGGGTAACTTGGTGATGGAAAGATATAATATAGTGAGGGTAATAAGTATCTCGGCTATGCCTTAGCTGTTGGTGGTGCTCTAATGTTTACGACATGTCAAAATTATAGTTTTCTTCTTTCGTTAACCTTCACATTCTTACGTTCATGCATGAAAGTGGGAGTTCCGCTCATTTTTATGTCTGTGCAATATTGTTGTCGCTTCTTATCTTGACTATTAGACTCTTGATTTAAGTTTTCTTTACCTCCCTTACAATGCTCCTCATAGGATATTTATCGCCTTTGGCTTCTTTTTCCATACGGGATTTTAGAATCTCTGGATTTGCAATATCTCTTTCCTCGTCATCCACAACCCTAACAACACATTTGCGTTTGGAAGTCTAGAACGGTATTCATTTGGGTATCCATTACACGATCATTATTGGTCATCGTTCCTTAGGCTATCCATTTGGGTGCTCTACTTCCAACTTTGTGTCTACATACGAATAAGTTATTCATTCAGAATTCGACATGAGCTAATTAAACTCTAGATTTTTATTATGATTCTTCTATGAAGATTTTTTGTTTTGTTTTTATCGATATATATATAAGTAACAAGTTTTAACCAAAATCGTGAGCATATTTAGAGTTGATAAACAGGATTTTAAGATAAAAAATAAATTATAAAGAAGTAAAAAAGAATGTACAATATATTATTAATGTTTGTTTTACATGTATTTATAAGATCTGATGTTACAATAAATATCTTCCAAAAATATTATAGAGTTTTTAGTGTATCCTTCATTAACTACTTAGATTATGTAGTTATCTATTTTCTTAAACTGGGTCTCTTGAGTTTTAAGGTCTTGAATTATTGATGTGCTAATGTATTATGGCCAGACTATTTACATATTTATAAGCTGGCAAACTATATTGCTTTACCGTGAATTTGGTAAAATATTGAATATATTTGCCAAATATGTTACAAAAGACATGTAAAATTAGCCATGAAAAAATTGGTAAAATATTATACAAAACTTGTCAGAAACGAGCAGTTTTTAAACAAATCCATAGTCTGGTCAAATTAAGTGTACAAATTCGCCAGTCTGCGATAAATTCCTTGAGTATTTGTGAAACATGATATCAAGTTGTTGTAAAACATAATATCAAGTTGTTATAAAACGGTGTCTCTTCGCAAGACACGTGTTATCTAGATTTTACAATTCAAACGACTATATTGTGCATCTGAAATACACTATGTTTCACAAAATATGGTTTGTTATGTTTTACAATTCATATAAACTATGTTTTGCAACGAAATAAACTATGTTTCACAAACAACTTCATGTCATGTGAAACCTTGAAAAAATTTAATTTGTGAAACATGTCTAACACATAAATTGCAAAACTCGAGCAAAGTTAGCTATATTATATTTTCTAACGTGTATATATATATATTGCATTTTGTAAACTTTATCTTCTTCTACGCCATTGTCACAGTGAAGAACAATATGAAGTTTTGATTTTTCTCGATTCACTTGTAACCTTATTCAATAATCAGAATCACCTCGTATATTGGTCTAAAACCAGCTTCTGATGCCAAATAACAATAATATACCTTACAAACGACAAAAATACAAATTTAAAATCCATTTAAGGTTAAAAAATACATTTTAAATTGAGATAAAATATAAAGTTTCAAAATAAATTACCCCTTATTTAATAGTTGGAGGTGAGTTTGTTAAATAAAATAAGTCTTATATATTGATTTGAGTTTGTTTATAAAGATAATTTAGAGAGAATACGTTATTTTAAGAGGAAATAATTACAACATCCGCATTATACTTTTTAAAATATAACTAATTTTTAGCTAGGATTATATCATGTGTGAACTACTCATAAATATATAGTCAAATTTATTATTACCACATAATATCCAAAATTGGTAAAGTTCCAATAGATACTTGGACCAAGGTGAAAAACTACAAGTAACTCTCTTCTTATTTTTTGAACAAAATTTTATATATCATACTTTTTTTCTTTAAAATATCGGTATCTTTCGAAGCGTAGCTCGGGAAAAAAATGAAAGTACGTTGTTTTTTATATATTTTAAGACGAATAAAACTAGATCCATTAATGATTTTTTATTCGTTTTCACTAGAAAACATGTGAGACGAGGCATAAAAATATGCATGATGTGCTATAATAAATCATGCGAGACCATGCATAAAAAATATGTTAGACTGAGCATGAAAAACATGTGAGACCAGGAAAAATAAATCATTGCGAGACTATATATAATAAAATTGAGATAAGATGCATTATTAATCATGTGAGACCATACGTGATAAAGTTGAGATACCATACATTATTAAATCATGCGAGACCAAACATGATAAAGTTGAAAGATCATACATCACTAAATCATGTGATACCAAATATGATAAAGTTGAGAGACCATACATTATTAAATCATGGAGGCAAGACATGATAAAGTTGAGAGACCATACATTATTAAAGTATGCGAGATCAGACATAATGATAGTGAATAGATGTGAGACCAGCATAATGAAGTGGAGAAATACGAGACATATACTATTTGATTATAAAGATGCGAGACGGGCGTTACTAGGTATGGTGAGAAAGATAAAAAAGTATTATCAATGGATCTAGTTTTGTTCGTCTTAAAAAACAATATTGGATCTCGCATGATTTAATAATGCATGGTCCTAGATGATTTATTATGACTCGTCTGCGTCTTTTTTATATATATGGTCTAGCATATTTTATGCATGGTCTCGCGTGTTTTTTTTATTCCTTGTCTATCATGTTTTTATATTTGTTCTAGCATGTTATTTATGGCTTGTCTCGTATGGATCGAGTTTTTTTCGTCCTAAAAAGATAAAAAAAATATATCATCAATGGATCTAGTTTTGTTCGTCTTAAAAAACCAAATTCGATGATATTTTTAGATTTTTTTCGAGATACAATTTGAAAGACATAGACCTTTTAAAAATAAATTAAAAAGATAAAATAAAAAAGAGAAGAAAATTTGGTTCAAAGAATAAAAAGTTGTTACGCGGCTGTCCATCAAACATAAATATTTTATGTATTATTAGAAAAATAAATATTTAAATTGAGTTAAGTAGATAAAATAGGTATTAAATAGGTAATGGTAAAACTTAAAGTACTATATTACACTATTTGGTGTGACGCGACTTCGATGAGATTCACTCTATGTCTTTTTATGAAAATAAATTTAAAACTCTACAAACTTTTTATTTGAAAATAATAATTTATAATTAATAAAATATACTTTATAAAAAAAAATTTAACTCATTTATAATTAAGCAGTTCTTTATATCAAAGATTAAATAAAATAATTATATTAACTAAAGTAAAAAAAGAGTAATATGAAAAAAATAATTATTCAAATATTTTGAAGTAAGAAACATTATATATTGCTTTCTTTTTATATTCGGTCTACTTATACCGTATACTGTTGGTAGCCAATTATACTTTTATTTTTGGAAAGTATTGACTTAAATCATTAACATCATGATTCGTTCTAATATTTTAGTGTCGACTAAGTTCGTTAATGTTAGAAGAAGTTTATAATGCGGAATAGTTGAGTCAAAAAATTTCAAAATTAAAAAAAAATTATTTTCATTAAAAAGTAATTAAGTTTAAGATTTATAAGTTTGGTATTTTATTTATAATATATAATCCATAGTTTGGATTACAAAGTTTTTAATAGATTTGGGGTTGTAGTTTGTTTATTTTTCAGATTTGATTAATGTATAATTATTTGAGTTTTTTATTTCATTTTTAAAAATATCAATTTTTTTAACATATAAATTATAGTTTAGATTAAAAAATATTGGATTATATATTAATTATAAAACGTAGTATTTTTTTCCAAAAACTATTGTCCTTTATTAATAAGTTTGTAAAATTACAGGGTTTGTTTGTGAACAAACTATATCAATTGCACTTAATAGAAAACACCCAAGAATGAAATCCATCTTGAAAATTCCAACATTTGACTTGCAGACTTCCATGGTACCTTTGATCCAGCCTTCTCCAGAACCATTGGAGATCACCAAAAACAAAACCTCAACTCTCCCTCCTGCTCCTAATATAACCTAATCGATGCTTTCAAGAAAGACGACCGGTTTCAATTGATTAAGAGCAAATGAATGATCGAAATTGATGTTTTCCCTTAGAATCAACGTCTGTTTCGCGACCTAATCTACAACTTTGTTCTGCTCACGAAATACGTGCTTAATTGTCAAGTCCGAAATAATCAGCTTCATGCAACAGTTAATAATTGGGTCCAAGTACCAGATCGATTTTCCTCTTCCAATCAGCTCCACCAAAATGCTAGAATCAACTTCAATGTCGAGGTTAACGATGTTCAGATATTTCCAGAGAAGCAAACCATCCATAAGAGCCATGGTTTCAGCAACAATTGTTGTGTTCTTCCCATAAATTCTTCCAGATCCTTTAAGAATGACCGCATCATTGTTTCTGATAACCCCGCCACCACTAGCCTCTCTTGTTGTCATCGAAGCTCCGTCCGTGTTTAGTTTATACCGATTAAGCTTTGGAGAAACCCATTTAAAAGATAATGGTATCCTCTGCTTGATTTGATGAACATCGCAACCCAAAAGAATTGCAGCTCTGAAATCCTTTCCCCAGTGTTTCTTCATTAGTAAGTTCAAATTGTTTAGACTAATTAAAATGTATATCACATGATTAATCAGTGATATAGGAGTTATGTTTACACCCTGATGCTTCTTCTGGTTTTTTTCTCTCCAGATAGCTCAAGCAATAATCGCTAGGATGATGGATCGAATGTTGTAGGATTTATTCGAAGAGCAGTACCAGGTACGAATTAAATGGTGAAGCGTCATATTTCTTGAGATTTTTATTCCCAGAATAGCACTGAAATAATTCCAAACAGTCCAGGGTTGGTTGCATTGGACCATAACATGTTTTGTGCTTTCTTCACTGTAACAGAACTGGCATTTTAAAGCTATTGAAGTCTCATTTTCTGCAAATCAGTTGGTATCCAGTTAATCAGAGCTCTCCAAAGAAAGAAGCAGCATTTATTTGGAGTTACAACATTCTAAGTCTTTCTATAAAGGTTTGACTCATTACCCTGAACTCTTATTACATTCCATGTTTTATTTGTGTTAAATTTCCCATCAGTAGTTAAAGCCCACGTTATTCTGTCTGGGTTGTTTAGGTTGATCTTAAGGATACTTGAGACCACATGGTAAGGGACAATAGATATTAGTTTGTCCATATCACAACCATCATTAGCCCAACAGTTGTTGATTTTAGTGTTTTCATACAAGCCCACTTTTATTGAAATAAATCAAAGCTCTCTTTGTGCACCATCTGTCCAACCAGAAATCGATTTCCCCACAACCTAGAATCCAAAAACTGAACTTGTCTACTTTATCTTTAATCCAAGTGATTCTAATACAGACTCTTGACCTTCTACTAAGAATAGGGCAGCAATAAGATGCTTATCCTTGCAGTATATAGAAATCATAAGCTTTAACCATAGTGTTGTATTATATCTTAGGTTAAACCAAAGCTTATAAAAGTATGTCTCCTGCAAATCTTCAATCTTCCTCATGTTAATTCCACCTTCAGCATATGCTTTGCTAATATTGTTCCATTAAGCCCACTTAATAGCATTAGTCTCAATCTTGTTGCCCCATAAGAACTTATTGTATAAGTTCTCAATCCTCAAAATTATTGCTTCAGGAATAGTTGTGTTCTGAATGTCGTACAAGGGTAAAGCTAAGAGAACTGATTAAATTAAAATTAATCTCCCCCCAAAAGATAGAGTGCAACTATCCCAATCAATGATCATTTATCTGATTTTTGAGACTAAGTTGTCAAAATCACTGATTCCACGTTTGTTGCTAATCGTCACTCCAAGTATTTAAAAGGTAAAAGTTTGTGTCTGATTCCAAAGCTTCTTTCAACTTTATTTATTTTTTGAGATGTCATGTTTTTTGCAATTATTTACTTTGACTTATCTCTGTTTATGATCTGACAGGAAATGCTTTGGTAATGGGCCAGAAACTGGGAGATTTTGGAGCAAGAAAGAGTTGAACTATTGCAGAATATACTTGGGTCATCAGCAAACGCCAAACAAGGTATGATCTGGTTACCTCTTGATTTATTTCTAACTGTTATGTGATCATCATTCATATTCTTAAGACCCCTTATTAAACAAATTGGGGGGCAAAGGCCCCCTGTTTTAAACCCTGGTTCGACCTGAGAAACCCTTTAGTAGCTCCATTAACAATTACAGAAAAAGTGATTGTTAGTAATATTTTTATTTATAATCTTAATAAATATTTGACGAAACCCAAATTCCTTGAGAATTGTTTGAAGAAACCTGTGAGACAACCTGTCAAAGGCCTTCTCCATGTCAATTTTCAAAATTAGGTTGCTGCTTCTTTTTGTTTTTAGCTTTAGGTCATAACAAAGCTCATTTCAATAAGTATATTCTCATGAATATTTTTATTAGTGAAAAAGCCCATTTCTCCTCAAAGATAAGCCTTAGTAAAATCAGAGCCAACCTCTTGTTGATGATTTTAGAGTATATTATGTTAAGAAGAGTAGTCAGACTTATCGGATGAAAATCCCTCAATGTCTTTGGAGAACTAACTTTGGGTATAAGGAAAATCACAGAAGCCTGAATCCCAACAAGAATCCTACTTCTTTTAAATATCTCTTTCATAGAAGCACATAAGTCATATGAGATTATATGCCAGCACTCTTTATAAAACTTTCAATTGTAACCATCTGGACCAACTGGTCTATTAGGGTTTAGATCACAAACAACACTGTAAATTTCATCTTTGGTGGGAATTTCAGTCAATATAGCGTTATCCTCTTCAGTAACTAGTTTAAGAATAACATAAAAAAAATCAACATAGTCAGTATCACTATTAGTATTAGTTAATAGAGATTGAAAGTATGGTATTGTAGAGTTGGTGATTGTTTTCTGCTCTTCCAACCATTGAAATTCATCCCATATTCTATGAATCTTATTTTTTAGCTCTTTTTTTACTAGGTTATGAAAGAAAGTGAAGTTCTTGTCACTGTCCTTCAGCCACAAGGTATGTGTTTTCTACTCCCAAAATATTTCTTCCCTTGCAAGCAGCTTCATGTGAGTTTCATTAGCCATGTCAAGATGAATTTTATCAGCAACGTTTTTAGAATCTTGATACTTAATTTCAATAAAAGTTATATTCTCTTCAATTTATTTGATAGAGTCAAAAACATTTCCAAATTCATTCTTATTCCAGTTCTTCAGATCTCCTTTCAATCTCTTTAACTTCCTCCAAAAGCTTTGTAAAAGATCCCCAGACATAGGACTAGACCAACTTCCTTCAACTGTATCCAAGAACTTAGGGTGCCTTGTCCACATATTTAGAAACTTGAATGAAGAATTGAAAATATCATGGCTGGATGAGATAGTTATGCATATAGGTGAGTGATCTGAACACGTACTGGCCAAATGAACCACCTTAGTGTTGTCAAAGTAGTTGATCCAGGAATTATTATAGAGGGCCCTGTCCAACCTTTTCCACTTCCTACCATTAGTCCATATGTACTTTGAACCAGAGAATCCCTCATCCATTAGATTGCAATCCAAAATTAAGTTACTAAAATCATCCATGCTCCTTATGCAAGTTCTGGTGCAGGATAATTTCTCTTCAATATTAAGAGTGGTATTAAAATCACCAACCATAATCCATTCAGTGTTATCATTGGCTCTTCGTAATAATTCCCATAAATCAAGCCTTAGAGATTTGTTGCACTTTGCATAAACAACAGATAACCTGAATTTTTTATTTATTGTAAAGTAACTTACATTTGCATTAACTAACTGCTCTTCATTGCGTAGGATTTCAACCTCATAATCTTTAATCCACAATAACCAAATATTATTATTGACATTGCTAAGTAATGCTTGTAACCAATTTTCTTAGCCATATGAGAGATCTTAGATGAATGAATTAAATGCTCATTAATAGTCCTGAAGACTGGGTTTTGGGATCTCTTTAGAGACTTCAATCTTTCAATAGTATGCTTATTCCCCACTCTCTGACATTCCAGTTTAGCAACTTGATGGTCATTTATATGATTTTGGTTTAACAGCTTTTTTTCAGCTGTAAGAGTCTAAATGAGGTAGGGCCTATGCTGTTCCAAATTCTGGTCTTCTTCACTTTCTCGTTTAGCACTTTTAGGAATTCCTCACTTTGTACTTTCATTAACTCATCTTTTTTCTGCTCTTTTGTAGGAGATCTTGGCAGACAACCCGTTGTTTCTTTGTTTGGAGAGTTAGTAACCAGGTTGAAATCAGAATTAGCTTTCTCAACATCAAATAAAGATCTTATTTCCATCGTATGTAGAGTTTCAATCATCTCAGGATCAATGTTGAACTGCTTCCCATTCTCTTCAGTTCCAGAAGACAGATCTTCAACTTTTGACATAGCATTTTGATCTGTATCTGTATCAAGAGTAGGCCTGTTTGTATTGAGAATTTTATAATTTTGATCAACAACCTCCATTATTTTTTCAGTATCAATTAACACTAATTTCAACTGATGCATTGTACTATTGTTTTTATCAATCAAATCAGAAGCTTGTTTAATGTAATCTATCTTTTCTTGTTGAGTTTGTTATTGATTTAAAGGATTTTTTCTTACAAACATTTTATTATGCCCAATATGTTTGCATATATTACAGTTGCTAGGATGTGAGCCATAGATAACTTCCAAGCAGAATTCATCAACAACACCAAACTTGATCTGTATATTATGAACCAAAGAATTTGATATATTCAGTTCCACCCAAAACTGAACGTAATTAAACGTGACTCTATTGACTGGAGGGATCCAAATTTTCAAAGGCGTACCTAGACTTCGCTATTTCCAGTATCGTACCTTCGTTATACATGAATTCTTGCAAATTGGCTAACGTTACTAAGATTGGTGTTAACGGACTCTCACTGTTAGGATCAAATTTAGTACTCAATTTGAGTAATCGCATAGTTTTCTCTCCTAATTTCCAAACATTGTGAGACCATAATCTTTTCAATTCAATGTTTTCAAATTTGATAAATACATGCATGTAGTCCCATTGAGCCACATTGAAGGAACTGGACAAGTTGAACTTGCCTAGAAACTCTTTAATAACTTCATACTTTAGCTTTCCGTAAGTAAATTTTCCTACGACCGTATGCTTTGATATCTGTTGGAGATGCTCTCTATCTTCTTTCACGAAATTGATTATCATTGAATCCTGATTTTGAGTAACAGAGACATATCTGTAAAAAGATCCCTGACTTCTTGTTTTCAACACATCTGCAAACGAGTTCGTTGTATCACCATGCTATGTTTCTTTCCTGTAACCACTGTTATAACTTGATTTTTTGAAAGCGTGATTGAAGATCATATTTGTTTCAAAGAATTATTTTAACTCATCATTTTGCTGTTGTTGTTCTTGATTTTATTTCAGAAGCATATGATACTCTCTTTCAAAAATAGATACATCGATAGGAAGGGATCTTGATGAGCTTGGTGAATTCGAAATCGGAATTGAATAATTAATCTCTCCCTCTTCCATGGTAGAATTCATCTCCCAATGAAGACAATCTAAGTAAGATTTGCTTCAAAATCTGAAGAGACGAAACTTTGTTCTTGGTTTCTTGAAAGAGCCATTCATTTAAAAATATAGTATGAATATATATATATATATATATAATTATTATATGTTATTTTACTGCATTTTAACTGCAAAATTAAAAATAATCGGATTGTAAAATTAGTCTGAAAAATATTATTAGGATCCAATTGCATAAAATTTTATCATATATTATTATATATAAAAATATATACATATATTTTTTATATATGTATAACTATTATATATTATTAGGAATAATGGAGTTGTAAATTTTGGTTACGAATAAACTAATTGATTTTAGTCGTTAAATACGAGTCGCCTAACAAAAAAGGTCGTACAGAAATAAAATTTCGATTGCGAAAGGAAAATTATGTTACGGTTTTTGCTTTTTATATTTGTCATAATTTTTTAAATCATAGCTAAAAGAATTAAAAATATTATTAATTTAATTTTAAAATATATAACTGTTTTTTATTCAAATTTGGGCTTTATTGATACTTTTCCAACTTTAGAGTGCAAATTGGGAAAAGATTAAACAAATGAACTGAATTACAACACTTGGTAGAATAGAACACCCAAGAGCAATAATTGATATCTCACAGCTACTTCCACTGCCACCAACTTCAACAAACCATTTTCAGCAGACCTTCACCGGAAACTCCATCCACCATGCGATCAGCCATTATCCATCTCTATCTCTAATGTAGCCTAACCCGATACTTTCTACAAAAACCATTGTCTTTAGATCGATTGGGGCAGATTCGTGATCGAAGCTGAAATTCCTTCTGGAATTCAAAGCTTCTTTCGCAATCCAGTCAGAAGCTTTGTTCTGCTTCTTGTAAACATGCTTCATCATCATTGTAGAGTCAACCAACTTCCTACAATAGTTAATTATAGGTTCGAGGTACCAGATGTTCTTCCCCTTTTCAATTAGATCAACCAGAAAGCTCGAATCCACCTCGATATCTAGGTTTCTAATTCCCAGAGTCTTACAAAGAATTAAACCATCCATAAGCACCCTGGCCTCAGCCACAATCGAACTGTTCTTCCCATAGACTTTACCAAAACCTCTAATAATAACTCCGTCGCTGTTCCTGATGATTCCACCACCACTGGCCTCCCTCGTAACAGTCGAAGCACCATCAATATTCATTTTGTAACGATTCAACTTTGGAGCATTCCATTTTAAGGATAAAGGAGGTCGATACATATTCTGACAAATATCGCAGCCCAGAAGGATTGACTTGTTGTAGTCCTTACCTCAATGCTTCATTCGTAGTAAGTTTGAATTACTTAAAGCTGTAATAATGTAAATTATCTGTTTTATTAGAGAATTAGAAGACACATTAATCTTCTTATGTTTTCTTTGATTACGAGCTCTCCAGATGATCCAAACCACGATAGAGGGAATGATTGATCTCAAACTACTCCTTTTTACAGAAGACCAATACTAGGTACGTATGATATGTTGGATTGTTATATTTCTGCTGATTTTAATTCCCATAATACTGCTAAAGTGATTCCAAATAGGCCAAGATAGATTGCAACTAACCAGAATGTGATTGTTTCTTTCTTCTTGTTTGCAGAAAAGGCACTTTGATGCCAACTGGAAATGTATTCTCTGCATATTAGTTTCAATTGGAAGCCAGTTCATCAATGCCCTCCACAACAGAAACAAGCACTTTTTTGGAGTTGCATTGTTCCAAGTCATCTTCCACAGGTTAGACATATTTTCTTTTTCTCGAATGACATTCCATGTAGACTTCGCATTAAATTTTACATCATCAGTTAAATCTCACATAATTCTATCAAGAGTATCATTTAACTTGATCTTGATGATATTTTCAATAATAGTATAGGGGACAGTGTAGTTAAGCTTGTCTAAATCCCATCTTCCTCTTGACAAATACTAGTTAACCTTAGTGCATTCATAAAGGCTTCTATTGTCAGTTGCATTAAAGTATATTAGAGCTTTTTTAGTGCACCATATGTCCAACCAAAAGTCGATATTCCCACATCGAGGAACCCCGTATATATGTTTATCACCTTCATCCCTTATATCAGTAATCCTGGCCCAAACTCTAGAGCTTCTGATAGGAGTAGTAGCAATAATAGGGTGTTGACCATTACAGTAGATAAAGGTTATGAGGTTTGACCAAAGAGAACTGTTAGCCCTGAGATTAAACCACAGTTTGTAGAAGTAGGTTGTCTGCAAGTCTTCAATCTTTTTTATGTTGACACCACCTTCAGCATAAGGTCTACTGATCTTCTTTGAAGTAGCCCAGTTGATAGTTTTAGTTTCCATCTTGTTACCCCGTAGGAATTTATTGTAGATGCTTTCAATTATGTGAATAACAAATTTTGGGAAGTCTTGTATTTTGGATCTAGTACAAAAGAAGAGCAGATAGAATAGTTTGAATTAAAATCAATCTCCCCCCCAAAGGATAGAGTGCTACCATCCTAGTCAATAACTCTATCTCTTATTCTAGTAACCAGGCTGTCAAAGTCACTAACTTTGTTTTTATTTCCAATCATAACACCTAAGTATTTAAAAGGCAGAAAACTGTGTTTAATTCCAAACTGTCTTTTAATACTGTTGATGCAAGATAGAGTAGTATTCTCAGAAACAATCAGCTTAGATTTATTGCAATTGATAATTTGACCAGAGCTCTTTTGATAATGTAACAGGAATTCTTTTATCTTTGAGCAGGAGAGATCAGAACTGTTGCAGAAAATAGTCAGTCATCAGCAAAAGCCAGTATAGGAATTGACAGGTTACCTCTAGATTTAAATTTGATTGAATTGTCTTCATCGTTAATTCTTTTCAGCCCTCTTAGTAACTACTCTTCAGCAAGAATAAAAAGGCTTGAGGACAATGGGTCCCTTTGCCTTAAGCCATGGTTGGATCTGAAAAAAAACCTTTATCGCCACAATTAACTATAACAGAGAAGTAGTTGTTACATATGTTTCTCATAATAATATCAGGGAAACCCTGACCATAACCAAATGCCTTTAGAATAGAATGAATGAAACTGTGAGACAACCTATCAAAGGCTTTCTCCATATCAATCTTTAATATAATATTATTGCTGCCCTTAGTCTTTAGCTTGAGATCATAACAAAGCTCCCTAGTGAGAAGTATATTCTCTTGGATACTTCTCTTAGCCACAAATGCACCCTGTTCCTCATATATCAGCTTAGGAAGAAACATAGCTAGTCTTTTGTTTATCAGTCTTGAATATATTCTATTGAAGAGAGTGGTGAGACTTATAGGACAAAAATCACACCAGAATATAGGAGAACTGGTTTTAGGGATAAGGCAGATGGCAGTAGCATGAACACTAATAGGAACCTCTTCCCCCTTGAAAACCTCAATGACAACATCACATAGATCATCCCCAATAATGAGCCAACACTCTTTGTATAACTTAGAATTATACCCGTCAGGCCCAGCAGCTTTATTAGAGTTCAAGTCACCAATAATACTGTGAATCTCATCTTTGGTATGAATCCCAAGCAGCATTGAATTTTCCTCATCATAGATTAGATTAGGGATTACATTAGTAAGATAGAATTGTTAGTTTCACAGTCAATATCATTGTTCATTAAGGAATGAAAATAAGAAACAACAGAGTTAGAGATAGCTTCCTGGTCATCTAACCACTGTGAGCCATCCCATATTCTTTGTATTTTATTCCTCTTGATTCTCTTTTTGACAAGATTATGAAAAAACTTAGTATTCCTGTCATTGTCTTTCACCCATGTTGTATGAGTTTTCTGCTCCCAAAAGCTTTCTTCCCTAGCAAGTAATTCAAGATAATTAGATTTAGAATTATCCAGATTAACTTTGTCAGCCCTATCATTCAAATTTTGATACTTGACTTCTAGATAGACAATCTTTTCTTCAATCAGTTTGATTGAATCAAAGATATTACCAAAGTCCATCTTGTTCCACACCTTCAACTTCTCTTTAAGCCTCTTTAGTTTCCTCCAAAACTTCTAAACAAAATTCCCATTCATAGGACTCAACCAACTATCTTTAACTACTTTAAGAAAATTAGGGTGTCTGGTCCACATGTTAAGAAACTTGAAGGCCGGCCTTACTCTATCAGTATTAGAAATCATAAAACTAATAGGGAAATGATCAGAACACGTCCTAGCTAGGTGGACAACTTTAGTACAATCAAAGTAGTTTATCCAATCTGAGTTGTATAAAACCCTATCCAACCTTCTCCACTTTCTGCCATAAGACCATGTATACTTAGAACCCAAAAACCCTCCATCAATTAAGCTACAATCCAAGATCAAGTCACTGAAATCATCTATACTACTCAAACAAGTACCAGTGCAAGATAACTGCTCATCCAAGTTAAGAATAGTGTTAAAATCCCCAACAATGATCCATTCAGTATTATCATTGAACCTTCTTAGGGAATTCCATAGATCTATCCTCAAAGACCTACTGCATTTAGCATAAACAACAGAAATCCTAAAAGATTTATTCATATTAGTGAATTTAATAGAGACATGGACTACATGCTCTTCATCAGTAACAATATCAACTTCATAACCATCTAACCAAAGCAACCAGATTTTATTATTGATGTTTCCAAAGTAATTCTTATACCCTATCTTTCTAGCCACCTCAGAAATCTTTGAAGCATGAATTAGAGGCTCTTGAATAATTATAAAACCAGGCTTCTCAGATCTCCTTAAAGATCTTAACCTTCTGATTGTCTATTTATTGCCCAGGCCCCTATCATTCCAGTTAAGAAGCTTAATTGTCATTTAGAAGATTTAGGTTTAGCAGGTCTTTTTCAACTACAATAATTTGGATGATATAGGACCTTTACTATTCCAAGATCTTGCTTTCTTCAATTTCTTAGATTTTGTTAAATCTTTGCTTAGATTTATTTGATTGTCATCTAACAAATCTTCTTCATGATCTTTTGTAGGAGAACATTGAAGACTGCCTGTAGTAGTTTCAGTTGGAGAGTTGATACCTATATTCTCAAGGTCATCCTTACCCACAAAAAGAGAGCTTCTTTGGACCATTTGAAGGGCTTCAATCATCTCAGAATCTTCCAAGACTGGCTGCATCTCACACTCCCCAGAAAGCAAATCAAAATCATTAGAAGTGACCACATGATCAAGATTAGACTTAGCCTTATTGAATTTTGTAAACTCTTTGTCGATAGTTTCCATAGTTTTTTCTTTGTCAACAATTAATGACTTCAACTCAGATGCTGTAACTGCATTTTCAATTAATAAATCAGTCTCATTACTAGCAACATTGTCTTTTCCCTGATTAGTTAATTTTCTTTTGCAATCTATGTCCATATGTCCAACATGATTACATATACTACAATAGCTAGGATGAGATCCATAACTGACCTCAAAACACATTACCTCATCTTCCCCAAACTTAACCTGAATATTGCTTATCAAATCTTTCGAAACATCCACTTCCACCCAAAGTCTTACACAATTGATCTTCACACGATTAGCATTAGGAATCCAGATCTTTAAAGGCGTACCCAAGCACTTAGCGATTTCTTGGATAGTACTTTCATTATACATGAACTCAGGCAAGTTCCTAAGAGTAACCCAGACTGGAGTTAATGGACTCTCACTATTTGGATCGAATTCAGTGCTCCACTTCAACAACCTCATGGTCTTGTCTCCTACCTTCCACACATTGCGAGTCCATAGTCTTTTAAGATCTTCCACATTATCAAACTCAATAAAGACGTGTTTGTAATCATATTGACACAGACTGAAATTAGTAATGAACTTGAATCTACTAAAAAACTCTTTGATAATTCAAACTTGAATTTTCCGTAAGTAAACTTCCCAACAATTGTGTGCTTAGACAACTGGTGAAGTTGTTCTTTATCCTCTTTCGAGAATTTAATCACCAGATTACCATCTTCTTTTGAAACAGAGTAATTTTTGTGAAGAATTTTATGCTCGTCATTTTTCAGAATATCCACAAAAGATTTGACATGCTTTTCATTGTTGTTTTCATACGCATGATTGCTGGTTATGTTTGTTGCAGGAAAAAGACTTGTAGACATCTTTCTTTCTACTTTGAACTTCACGAGACAATGCCGGAAACTCATCGGCAAAAACAGAGGGATTGTCAATTGACATTGATTTACAGATAATGGTGAGTTAGAGCTCGGTAAAGACTCAGCAATCTCTCATTCTTCCCTTGTGAAGGAATTTATCATGAATTGAAACAATCTAAACAAGATTGATTGATTCTAGGTTGATAGATTTTCAAGATACTGTTTCTTTATAGAGAGAGTCTCCATCCTCTAATACGAAGTATAGGGTTAATAAAGAAATTAAGGATCTTTAAAATATATAACTGAATGTAAAATGCATTAAATAAATTAAAAATATTCTTATCACTTGATATATATATATATATTTTGATGGTTATCTGTAACTATATACTAAAAACTAAAAGATTATACTGAAACAATAACCTTATACTAAAATATTGTGGCCACAACGGAATTGATGACGTGCAATAAAATAGTGCAAACTTGACAATAGAAATTGATCATAAAAAATCGTATGTTGATAAAAAGAGTCGCAGATATCTGCCGTGACGCATCCCGTTTGCCCCCTCTCCTCGAAATAAAGTATTAACTATCTGAATAAACAGATCTTGATGCGGTTGGAAAAGATAGTAAGCCACACTTAAAAGAGTCAAAGTGTAAGTGAGAACTGTAAGCTAGAGCTGCAAAATGGCGATCCCTATACCAAATCGCCAGCTTTTTATCAACGGCGACTGGAAAGAGCCTGTCCTCAAGAAGCGTATCCCCATCACCAACCCTGCCACCGAGGAACTCATCGGTACTACACTGTCTTTCTCCTGACTCACTTTGTTTAGATCCAAAGAGTGCTTTGCTTTGTTTCTACTTGTAGCAATTTAAAATCACAATAAAATGAGCTCATTTGATTAGTCAATTAGTGTTTGTATAGATTGCAGATCGTGACTTCTATTCTTCCAATTCAATCTCGATACCACTGAACTGAGTGCTATGCAAAACTTTTAAAGTTGGGTGGTTGATAGTTTGCCAGGAAAAATTAGAAGTATAAACTTTTATGATATCTGAACGTCCTGTCTTTGCTTTCAATTTGCTTAATAACAGTAAGACGAAAAGGGATGAATGTGTTGTTGATTCAAGTTTCCTTTAAAAAAAAAATTAAATAGTCTAAGCTGTTATTGGGTCATGTTTAGGTTATATCCCAGCAGCTACAAGCCAAGATGTAGAGCTTGCAGTTGATGCGGCACGAAAAGCCCTTGCTAAGAACAAAGGAAAGGATTGGGCAAGAGCTCCTGGGGCTGTTCGAGCCAAGTACCTGCGAGCTATTGCTTCTAAGGTATTAGTTTATTCACTCGTCTAGCAATTGGATATTTTCTTTACTTGGAACATTAATTTAAACCCAATCTCTTGTCTATTTTAGTTTGCCTTTTTTTGTTTGGTTTCTTCGTATGCTCACGTAATTAAACTTGTTTCACCTTTTCGTGGTTCATATGTTGTGTACAGGTAACCGAGAGAAAGTCTGAGCTAGCAAAACTTGAAGCACTTGACTCCGGTAAACCACTGGATGAAACATCATGGGACATGGTAGGGTTGTGACCTGTTTGGTAAATCTTTTTTGAAAGTTTTTGTACTGCATAGTTTTTAGGGTTTAGCTCATGTCCTGCAGGATGATGTTGCTGGATGTTTTGAATTCTACGCAGACCTTGCTGAAGGTTTAGATGCAAAGCAGAAGGCTCCTGTTTCTTTACCAATGGAGACCTTTAAGAGTTATGTACTCAAGGAACCCATTGGTGTTGTAGGGCTGATCACCCCATGGTATTTACCATATTGACCTTGCTAACTTAGTAGCTATCTTTACATTTGATCTAAGGGCTTTATTAGATAATAAATGGTGACATAATAATATCAAGTGTCATTTTCATAGTTTTCAAGCATGCTATTTATTTTCGAGACAGTCTTAAATTTCCTTTTATATGTAAAGGAATTACCCACTTTTAATGGCTGTGTGGAAAGTGGCTCCTGCCCTTGCTGCTGGATGTGCCGCAATACTCAAGCCGTCTGAGTTAGCGTCTGTGTATGTACTCATTCTTCTTACTTGCTAGTAATTCCAGTTTGAATGTCGCTTCAGCTTTACAAAGTTGCGAGGCTATTTTGGTTTCACTTTCAGGACCTGTTTGGAGTTGGCTGATATTTGTCAAGAGGTTGGTCTTCCTGCTGGTGTCCTGAATATCCTGACTGGATTAGGCACTGAAGCTGGTGCGGCTTTGGCATCTCATCCCCATGTCGACAAGGTTTAGTTTTTTTTATCAACATATTTTTTCAATGGGTTCGCCGTGAAGTTGAATATTGATAACTATTCCGGGAACATAATTAATTTTTGGATCTATAGTTTAATGCTTGAGCTGTCCTATCGCTAACAAGTTAGTTCTTAACAGATTGCATTTACTGGAAGCAGTGTCACGGGGAGTAAAGTAATGATAGCTGCCGCTCAATCTGTTAAGGTATGCTAAGCTGACTCGTTCAAGATATTTGTTTTCTCTATACATGGTACATAATATGTGTTTTTTTACTGACAGCCTGTTTCTTTGGAGCTGGGTGGAAAGAGCCCTATTATTGTGTTTGAGGATGTTGATCTTGACAAGGGTGAGTCTGAAGCAGACTGTCAAAAATATCAGATTGTATAATATATCTCAGATACATGAATCTCTTTCCTATATTTAGATTATGATTTCAGGCATATTTTTTTTTGAAGTTGTTTACTATAAGATCATTATTTTATGTTGATATTAATTCTTAGCTTGTTAATGATATGGACAGCGGCCGAATGGACCCTCTTCGGTTGTTACTGGACAAATGGTCAAATCTGTAGTGCAACATCCCGTCTTCTAGTACATGTAAGTCTGTAAGAAACTTATTTTGTATGCTCTTTTCTTTCGATCGACTGTTACACCCTTGATACGATTCTATATTCTATCACCCCTGCCAGAAATGAAAGTATATTAAGAAGTAATATTGATTAAACCATTGTGCAACTTGCCAATTCGGCTTCCTTCAGCTTGGGTTGGCCTCCCTTGGTAATGAGCCATTGAATCAACAAGTAGCTAGTGCTCGATTTATTTTGAGCTTCCCAACTTGGCCACATAGAGCTAAAATCATCCCAAATAACGGATCTTCAGACAAAAGCTAAGGTTATGTTTTGTACTATAAGGTATATATCTATTATTATTGTGGAGTGTTACCTCATTATACAATAAATCTACGTGAGATGTGAGAAATAAAAGGAACCAAAGACTTTAGAGATGCAATCAGATCAGTAAGAGACAATATACTGGTCAAATTATCAAAATAGCGAGATGATATGCTTATTATATAAAATTTCCCAAAATGCTAGCTAGGCACATGGCCTCCTCCAAGGTCCTCCATCAGCACCTCTCATCATATCAGCTGTTATTTCTTAATTCATAAATCTGCATACGTAGGGAAATTAGTTTGACAAAGTTTGATTAGTCTGTGGCATATGAAAAAGTCAAAATTCCACTTGATGTTTCAGGAAAGCATCGCAGAAAAGTTTCTAGACAAGCTTGTGAAATGGAGCAAAAATATCAAGATTTCCGATCCTCTGGAAGAGGGTTGCAGACTTGGTCCTGTTGTAAGCGAAGGACAGGTAAAAGACTAGCCCTGTATATCTCTTCTTTCTGCCTGTCTCCTATGTGAAGAAGTTAAGTCCTTAATTCAATTCTCTCATAATGCAGACAATGCAAAAGATGAATATTGCTTGCTAACGGCTGTTCAACCAATTAGAATGTATGAAATCTAATGTCTTGACTATCAAACTGAAGTTGCCGTTTCTCAAATGCAACTGAGCTTTACTAGTAAATTAAAAAAGGTCACTAAATCGACAATCACTTATTTTTTGTCTCAGAAACGTAACACTAGATGGCTTCTGAAACATTTTGCCAAATAATTTATTAGTTATTAGCTATAACTTATTGTTTCCTAATACATGTGTTTTGTTATTAACTGTTACATAGTAGATTGTGGTATGTGATATAGCTGTTCCTTCTACAGGGTGTGTAAGAGGTGCTCTATTACAACATTTATTGTTGAAGCTTTAGATTGCCAAATTAAAGGCTGTATTTAACTTTTTCTTGCTTTTTACTGCAGTATGATAAAATACTGAAGTTCATCTCAAATGCAAAAAGTGAAGGTGCGACCATTTTGTCTGGAGGTGCTCGTCCTGAGGTATGATTATTTACTTTCACTACTGTATCTCTTTTTGTCTAAGTCTACTTTTAAACATAAGTTGTTTATGTGATTGACAGCATTTGAAGAAGGGATTTTTTATTGAACCTACTATTATAAGTGATGTAGACACTTCCATGGAAATTTGGAGAGAGGAGGTCTTTGGACCTGTTTTATGTGTTAAAACATTTGCCACAGAGGATGAAGCAATTGAGTTAGCTAATGACACCCAGTAAGTTGATCGCTTATCTGACGAATTAAAATTAAAATACACATCCTCCTTTTTTTTTCATTTCTTAAGCTCTGTCCTTCTCAATTCCTAAATTTTTACCAAACCGACTAACAACTTTGTCCGAATCGAAAACATAAATATGGACATGAATTGTACACCCAAAATCTGGTTTGGTATACGGGTTGGGCCGGTCAGATTTGGCTATTTAAAAGTGACTAGCCCGGGTTGGCTATATACAATAAAAGAAATTACTATTTCCCCAAAGAATAGGGTTAGACCAAGTCGAAGGCGGTAAATGGTTTGGTTCCATTTTTTTCTTACAATCAAAACATGGTTCGGATTGGGACACTAGTCTGTGTCCGGGTCTGGCAGACTGTTACTAGTTACTACAGATATTTGTTTGACATATAACTGGTTTTATCCACCCTTATATGGCTATATCTGATTCTCGTCTGGTAATGATCTTGGCCAATTGTTTGTTGATAATTGGCAGATATGGTTTAGGTTCTGCAGTCATATCCAACGATCTGGAGAGATGTGACCGGGTTAGCAAGGTGAGTTAATTCTACATCAAAATAATCGATCAATATTAAAAAGTTTCATGTGAACAGTATGTTCACTACAATAATTTTGTTAAGTAAACTGACTAAATATGTTCTTGTTCTTTTTCAGGCTTTTCAGGCAGGCATAGTATGGATCAACTGTTCGCAGCCATGCTTCACTCAAGCTCCATGGGGTGGAACGAAGCGTAGCGGTTTTGGTCGTGAATTAGGGGAATGGTACGTTTTTATTAAATCATTCGTATCTCTTTTCTTTTGTTTGTAGAAGAAAATAAACCCTTCTAGCTCGAAATTCTACATAGGCTTATCAAGCCGAATTCGGATACACCCACATGATTCATGATCGACTCGTAATCTATATCAAGCTCGAGTTTTGTAAGCTCAACTCTAATACTATCAAAATATGATAAATTTAATGATTTGTTTTAGCATTAAATGTAACAATTATCAAGAATTTTGTTTGAATACACATGCTGGAGCTTGAGATCAACCTTATCTCTAGTTAGTTCAAATTTTAACGAATCAAACTCGAGCTGAGCCTAACAATAAAATTCGACTTCAAACTTGAGTTTTTTCTTTGATGATGAACTACATCCGAATAACCAGATATGAGGTTTGGCTTGGCTCAAAACCATTGGTTTCTAATTTCAAGTATATCGAAAACCTTATAGCTAACAATGAGGGTATGCTTTATTTTGTAGGGGTCTTGACAACTACTTGAGCGTGAAGCAAGTAACTCAGTATATCTCCGATGAACCATGGGGTTGGTACCAGCCTCCTTCAAAGATTTGAGACTTACCCCGAATAACACCAAATAAAATGTAATGCAATGTAATCGAGTAAAGTAGTGATTGAGGACTATAAATGTGGTTAGAATGTTGCAACGATGTTTGTGTTCTTGTACCACTACTCAGTTTACATTATAATGATCCACCTTCCAACAGGCTTGGTCACACACAAAAGGGTTTAGCTGAAACTTTTAACAAAATATATGGATTTGTGAATTCCGGCGAGTTATTTTGAATTTTCGGCAAAAATGTTATATATAGATGGCGTTATAAAATTAACTATTATTATTATTATTATTATTATTATTATTATTATTATTATTATTATTATTATTATTATTCTTATCTAGGTGTTTATTATTTTATCGCCGAGTTATTTTGTTTTTTTAAGACTAAACCACAGCCACCTAATGCTGAGTTACTGAACTTTTGGCAAAAGTTATATACAGGCGGTGTTATAAAATTAACTTCTATTATTATTCTTACCTACGTGCTTATTATTTGATTGCGAATTTTCTTGCTCATATGGTAGGGATGGCAATTTGGGTGTTGTCCGGCCCGATCCGGTCCGGTTTTGTCAGGTCCGATCTGGTCCGGTTTTGTCCGGTCCGAACATAGAATGGACCGGGTCCGGGTTAAGAAATATTAACCCGCAACCGGGCCGGGCTGGATTCGGGTTTTTAGTTTGTTCGATCCGTTCAGGTCCAAAAATTATAAAAATACATAAAAATTAATATTTTTTATATATAATAACAATAATATATATAAAAAATAAATTAATATATTTAAAATAAATTAAAAAATATTAATATTAATGTCCGCGGGTCGGGCCGGGTTAGCCAACGGACACGAAATAACGGACTTGGGTTTGAAAATACAAGTCCGTAGTGAGTCGGGCCGGGTTCGAGTGTCCAAAAAGTGGACTCGTGCGGACCAGTCCGAACCCGGCCTACGGACAACCCGTTGCCATCCCTAATAGTAAAAGAAAATATAAGAAAAAGAGAAATGATAATACATACTTAGTATTGGTTTTTTTTAAGCAAATAGAACTTGTATATTTCATTGAGAGTTTTACAAAAGCAAGTCTCGAATTGAGAACTTAGCAGAAATACAAGGACCAAAGTCTAATAAGACCAGAATCATAAGTAATTCACAAACTGAAGAGAACCCTAAATTACGACTACGCAACTGAAGCTCTTTTCTTCTCCTCAAATAACTACTATAAGCAGAGAAACACCCGGATTAAATCGAAGATAGAAAATTAGCATGGAAGGGAGCCGAAATCAAGCAGAAGCCCTAACCTACCCATAATCAATGTATCCAATTCCCAGGCTTTCAAGCGTTGTGATAGCCAATAAAGGAATTAGAGCATTGAATCCTTCGAAGGTGTGGTCATGGCGAACTGAAATGACCCACTTAGCAATGCAATCGGCCGTCAGGTTCCGATTTCTTGAAATGTGACGGAGAGTCATGCATCAATAGATTAGGCTTCGACAGATAGCAAACATGGGTTTATGGAGAGGGGCAACAGATCCAGAGACAAGAATTTTGATTAGAGTCAAACAATCAGACTTTATATCAACATGCTACCAATTATCACGTTGAGGAGAAGGGGAAGATTTAACAATCTGATTATCAGAGTTATTTTGATAATCTTGATCCAGACGATGAAGGGCACCTAATATTTCTAGCTCATTTCTTGATGAACTTTCATCCTTTTCAAGACTTAGCGCAAGATTAGCAGAAGTAGTAGGTTCCATAGCAGTATCTTTGGCTGTAATAACAGACTTTATCTTTCTTCTGTAAACTTTACTAAAGGTTTGTAGCTGAGTTACTTTAGGTATTTGTAAATTGGTAGAGCTCTCCTGTAAAGAATCAGTTTGAATAATATCATCAGCTTTTTTAACAGTTTCTTTATTTTTATCTCTTTCTATAGTAGTAGGCAGACACATTTCTATAACTAACACCAACCCAGCACCCATCATTTTCACCGAAACCCACCCACAATCTTCTTTTAAGTTTCTTAGATACATCAATCTCAACTTGGCTCTGGCAGTAACTGTAGCAGTAGATATAGCACGCATTGCTATTGGCTCTGTAATTGTCAGGAACAATTGTTTGATATACTGTGCCAAGAGAGGAAGCAAGGTCTTTAATCACAGAGCTGTTATACAAATACTTTGGGAGCCTTTCGAATCTAACCCACAAGAAGACTATCGGGTTTCATGACTTTTATTGAACTCAGGGCACCACTTTAACAATCTCATGGTTTTTCCGTCGACGCTCCAAATGTTTTTAGACCAAAGAGTGCTGACATCGTCTCTTAAGCAAAACTCGTGACGTGAATCAATGGTGATGAAGCTATATGATCCTTTAAATTTGAAGGATTCAAGAAAAGCATGAAGAGAAGCTCTTTTCGGTATTTCCAGGCTGAATTTTCCGATCAGGGTCGTTCTAGATTGTTGCATGAGGAAATCTTTGGTATCTTTCGAGCATTGAATCAAATTATGGTCATCAGACTCTTTAATGAACTTTGAGAAAGTTTCTTGTCGTGAGTTTGGTTTCAAGATATCAACAAATGATTTCTTGAAATTGTTTTGGTTTTTTATTTCAGTGTTATGAAGAAGAGCAGGATACTCTTAATTGTTGGAAGCATCATGCTCCATAAGAGAACAGACCATTTAAAACACCGGAGTCAATGACAACTATTGCTGGAAAGAACAGCAAGGATCGTCGAAAAAACTCAAATACGGAGAAAAATTGCCAGAGAACAATCAGAGAAAGAGAGAAGACAGAAAGCGCTTCTGAAATTAATGAAAGGAATGCTTTCCCCGAAAACCCCGGCGAAAGATACAGGAAAAGCTTGAAAGTTTTGGAGCGTTTTTCCCTATTAATTCAGTTACTTTTCTTCTAGTATTGGTTTCAAAACCTAAAGTATTTAACTAGAGACTTTAGAAACCAAACTTAATATCTATTTAATAATAAATACTAATTTCGTATTTAATTTTTATTTAGCATTCATATTTTTATAATATTCCAAATATTTTTAGTTATTTATATAAATAATGTTTTCAAAATATTTTTTTATAATATTTCGAATACTCTTCACGAATTATATAAGCTTTTATTTTTTAGTGTCTTAAAATTAAAAGGTACAGAATCATAAACTAAAATAAGGAGGAACAGAATAAAATGTAACAATATATTTTTAGTTAGCAATTTCAATTTTTTTTAATAAGTCACTTATTATATTTTCCGTACCCACCAATCATAGTGTTGCAATAAACTAAATCTTTTTTAAAATTTTCATCGAACACCCATAATAACATTATAAGATATCAAATATTTGTTATGCCTTCCATCGAAGCAGGGGCGGATTTAGGGGGGAGATAGGTATGCCCGGGACAACCCTAAATCAAAAAAATATGTTAAGTATAGTGGTTAGGTTCTCTAGTAGTATATTTGAGGTCTTGGGTTCAACACCTATTGGATACTCACTTTTTTATTTCACTTCTTCTATAATTTTTTTACTTTTTATTTTTACTATATTTCTCAACTTCTCTCAAATAAAAGCTTAACTTCTTTAAATTATTTTATTTCACTTCTTTACGTTCTTTTACTTTCTATTTTTTTTAAATTCTTTTATTTCACTTTTTTATTTCACTTCTTCTTTATATTCTTTAAATTCTCAAATAAAAGCTTCACTTCTTTTTTTCCCTAATAAAAGAGTTAATGAATTTTCCATTGGAGTTTACTTCGATTTACAAAGAAGTAAAATTTGATATTGGATTTCTTTTCCTTAATAAAAGAGTTAATGAATTTTCCATTGGAGTTTACTTCGATTTACAAAGAAGTAAAATTTGATATTGGATTTTACTTCAACTGTGATTCAACAAATCATTGAAAAATTGGGGATTTTCAAACTTACTTCAACTTTGATTCAACAAATCATTGAAAAAATTGGGGATTCTCAAACCCTAGTTTCCGTTTCTATAATAAAATTATATGATATGCATGATTGTTAATCATTCATTCCAAATTGATTGCATATTTCATAGCAGGTTAATGATTAATGAACACGAAGATTTGCAGATGATTGATGTAATATCTTGTCCACCTGCTAAATTGTCAGATTTTTCCTTAGTTGAAGTTTACTTCGATTTTCATTCAACAAAGCAATTAAATTTTCCATTTGGTTTTACTTCAATTTTGATTCAACAAAAAAAAATTGGGAATTTTCAAACCCTAGTTTTCCTTTCTATAAGAAAATTATCTCAGATTTATGTAAAACTTTTATTTGTACAAAAAAACATTAGATATTTAGATTTGTGTACAGACTTTTGAAGCGAGTTTTGTCCTTACCGGTTGCTACCGCAAGTTTTGAGCGAGTATTTTCTCGTATGAAATTGGTGAAGAATGAGTTAAGAAATAGAATAGTCAATTCACGATTCACGGCTTAATGATTGTTCAGTGACATTTGTGGAGAAAGAAGTGTTTTCTACGGTTGATGATCTAGATATTATCCAACGCTTTCAAAGCATGAGTAAGAGAAAAATGCATTTACTTTATAGAATATATTTTCATTTTGAATTGTAACTAGAATATTTACATATTTTTATTATGCAATACTCGAATATTTATATTTTAATGAATTTTTTCATAACATCTTCGGGCATACCTTAAATTTTATTCCTGGATCCGCCACTGACAGTGACGGATTTATTCACCAAATACTGCAAACTAAAATAAGGTGAGAATGAAAGAAAAGTGAGATGGTGGTCTTAAAAACTTAGAAATTTATATATATATTCTAATTATCTTTACTTCTACTAAAATATTAAAATATTATTATCTTATCAAATTATTTTAATTTAAAAGTTATGTATAAATATTTACAATAATAGAACTATTTGATATTAAAAAAAAATTATTAATGGATTAAAGTTTGATTTTATTTTGAAGAAAAAATTCTAAGTTACTAATTTATATATTTAGGATTGGTTTATTGAATTTTAATTTTAATTGAAGTAAACTATTATATGATTCTTATCTCAGAATTCATTTATTTTATAAGTTTAGAAATATTTTAACTTAATTATTTTTATGTTTGATAAAATTTATAGTTTTCAATTGATTTTTAAAATTTTTTTAAAAAATATTTTAATTTTTTATTTATTTCAAGATTAATTTGTATAAATAAAAAATTTATCATTAAACTAACGAACAATAAAATAAAATTTTGTTTTTTCTTTTAACTAACTATATCGATATTATCAGGCGGAAAATTAAGTTTGCAGACATGTTTGACAAAATAACTTATAGATATAATTTTTTGGAATTCTATAATTACTAAGTTGTTACATGCAGATTTGGCGCTTATGTCTTCGCTTTCATTCTCACCTTATTTTAGTTTGCAGTATTTGGTGAATAAATCCGCCACTGGTCAATCATCTTTCTTCTTTCATTCTCACCTCTTATGATTCCACTTCTTTGAAGATTTATTCTTCAACCTCTTATTTCGTGAAATAACATAGACCATCCTCTCTCTTTTTTATTCTCACCCTATTATTGGGTGGTGGAGGTTGATGTAACGGTAGACCACTGGGGTTATGTTAAAATTATTTTTATTATTTTTTAGAAATACTATATATTTAAAGGATAGAAATATTATAAAATGGGATCGAGATTTAACAAGAATAGGACTGTCAACGGTTTTCCAGAATCGAGAATCGGACCACGACCGAACCGATAAAGATCGGATCGAGAACCGGACCGAACTTTAACGGTTCGGTTCACGGTTCTATTCTAAAAACCAAAAACCGATTAGAAACCGAACCGATAAAACCGATATGGAATCGAACCGATAAAACCGATATGGAATCGAACCGATAAAATGGTAGAACCGATAGAAAATCGGACCAATAAAACAGTTAGAACCGATTATTTATTATTATTATTTATTCTTTTATAAATTATAGTACCAAAATTAATAGTTAATTACCAATTTTTACCAAAATCAAAAGATTAACTTATAAATTTTAGTTTTTATATCATTTATTTCAATAAAAAAATTAAAAATCAAATTTTAATTGGATTTAATATTTTAAGTGGATCGAACCGGACCGATAACAAACCGAACCGAAATCGGACTGAATCGGGACCAGACCGAATTCGGACCGAACCGGAACCGGAACCGGAACCGAACCGAATCGGACCAGACCGAACCGAATCGAAAGCTTAGCGGTTTGGTCAGGTTTTAAAAATTAGAACCGAAAGCTTATTATCCGGTTCCGTCAAAACCCGGACCGATAACAGCCCTAAACAAGACTGGGTCGAGATCCGTCTAGTCTAAATCTAACCAAAAAATGGGTCTAAATATAGTATATTCTTTTTTAGGAAAAACCTAAAAAATCCTTAATCGCAGCTTTTCAAAAATATTTTCAAAAATCTTAGAATAACTTTATTCGCATCTTTTCAAAGATCAATTTCGGAGGAACTAGTAAAGATTCGATTTGTTTATGTGCAATTAACGTTTCAAATATCAAGATTTCTCGAGAGTAATTTTTCAACTTGTTAATTAGTTATAAACTCATGATTTCAGGACTTTCTTGAGTTAGAATATATCTTTAGGTTGTGAAATTTTCGGGAAGTTGATTTTACAAGTTGTGGGTGTTAGATGTTTTAAGAAGATGCAAGACCTCTGTTTAGATATGTTAGAAAGATACGAGATAAAACTTGCTACAATTAAGAGATGTGAGACAATGCATGATGTAATAGAGATACGAAAAATGTACTACTGGATGATGCGAGATGCTAGACATGTAAGGCTAGCTACAATCGAGAGATGTGAGACTGGACATAAAGTAGTTTTTATATGCTAGACTTGTACTGATGGATGAGACAAGATGCGAGACAATTCATGATGTAATGGAGAGATGTGAAACATGTACTACTTGATGATGCAAGATGCGATACATATACTGATGGATGAGCGAGATGTGAAACAAGGCTTGCTACAATCGAGAGATGCAAGACTGTTACTAGAGACGCGAGGCGTGAGACGAAATACGAAATATGAAATACGAGAGACGAGAGATGAGAGACAAGAGACAAGGGATAATAGACGAGAGAAGGGTGTGAATCGATTTCTAGACTTATAGAGAGAAGGAACAAGAAAGGTCATGGGAAGAAGAAATTATTATGTTTATTTGAGAGCTCTTTATTTATAGTTGAAGGTATTTTTGTTTGATATAATGGTACATATACTTATCGGTAACCTCCAATATATGGGTGCTAGTTGGTGATGAGATATGTGTATGGGTATTAAGTAGTAATTCACTTTATTTTGAACGTATTTTAAATTTGAATTTTTTAAAAAAATTATATAAATTCATAGACTCACTAGGAGAAAAGTACTAAGATAGTATATACATTTTATACCTTAGTAAAATAAAAATATAAAAAGGAATTTTTCCATATAATTGGTTAATAATTATAAAATGGATATGACTATTTCTCGTAATATACTTCACACCATTAATTTTAGATATTTTAAAATATATTTTATATAAAAAATAGAACAAATACCAATAACTATCCAAAATCAAACATATTTTATATTTAGCATTTTATTTATCATTTATACCTACCAAAGAGTCAACTAGTTTTGCTATTTACTACATAATGTCCAACTAATGACTATATGCGATTGATTTTCTTTTTACAAAATTAAAATTTTCATTAAATCTTGAATTAGGTCTCCCTCTCTTATTCTTCTCTTTCAAGATTCACATGATTTGTTTTGTCTTTTCTTTATTATGTCTTATAATCTCTATAAAACAACAAAAATAAAATTAGCATTCTCTCTGTTATCGGATGTGTTGCACTTTTAATGGTAAGAATATTGCTACTTAACAAAAAAAGTTTTAAAAAGTTGTAATGGTGCTTATTTTTTTGTGATGCAAACATTCATCATGGAGCACATGAATGTTGTGCAAGCACAAGCCATGTCTAACATGATCTCAAGATGCTTCAAATGATGGGGATTGAAGTCCAAATCATCAACCATTTATATAATTTAAAAGATAAACCAGGCCAAAGATGATGAAGTATCAAATATATCTGTTTGAAACTTTATTTTTTTAATAGATACCATGGTCATAATCGTAGTCTTATATGGTATTTATTGTATTAAAATTATAAGTTCTGTAACATAGAAATCACATGGTCGGATTTAGTGGCACTAGAATTGCATGTTTGTAGCAATCACATGGTGGGTATCAGTAGAAGCTCATGGTCATCAACACTAGGAATCGCAAGGTTAGTAAGAATCCCATGGTTGGTTTTGCTAGTCTCCCATATTGCCTTAAACTAGTGACGAATATTTTACTGAGTTGTTTATCTTTGGATAGGTTTTAGAGAGTGAGTTAACACTGACAACAGCTGAAAGAAGAGCATTTGGTGATGGTGAAGCTAGTGGAATCTCATATCTTGTATCATATAAAAAGGCTAGGAACCAACCCACAACCTGCAATGAAACACCAAACCAGACATTCCCAACTGAACCGAGGGGTTCGAAGTTGACTTTGATGCTGATTGCACCCTAAGTGATTTCATCCGCCGTCAAAGGAAGACTCTAACACCCTTCAAGAATACTCCAACGCTCTTAAAGATCAATTCAACAACATCGAGGGCTCAAACCAACATCAGAATGGAGAATACGAGCAACTTTAAGAGAATTTCTTTTTTACATAAAAGGATGGAACATAAAAGAAAAATCAATACATACAAGCGGTATGTTAAGTTCAACCATATGCAGAAAAAAGTAAATATATCTCTTCTCTGGTCTTTCTTGTTATATATGTTCTATTTGTTGCAAAGTCTCAAATGTCTCATACCAATATATCAGGCTGAAGAGCAAGGGAAAGTGATAGCTGAGTTACGTGGCCAATTGGAACAACGAGACCTTAAAAACAATTTCTCTCCCTATTTGCGATCCTAGACCAAGTCGCTCACTACCACCACTACCACAAGTCGAGAAAGAACCATCACCACCACCACCACCATTCGAAGAAGTTCCAATGGTACCACAACAACATAAAGTGGTAACAAATGAATCTCTTGTAAATGAGACAAATAGAACCATGGGTACAAGTTCGTGAGGATGTAAGTGGATCTTAAGTTCATTAAGATTCAACTTTGAATATATATTTCCATATAGTGTAGGTTTCTAAGTCATATATTGTAAGGTTGTAAAATCAATTTTACATTTCATGTTATTTATGCCTGGATATGATGTTTTATTATACTTTGATCTGATTGTCTAATAACCAATAAATCACATATTTGATATACAAGAAATCACATGGTTTAATATACTTACAATCGTATGTTTAGTATATAATAAATTGTATATTTAATATACATGGAATTTTATGTTTTAATATCACATGTTTAATATAACTGGAATGGCATGGTTTAATATATAAGGACTCACATGGTTTACTGTTACTGGAATGCATGGTTTAGTATATGATGACTCGCATGGTTTACTATAACTGGAATCGCATGGTCAACATAGATGAAATGACATGATTTAATATAACTGTAATCGCATGTTTAATATACAAGGAATCACATGGTTTAATATAAATGTAATCGCATGTTCAATATACAAGGAATCATATGGTTAACAAGTGAGCCCCCGTCCAGCAAGTCAACAAACCGGACCAACTAAACCAACCAGAAACCACTAGTAAGTATTATATAAAATTCTTCCATGGTTATTTTATATATGATCTATCCAAATATATTCACAAGTCTTTCATGATATTTACAGTATTAGAATCACATGTTTATTCATCCAAAGCTAAAGAAGAACAAATCAATCTACCCGAACAACAAGAAGCCCAACACCATTAGCTCCAACACCAAAACAGACAACAACAACAATAATAACCAGCCTGAACAAAGTTTGAAGAAGCTGAACTCACCCAAACAGAACTAACACTACCCGAGCCAGAGGCAACAGAAACCCAACACAGACAAACAAAAGAATTAACACCATAAAAATGCAAAAGATAAGCATCACCATTAGCTAATAAGCCTGACAAAATATCATGTATAGAAGTATAAGATTTTGATGATTTTTTGACAAACTCTACATAATCCTATTTTGATGAGGTTGATTATCTTGAGGCTGATGTTGTCATGGAACGAAATTTAGATACTATCGTGTTGGATATGCAGGCACCTGATTTAAGATATACTGCTACTGACAATGTTGTAAAGGAGATAACATCATGGGTAGTCGTTCGTGAAGCTCTAACACCTATAATTTCATCAACCAACCAGTAGTAACAAATTGTTTTTTATGATTAAAAAAACTTAAACTATTACTACTCTCCCCAATAATTAATTGATTATTTGAGGCTTATCTCAAATTTATTCTATGCTCTTTACGCATTTTTACTACAACCGTATCAACCGCATGTTGATTTATAAGAAAACTAATACTATTTAAACGCTCAACATCAAGATATACTACTAAACCCATAAAATCTGTCTCATTTCTAAATAAATAATTTATGTTATCACAATATAGGTAGGTAATACTTTACTTACCTTAAAGAAACACATCTCATCTACCTTTAACATACTTTTGAATACTTTCAAAGTCTTCAAACTCACTGATAGGAACAATTGCAGTTTGACAACCATATTTAAAAATGCAGACTCAAGATTTAGGCATTCCTTACCAACAATGAATAATTCAGAATCAGTTAGGAGTACTTAACAGAATCTTATAAAATCGATACATAATCTCGTATGGATACCACATTAACATCTCGCATGCGCGAGACATTTTTGAATGACTCGCATGACATATACCAAACGAATCACGTTTCCTAACAATAATATGTCCTACTAGAATCGCATGTCCACATGCACATGGATCGCATGTTCATATGCACATAGATTGCATCTTCTTCCCCGTCAACTCATACCTTCAACAAAACATACCTGCAAACTTTAAATCGACTTCTGGTATATTTTCCATCCTAAACTAAATTACTAACTAAAATAAATACATTATACAATCAGTTTATAACTTATTACAAAATGAAAATAGATGAAAACATACTATTATACAACTGATTTTTAAAAATTGAGTAAAATAAATGATTACTCTGATGACGAACATAACCTACATGTTCGTCTTTGATACTTTGATGACCAAATAACACATGTTATAACAATGATAATAAAAAATAACTCACCTAAAAAACCTGTTACGATACTCCAATAACGATAATCGATACTCCGATGATGATAATCGATACTCAATTGAAAGCAATTTGTTAGGTATTATTTAAGTAAGGCTAAAATCTGGTTCTGAGACTGAAATCCGGTTTGCAGTGAAACCAACAATGAGAAAAATCTAATTTTGAGTCTGTAATAGAGAGAGAGAGAGAGAGAGATAGAGAGAGAGAGAGAGAGAGAGAGAGAGAGAGAGAGAGAGAGAGAGAGAGAGAGAGAGAGATATGCTTTATAATTCCAAATTTTTAAAAGGTCAAACAGGGCGGAATACAACTTCTGAAAATAAAATTACTTATATATATGGTCGAGGGTATTTATGATATGGGATTTACTATTAATAAATATATACCTAAGTTTCTCGTTACCGCCTAATATCTAAATTTTGTAAACTATCACGGAGAAAAACCACAAGTAACCCTATTCTTCTTCTTTTAACCAAACCTGCTAATAAATGTTTACCTTTTTAAATTTATTTTACAAAGTGTGTGTCTTTCAAACCGTACTTTGGAGAGAAAAAACCCGAAGTATCATCGTTTTTTTGAAAACGAACAAAACTAAATCTCTATGGATGATATTTTTTTGATTTTTTGTAAAAAATCCGCCAGACCCTATAACCTTAGTCTCACATCCTTATCATCAAGTATTACATGTCTCACATCTCTCTGCTTCATTATGCATGACCTCGCATCTATCTACTTCCATTATGTCTGGTCTCACATGATTTAATAATGACTGGTCTCTCCATTTTATCTTCCATAGTCTCAGATTTTTACCATCAAGTAGTAAATATCTCAGATATGTCCATTTCGGCATGTCGGGTCTCCTATCTATCAACTTCATCATGTCGGGTCTCGCATCTATCCACTTCATCATGCAAGACCATGACAAAAAGAAGTACGAGATAAAAGACCAGACAAACTTAATGATAAAAGATACGAGAGTAAAGTCACTAGGTCTTGCGAAAAAATTAAATAAATAAAATTCAACAAATATCATAAATTTAATTTTGTTCGTCTAGAAAAAACGAAGTCAATAGTTTGTAAAAAAAATAAAAAAAAACATTAATTTTGGTTAAAGAGTAATAAACAGCTACGTAGTTTGTGATGAAAATGAGTACGTGATATATTATTAGAAAATTGGATATTAAATTAGAGTTAAGTAAAAAAAATAAATAGTAGATAAGTAACAACAAAACTTTGGTACTATTTGCCATTTTATTAAGGTTTTTATTATATTGCCTTATCTATTTTATTATTCACCAAAATTTTTAAAAAAAGTCATTTACAATTTTTTTATTAATCATATTCACATTAAATGATGAGTTTTTATTTTTTGTATAACTTGTACGTATTTTCGTGTCTTAATTTGTTGTTATTTTGAATTTTAATTTTTTTGAATATCAATATTATATATTTTAAACCATATTTTAAATTGTTTTGTTGTTGTTTGGTTCTCGTTATGAATTAATAGTTAGATTGATTTATGTTTAGTTGAAATTATATTACATTTAAATTTTGTTTTTTTATCTCGGATTTTTTCATACATGAACGAAAAATATTTTTGTGTAATTTGTGCGATTTTTTCCAAATTTAAAAATATAAAGTTAATTCCATGGTCTTCCAAACAATCAATATACCTGTATAAAATTGAATACGTGTAAACAATATTATAGTTAATTTTAGGTTTTTGGAATGTTGGGATTATGTTTTAGAGTTTTTAGGTTAATTTGTGATGGAATGACAAGCCTGTAGTGAAAGTTAGGGTTAAAGTAAATTTTATCATGTTTTGATTATTATTACTTTCAGAAGTTTTGGAAAACAATGTGTTTTTTTAATTTGGTTTTGGAGTTTAAATTTTAAAACCTCCAAATTGTGAACGGTGAAGCTATTTTCAAAAATATTTGTTACTTGCTTTTACAAGATTACCTTAATTTTATTTTATAATTTATAATTAGATGCGATTAACCAGATACAAACTTTTATAACAAGAAACACATCATTAACCTAAATTTAATCCAACATATATGATTTTTTCCTATAAAATTAAGAGAAAAGTACCAGTAAATAGCCGCTCAAGTATGTAATTACCCGATAGTACCCAAATTTTGGATAGTGTTACTTAGTACCTCGAGTTAAAAATTGGACAAAATTACCTCCGACTATATATACCAATTTTTCATGTCAAACACACTTGTTTCCCCTTCCCATCACCCTAAACCAACCCAAACACGTCTAATTTTAGAAACCACCAGAAACCGTTCGACTTCGTGATACTCTCTCTCTCCAACCACAAACCCTTCCAGCTTCTCTCTGAAATCAGTCGTTCTTCGCACATTCACCCATCGGAATTTGAGCGGTCACCATCTTTTACTCCGTCAAACGACTAACCACCTTTGTTCGACAAGTTGCCGTCAAGTGGTCGCCGGCCGATGAAACTAAAGTTTTGCAGTAACCAGGTAAGAATCCTAGTAGAAAATGTATTATTATTTGCGTTTTTGATGACTTCGAACCACTTGTTTCTGTTATTTCACGATTGGCGTTCCTTTTTTTTTACCAGAATCAAGTATTTAGTGATGATAGTTGGTCAATTAGTTTCTGAGTTTATCATAGAACCCATGGTCTAAGTTAGGTTGCATGTAATGTTAATACTTTCATGAAAATTCTGATGTATGTTAAATGTGCATTAAGTAGTTGATTTTTTTTTGTTTCCATATTTCCCAGATCCTTGCAACGTGCATGTAAAAAATAGAACAGTTCGCAGCCTGTACGTGTGCGCTGTAGTACAGTTCACATCTTCATCACCTAGGATGCAAACAATTTACAGCTTCATATATGTTTATATTTCATAGCAATTCGCAGCTTGATTGAATGTGTACGCCATACATTTCACAGCTTATATTTACAAACAATTCGCAGGCCAACATGCGAATTGTTTGTAAATACTCTATTGACATGTAGGCAGTTCGCAGCTTGTCATGCGAGTCGTATGACACTCCAACTGATAGATAGGAAGTTCGCATCTTGTCAAACGTGGTGTGTGACACTCCAACTGATTTGTGTTTGTGCAGGAAGTATGACAACAAAACCAAGCTATTACAGGTGAGGGTTGGTGAGCCTTCTCAAGCTGTTGAAAGAGAACCGTATTACCCGTGCCCACATTGAAGTTGCAAGAAACACACCCTTCTACACGCTTTTGAAAACGGCTTTCGACATCCGTAATGAGTCAGAGTTGCCAAAGAAGAAATTCTACTCGCTCATTTAGTATGTTGTCGAGAGGTTCTCCGTCGATGAAGACGCCTTTCATATTGGCTCAAAGTTTGTAAAGCTAACTGCAGACGATGTGAAGGTCATATTCGGGATGAAGCATGGCACAGAGGAAATGTCGTTAACAAAAACTGGAGCATTTCACAATAAATACGCGCCCGGCGAGGAGGACGAATCAAGGATGATGGAAAATTACTTCATGGGTAAAACGTCTAGGAAGATAGGACCAACAAATACTAAAATAATAACGAACACCATTTTAAAGGTACCTCTAAAATAGACTTCATCTTATAAATCAGGTTGATGTACTTTACTAACATAACATATTGTCGTGGGTTTTACAGGCAGGTATAGAAACAGCCATAAGCGAAGGGGGGAGCATGAGTTGGAAGACATTGCAAAGTTGTTGATACTGTTTTTGTGCTCAACCCTATTCTACTCCGTATCTGGAGATATCCTGGGTTGGAGTACGCTTTATTTTGTTGAAGACCTCAGCAAAATAAACAATTACAACTGGTCTGGATCAATAGTGTTTAAGCTTCGACAGTCTATCAGGAGTTACTTAGCTATCGAAATACCTGATAGAGTCATCGGCTGCGTCACCCTTCTAATTGTAAGATTGATTTATTCAGTATAAAAAATAGTTATGTACAAAGCATATTAATGATAATACTTGTCCCCATGCAGCCCTTCATCATGGAGCACTCAACAATCGGGCTAGAGGTAGCGAAGCCGACCTTGATCCCAAGGTTTTCAAATGGTTGGGATTAGAGTGCCAAGCATTTACCGTGTCGCTGCTTGTTAGAATACTCAATCTGAAATATGATCAGGTATGAGCTTTATATAGGTATTGAATTGGGGTTGCAAACAGTTCGCAGCACATCCTGCGTTTTGTTTGGTATTATATTAGAATAAGGTATCAAACAATTCGCAGCATACCCTACGTTTTGTTTGGTACTCTACATAATTAAGGCATCGAACAGTTCGCACCTTATTGTTTGCAAACAATTCGCATGGTAATATGTGAGTTGTTTGCAACTCTAAACTGATAGAGTTCCACACAATTCGTACCATATAATGCAAAGTGTTTGTAAAAAACAATATGTATGTCTACATCCTGATACTTTCCAAACAAAACCCTTGCCGCTATTTACTTTCATGTTCCTCTGTTGGTAGGTTTTGGAAGGTCCACTATGTCTTACTGAGGCTGAAAGCGAAGCTTTCGGAGGAGCAGTAGATAGTGGAGATGCATATGCTGAATCTCTTTCACCGGAAGAAAGACCAAAGAAAAGGAAGAAAAGCACAACCCCAAAATCAAGGAGACGAACATCACAGAAACAGAAATAATTGAATCAGGTGATATCACCCAGACCCCAACCACCAAGACTCCCCCAGCCAACGATTCCACCACCACCGATCGGCACATCCCAGTAGGAGCCCGACGACGAGGGCACCACAAATATGAGTGAAACAATCGGTAATTTTGTCCTCAAACGCAGAGTGAATACTCCAAAGAAGTCCGCAACTCTAGGGGAATCAAAGCGTTTGAATACATACACTGATAAGAACAAGTACGAGAGAAAGATAGAAAAACATGTCAATGTTATCTCTCAACCAATTTCCTAGATTGGAAGCCCAGAAGTTGAGAAGGTACCAGCATTTCCATCTGAAGCGGCGTCCACTGAATTGCAGGCATCTGTGCCTACTGAAAATCAGGATAAGGACATGAATCAAGACGGGCAAATGCAGGATGCTGATAAGCATGATGCTGATAGAGTACTACCGGAAGAGAGGGATGTTGATGGGAACCATTTACCCATACCGGTAAAATCTGGTAAGATGCAGGAAGAGTTGTTGGAATCCACAGAGACGGACACCACGGAGAGACAGACAGACAAGTCGCCTCTTACACAGGAGGCAGCCACAGTTCTGAGTCCTCCAACGAAGAAAGAAAGACATGTGTCCCTTCCGAATGACCATCAACTCGTACTTCATGTAGCAGAGGATATTGAAGATCGTGAGAAAGAAGTGGCAGACTCAGACATCCTTGAAGATGTAAGTGGATCAAAAGTACACTAAGATTGAAATATCTTATTTATTTTTGTGATGAATTTGTTTCTATAATAATATTTATTGTTGTATACATATTCAAACAAAGTTAGTGTATGTATTTAAAACAGTCAGCGGGGTTTTATCGTTGAATACATATTCAAACAATACATCACATGATAACTTTCAAACAAACATGACTATTGTATAGTCCTGTCCAAACAATTCGCATTGTATATTGCGAATTGTTTTATACTCTATTGGGTTGGTTATTTCACAGATCGCGACTTACCATGCGAATTGTTTGAAATTGATAACTCAAACGAATCTCAGGTTAGCATGCGATTTGTACGCAACTATGATTATCGTATGCTTAACCCCTCCATCTTTTTATTTTGGAATTGGTATGAAACAAGAGGCCGACAAACAACAACAACAGCAACAACAACAACAACAAGATCAACAACAACAACAACAAGATCAACAGCAGCAGCAAGAACAACAACAACACCCACAAGAAGAAGAACAATAACAACAAATAGCCTTGGCAAAGAGAGAAAGACTAACACAAGACATAGCTCCGGAAGAGTCAGAACGTGTCAATCCCTGTGAGAAGCTGGAATTACTCAGCCAGGGAAGACCATCGTTAGAAGACCAAAACAAATACGGAGATGTACCTCAAAGACCAACAGTGGTGTGCGCAAAGTCAGAATTGCTAAGCCAACGTGAAATTGTAGTAATAGTACTGAATCAACTGCAAGCTCTAGAGTCGATAACACAGTAGGTTTACCTGATGCTTCTGTTGATGGTATTTACACTCAAGTTTCACATATATTTTTAAATGAAATTGATAATGTATATTACCATTGTGTAATACAACGATATTTGGAGAATATGTCGAAGGATGACTTTAATAATTGCTGCCGACACGATCCAGACATTATGCTGAACCAGTCAATGGCATTGGTTGTCGCTGACCGTGTGGTAAGGGCTATTTTAAATGATTTCGCAACATATCATGAGAATTGTGTGGATATATTTTAAGTTTTACGAACGAATATCAGGGTAGCATGCGAAGTGATCAGTGGAACCTCAATCAGTTCGCATGCTATCCTGATAGTTACCATGTAATGTAATTAGCTAGAACCAAACAATCCGCATGTTAGCATGCGAATTGTTTGGGGTCGTTAACATTATAATGACTGACATACTTTTTTAATTTTTGTTATTTAATAAGCTCAAGTCAAGTTAAGAGACATAGGAGCCTACTTTTAATCTACTCACACCAACACAACATCCAGTGGCAGAGGCAGAGGAAGAGGAACAAATAATCATAACAGAACGTCAACCGCCAAAAGTAAAATACACCGACTGGCCAAAGAAAACAAAGATAACTAACTGTATTGATGTCGTAAAATACCACAAAATATAGTTAATTAAAGCCTACGAGCATGACACTATTGATCCAGTAGTATGGAATTTACCATCGTCCAAATTTTCCTACGGAATTAGAGTGCAAACGAGTGTTGCGATAACGCTACCTTTAGAACTGGAGCTGGACGTAAAGGTATCGAATTGTCAACCAATTCTATTTTTAATGTTTCAAACAAGTCTCGTATATGATTCATAAATAAACAATTCCTTTCATAGGTTGTGGACGCTTGGATTTGAAAGATGCTTGTAGAAGTAAACTTCAAAGTTCCATGCAAAAAGGTTCGAGGAGTGTATCATGACTCCGTTATGATTTCGGGCATGATTACGGTCTCGTTGTAATGTACTCTCGCTTGAATGCAGCATAATCTGGAATCAGGGTGGGATGTATCAAATCTAGTCGACGCAGTTTTTAGCAAAGCGTCTAAAGACCCCAACATCATCATCATTCAATTATGCACCGAGACGAAGGACCAGATAAACCATTGGACGTTGCTCGTCATTGATGTCGACGACATGTCGGTAACAAACTATAACCCACTGCTGCCTAAACTCAAAGCGATAGACCACACCACAAGGACACCTATCAAGCTGGTAAAATTCCTAACTATTCAATTACTTTTAAACACATTTTAAAATGCATGATCAGGATATCATGTGAACTGTGACCAAGTCAGTTGTATTTAAATGCAAACAATTCCCATGTTGTCATGAGAATTGTTGGCAACTAAGAGTCCTTATATTTCTTTGAAAATGTAATGCGTTTGAGTTTTATTCAGTTCGCAGCATATCCCTGATAGAATTCGCAGGATAGGCTGCGAATTGTTTGACATTCACGAAATGGATTGGATGATGAAAAATTCGCAAAATAGGATGTGAATTGTTTGACATCCACATGTTGGATTGGTTGTTAAACAATTCGCAATGTACGATGCAAATTGTTTGAAAACCATATTTTAAGTATGTGTGCTGATTCCTAACACTAATTATTATCACCAGATCAACTATTTACTGGATAAAGGATACATACCTACTACAAAGACAGGGTGGAATGTGAAAATAAAAGAAAAATTCCACAACAAAAACGTGGCACCCTTGACTGTGGTATTTTTGTCTGCAAATACGCTAAAGATATTATCCAGCATGGATATGTGCAACAAAATTACGATGAAGATATGGTTCATGGCTTTAGAGCATAAATGTTTGATTATTTCCTAAATAATGGAGACACCAACACGTACTGGTGATTTTCTGTAAGACATTATGATTTTTTTGGTGTACATACATTCATTGTAATTTTTTGGTGTATACAGATTTTTTTTAATTTTAGAAATGTGCAATTCCCTGATATATATAGAAGGACAGATTTCTTATCAAACAACTCGCATGCTAACCTGATATATAAAGATTAGTTGGTATTCAAACAATTCTCACCATTCCCTGGTATATATTAAAAACAGGATCCTCACTAAACAATCTGCATGATAACCTCATATATGCTTAGAAAACTACCACATTAACAACTACAGGCTGCGAAATTATCACTAAACAGTTCGCATCTAATCCTGATATAAAATAAATAATTCAAAATCTATCGTTGAAGAATACGAACAGGCTATGGCGTCTACCTTGGTAAACGTTAAGTGTATTGAGCACGCAAAAAGCAATCTAATCACCAGAGCCCATTAAATGCTGATTGGACATGGAGGCTATGTAATGATTAATATAGCCACACCACCTCATAAGCTCAGACTCCCTCCATGCCTATAAATAACACTAGTAACCAGAGGCTAATTTTAAAACAAACTCTATATTTTTTTAAAACACCTTTGGTTCTCTTCAGATTCCAAACATCATGTCATTTTCCACCGCCATATACTCTGGTTCACTAGGTTCTCTGGGTGACTCCTGGTCATCCATAACCACCAACTGGAGCGATGACTTAATCATTCCGGCAGCACCACCAAACAGCCTAGTCTCTGTCCTTGATTTAGACATTGAGGACTACATTTCAGCTGACTCTCAGCCAGTGGAAGTGGTTCCACTGGTTGCTGCTAAACCTCAGCCAGCAGAGGTTCCACCTCAGAGGGAAGATGTTCCAAACAACAAACGGAAGAGGGACGACAACGTCGGTCTATCAAGGACCAATTTTTTATGCATGATGGACGTAGATAACGAAGAGGAAGGGGAAAATGAAAAGGATGATGATCAGCACGAAGAGGAGAAAGATGGTGAAGAATCCTCTAGTGATGACTGATAGAGTCTGCTTTTTTGGGGATGCAACTAACAAACACTAATAGGTTGTAGTGATTTTTTGAAAATTTGTTAGTGCATGAAGCTTATAATCCTCTTTTTAGAATCCATTTTTTTGTATAAACTTTGATTCATATATACAATTCGCATCCTATTACCACTTGCATATAACTCACATCTTAACCTGAGATGTTGTTTATCAATATTACTGATTTACACACAATTCGCATGCGGACCTGAGTATTATAATGCTTTGTAGTTCCATTCAATTCGCAGCATATCATGCGCTATGTAAGCAAACAGAAGTCCTGCTATTTGTATGAAACTACAATTCGCAACATAAAATGCGATATGTAAGCAAATATCAGGACTTCTGGTTGTTTACAATTCGCAACATATCATGCGATATGAAAGCAACCAGAAGTCTTGATATTTGTTTGAGACATAATTCGCAGCATATCATGCGATTAGTAAGCAATTAAAAAGTCCTTATATATATTTGAAAACACAATTCGCAACATATCATGCACTTTGTGATGTTTTGTTTGAAAATACAATACTTTAGAGTTGAAGACAATTCGCATCATATCATGTGATTCGTAAGCAACTAAGATTCCTGATATTTGTTTGAAAAAACATTACGTTGGAGTTCAATACAATTCGCAGCATATACTGATAGTTGTTTGATATGATTTCACAAAAAATCCGCATTTTGGTGAAATTTCACGCAACTCGCATGAAAACCTGAGAGATGTTTGCAACATGATATCAAGATATTGTACACAATTCGCAATAGTGAATGCAAATTGCATGGAACTCAAAACACTTAGCATTTCTTTACTGTAATAAAAACAACACAAAAAATGTATAAATGAACAAACAACTGTAAAAATGTTTAGTTTGTTGTCTAGAACAATAACAGTATTACAAATAAATGTGGCCAACGAGAATTGTCCATAACACGGATTGTGCTTAAAGTGGAACATCACAAGTCCTTCTATTATGGCCTGATTTCGAACAACGGCCACACCTCTAGATAAGATTCATTTTTTCTTAGACCTTCCGGAGCGTCTTTTAACGTTCGGAGGCAGAATTTCTACAAACGAAGGATCGTTAGCACTGGACCCTTCACCAAAATCCGTTATAGCTGGTATGCTGAAAGAGTAACTTTCCCTGTAATTCTTAACCGTAAAGAAGGGCTCTATTATAGTAAAGGGATCTTGGTCAATATACTGTGTTGCCGTTAAAGCGTGAGGACATGGAAAACACTCTTGTTGCCATAATCCGCAAGAATATTTGAAATCCAACAGATTAACAACAGCCACAGGATTTGAAAAGACTTCGAACATGGTAGAAGACGACTTACTTACTACCCAAGTACGGCACATGTCAACATTTTTCTTTAGGTTCTTCTCATACTCGGGGACCAAATTAGTACTCCAGCTTAGCCCCTCTTCGTATCTTCGTGAAAGTTGAGTCATAAGCAAGACTCTAATCCAGTCAATAAACTCAACAATGGGTAGGCCGAAATATTTTTTGAACTGATTGTTAAACGGTTCTGCCACAGTAGAAGCCATAGAGTTGTATCGTTTCCCTTTAACGTAAGCATGCACATACTTTTCCGAGGGTAAATTAGCAAGAAAATCACTCATTTTGTCACCATCTTCACATAGAAAAACTGTTAGTATATCTTTAAAAATCTCTTAACTGGGAGGATAAGCAAGACGATGGAAGAAACTCAACATCCTTTATTATAGTCTTTGTTAGTATGTTCCAATTTTGCTTTCAAATTCTGCATGAGATGGAAATAACAATACGCATGATAGTAGTTTGGATATAAGATAGAAACAGCATTAACGATACTAGAATGACGGTCTGAAATAAATATGATTTGGCACTCCAACAAATGTGGTTTCAAACACCCCAAAACAACATCCACTTGTCCCAATCTTCAATGCTAACTATACCAAGAGAAACAGGGAATAGTCTTGGAAAAAGACAGCTCAAATGAACAGTACAATAGCACTCAAGCGTGTGAAAAATGTAAACAACTCGCATGCTGTCTTGAGAGTTGTTCTCAAATATACGCGGTGAATTGTGTACAGTCATAGGTTGCGAATTGTTCACAGTTTTATAGTTACACCGACTAATTCGCATCCTCTCTTGCGAAACGTCATCAAACAAAATTAATGCTTAATTCGCAACCTCTAATGCGATTCGTTCTCAAATATCAGGATTCCATGAGAGTTTTGTGCTACTATAGGTTGCGAATTGTTGACAACATTTCAAACAAAACATCATAATCATTCAGATTAAATAGTTAAATGAAACTAACCGTTGTTGTCGTCCTTTGCTACGACAGTAAGCAAGGTACCCTTATACTTGTCATATAGGTGGGTTTCATCGACAAATAACATTGGACGGCATAAATGAAAACCCTAAAGGGACGAACCGATGCTACAAAACAACGCTTGAAGCGGTTTCCAGCTGATAACTCCAACTGGCAGTCTGAAGTAATATCGCGGCTCCTCAATCGCTTGAAGTACCCGCTTAGTAAACTAAAAGAACTTGAACTATCTCTGAAAACTCCCTCCTTGTTTTCTCTAAAGCATTCCATGAAAAACGGTAAGAGATGTCAAGACCGTAATTTTCTTTGACAGTCGATTGTATGGTTTTGGCTGTCAACGAATGGCAGGTCCGGAGAGAATCCTAAATTTCCTCCGCAATCAAGTCTGATGACAAATTCCTATGCCGCTTATGTTTCTGGGAGAAAACGGGACTGCAAGTATGGTGCAGAACATACTTCTTGATCGTCATCAAGCCGGTGCTGGAATCAATAGATGCATAAAGCCTCTATTTGCATCCGCTTGTGAACTTATTTTCACAATAAGCAGTGATCTTGGTTGCTGTGTTGTGCAGGTATTTGATAGTAAAACCATGCTCTAAAGCAAACTTGCACAAAGATAACCTGAGACCTGCAACACTTTCTTCAAAAGCTTGACTCTCTCCTGTAATAGCATCAGCCCAACCAACAGTAGCAAGTTGTTTTTTTCTCTGATCAGAATTAACTAAACCGTTACTACAATCCCTGCTAACTAGTTGATTAAGAGATGGCTCTCCTAAACTTATGCTACGCTCTTTACGCTTTACACCATAATCCTTACCACCAGAGCTCTTATCACCAGAAAGTTTTTCACCAAAACCCTTATCGAAGACGTGTTGTTCTATGAGAAAACTAACCCGTTTTAAACGCTCCAAATCAAGATATAACACCAACCCAACAAAATCCTTCTGGTTATTAAAAAAACAATTATTGTGATCCCCGTAGGAGTAGGTAATTAGGTAGTCACCTGTGACAAGCTCCTCCCATGTGTTCTCCACATAAGCTTGGATACTTTGAAAGCTTTCAAACTCCGTGAAAGACACAATTGCAGTTTGGTGACCATATTTAAAAAATATAAACTCATGATTTAGACATACCTTATCTTGCACCGAACAAGCTATTAGTTATTAATCCCAAAAATAAAGTGCAAGTTATTTATTACTGCACCAAGCAACTCGCATCTTATCATGCGATTTGTGTATAACTATAAGCTACGAACTGTGTATAATTTTAGTCTATAATTGACCAATTCGCATCCTGTCCTGAGAGTTGTTTGTAAATCAATTGGTACACTCACACTAACCAAAAATGTAAACAATTCGCAATTGTAGCTGGGATTTGCTCTCAACTATTTAATTCCCTGAGATTTGTCTGAAAGATGATAAGGTATGATTCAGGATGGATTCGCAGCATATCATGCGATTCGTAAAGCAACTAAAAAAATCTTGATATTTGTTTGGAAATGCAATACTTAAAAGTTTCACACGATTGCGCAGCATATCAAGTGATTCGTAAAGTAACTAAAAGTCCTAATATTTGTTTAAAAATGCAATACTTTAGAGTGCCACACAGTTCGCAACCCATCCTGAGTTTTGTAAGAAACTAAGAGTCCTACTATATGTTTGAACATGCATTACGTTGGAGTTCCATACAATTCGCAGCATATACTTGATAGTCGTTTGAAAAACTTTTGAAATTGTTTCATGCAATTCGCATGAAACCATGTGAATTGGTAACACAATTAGCATCTTCCTCATTGGATACATCACACAATTCGCATCTCCTACATTGGAAAATCATAAAAAAATTCGCATCTTGTGTCGAACGCCTGGACAACTAAAACTCATAGTCTACAAATGTTTCACGTTCGAAATCAAAATTTAATACACTACAAATTAGTATATAACATCATAAATAAGGTTATGAGTATATAACGACAAATATTAACAAAATAAGCACAGATCACTGGAACAAAAACAAAAAAAACAGAGAAAAGCTCAAAATCAGGCTATGGCGTCTAAAAATAGTAGAATAAAACCTATTCTAACTCAGAGAACCAACAAATAACTTCGAAATCAGTAGTTAATTACGATTACCTGAAAGCAACAACACGATTACCCAGAAAACAACAGGTTCCAACAATGACGATCAGTTCATGTACGTAGAAAACAGTCGTTAGATAGGTTTTACACCATAACTTACAGAAATAAACAGACCTTTGAACGCTCCGATCACCGGAATTGTGCTTTCAATCATGCTTCATGGTTGTTCGTAGGGTTATGTGGTTAGAGCGGCTAACAAATTCAAATCTTCAAAAGCTAGAAAAATATAAAGAAAACAGAATATTCTGCTTATATAGTGGGTTAAGGGTAGTTAGGGCATTAAAATAATATTAGGTATTAAGTGACAATTAGGTAGTTGAGTTGGGTATTAAGTGACAATGGATCAAACCTTGGGTACTAGATGACAATTGAATAGTTGAGTGGGTATTATAGGTGCAATTTCCTTAAAATTAAACCCTAAAACAAAAAACTCCAATTTTGTCAAAGATTAATCATGGAAAAGGAAAGAACACAAACCAAACCGGAGAACAACACGCAATCAACGAACAAAGTGATTTAATCTTGTTTTTACGTTTTACATGAACATAACTTCAAAATTTGCGTTCGAAACAATTTTTTTTAGAATAAATCTCGATTTCTGTATTTTTTAACGACAAACAACTGATTTGTTTTGTTCAAAAGCAACTGATTCTGAAATAGCACCTCGATATTAGATGCTTTAAATTTAGAAAAAAAACGAGACCTGATTCCGAGATGCCATCTCGGAATGAGGTGTTTTGTTTTAAAAAAGAATTGCACCTAATTCCGAGGTGGCATCTCAGAATTATGTGCTTTTTATTTAAAAATTAAAAGACACATGATTCCGAGATGGCATCTCGGAAATAGGTGTCATTTTTATTAATATAAAGCACCTAATTCCGAGGTGCCATCTCGGAAACAGTTGATTGTCGCTAAAAACTACAAAAATCAAAATTTCCTCTAAAAAAATTGTTTCGAACGCGAATTTATGGTGTTCGGTTAAAAACACCATAGATTAGTTAATGAACATGTGAATATATGACGTTTGGTCAAGAACACCATAGATCGGTGGAGTTGAACGTATGAATCTATGGTGTTTGATGGAGGTGGGTGAAGGAACGGTTAATCTTGGTAATTTCTTTATGGAGAAAATATCAGGACATATTTTTTTTGGATTTATAGGAGAAATAAAAAATGTTATGAGAAAATAGCTTCGCCCATCTGAATTTGGTGAAAGAAGTACTCAATCTTTGGTCAAGTTTTTAAATAATTAACAAGAAAATAAAATATAAACATCTATATATTTGAGGTAAATTTTTAAAATAGTCTAAATTTTTAGTTTTTTTTTCTTCGGAGGAAACCCGCAGCCGCTACTCAGAGTGCAATGAGTGCGCACAGGGTAAACCCTCAGTCTGTGCAAACCAACGCCAAAAGGTAAACCACACAAGATGACAAGCTCAGCCGAGAAAGCGTATGTAGAGAGACTCGAACTCATGACCTTTGGTTACAAATATACCATACTCAACCAACTCGGCTACCCTTGGCTCCTTTAAATTCTTAGTCTAAATCCACAAACCTCTTGAAACTGGTTACTAGAGATTGTTTTCTATAATTTTTGAACATTTAATACTTTGTGAAAACAACTTTAAAACAAGGCTAAATCATTTTAGTAATCTATACATTTCAGTAATTTAGTTGGTAAAAGCTTAAACTACTGGAAATTCGACAATTTAAGTGCGAAAAGCTTAAAATGACCCCAAAATTCCGATCTTATTACTATCGATTCTAGCCGAACAAAGAAATGGCACATGTGCCAGTCTTTTAATACACAACAAAACTGAATTGACATCAATAATACAAATGATTTACTTACTCAGAAATCTAATTTCGACTCTTTAAAACTGTTAAATTACAATTACATGAACACTCGCTCTAGATGGAGAAAGCAATTCTCCCTTAGAGAATAATTTCTTCTTGAACACTAATATTAAGTGTTTTGTGTGGAAGCACAATGCTGTTAGTCACCACCACTTCGTCTTCGACCGCCACCGATTCCCCTTAAATGATACAACATTTACAAAATATCAGAAAAACTAAGTTATGAAATAGTAGTCTCTCGAGTTACTAAAACAAAACATGACTTGTTCTTTTGATCTTAAGAAATCAGCCTTTCGTGTTATTAAAATTATACACGACGAGATAGTCCCGGGAACTAATGATGATGTACTTTCATATTCGGGAGAATAATTTTTCAAAATAGTAATAGTCGGAGAATGCAATATTCAAGCCATGAAAAGTAGTTACCGAGTATAGTAATGCCCAATTTGGAATTGTAATCTCCTTCTGCCTGTGGGAAGTAAACAATTCGAAAAGATGAATAAAACACAAACAAGAGACTAAGACTGCGTTTGGTTTGTAATTTTTTCGCTCTTTTTTCATTTCGATGAAATTGAAAACAATAACCAATCTGAAACCATGTTTCGCAGCTGAAAAAGAAAACAGTAAATCTAGGAGATTCAGAAGATAATTTTTTTTATTGGTTTTGTGTGTATGAAGTGAAAACAGTTTTCTGAGCTAAGCTGCATCTTTAGCATACCTTTTGATAATAGGTTTATGTATATTTACAAACATTTGTGTGGAAACACATACTTATAAATTGGGGAACGTTAAAACAAAATTACTTGCCTGAACACGAGACCATCTTCCGATGGAAGATTTCCAACCAACGATTGCATTTGTAACAACTGCGTTTTCCTGTAAATCAATGATATGTCTAATTCTAAGTCATTGTTTTCGATATATACTTTTGAACTCAATTCGACTATACCTTGATTTCAACGTTGTCAAGTACGATACAACTGATGAGCCTCACACCAGGTCCAATACGAGCATTAGCAGATATTGAGACGTTAGGACCAATCTGTTCCACCAAAAACCAAAATTATTTAATAAAATCATGGTAATAGACAAGAAAAATGAAATAAAAGCATTAAAATAGTAATATATCTGCGTTTGGTTTGTATGTTCGAATTTCGTACTGTTTCATTTTGTTAACAAAAATAGTCTTCCATATAACAATTTATATACTTTACGCATACATAATATATGGCTCTGTTATATGATACATGTTTCACTTCATAGGCTTATATAAATAGAAAACACCAAGCAAAAACATGAACTTGGTGCTTTGATTCTCCGAAACCAAGCACGTTATCAAATCAATTTGTGTTCTAAGTCAAAACAAGAAACAACTAATATTATCATAAGACAGACTCACTTATATAAACTTTATCTAATGATGACTCGATCTTAGTGTCAACAAAGAAACAACCTTAGCTGTTGGATGGACTTTGGCCGATGGATGAATATAAACATCACCAACAATGGTGGCACTGTTTGTACCATCACCGCTAGCCAGACGGTGCGAAGAATTATGTCGGAATAAAGCAAGATAAAGACCAGAGCATCGGAGCGATATTCTATAACCATACAGCTAGAATCATTAATACATGAAATATAATATTAAATTAATACATGAATGATAATACAAGAACACCTTAATATGTTTACCGTACCCAGGAGATTTAATTTGTTCCCAGAAATCCATTGTCTCATACGTATATAACTGCTTTTTCCCCGCAAGAGGTGATAAGATATCTTGATCCAGTCTAACATAATTAGTAGGCCGGGTCCTGTTTACAAATGTTGATTAATAATAAAAAATTATATAATCTAATTAGACCGTATATCACCAATTAAATAAAACAAAACTGCATCTTTCTACCTTGTTGATAGCTGGAGAGCTTCGAAGCTAGACAAACGTCTTAAAGTTTCTACATTCAACAACAAAAATCCAAACAACAGAGATTAGCAAAGTTTATTAGGTCTTACAAGACATATTAACTTAATTTAGTCATATTTTATTTAATATATAAATCTTTTATAACTGACCTCTGTCTTTCCGTTGAGAGGAAACACCTTGAATGGCTGTAAATATATCCGGTGTAAATACATAGACACCGCAATTTATTCGGTCACTTACCTGTATATTAGTTATTATATCAGAGCCAATAAAAAAGAAACAAGAAACAAATAAGCTTCACAATATAAATATTAGGCTTTAGATTCATCCGATATGAGTTTCAAGAAACTCATCCCTCGAATATTAAGCATAAAATCACTAGTTCTCCCGATACTAGCCATAGTGATGGTACGTCTGAAATTCATATGACTAATTTCTCAAAATCCCGATAGTTGAGAGACTAGCGGTGATTCAAAGCCAATAAAAGAGATAGAACTTGAAAACCACTTTTCCAAATGAAAAGGAAAAAACATACGAAAGTTTCAGGTTTCTCGGTGTAATGCAACAATTCGTTGGTGGCTGGATCAGCAACTAATTCACCGAATTGGTTGGCTGATTCGGCAGAAACCTGCAAAAGATAAGTACGAGATTAAATATGCTAAAGCTAACAATGAAAGTTATATCATACAATAGAATTCTAATTAGCTATATTCATAAGTGGTTTTGATTAGTCCCGACAATGAGTCATTCGAGAATTTAGTCTCCTAACTTCAAATCGTCTGGCCACGAGTCCTCCTCACTTTTTGAAGTATCACAAATGGTTCTCCCCGTGCATGGGAATTGATCAGACGTGTGCTCTCTATCATATACTTGAATTATCACACCACTAACTGATCTCCGAACATGAAAATACCAAAATAACTTCAAACTTTACGGGGGGTATTTTGTCTTTAGATGTTCAAGGAAAGGTGGTGTTAGTTGAAGTATCCTAAAGAAGGTGACACAGACACGTCTTAGCTTCTGATTATTCCCAAGTGCAAAGGACTAGTCGGAACTCGTGGCAATACAATCGAAATCAGGAGACTACAATTTTCGGATGACCTATAGTCGGGGACATGGGGATTAATCAGCATTCCAGAGGAACTATGAGTCTCTGATAGTACGCTTTATGTCCAGGACACTTTATTTCTCGAAACCTAATAGTAGTAAAATGATGAATGATGGTTTGAAGTAGGGTATTGACCTTGATGACAAGTATAGTTCCCATTCCACCATATTTCTTGTGCGCCTCTGCAGATATTTAACGATCTTATAAAGTGACAAAAACGGATCGTCAATTAACGAATCAGCAATATAACCTGACGGAAAAAAGAATTTACCAAGCATTTGGGGAAGAGGAAAACTGCAGCAAACATCACAATTGAGTAAGAAGATATGAGACTGCAACAAAATAATCAAGCCTCACTATAAATAACCAAATCAGAAAACAAAAAAGAAGATTATTATACAAAACAGAAACAAAAGCAAGTTTTTAGATAAACACCGGGTTATCTTCCATAATCAGATCTCTAAAATGATAAAGTCCACCAGCTGAACCATGAGGTTTGTCTTCTTTCAAGTATCTAATAGAAATATGAACAAGAACAAGAACAAGAACAAGCACATCAAACACAAATCATATATCTAAAAAGCTTCAAAAAAGTAAATCGATACTCAAAATCTTTACCTAACAGGGACTTTGAGTTCATTAGAAATGGATGAGACATATAATGCAAACTCGCGTTCTTCGTAGAAACCAACCAGATAGATTTGTATTAAGTTCGGGATCTATATAAACAGATAGGATCACAATCTATCTAGAAACAAACGTAGAAATATATACAATCATATTCATAAGATAGGTACAAGAATGTATATACTCTTTTGCAAGCAGAAATCGGATGATGAACCATTGGTTGGCCGGCTAAAGGAAAAAGAGGTTTCGGAACGTTGAGTGATAATGGCCGAAATCGAGTTCCTGATCACCATTCACACATTAATCAGAAATGAAGGATCATAGTTCCACATTGCAATAAACCCTCATACGAACAAGGAAGAAACATAATCGATACCTTTAGTAGGTCCGCCCACCATGATCACAGCAATAACTCTTTCCGTTGAGCTTCCCATCTCAATTGAATACGAACCCAGATCTCAAAAGTTTGCCAATTTTCACAATTGAAGAACAGAAATGCTTCAATTTTTCAGACTGGAAAATAAATTCTAAACGCTAAACGCCAAGTTATTGAGTCGATGTCGTTGTCGGTGTCGAAGGAATGTGATCCAATCAGGAAGAAGGTGCAATAATTTATGGTGTCGGTGTATATGGATGGATTGGTGCGTGTTAAGTGCTAGTAACGATAAGCGCCAAAGCAGAAACAAGAGGGACCGAGGGAATAATTGACTTGTTTCTTGGATAAGGATGGTCTATTATTTCAATGTCAATACAATGTGAAGAATTAAAGGTATATACTAACACCCACACTTTTTAAGGTTAAATTTCAACTCATAGTCGAGCAAGTATTGTTTCTTATAGATTGTCCTATTGAATTTGAGTAGAAATTTTTTATTAGACATTGCTCGGCAATTCTTAATGAATTAATCCATCAAATACAAAGTTAAAGTAGAATTCTGGTTACAATGTAGTGCATAAGTGATAAATTCAAAGAAGTCGAGAAAAATAAAATGACTAAGAGAAATGATGGAAAAATTAGAAGAAAGTAGTATACAACGCGTTGTAGTAATATGGAATATGTGCTTAAGTTATAAGAATGTGTATGAATAAAAAGATAACAAGAGTATAAAAAGATAACAAGAGTTTTGGAGTGGAGGTTGTTTTTGGCAAAAAAAAAAAATAGATCATCAAGAAGATACACATTAGTTGTATTAATAAACGTTATAATGGACCTCAAACTTTTATGGATTTCAAAGGTATAAAACATGCAAGGGTCAAGCTATATATACCCAATTCGGGTTTAAGTATACTCAATTTTGAGTATACCCAAAGGTGATCTAAGTATACCCAAATTTTGACAAAAATACCATTTTCTAGGTATATAAGGTTTTTTTACTAATCTTATCCACCTCATTTTTTCTCTTACACTCTCTAACTTCTCTCTAAAACCTTCAAGTTCGCTTTAATTTATCCGGCGAATTAAAATCCGGCGAACTAAAATCCGGCGAACTAAAATATAAAAACTTAGTCTTAGTATCAAAATTTTAGGGTGTTTGGAGGTCATTTTCCGACCGGAATTCGACCGGAAAATGGCCATTTGCGAAGGCTGAGCGTACCATAGGTACAGGGGGTCTGTACCGACCGGTACAGAGGGGGTGTACCGGTCGGTACAGACCCTCTATACCGATGGTACAGGGGGTACGCACCGACTGGTACGCCCCCCCCCCCCCCCCGTACCATCGGTACAGAGGGTCTGTACCGGCCGGTACACCCCCTCTGTACCGATGGTACACGCCCCCTCTGTACCTATGGTACACTCAGCCTTCGCAAATGGCCATTTTCCGGCCGAATTTCGGCCGGAAAATGGCCTCCAAACACCCTAAAATTATGATTTTTTTAGTAATTAAATTTTTAATTTCTTTTTTAAAAAAAACTTCAAAAAAACAAGTTTTGATTTTGTGTTTTCATTAGAAGAAGTTTAAAAAAATTAAAAAGAGTTTGAATGTTCTTGAGGCAACTTTGAATGTTCAAGAACAATTTGAAGAATTTCACAAAATTGTAGTAATATGGGGTTTGATCTAGTAGAGAGTTGTGTTTTTTTTTGTATACATAACCAAATAGATTGTTTTGTGAATTGGGTGTATCTAGGATATACTTAGTGTTTTTTTTTACTTAGTGGCAATTCGGATATTAAATGAAAGTTCAAGGTTTTTTTCGTCCTAAAAACGTCAAACAAAAGTCAACTGTGTTTTTTGGGTATACTTAAATCACATTTGGGTATATATAGCCATACCCAACATGCAATTTTATCAAGTTGCATTTGAAGGGAGACCAACTTAAAAAGACTTCCAGACCCTTGTTGGATAAGTTCGGCTCATGCTCGGGCTTCAACCTTGCCGAGGTCTAGAAGTCTTTTCGAGTCGGTCTCTCTTCAAGTGTAACTTGATGAAGTTCGTCGTACTCATGCTGCTAAGATAACTAGTCTTTATGATGTAATTAAAAACATAGGTTTCATACCTCGATGTTGAGGTTAGCGAGCGGCAGATTAACGTTGAAGAATAGTATATGAAAATTTAATATGGAGTTTCATATTTGCACAAGAGGTTTCAAGCTGATCGAACATATGATACTTATGAAATAGGGTGTTGGTCTCGGCACAAGTGGTGCTCTTCTTTTCCACAAGTCAGATATTTATTGATACCAGTTATGAACTAAAGTCACTTGAAATATGACATCATCAGCTTCTCGCACCCGACACCATGATCGAGCTAAAAGTCGGGACCACCGGGTCGGAGATCCGATGTAGAGCAGCGCCGAGCGTGGGCAGTAGAGGAGTTTCCAATGACTAACCTCCAGAGGTAGTCCAACATTTGTCTCCTCAACCTGAACAACAACATTTGAAGCCTTCTCAGACATTGCAACAACCTATGCAATCTCCTTGTTTAGTGCCAAATTTGATTGTGGGGAGCGACCTTGGGAACTATGTAGTACTAGCCAAATACTTATGATCAACTTCATTTTTATCCAAACTCTTACTTTCTGAATCATTTTCAACCTTATTTGGAGGTCGTCCAATGTTGAATGACGCCGTTGAGGGTCTTTCGTATCTTCAAATATACAACTCTGAGAGGTGTCCTCTTGCTCCATAAATTATAACAATGAACATACCTCACAAATTCAATCAATGTATGATGGATAAGTATGACAGGTCATGATATCTGAAGCATCGCATTGAGTAGTTCATGAATGAGATGCTCAATTTCAGTGGGTGTGATCGGTTACTTTCTCGAGCTTTTGCTATAAATTTTAAAGAAAGTGTCTTAACTTGGTTTAATCGATTGTCTTCTAGAACATTCTGAATCTTTGAAGTGTTTTCATCCTTGATTAGGGATCAGTTCATTGAGAGTAAAATAATCAAATGTGATGATGAGTACATCATACATTGTAAGCAATAGTTGAATGAAAGTTTAAATATTATACTCGAGTTTTTGTTGAGTGAAAAAAAACTTTGAGGAATGTCATAAAGTCATGACATCTGTTTTGATGGGGGATTACTTCATCAAAGTGAATATAAGTGATCAAATGACTGAACAACTCAATAATAAAAGAAATCAAATATATTTCACTAAAAATCTCTCTAAAATATTTTGTTCACCTTCAATTCAAAGTGTATAAGTCATTATTTATAATACATATAATTCGAAAAAATATAAATGAATGGCACGTGTCTTATAAAACATGAGGCATTTATCTATTATACTTTTATACTGAATATTTACTAATTTACCATCTAATTGTTGAGGGTAGTTTTGTAATTTTAGCATAAGTCTAAAAGCTTCGTGAATTATCTTCATGTTTGGTAAGCCCCATTATTTCACTTATCCCAACCATATGGATTATCTAGTTTATCTCACATATTTGATTTTATTTTGTTCATTTGACTCCTCCAACTTGTTTCATATTCATTTCATCCAAGTAACTATCTATTTGGCTAATCCAACTAACTTTTAATTTAACTTATCTCGTTTGTGATATTTTGATTCATATTAAATCCATACATTTATCTTCTCCAAAAATTGTTCATATCAAGTAGCTCGTCCAGTGTGTTGTACAACATATCTCATATGGCTTGTTCATATCAGTTAGTTTGTTCATAATATCATAGCTTGTCAAATTGTCATGTCAAGTAGCTCGTCCAACTTGTTTTATAACATAACGTATTTATCTTGCTTCATATAGCTCATCTAACTTGTTTTATAGCGTGGCACATCCGTCTTACTTCATATATATGTCTAAAAAAATTGTATACATCATGATCAATGTCATATTGTACTTCTATTGTGAATCATTACCTATTAAATAATTATATAACCACCCTAGCGAGATATACTTAATTAAGATCTTAAATCTTAGACCCAGCCTAAAAACTTAAATAATCATAACGTATGAATGTATATATGATTTATGGTTTAGAATTAAAAGATAATAAACATTAAATTCTAAATTCTAAATCTTAACTCTTAGTTTTAATTCAGAAATATCTTATGATATGTGTAATTTAGCTTTGGTTTCGTCAGATATTATCTTTAACTTAGATAAAACCACGAATGATGCTTTGATATAAGATATTTAGCTAGTAAGGAGTGAAAGAGTAATTAAGCTAAGTTAAACTACAAATAAAAATTACATAATTAGCTCCCTAGTTGTATGTCTTATTTATATTTTTTGGTTACAAAGGGTAATACTCTTAATACAAAGGATAAGATTCAAATCTTATCTCATATTTCTAAGCTGGAGAATATGACTATTCTGTTAATTTATATATTTAGTTTTGTTTAGTATCATCAATAGTTATTACTAATCGGGTGAAGAATGAGTCTGATTTGACGTTTGATAATTCTATTAGAGTCAATTGTTGTGTTTGTGACCGAGATTTAATTTCTGGGAGTTTTGGTCCATAATAACAATATGATGGTTAAAAGGTCTAGTGAACAATGAATCAGACTGGGATTAAACTGGTCGGAACTGAACCATGAACCGAACCGTTTCTTAACATTCCGGTTTGCGGTTCATTTTTAGAAATCAATACCGAATTCTGAACCGAATCGGTTGAACCGATGAAACCGGTTCAAAATCGAACTGGTAAAACTGGTAAAAGTGGTTGTTTTTTGTTTTTTTTATTTTTTTAACGACAGCTCTATATCCAAACTAACCGTATTAAAATATTATATATAATAATGGTACCTATGGAGTCTCATCTAGTAAATTATTTAGCTTATTTATTATCTTCTTCACATTTATAAATAAAATAAGCTTAGTTGCATCAACGGGTTGAAATACTACCAGTTGTTGTTTTTTAAAATATTGAAATGTGGAGCATAAATATTTCTTCTTTATTTTTATTCTACTAATGTGCATAATAAGTTTTATGAACTCAACATAATTAATAACTCCGTTTTCATTTATGTACGTATGCAAAAGAAGTGAACTTCTGCTTCTTTAGCTTCAGTAGGATCCGAGAGATTTTGAAGAAAGAGATATTAATTTGTTTTACTGTTAAGAATCAAATACAGGTTTTATTGGTTTTGGTTTGGTTTTGCAGGCTAGAACCACATATCTTATCGGTTTGGTTTGATTTGAACCGGTAGTTTTATCCGTTCAATCTGATCGTATCTAAAATTGAACCAAACAGGGTCGATAAAAATCTTAGTAAATTGCTAGTATAATTGTCGTTTTTTGAGCCAAAGTGTAAAAACATGTTTACGATACTTTTATCAAATATGGATAGCCTCCTTAATACTTTGAATGAAAAAAATGAGTATTATTAGTGATAAATGAGAAAACAAATCAGAATGACATACTCAAAAACTTTTGTTTTGAGTCAGGATTTTATTAGTTGTAGGATTATCTTACCCTTATGGTTATATTACGATAAAAAAAAGTTATGAATTGAGTTTCCACACATGCAACAACTTCACCTATGGAAGAGAAAATATTTTAAACCTCAATAGTGTGTTCATATATGGTACCACCTCATAGTATTTTTCTTTTTCTAATATTGGGCGTGCGTGCCCACCATTGGATCATCTTTATATAAACGGTTGTAAGAAGGCCTATTTTTTATATATAAATATAAAAATATAACTCTTAGGTAAAATTTTATCTTGCATCGTTTTGCTCTAAGTATATTACTTATATGTTTGGACCTATTTTACAAACTTTGTTCTTCTTTTTTCTTAGCCTAACCTCTAAAAATGGTTTGCAAACTTATCATTACTTCATAATCTGAAATATATATTTGTCGAAACTGTGATAAATAAGTTTATTTTGGAGAACATTCTCAAACCCCCTCCCCCAAAGGTGATTTCTGGTAATGAGGTGGATGAGGGTATTTTGTCGGTGATTCATCATTGATTATATATTTATCGACATGTTAGTTTATCTTGCTAGTCCGTTTGAATTATTTTTATCTTTGTGTTCTATTCTCATTTATTTTGTTCAGTTTTAGAAGAACCAACAATCATTTTTTGGAACTCTCAAATTTATGAGATCCAAGAATTGTTTTTTATGCCAAAGTTAAACGTCTCACGAGGCTGGACTCTTCCTTTTAACTGTTTTAAAAAGGGCGTGTATACTTTCTATTTGACAAGGTGTTAAAAGAAAACTATGATTTCTAGGATTAAAAGTTTTTTTATGCCATGTGAGCGTAATCAAACCTTCCTATATGTATTGTGATAGGCTTCCCACTTTAAGTAAGACTCATTTTTAATGTTTTGGCCATAATACTACGTTTTATGTAATTATTCAATGTAAGATTTCATATATTCTTACATGTTCTGTTGCTAGACTTCTTCTAAATTTTTGGTACGTGTGTCCCAACCAACTTATGCTGAATAGTTGGAAGTTGCTAGTGGCCTCTGTCATAACTTTTGATTTTTTAATTGTTCCTTCTCAATGCAAGAGCTTTTTCTATAACTTCTATAGCTTCTCGAAAGAAAAAAATTTCTTATTCTTACTTGTCTCTTTCGAACCACTAAAAATTAGTAACAAACCTTCTAAATTATAAAAAAAACAATATAAAAAGGATTTCATCTTCCTTAGCATAAATTAATAGTCATGTCAAACTCTTGAACATTATAAAACTTCGAGGTCTTGAACTTTTACAAGTAAGTTTTCATTTTTTTAGTATTTTTTTGTGCTTCATTTGTAGAAATTGGAGTTATGACTTTTTTCATTTTGAAAATATACAACTATTTGAATTGCAGGAGGCGACAAATAAGAAGTTTCAGTATGTGGTGAGATTTCCCAAAAACATTGAGTGAAACAACATCATAGAATATTTACCCCCGTCAAATTTTATTTATTTGGGATATTGATTATCATATGATAGGTCCTAACAAGTGGCGGCCCTAACGAGAAATGTTGTAAGGGGAGTTTTATTGCTACCTCGTCCATAGAAGATGGAAAAACAATAGAATTGTCTATTTATAAGGTTATTTCTCTCAAACCCATGTCTAGAAAAGTCTCTCCAAATAAGTGTTGGACTTATGCTCCTCATGTCCCTCTGAAATGGATATTTCTTTGGCATGGAAGGGTGGCACCATGATCGACAAAAAAGATAGAAAAGGAGAAAAGTTGATAGATAAAGGATTTGTAGCCCTAAAAACCGATAAAATGATACAAAAAACTAGGTTTATGCTCTCGTGATGAAGCGACAAATTGAGGAGAAATTTGGTCGTATGATAAATCTTGTCATGAAACATACTGAGCTAACAAAGTGAGGTTCGAAACATGTGGAACCCCATTTGTGAGCTAACAAAGATAAAAAATAAAGATAAACTAGGATATTATTTATAAAAATAAAGATAAAAAAATCCATAGTGAGGTTCGAAACATGTGGAACCCCATTTGTGAGCTAACAAATGAGCATCCTACTTTTGTAGTATTTGAGATTGATCCACCGGAGGCATCCTTGGTGAAGTTAGTTATTTTTTGAATACTAGGTTTATACCCCTGGATAAAGATCTTATTTATCTTGATGTAATTTTGTATCTTTGAAAGATGAAGATGCCCCACTTGATCCTACAATGATGCTACTTGAGGTTGTTCCTCAAAAGGTCCAAGACACTAAGACAAAACCTTCCAAAATATCCACTAAAACACTATAGCCCTTGAAATTGGGAGAAAATACATCCTAAATGATAAACTTTGTCTGAGACCGATCTCTAGAGGTCAACCGCCCTTTTAAAGATTAGTTCGGCAAATCAAACTCGACACTGATATAATTAGTACTTTATTTTTACTTTTTACTTATATATGTACTTTTCTTCATTTTGATTTTCTCATATGTCATGTTTAATTCATTTTTCATATTTAAGAGGATGCATGAAAATTGAAAAGTAGAGATGTCAGATCTTTTTCCACTACTCAATGTTATGGTTAAACCCTTAAAAGATCATAGGCAAGTAATAGAGAATGAAGCTAAATGGAACAAAAAAATTGTTATTCGATAAAAACCTAGAATAAGGTAAATTCTCATGTACAACAGTAGTTTGTTACTCGAAAAAAACACATGAACAATTAGAGTCTTGACTGGTTGATCATCAAAATAGAATCAACAAGTTGTAGGCATGTCTCTAGCCTCTAAAATTTCTCAAGAAAGACCCCGCCTATTTATTATTCTAGCGCAAATATTGGCCATGCATAAGAAGAAAATAAAATATGTATTGCTGGTGGATTTGGAAGTTCGGAAGAAGTCAAATATAAACTTACTATAAATTTCTCATAATTGTTTGAGGTTGAGCAACTTTATCATGATGTTAGCATAATCGAATTGTAAAAATTATGCTTTAAAAGTGTCGAGCAATATGAACGGGAACTGAAAACAACCCTGGTCTTTCTTTTTCACCAAGCTTATCGAGATAATGGGTGATTTGGGAAGTTGGTTTCTTGTGAGCATTTTCATGTTAGGATAGATTAGTCCTCAATAACTTCACTAGTCGAGACTAATGTGGTGACTGAAGTATATGAGAGGAGCAAGCTCATTCTCATAAATATCAAAACCATTACAATTTTTACTTCGTTATATTTGTTTTCAATATCTTAAGTATTAAAGTCGGCTTAAATCGATGTCTAGTCCCTCGACTATCACGTTTTCTTTCATTTAGTCCTTCGACTAAAAAATCACCGGTGAGAGTCCCTCGACTATCCCATTTTCTTTTATTTAGTCCTTCGACTTTAAAATCACCGGTGAGGGTCCCTAGACTTTGAAAAATCTATAAATTTAGTCCCTGAATCCAAGAAAAAAAACCCAAATGAGGGACTAAATTTATAGATTTTTGCAAAGTCCAGGGACCCTCACCGGTGATTTTAAAGTCGAAGGACTAAATGAAAGAAAATGGGATAGTCGAGGGACCCTCACCGGTGATTTTTTAGTCGAAGGACTAAATGAAAGAAAACGTGATAGTCGAAGGACTATTTCCTGATTTAAGCCTATTAAAGTCTTCTAATAGTGGAAAAAAATTTGTATGGCCAATATTTTTTATATTGTTGAGGCCTTTGTTTGAGGATTTGATTCTTGTTAATATAGTTACACGATTTCATCAATATGTTTATTACTTATATTATTCTTCATGTTGGATGTATTTGAATATATTTTGCTTGTTTAGTTTTTAGAAAAATCTTTTAACCTTGTAAAGGTTTTGGAATTTCTCGTTATTCCACATGGTGGTGCTCTAGATCACAATCCTAATGTATTTTGGTATTTTGGTACGAAATCCTAATACATAGCTCTAAGAAGGTTAAAAATATTTATTGCACGTTTTAATTTTCTATAACATAAATATAAGAACACTTCTGAGTAAAATGATAAGAGATTTGCGCCACTAAAGTAGAAATGGGTACAATTATATTAGACAGATAAACTAAAATAAATATATTAAAAGCTAGTTAAGATATTTTACTCTTTTAAGGAAGCGTAGAGCTTTTAGTGTTGCACATTCCATAGGTTTGGTACAAGTTGACATTTTGCATCCCCTACCTTGCAGGTTTTTTTGTTTTATTTTGGTCATGATGGTGTAGTGTCTTTCCCAGTTTAGCCCTAGTTTTTCAAGATTTTTATCTTTAGTTTGGATGTAAACCTTTTTTTAACAACTAATATACTATATATAAATTTCAAAAATAAACTTTAGAATTTTATATATTTTCTATCAATATTCGAAAATACTTTATTCGTAGGTGATTTTTTATTCATTTTTCTTTTATCATGTCAATTTATGCCCTTATATTTTTTATTCGTTTGTACATTCGTTGTATTTGAAGACTCGGAATAATGGTAGAAATATTTATGTTGGAACTAAAACCTTCATCTTATACACCAATACATATGGGGTTTCCCCTGTTATAATTTACAGTTTTGTTTAGTATGATCATAGGACCTCTTTATGGGGTGGTGTACCTCTTACAAGAGAAATTAGTTGATTAACTTAACCTACCTATTAGCTTGAGGATGGAATGGTCCCGAAAAGTTTTGCGGATTTTTCTAAGTTTTGCATAATAATGCTAGTTAGGCATTCTAAACTTTAGCCCGTTCTCACTGGTTATTACCTTAGGGATCTCATATTTTGGTTTCAAAGACGTAGATAAAAAAATTTCTCGAATTTTTGCTAATATATTTACTTATAGTTATTTGGAGAAGTAGTATAATGTCACCAAAATGTATTTTTTACCATAATGTTTTAGATATTGGTCTCACTATGTCCATCCCTCACCTATTGAAACAACTTTCTAAAAAATATTAACTCAAGGTTACGACGGAGACTTGTATCATCTTTGCAAAATGCTGGCATGTATCAAACCGTTGGACAAATTCCTTGGTATCAACATAAAGTTGGTTAGAAGTACCTTGCTAGCAATATACGCTTATGGAGAGTCTTATACCCACAGTCTGCACCTTATTTTTCTTCATTAGTTTATTTGAGTATGACGTTTGAATCTTCAAAACTGAGGCATCTGGGGAGAGGTCTGGTTAGCCCTTTTTGGTATAACGTATCAACTAACTATATATACCAGACAAATCTTATTTTGATGTTTTTGGACTTTGTTCTGTTTGTAGAATATTCTTTTAATGAGGTATGGCTTAATGTCGTTTCGTTGGTCTAGAGGTTCATCAATACCCATGATCTCATATGCTACTGTTTTGGTTTTTTAGAGACTAAAAGTGGTTGGTTTTCTTGAAAAACTAACCAATGGGTAGATTAGGCACACCATATAGAAACAAGTGCATCAAGTACTATGTTCTATGCCCAATATACTTGTTTGTACTCAAATATTTTGAATCTGGTGGCTTCGTTTCACAACTTATTTAGGTAAAGTATAATATTATTTTTATTGGCTTTAGCTTGACCAAATGTATGATTAACCATCATTTATGAGTTACCAAAGAGTTTTACGCGTCTGGCATCACAAATATAGACGATCTAAAGTATTTATATTGTTACTTTGTAATCAACTCCATTGTTTGAAGTATAAAATATGAACTTGGCTTATTAGTACAGAGGATCCCAAAAGAGGATGTTAGTTGTACTCCTACTCTATAGCTAAGATTTTTGGAGCCTTTATGGGTTTGGACTGCCCATACGGGTTATGGATTGTCCTCTAAAGAGGGTGGTCTTTTGCTTGGAAATCGGTGATAAATTTTTCAAATCTTGTGTTTTGGTGGAAATTTGAGGTATTAACTCTATGTCAAAGCTTTTATGCTACACTGACCACCATGCCAGACGCTTGGAGATATCAGGATTTTGCAGAACTTTCCTTAGGGGGGGGATGATGTTTTCACTATAATTGTATAAACCTAAAGTTTGACCTCATTTTTCTAGGAACCATCATTAATGCTACTACAAGTTTTCCAATTGTAGGTAGTGATTCTCAACATCGAGAAGAGACTTGCTCACATAATAAATGGTTTTATGGGTGGCTCATTGTTCTTTTACTAGTAATATGTTGATAGCGTGGTCAGATACCTCTAAATACAAGTATATTATTTCACCTTAGTTTGGTCTCTTCAAGATCTCGGGAGAGGTTAGATGATAGTTGATTTTGTTGAAGGTTGTGTTACACTCTGTAGTCTAGTTAAATCATTTAAACCGCTTTTAAGATTAGAAAAAAGGTTCATTTGCCTGAGAATTGAAAGATGAATCTATTTAGCCCGGTTAACCTTCATTCCAAGATTTGGATGTTATTGGTGTTGTGTGGAGGTTTCATAGCTACTAGATTAAATAACTATATATGATATAACTCGATTAGCTTGTCGCTGATCAAATACCCAAAAACAATCGGACCAGAGTCCAAACATGTTTTATTTTAGGTTTAGTTTTAAGTTTACCGCCTATAGGTTTCTGAAGGTTTCTCTTAGGCCGATCAAGTAGTCGGTTCCCTTTCTGCTTGTTACTAGCATATCATTCATGCATTCTTGTACGTTCTGCTTGAGCTGGCTAAGGACTGCTATATTATCTAATCTCTAGTCTATCACTCCTATATTGTTTTGGCGAACGAAATTACTTTGTAGGCTTCGTTCTGTCATGAAGGTGTATTATCTTCATTGCCCAAATGCATCGTTATTTAATTGTAACCTAAGTAAGTATTCGTGAAACATCATATTACTCAATGTGTGGGACCTTGAGTGGGTACTTTGGGCACACTCATTTAGCGTCAGTTAAGTCTATACATATGCTTTATTTCTATTTTTACCAACAAAAAATTAGCAGTCCAAATAGGGTAAAAGGCTTTTATGTTTGACCTATTTGGTTTAAACTATTGAATTCAGCTATGATGGTTTTGGTTTTCTCTTATGAGAAGGGTTGGTGTTTTTGTTTGATCATCGGATATTTTATGGCATGCTACCTTGACCAATACACATGTTACATCTTGTGCAGAACATGTAAACATATCAATGTTTTGGATAAAATGCAAGAAAAATTGTTTGCATGACCCCTTATAAGTCACGACGGATATAGACTACTTGTCTTGTTTTAGTTCTACATCTTCTAAAGTCTCTCATAGCTTCATAATATGGGAGGGAATATATTGGATCATTATATCCTCTAAGATAATCGTGGGGAATTTAGTTATTATTTGTTGGGTCCTTGAAAAATAACTCTTTCTAGTTATATGTTGATTACTTCAAAGCATTGCGATCCTCGTATTGGTGATGTAATATGTATACAATTGTATGTATCTTGTAAAGATAGGGTCGTCCGAATATGAAATTATATGATATTGGTATGCCTACCACCATAAAGAGCACTTTACTTTCTTCACAAACTTTATGCCCGACGACCATATCTAACTTGACTTCTCTAATAACTGGGTATATACTTTAGTTAAAATGGTCATAACTCTTTTTATGGAGATAAGGATACTGTGTGTCAAATTTGGTCATAATTCTTCTTGAAAATGATGTTGGACAAACTATTAAAATCAATCATTATTATTTTTAGTTCAGCACTTATGATTTATGTGATGATTATCACTGCTTCTTCGTGGGGTGTTAGTAGCCCTCTCAAACCGTCATCTGTAAAACTGATGATGGGGAATGTTGAAGTCTGGTCATGATATTGGATATCAATGTCAATAATATGACGTTTTTGGGAAGAATCATTCAAGATCAGAATCTGATTACTCATCGTATGCTTCATAAATTGTGACTTTTTTAATACTTGGGTTGCTACATCTAGTACATTAGTTTGAGAAGGCTTGAGTCGGGGGGACGAGTGTCATGTGTGCTAGACGTTTTATCAAATTTAAGGAGACTACTTTTGATAAACTCAATACCATCACATGCTGTGATTTTTAATTTTATCTTTTAAGACTCAACAATTCATTGTCCAATTTTCGTTTTCATTATGGTAGTTGCAAAACTTTCTAGGTTTTGTTTTTTTTTGCTCACGGATTTAATTTTTTTATTTATTGAAAGTATACTTTGTATTTTCCCTATATTATATGGTTTTCACCCTCTTACTGAGTTTACTATAGTAGAATTCTAAAACTATGGTGGTCTTTTTGGTTTCATTATTATGGGTTTTTTTCAGTATGAGTATTTTTCTATGAGTGTTTGGAAGATTTTCTAGTTTTTTAGACTTGAGCCACGATTAGTGGCTCATTTGAGTTGTATACTAATTTTATAAAAAAGATACATGTTGGACCATCCTTTTAGCCTTATTCATAAAGTTTCATCAAATTTAATATGGGCTTTGACCTTATAAGAGATCATTGAAGGTCAAGGAATTTCGTTTCATAATGTCTTCGACCAAGATCTCGGGAAGAATGTCATGTTGGTAGGCAACACACATTGCAAGATTGTGGCAATTTTCTGGTTATTTTTAAGAATGGAAAAACTCTTTGTGTATTCTCATAGGCTCTTAGTTGGCTCATATTTGTAAAATATTACGTAATCCTCATCTCTTCGGATTACCTTAGTCATAATAAATTAGTCTTTAAACGCTGTCCATAATATCTCGAAAGTTTGTATTGAGCCTATATGCAATTGATCCAATCATGTAATGGCACAACCGTAGAAGGTCATTAAAAAGCTTGGCATAAAATTCGATCGTCTCCTTGGAACTCAAACATCTCATTTTTAAACTACTCCATATTCAATCAATATGGTGGAGCCACTTCTACCGGGAAAACTTTCTACATCAAATTTTCGTTTTTGTCTTGATAACAATTTGAGAGCTACAAATGGGTGTTAGAAAGCTTACATTGGTTGATGGTCACTCACTCGATTGAACCACCCTTTATTGTTTTAACAGATATAGACTTAGCGTTGGTGAATGCGGTGGAGGAAGTGTTCCCCAATGCAACCGCATGTTGTATCGATGGCGCATTAACATGAACGCCGTAGGGAAAACTAAAAAAATCATCAAGGAGAAGTAAGTGTCCAACGCTTTTTTAACAGTGTGAAATCAAATGATGTTGGCGAAAATGAAGATATCCTTCAACAACTATCGGTCGGAATTGCACTGTGGCTTCAAAAAATATCCGAAAGCAATTGAATATACTGAAAGTTGGTTAGAACCATACGGTTATAAGTTTATCACATGGAGAACTGATAAGTCGTTGCATTTTGGTAACCAAACCACAAACCTCGTGGAGAGTTCTCATTCTACTCCCAAGCGTTTCCTTGGTACGAGCAAAGGTAACTTCAAGTGTTTTTTGTTGAAGGTGCATACTTTGATCAAAGTACAACACATGGACATCAAGGGGTCATTTGAAAAGAATCGTTTGTTAGCCCTAGATAAATTAGTTAACATTTTGTACGATAAGCTAAAAAACAACGTCTCATACGATGCTTTGGAACCTTTTCTGAAGAAGTAGAATGTGCCCGCAACATGACAATCGCGGACGACATACCTTACAGTTGTGCGATACAAACTACACACGGTATACCTTGCGCACGATATATACAAATTTGTTTCTAACGGCTTAGAGTTGCCTCTAAATTTATTTCACAATCATTGGAAGAGGTTAGACATTCTTGTATGTGCTAATCTCACGACGATCGAGCAAGTGAAAGCAAAAATCGATAAAATAGTATGTGATGTCATGGACTCCAATGACGAAGCACACATAAAGCATGTTTATAAGAAATGGTTTGTCATCGTCCATCCGGAAAAATCTTCCATGTTTGAGACTTTGTTCAAGCTAAAAGTATACGATCATCCACCTTCGAAACATAATTTTTCTATTATCACATCTGAATCATCCACTAAACGCGACAACTCGTTTCACGAGTATGCGCTAGATTCTAAAAAAAGATAATTTGTTATCATTTGCAAAAATGTTCAAACCTCCAATTGTAAACTCGTGTAAAGGAAAAGAAATGACGGATCCTAAACTTGGTAAGGAAAGCACTGCTCCAAAAAAGGTAGCATTATTCTAACACAAACAAGTTAGACGATGCTTTCTAATGGAACGATCGGTTGTAGGTCAAATTCTACGATGTCGGCTAAGGAAAGTTTGGTTGATCTTAAAGGTTACATATACCAACTTCCCATATTTTTAGGCCTTTCATAACGTCCATCATCAACATTAAATTCGATGTCCACTACAGGTACCTCTTGATTGCGTTTTTCTTGAACGGGAATCAAGATTGGTGGAGGTTGATTAGGGATGCCATATACAACGAGCTTATAGATAATGCATCAGTGTACGTGAAGATATTTACAAACATAGAGGATTTGATATATATTGTGGAGCGTGTGAAGTGTTCTAGAAATGTGTCTACTATCGATCATTGGATGTTCATGCCCGAGATAGAAGTCGTGATCGCATCTATATTTAACTGTATACTCCACTCTGTATGAGAATATAGAACCATGGATATTGGCTTCACTTTTCTTCCATTAAGAGTTGCACCTCCTACGATGTCAAACCGGTTAGAAATCGCATTGGTTTGGGTCAAATTCAACCACTTTGTGAACGTAAGTATTTCTTTACATTGTCGGTTAGTTTAAACCTTTAAACATCCCTTTTATCATGTTTTCGTTTTATAGCTTGGAATTTTGGTGGATTTCCCATGTGCGAGGATACATCCTTGTTTCCTAATGTTGCATTCACCAGAAGCAAAAGGTTGGGCTTTAACGATTCTTTATCGTTGCAAGAGATATGAATAAATAAAAAACCGTAGCCTCGAAGTGACCAATTTAGTCATTTTTGTTTAAACATTTGGTCATTATAATATATTTACAATTTATCACGCTTAAAACTTGTACATTTTGGAGTTTATGATGACATTAATTTAAATTCATCAGCATTAACTTCTTGATTGGTTCACATTTATTTAAGACAAGAAATAAAAATGCAAACAACGAAATCGATAGATGGTAGACATAGTTGACATAGTAGACATATTTGACATAGTAGACATATTAGACAAAGTAGAAGCTTGAGGTGCGTTTATGATGGTAGATAGTTCCATCCATACTCGTCGCGTTTCTCGAGAGGATATTCCTCATCCTCTCTACTACTGTCATGTGTTATGTTAATTCTAACGTCAATGCCTATCGCATCAGCTTTCTCATGCAGTTTATGCATCACATGTTCCAACGTATCTTTCATAATAGTACTTTGAAACATCAAAATGAATAAATTATGGGTTTCGCATTGGAATTTGTAAGGTAGTGACTTGAAGCATATTTTTTTCATTTTGCTCGCAACCGTCAGTTGAGAAATTATCAAGCGGTGGGGTGGAAATTATCCACCAGTTGAGAATTTTTCAACCGGTAGGGAATTATCCTCCGAATCGTGATTCTCATATCGATGGGCTAACATGCTACCTCTTCCAATAGTTAGAATTCAAATTTAGTCAACATCCCTGCCGGGTTAAAAAAATTCAACCGGCGGGGGAGGGGGAAACTACATCGTCGGTTGGTAAATTTTCAACCGGCGGGGATGAAGACCATACTCCAACTTTCATTGCAACTAATATGCTGAATAATAATCTGGCGTGTACAATTTTTACCATGCGGGGGGAAACTTCCCCGCCGGTCAATAATTATTCAACCGTCGGATTTCGTACCCTGACCTGATGGAGAGAGGCAGTATTTTATCCATTTAGTATCTAGCAAGCTAACTTTAACCCTCCGCAAGGAGTTCACATAACTGACAAGTCCAACATACATCACATACACACCAATAAATCTAACATAGATCAAGATACAGATTAAAACAAATATCCAATACAACATATATGAACCGATAAAACTAAAATCAAATACAACATACAAAGCTTCATTGTTAAGTTGTAAAACATTCAAAATACCTAACCAATTGTTCAAAAAAGTATGAAACTAAAACAATATACACACTATCAATAAACCAAGCATCATAAGGAGCCATGGACTAGTGATTTGAAGCACTTTTTTTGCAAAATACATGAGCTCTTCTGGACTATCTTCGAGAGGGAGAACACGATTTATTGTTTTAACCGTATCTACCATGGATGTTCATCGAGGAAATGCGGAGTGATGCGAAACCAACCATACTTTGCAACATAAGTTGCGTACTGAGGGTTCAGGTTTTTATTACTTGTTGTTAACGACCGTGAATACCTATCAATCACGAACAAGTGATCCCTCCAGTTGTTCTAGTGCTGAGGGTCAACATGATAACGCATATTGTCGCCTCTGGGGGACCAGATCGAGCGACAATGGGATCCAGTGGCTTCTCTTGGACCCAACCACATTGTTGTATCACTTTATCCGGGTGGTATGCCTCGGTCACAAACATAAGGCGAATAGGGTTGCGATACAACCCTATTTCCTGCTTCGGAAATGCTTGTCGAATATCAACGTAGGGCTGAAAAATCACATGCAAATAAACAAACACATAAACATGCAATAAATAAGCACATAAATTCCTCGGTCACATAAAAATTAAATTTATATATATAATACTTACATTCGTTTCTTCTTAAGAAGCAAGGATGTAACGGTAGTACATCTTCCCACAAACGTTTTTCCCGATAAGCGTTTTGGACAACCACGATATTATCTCTGAATCGGTTAGGTTGTAATCGTTATTCAATGCAACCAGAAAACATAGGAAGTGGTCGTAGACCCAGCAGTCCAACAACACCGAGAAACAAAGGAGACTCTTCAAGGGGTGCTTCGAAATGCCTCCCAAGCTCTTGTACAGCCATGTCAATGCGCATGTAGCCCACGCAAGCTCATCAAGCTTCTCCAAGTGCTCGAGATGGGCAAGAAAATCGTACTAGATGTTTTTATGGCTCATGGTAGTAAATATTGTACATCCTTGAAAGAAATGGATGTACCCACGAGCAACATGTTTGTTTATCTCATTTGTAAGCGTGATAAGTCAACGAAGGCCGAAACCACTCCCACCGTATACCTTCATCTCTTCTTGCACCTGTTCGGCTGAAACTCCCAACAACTCTGGCATTCGACCGTACATATGATCTGGATATTAGGTCTAAAACGCCTTGATAATTATCCCCTCAATCGGGAGGCCGATAATGATAAACACGTTGTCCATAGTCATCTCGCCAAGGGAGAACTAGAATATGTTAGTCTCATGATGCCACCTTTCGATGAAAACCTCGTCCAATTAGGATTTGTAATTTTATCTCAGCAAGTGGAGCATAAGCGTCCAAAATAGAGTACCTTCCAAGAGGGCTTTCACCTCTTATTGGTTCCTCAGATCCCATTGACCTAGTAGGCCATATTTTGATTGGACCATAATACCGGAACGAGACTGAAACAAATAAAAACATATCAATATACTATAAAATAAATTAGTTAGAGTAACCAAAAAACTATTTAAATTATGTCGCCAATGAAAGGGTCGGGTAGGGTTATATTGTTACGGGCTGGGTTAGGTTATATTGGGTTTCGGGTTTGGTTAATTAAATTAGGGTTCGACCCGGTCCGTTTATTAAGTTAGTGGGTAAATGGTAAGTTTTTTAGGTAAATGGTAAAATTTGAAGGTAAATGGTAAAGCTGGCATGACAGCTGACATGGAATGCTAAAGGGCATTTTTGGAAAAACAATTGGGGGACATTCTTGCAACAAAAACTGATGCCAAGTGTCAAGCTCACATGCTCTACATGTGCGGGGGACTATAATTGCAAATTAAAAAAAGGATGGGGATGATAACTATGCATGGTTGAAGGAAGGGGACCAAATTGATACAATTGGTAAACATGGAGGACTACGGGTGTTTTTTAGCCGCTAAGTAAATTAAAACTTTCGATCTTTTTATTAATTAAAATTTTAATTGAACATCATTCTACAATGATAATTCATGTAGAATTTGGTGGGTTAGTCGGAGGACACCTGTATATAGTAAAAGAATCTATTTTTATTAGATTATTATGGTATTTATGGTCATAAAAGTACATTTTATTAATAAGAATACTTAAAACACATATAATAGGATAATAGACAACATGAATAGAAAGAAATAATATAGTCTCTCTTAGTCATATTGAAAATAAAAAGAAAAAAAACTATAATAGGATAATAGACAATATAAAAGCAATATAATATGATTTGGACCTAAAGTCTAATTTAAAGATCCAGCCATCTTTAATTTTTTTTTGTTACAAACAGAAATCCTAACACTCGCTCCACTATTTTCTTTTTTCTTACAAACCACCAAAAAAACTTTCAAAATAATAAGACGATGAGTATAGCAAATGCAAAGGTGGTTTTATCGTGTGACGTAATTAGTAAGATTGTTGTGCGATTTCCAATCAAATATCTTGTGCGATTCTGATGTGTAATAACTAAATTTCAGAAAACTATATGATATGTCTTTCATCAGATCGTAAGACGGTCTAATGGGTCAAAGAGAACCCGCTGATTTATTTAGGGTCTCAAATTAGGTTCATCGGTAACTATAAGTTAAAGGATCAAAGTGAATACCTCACCATAGTGAGAACTAGTCATTCCGGTTCTCCTCCACCAATGTTGTTGGAAACTTGTTGCATCACTAACAGTTTTTTCCTTTTCATTTGTAAAATTTACCTTCGTCCACAAGGAAAAGAAGAAAAACATTGTCTTTATAATTCTTGAAGAGAAGACTATGTGCTCTTCTCACCTCCAAAGATCTCAACCAAGTTTCACAAGTCATTATGTTTGGGTTTGATAACAACGTGGAATAGTATATCATTGTTTGCTTGTTTAGACCGAGGGAATATTTGTCAGATTTGGAAGCTCTACTTTACAGTTCCAAAACAAAATCTTGGAGAAAGACACAGAAACATTCTCTTGATCCATGTTCACTTAAATTTCAATTTAGCTATAGTTTTGGTACTAGTAGCATGTTTTTCAATGGGTCAATGCACTGGATTGCTTCCAACTTCGATAGTGACTCATATTTAATTTCCTTTAATATGAGTACCGAAGAGTTCTCCTCCTCTGTAATTAATTTTGGGATTCCAAATTTTAGGATTCTAAAGTGCCCAAATTTGATTAAACCTAGAGTGGGAGATTCATGAGCATCAATATCTGAAGAAAGTTTGATCCTTAAAGAGAGTCTAAGGAAATTGGAAATTATCCACATTGGCGAAGAAGACAAAATTGTGCCCGCAGTAAATTTGATAATTATTATTATGTGGAGGATGAAAGATCCAAGTTAAGATATTCAAAGAAGGTGCTACTATAAAATGATAGAAGTTCAATTGGTACAATCTACAAAAACAGGAGAACCATACTATCTCTCAAACACTTTTAAACTGACTTTGTCTACTGTTATATTTATTTACTTTACAAATACTTTCATTAGTTGTAATTACACTTTTTAATACATTTAATGTTTTACTTATTTACTATATAAATATTATCAATAGTTTTTTAATTAATACAAGTAATAATATTTTTTATTAGTTTCCGTTTGTTTTTTTAATTTTATTTTATATCTAAAATCATTAGTCTTTCACTTTTTAATACAACTATTGATTTACTTTTTATTATTCAAATTTTGTCACTAGTTATAATTTTTTAATGGTTTTTAATAGCTTAAAATTTGTATTGTCAATCAATCTTAATTTATATATATCCATTAAAATTTTAACTCCGATCGATTTTAAGGGGTGAAACATATTATTTTTGTTTTAAACTCAATAATCATGTTAAAGTTATATCGGAATGATAGTTAAATTATATATAAAATGTACAAGAAACTTCCATGTAAGGTGTCTAAACTTTATATTATAATATAAAAGCAAAATTTATTGTTTAATCAAATACAAGATTTATCATTCCACCAAATTGTGTTTTAGGGCTATAACCTATAACTAAACTTATGATTAATTTACAAACAAACTTTCACTAAACTTTCATATTCAATATATTAAGAATGTCCAATAAAAATTTAATAGGTATTCAAACCTTATTAATGTAAGATGAAAACAGACAATTGATTTTAGCTCTTTTAACTAAATAAAAAATAGTGTTTGTTTTACTTATTATATTCTATTTTTAATGGGTATATAACTACATACATATATATTTATTATAATGAATTGAGTGTATTATAAATTTTATGCTCATAAATTACTGGAATATAAATTATAAAAAAAGTGATCAAACATCTATTGAACCCATAAAGTCATGATGTATAAATAATTTTTCAATATATATATTTACAACAACATCCATATAGGTGAAAATATTTTTCATATTTCCTTATCATACCAATACTGAACAAAACCGTGCCAATGTTTTATAGAATTTTTGTTACGATAAGGTAATTTTAAGTTACAGTAGCATATCAAATTTTTTGGTAGGATATTAGTATTTAATATAAATCGTGCAGTATGCACATTATTCAATATAAATCACGACTTAGAGAAAATTATATATTGTTCATCCGTTTATAGTAACGACTTGCACATAGCTTTCTAAATTGGTTTGAACACTTGTATTACTCTATATGTACATCATTTTTTTATTTGCTATGTTTTCTCTTAATTTCTCATATACATGTTTACAAAATTATGATAATCAATAAGTTTTTGTAAGAACTCAAACAAAGCTTGTCAACCTTTTCTGAAAGATAATACATGGATGTTTCTAGAAAAATGAACTTATTTATCATATGATTGCAATTGATTCTAATATATGATGGATTAATATGTAGAACATTGTTGCAAAATTTAATTATATAGTGAATATAACTTATCCATTTTGTAGATCTTTCAATCATCATTGTTTGTAAAAAAATGACCATAACTAAATTTTGGTAAGCTAATGTACATTCTGAATGAAGAAAAACTGTGATGGCTAAAGCTGTATCAACCCACATAGATCTCTAACAACTCAAAATAAACTGAAATATGGACCAAACCAAAGAAATGAAAGTAAGTTTTGTTGGTTGGGATAAGTTTGAAACCTATCACAATCTTTATAAATATGATGTATATGTTGTAGAAGAATTTCAGCCTCGGTTCTAACTTTTACTCAGCATTCTTCAAGATCTTAAACCATGTGAAAATAAATATGTTTTCTCATCATTGAACAAAACAATGATCTTCTCCACCAATGTGGATGATATTTTATTGCCTTGGATTCTATTTAAGGATTCAAACCTTCTTCATAGATTGATGCCCATAAATTTCCCACTCTACCTTTAAAACCATGTATCCTCCAAGTTTAATCAAATGTGGGCACTTTGGAATTCTAAAATTTAGAATCCCAAAATTAGTTGCAGAGGAATGGTACTCTCCGGTGCTCATATTAAAAGAAATTAAATACGATTCACTACCGAAGTTGGAAGCAATCTAGTGCGTAGACCCGTTGAAAAACATGTTATTAGTACCAAAACTATAGCTAAATTGAAATTTGAGTGGGCATGGATCCTGATAATATTTCAGTGTCTTTCTCCAAGATTTTGTTTTAGAACTGTAAAGCAGAGCTTCCAAATCTGACGAATATTCACTCGGTCCAAACAAGCAAATAATAATATACTTTTTCATGTTGTTATCAAACCCCAAACAGAATGACTTGTGAAGCTTTGTTGGGATCTCAAGAGGTGACAAGAGCATATGATTGCAAAACTATATTTTAAGATAAACATGGTGTACAGATGAGGGACTGGGATGATTCTCTAAGAATCGCCTCTTCTCCAAGAAATCACTGAATATTCTTTACTTCTTTGATCCTTCTTCTCTGCCTGTGATTCCTAATCATGGACTTCAACAGCAACAATGAGAGCCCAAGAGAAGAATTACCTTCTCTTATCTTCATAAAATCTTCTGAAAATCGGCCCAAAAACCTTCTGCACAAATCATTTGCTGATGTTGTTGAGCCAAGAAACAAAGAATTGGAGGTTGTGATCAAACCTGAGTTCTGCAAGGAAAATAATGATCATAATACTATCCAGTATTGTAAAGAAGTCAAAGATCTGTTATTTCATCAGTCAAAAATTACTTTGGTGGGCAAGTTCAGTAAAGGAATCCCTAAAAGATCTATTATGAAGGATTTCTTGAATAAGTTAAAGTTTAAAGGTACTTACAGTTTTGAAATGATGGATGCCCACCATCTTCTCCTGGAGTTCTGTGTGAAAGAGGATGTCTATCTTCTTTGGTCCAAGAACGTTTGGAATGTCAATGGAGAGACTATGAGGCTTCTATGGAGTCCAGGGTTTAATAAAAAATATGAGAATCCTAATGCTTTGATCTTGACTCGTTTCGAAAGAATCCGAGAGTTCTTATTTAATTGTTGTATCATAACGGATATGGCTGCTACTTTAGGTACTCCCTTCAATGTCATTATTCCTGAAACAAATAGAGCATTCAGTAATGCTTGTTATGCCCAAATAGATATTGACGTTTCTATGAAATTAAAAACACAAAATCTGGGTGGGATTTGGATCTAATGATGGATACTGGATCCCAGTGAGTTACAAAAACGTTCCTGCCTACTACAACACTTGTTTCCATCTTGGACACGGTGATTCTGTTTGCAAAAAGATATTAAAAGATCATGATAGAGTTGAAGAAGGAAAGGATAATAATAGCAAGAACAAATATCAACAAAAAAATGATAAAGTGGTCGAGTTACCTAAAGATGTTAGTCACAGTAACAAGATTCAAGCTTGGGAAAGCCAAAAAGAGTGTCAAATTCAGAATGAAAGGAAATGACAGTAGGATTGACTCCAATATTGACCAACTAAGTCAGTCTCATGGAATTCAAGATATGACTAATATTCGGAAAAAAAATTACTAGTAAAAAGAGAGACAACTTGGAGATAATAGATGCTTTGAAAAAGCTGGATAATTACACTCACCCAAGTCCTATTGATGAAGATATTTCCTCTCATGTTTATGAAAATATTGGTAGCAGTAATGTCACGCCTACTAAAGAAGAGCCCAGCATGATCAAGATTTTAACATTATAATAAGCAAGAAAATCAAATCAGCCAAGAAAGACAGAAGACACAACAAACTGGTCATTAATTCCCTTAAAAGGAGTGGGAACAAGCAACATCAAAGATCTCTATCTAAATGATTAGAATTATAAGTTGGAACATTAGAGGTATTAATAATAAGCCCTCTTTGAGAAAACTCAATTCTATGATCCATATTGAGAAAATCAAGATCTTGGTTACTCAAGAGCCTATGCCCAATTTTGTAAACATTTCTAACATTGCTAATAGTTTGGGGTTTCAAAAAATTTCATTCAACATGTCTAATAAAATTTAGGTCTTCTGGTCTACAGATGTTTCCATTGAGATTATTGATGACTTTGACTAGTTTATTCATATGAAAGTGCAGTATTCATGGATCAAGGATAGTTTTCTTTTTACTTCTGTTTATGCTAAGAATCAGAGACAAAAAAGGAATGCTCTTTGGGAGAGGATGAAAGTTATTTCTACTTATGGCAAGGCCTGGATTACTGCGGGGGACTATAATGCTATCACTACTACTGAAGATTAAATTGGATGCACTACTAATGATCAAATCAGTAAAGACAATTTCAATGAAATGATTAGATGCTGTAACCTAGAGGATGATGGGTTTTGGGGCTCTAGATATACTTGGAATAGAGGTTCTCGTTGGAAAATATTGGACAAAGCTATGGTGAATGAGAAATGGTTCACTGATTTTGGGGTCCAGGTTAAGCACATGGTCAGAACTTGTTCTGACCATGCCCCTCTTCTAATCACCTCTCCTATAAACTCTATTAATTATGGTAAGAAAAGTTTTAAGTTCCTTAATGTTTGGACTAATGATAGTTCTTTCTTAAGTATTTTGCAGCTTAATTGGAGTTTGAAAATCAATAGGGATAGAAATGCTGTCTTTTGGTACAAGCTTAGTAGACTTAAGGCTTGTATTAAGGGTTGGAACAAGAGCCACTTTGGCAATATCTTTAACAAAGTTAAAGCCAAAGCTGATGAGGTTTTCAAGATGGAGATTATTCATTCTAAGGATAACAATCAAAACTCTAAGAAGGCTCTTTCTAAAGCTAACAGTTTACATCTCAAAGCTCTTAGAGATGAGGAGGTTTACTGGAAACATAAAACTTATAATTGTTGGCTCAAAGATGGGGATGGTAATATTAAGCTCTTCCATTATTATGCTAACAAGAAGAAAAGAATGAATACTATAACTAGCATAAAGGATGGAAATACTTGGCTCTACAATCCTGAAGACATTGGTAAATATGCAGAAAGGTTTTTCAAAAACAACCTTAATTCTGATTCTTTTCTCAGTAAAGAAGATGAAAGTAATTATATGCATGATCCTATATTTAATAACATCCCCATGTTGATTTCTAAAGATGATAATGATGCTCTGATGAATCCCACTAATAAGGAGGAAATCTGGAGCATCATTAACAATATGAACAATAACAACGCAGCTGGCATTGATGGTTTTAATATTCATTTCTTTAAAATTTGTTGGGATATCATTAATGAAGATCTTTGTAATGCTTTTAACTCTTATCTCCAGGGAAGAAGCATTCCCTCATGTATTTTTGCTACTGGGATATGTCTGGTTCCTAAAATTTCTAATCCTACCGGTTGGTCTAACTACAGACCCATTAGTCTTTGCTCTTTATTTAATATAATTTTTTCTAATCTTATTAATACCAGATTGGCTAAGATTTTTCCTAAGATCATCTCTAGCTATCAAGGAGCTTTTGTGAAAGGTAGACTTATTCACGAAAACATCTTGATAACTAAAGAGATGATCCATGACATCAACAGAAAACCCAAACGTGGAAATATCATTATCGAACTGGATATGTCCAAAGCATTCGATATAATGGCTCACTCCTTTATCCTAAATATTCTGTGCAAATTTGGGTTTTCTGTTAATTTCATTAACCTCATCAACAAGCTATTATATGGTGTTAATATCTCTATCCTAATTAATAGGACTGCTATTAATTACTTTCATCAGATGAAGGGTTTGAGGCAAGGAGATCATTTATCTCCTAGCCTCTTCATTCTTGCTGAGGAAGTGTTAATTAGAGGATTATATAATCTCAGTAAAGACAACAACATAATGGTATATTCTTCTAGAACTAACCTGATTGTTCCCTGCTTAGTTTTTGCAGATGATATCCTTGTTTTTTCTAATAGTCAGAGCTTTTCAATTGATAAGTTAAGCAAGCACCTGGATATCTATCAATTAGTTTCTGGTCAAGTTATAAATAAAGACAAAACTAAGCTTATTACCTCTCACATAATGAACTCTGCTAGGGTGAATAGCTTGAAGCTAAAGACTGGCTTCTCTATTTACAATCTTCATTCTAGTTATTTGCGGATCATTCTCTGCAATAACAATAGAAAGTAAAACTTTAGTCATATTTTTGATAAAATCAATGATAAAATTAATGACTAGGTATCTAAGCACCTCTCCTTTGGTGGGAGGCTGACCTTAATTTCCTCTGTGTTGCTTCCAATAACATATTATTGGATGCAAAACAGTTGGATTCTTAAATCTATTATCAATAGCTTGGAGACTACTTTTAACAGATTTTTGTTGAGATCCAATTTCAATGATAGGACCATTCATTGGTCTAATTGGAATTATGTTTGTAAGCCTTTTGAGGAAGGTGGTTTGAATATCAAAGCACTGAAGGATATTCAGACTGCCTTCTCTCAAAAGCTTTGGTTTATTTTTAGACAGAATACTTGTCTCTGGTAAAAAAAACTGAATAATATTTATTGTAATAACAGTCACCCTCTTAAAGCTAAATGTAAAGGAAAAGACTCTCTAATTTGGAAAAGACTTACTCATGTTAGAGACCTTACTGAATGCAATATCTGGTGCTTCTAGGGAAAGGCAATGTGGACTTCTGGCTTGATGACTGGCATAATGGACCTCCTTTAGCTACTGAGAACAGCTAGTTCATTGAGGCTCCAGTTAGGACATTTTGGAAAGGCAACTTGTGGGACTACGCCTGTCTCAACACCTTTCTACCCTGCGAAAAAGTTAATCTGAGTAGCAACTTCAACATCAACACTGAAAAGGAGGATGAGATTATTTGAAAACATTCTGAAAACAACGGATTCAATACTAAATTAACTTGGGAAAGCATAAGCGAAAAGCACAACAAATCTAGCCTTTTTCAGAAAATTTGGAACCACAAAATTCCCAGGAACTTCTCTTTTTTATGTTGGAAACTTATATCTGACTTTATTTCTACTGATGATGTCTTAAGGAACAAACACTTAGTCATTGTGTCTAAGTGTCAATTTTGCAACAGTTATGAAGAGAGAGAGAAAATATCTCTTTGTTAGTTGTTGTTTTGCTTGGCAAATTTAGAACTACTTTAGTTCCTTATTCAATATCAAAATTGGTCGTTATATGTCGACTACCCATATTATTAGAATGTGGTTCTGGCACTCTAATAATAAGTTTCATATCACTCATATTGTTCCTCAAGTCATATGTTGGTACATTTGGAAGAATAGAAACTCTTCCAAATTTAAAGGCACTCATGATACTTCATTAAAACTATTGAAAAAATAGTTAGAGTTATACGAGGTATTGATTTCTCGAATCGCCTGACCAGTAAACACTGGTCTAATTCCTTTAATGCATGAATTGATTTGGGATGTCAGTCGGTTGAGTCTAGAAACAAAAGAATCACTTACTTCAAATAGAAGCCTCCTAAGAAAGATAGACTCGAGTTGAATGTTAATGGTGCTTGTTCCCATACTGACAAATCTACTGGTGGTGTTATTGTCAGGAATTGGGAAGGAGACATTGTTGTTGGGTCAGGATTTAGGTTTGGGAAGCTGAACCCCTTGCTCACTGAAGCAAGGGCCTTGATAGAAGGCCTTCTGGTGTGTAGACGTAAAGGATGGTTGAATGTTGACGTCGAGATTGACAGCTTCCTCATCTTCAATATGATTGCAAAAGGCTCTGATCACTGGTTCACTGAGTCTCTTATAGCTATCTGTAGAAAGCTCCTTCACCCGAATATGTCATTTAGACATATCTCTCGCGTCTAGAATCAGATGTCCGATTGGATCGCAAAATGGATGCTTTTCTGTAATAAAAATTAGGAATTCACCCTTTTTCTTTGCTCCTAACGAGTTGCTTTCGATTGTCTCGAAAGTCTTGGCCTGGGGTATATTTCTGTTGATTAAGGGTGTGAGATTGGATTTCATTTGGGTTAAAGCTGAGTTGAATTGGCTTTGAAGCTATTGGGCGTTAGGGTTTATTGAATTGGGGCTTTATATTTTGAGGATTGTTTTTCTTAAATCGATACTAATCTTCTGAGATGAGTCGATGGTTTGCTCCATGATTTGAGGATTGAAGGTGGAGGCTAGGATTACTGCTTATGGAGCTTGGTCGAGCTCTTGGAGTCAATACGAGTATTTAGTCTGTTAATTGAATTTTGGTTTAATTGCTTTAAGCCATTGTATTGCTTAAAAAAAAAGAGGTGACAAGAGCACATAATCTTCTCTTGAAGGATTATAGAGACGCGGTTTTTCTTCCTTTTCTTGTGAACGAAGGTAAATTTTACAAACAAAAAGGAAAATAATGTTAGTGCTGCAGCAAGTTTCCAACAACATTGGTGGAGGAGAACCGGAAGGACTAGTTCTCACTAGGGTGAGGCGCTCACCTTGCTTCTTTAATCTATAGAACCCAGTGAACCTAATTGAGACCAAAATAAATCGATGGGTTTCATTTGATCCATTAGACCGTCTTGTGATCTGATAAAAGACGGGTCATCTATAGTTTCCCAAACCATAGTCGATCCACGTCAGAATCACATAATCGATAAAATTAGCAGTCGTCTTCTTCTTCTCTTAAGAGTTTCTCATCATATTCTTCTTTTCTTTTGAGAGTTTCTCATCATCTTCTTCTTTTGAGAGTTTTTCATCGTCTTCTTCTCTTGAGAGCTTCATAGGTGGTTTATAATAATAAAAAATAAAACAATGGAACTAGGGTTAGGATTTATCTTTGTAGTAATAATAATAATAATAATAATAATAATAATAATAATAATAATAATAATAATAATAATAATAATAAAAGAAGGTTGAGTGGATCTTTAAATAAGACTTTGGATCCAAATCATATTATATTTCTTTCTTATTGTCTATTATCATATTATAGTCTTTTTTCTTTTTCTTATTTTATGTATTCAGCCACTATAATATTTCTTTCCTTTCATATCGTCTATTATCGTATTATATACTTATTAAGAATTTTATACTTTTTTATTTTTTCAGCTAACAATTGTATACATTACGAAGGCCCAAAATGCTAGAATCCAAAAACAAAGAGGATAATTACAAACATTGGAAAATACAGGTCTTAAAACGAAAAGGGAACAAAATCCCTAAATTCAACTCATTTTCTTCAAAACATGACTTTCTGTATGAAAGAGAGAGAAAGTCTTCCACCATTCCTTCAAGAGCTTCTTTAAGACAGTAATTCTGATCATGAAAGCTCAAGATACTTCAATCACGCTCCCAATTTTGCTTCAAATCCTTCAATCCATAAAGCCCCATCGATTCTGCAATTAAAAGGGTTTGAGGGGGAAGATTGCTGGAGCTAAAACAAAGCTTCATTTTGCACTTGTTGGTCCATTTGGCTAACCAGACAGCAGCAAGGTTTTGGGTGCGGCTGATGTGCTTGACCACCATGGACGAATTGATTAGATCCAGAATGCAACAAATAGGTCTGGTGAGAGTATTGAGGCGAGAATCAGAGGCGAGAAGCGATAAGATGATTTCGCAATTGGTTTCAAGGTCGACGTTGCTATAATTGAGCTGATGACAGAGGACAAACCCATTGAGGAGGGCTCTAATTTCAGTGAATAAAGGGGACAGCTTCCCATAAGGTTAGCTATGGGCAGAAATCAAGCTCCCATCATGCCCATCTGATGATAACGCTGCCACAAGCATCACCGTTGGGTAATGAGGAGCCATCGACATTGATTTTGATCCGGTTAATTGAAGGAGCTTGCCAATAAAGAACATATGGACTTCTGGTTCTGGAACTGTTGAAGCATCCAAGAGACGTAGCTGTACAGTGAAAGGATGACTAGTTCTTGGGCTTAATAAGCAAGGTTGAGTCAAGACTGTAGATAAAATGAGAAACCAGGTTTATCGCTGACAAGGAAGTGCAACGAAGATCTTTGATTTTCGAGTTTTTTCTCATCTTCCAGATGACCCACGCTACAATGGGAGGAAGAATAGAGTAAATGTGAATAGGCTTGGCGGATGCGCAGAACCAGGAACGAATAAGATAGGGAAACGTCATGAATCTATCAGTCCCCACTTTGAAAATCAGAGCAAAGTGGTTCCATATGCTTCAAGCAAAAGGGCATTCAACGAACAGGTGATTGGTGGTCTCAGCACTCTCACAGAATTGGCATTTTGACACTAAAGTAAAATGTCTTTTCTGTAGAGTATCATTAGTGGGAAGCCAACCATGAAGAGCCCTCCAAGTTAGGAAAGCACACTTTCTGGGGGTGATGGTGTTCCAAAGCTTTCCAAAAAACTTGGACTGGTTGTGCTTCACTCTGAGACGAGTCCAAGTATCTCTGGTGTTAAAGGATCCATCTTTGGATATAGACCACATGAGGTGATTGGGATCATAATAATTGATGAGGGGATCTGCTAAGTCTTTGATAGAGCATAATCATTTCCAGACTTTAGAAGATTTGGTCTTGTTAGAATCATTATCAAGAAGCTGATTGCAATAAGTAGTGTTAGTGAATTTAGCCCAAAGAGAGTCATTTCGTTTGAAATTGAACCACAGGTTGTAAGAGGCAACAGTTTGAAGATATTTAAGGCTTCTGATGTTGAGGCCGCCTTCAGGGTAAGTTTTACACAGTCTGTTCCACTTGCTCCAATGAGTTTTAGACTGATTCTAAGAAGATCCTCATAGAAAAGTGCTAAAAAGTTTCTCTATTTTATCAATGATGCAGGTCGGGAGAATATTGCTTTGCATCCAGTAGATGGGGAGAGACATAAGAACTGAGTTAATCAGGCAAAGTCTACCGGCAAAAGATAAGTTTTTTCCTTCCCACTCTCTAATTCTGCCACAGATGTTATTGAGAATAGTATCATAGTTTTGCTTCCAGTTATTGTTGCTAAGACTGACACCCAAATAGGAAATAAGGAGATTGTCATTAGTAAAACCAGTACAGTCAATCAAGGTTTGAATCTTGATATTGTGCATTTTGCTAGAAGTAATGATAGAAGTTTCATCCTTGTTGATGGTCTGCCCAGAAAGATCCTGATAATCTTGTAAAAATTTGCTTAAGGTAGCAATAACATAAGGAGAACCATTAGTGAAGATCAGTATATTATCAGCAAATGCTAAAGATGATATACTGATTTGGCAACTAGTTTTGTACTGAATATATTTGTTATTATAGTATAACATGTTAAGACCTCTTATCAATATTTCTTCAGTAATTATAAAGAGGTAGGGAGACAATGGGTCTCCTTGTCTCATGCCTCTTGTAGTGCTGAAGTACCCAGAAGTAGTCTCATTAATGAGGACATAAGTTGTAACCTTAGTTATTATGTTGTTAATGATTTTTATAAATTTAGTACAAAAACTAAAAGTGTTAACGACATGGTTAAGGAAACTGAATGACAATTTTTCAAAAGCCTTTGCCATGTCCACTTTTATGATAATATTGTCATCATGCTTAGTAGATTTATTCAAGTCAAAAATTAGCTCACTGACCAGAAGAATGTTATTATGGATAGACCTTTTAGTTACATAAGCACATTGGCTATCAGAAATAATTTTAGGCATAATAGTCTCCATTCTTTTGCAGATGATTGTTGAAAGTAGTACACGGGCTTATAAGCTTGAAATGCTTCCAACAAGATAGATTTTGAGACTTGGGAACGAGAACAACACCTGTGGCTAGAGACCCTGAGGGAGGGGATAGCCATTGAAGAAAGAAATGATAGCATCATGAAGATTAGCTTTGATTATCTTCCAGAAGTGAGTGAAAAAGATAGAATTAAACCCATCCATGCATGTTGCACTGGTGAGACTAAAGCTTTTGATGGCAGCAAAGACTTCCTCTTCAGTAGGGTTACGAGTAAGGTATCTTTTGTCCTGATTTGTAATGACATTAGGAATAGAATTAAATAAGTATTTTTAGTATCATCTTCAATATTTAAGTTAGAAGTTTCAATGAGAATGTTTTGAAAATAGGAAATTGAAAAGTTGTAAATATGATCCTCTTTAGTTAACCAATTGCCACCATTTTTAATCTTGGAGATGTAATTTCTCCTGATCCTTTTCTTGATGAAATTGTGATAGGTTTTGGAGCTCCTATCAATGTCTTTGATCCAAGCAGAATAAGTTTTATGATGCCAGAAGCACTCTTCCTGATTCAACGCTTTGTTGAGGAGAGCATGAGCTTTAGATAGGTTAGTTTTGTTGATTTGGTTATTGCTTTGAAGATGAATATCTTCACAACTTTTAATTTTCTCTTCAGCTTCTTTGATCGGGTTGAAAATGTTTCCAAAAACATTTTTGTTCCAACCTTTAAGAGCAACTTTCAGTCTCTTCAACTTGTTCCAAAACTTAGCAATATGAGGACCCTGCATTTGGATGTTCCAGTTAGTAGAAACAAAAGGTAATAAATTTTCATTAAGATACCACATATTTTGAAATTTAAAACAAGAATTTTTATGAGTGCTTTTGTTTGATATAGAGATCGGGATAGGCATATGGTTTGAGCACGTTTTGGGCAGATGGTGGACCAAGGTGTTGTTGAATAAGTCAGCCCACTCAGCATTATACAACACACGATCGAGCCGTCTCCATTTGGATTTATTAGTCCAGGTAAATTTATTCTCCATGTACCCTACATCTTCAAGCTTGCAAGTGTTGATGACATTGTTAAAGTCTCCAGCACTATTGGAGCATAAAGTAGAACAAAATTTTTGCTCAGGACTAACCAAGCCTCAACACTAACAGCAATCTCGCAAAGAGAATGCCAAAGAGCCAATATGCCACTCCTTTGGCATTTGACATAAACAACAGTTAGAGTAATAGGCATGCTAGAATTAGGAAAGATGATCTGAGCACTGAGGACCTGAGGATGATCTGAGGTAACAGAGATGTTAAACCAATCAGACCACATAAGCCATATTTTGATGTTACAGTTAAAGGCAAAATTACTGAATCCCAAAATAATTAGCAATAGTAGAAATATGAGTAAAGTCCACTATAGGCTCCTGAATGCAGATGATACTGATATTCTTGTTCTTAATGATGTTTTTAAGTCTTCTTTGAGAATATTTGTTGGAGATACCGCGAATATTCCAATTAAGGATTCTGATCATATTCAGGTGAGTTGTTAGTCTGTTTTTTGTCCCCAAACAGAGGCTTGCATATTTTCTTCTCATTAATACTTATGTTCTTGAATTTAGCAAATTTAAGTTTTTTGCTTAAAAAGGACTTGAAACTAGGATCTGTATCTTTCTGCTTAAGTACCGGTGTTGTTGGAAGACTGCCAAAATTAAGGTGATCGAGAGTGTAAGATTCATTCTCCTCAGCATTCTTGTAATGTTCTTGATTACTTTCAAGATCATTAATGGCTTATGTTATGTCAATGCTGTTAGGAATTGTATCTTGAGCAAGAGTGTAGACATAAGTTTTTCCATTTTCTTCAACAACAGGAGAATTAGGATTGAGAGAAATGACCTTGGAGATTCTTTCTTCACTACTCATTTCTTTGGTCTTGTTAACAAGTATATATATTTGAGATTTGAGCTTTGGTTTGTTGGTTTCTTCACTGCTTGGTTTAACACTTCCTTTCAGGGTTTTTTAAGATAGTTTTCTACATAATGAAGCATCATGACCAAGGTGGTAGCAATGATTACAGTAAGCAGATACATCCTTATAGCTGACATGAAGCCAACAGCCGTCATTAGATCCAAACCCCACCCACACACCGCGTTGCAGCTTCACAGAAACATTCATTTCAACGAGGGCATAGCAAGCATTGAAGAGAGCCCGATTCTTGGGAGGAACCCAAGCTTTCAAATGAGCTCCAATGGATTCTACTATGGTAAGAATTATATCTTCTTTGTACATGTATTCATGCACTCCTTCAAGTCTTATCCAAGTTGGGACGATAGGGTTTTCGTACTTGGGATTAAAATCAGGAGACCATTTAATGGGTCTCATGATTTTATCTCCTAATGTCCATGTAGATCTAACCCAAAGCCTACAAAGATCTTCCTTGATGGAGAATTCAAAAAGTAAGTGTCTTGAATCCCAATTACAGACACTTACTTCTCATTTGAATTTCTTGAGATTCAAGAAATGGTCCATTGCCTGCTTGTTTGGTATTCCTTGGGAACATTTGGTGATTAGAGTATGTTTTTGACAGTTTTGAACAAACTCTTTAGTTTTTTTTTAATTGAATTGAGATGTGCGACTGATGATGCTTAATGGATTCAGAAACCATGGTTGCAGCGGGACTGGATTCTCCGGGTTTAACCACATCAACGAAGGATGCCTTGATAACATGATTGTGTGTAGTGCTGTTGATGGCTGGGAAGTCTTTGAAGTATACTGCTCGTTGCTGTCCATCACACAAAAAGATCAATCAAAAGGATTGATTGAAGGAATGAGAAAAAACGAGAGAGAAGAAGACTAAGATTGAAGAGGATCAAATCTTAAAGCTTTCTTTGAGCATATTTTAGTTTTGTATATGATAAAAAAATGTTTGTCAAATACAAATTAGGATGTTAGTGGAATCTCCAAAATAAACCCACAATATTCTATACGAATCATCATTAAGACAAATTAGGATGTGAGTGGAATCTCCAAAATAAACCCACAATATTCTATATGAATCATCATTAAAAGACAAATTATCTACTGATACTTTAGTTAAAACATTGGCATACAAAATTAGTTGTTTTAATATTTCAATTTTTATTTTAAAAATATGATAGCAAAAAGTTTAAAATTGTGGGATAAAGCAAGTTTTTAAGATATTTTTTTGATACCACTAACAAGTTTTAAACATTGTTTATCTTAAATATGTTTGGATCGAATCAAATAATTATAAATCAAACAAAAAACAATAATTTGTAATATTAAAAGATCTAAGCTTTGAAATTTTAAACTTCAAATCTTTTTATTAATTAAAAAATTTAATTGAAAAATGACAGATATACAATGTCATTAATTTAAATCGATAAAGTTAATAACATACACTGAACGACTAGAGCAACGAAGAACATGCTTCCGGTCGTTCCTCTCCTCTTATAAATTTAAAGTTAAACTGGTATTCTAAAGCCGCACTGAATCACTAACACCGACCGGCTATTTTATTGATGGTGATGGGTTTTCCCCAGCAACGACACTGTACCATGAGTTCCATGCGTCCTTATAATGATAGAAGAGATCTTTCAAAGCTGTAAAAACACAACCACAACATATTTTGTGTTAAATTCATCTCAAATATGCCAAAAGTTAAACGTGTTTTTGACTGACGGTATGACATTCAACACTAAATTATTGGTCAATATTATGTAAGACCAAAGCATAGGTTTCAGGTGGCATGAATCAAAACAAAGTTTGGAGTTGGACACATGTGTACGAAATCCGGTCAGGGTCTGAGATTATATTTACTACAAATGCTTGTCAGACCCTGAATCAATCAGTAAGAATTTTATCAGCCCTATTTATAAGCATGACAAAAAGTATGAAATGTTGTACCTTGATTTTGATACTGTGGCCGGTATGTTAAAGAGAGGTTCTCCCAGTCAACAACTCTTTTCGTCTCCTCAACACCAACTTTAGGAGCAAAGGGACCAAAATGGTAGTTATTTGTTTCCTGTCCCGAACTGCTCTTATCAATCACACATTCTGTTTTTATTTGTTTCCACGTCTTTGAGTCCGCACTCATACTCTCATCGATTAAAGAAGCCACTTTGTTTCTCTTTGGACAAATGTTAGTGAGATCGGTTCCAAATGCTCTTTTCCCGGAATTGTGAAACACTAAACTATCGCAAGATGCGGTCTTCGGTTTATTGCTGTAACCCAACCACTTAAATGCTGGTTTCCGGTTCTCTAAAGTATGGGTCTGTAACATCACAAAAACAACGGAAAGTAAAATTTCTTGATGACACCAAACAATCAGTTTGTGAAGATAGAGATTTTCATTATGCATTGGCTATTACCTTCTCAATGAGGCTCATGGAAGATAATACATTGGCAATATCATATAACCTCCTCACTTTTGCTGCAATCAAAGAAGTAAGCTATTAATGGATAATTTTAAAAAACTTTCTGAAACTAACTATTAACGATTGAGTCAAGTTCACAGAGAGAGTTACTTCGCATGATTGATGTATTATGAGCACCGCCAAGCAGTGATTTTGCTGCTTCCTCAAGGGAGATCATCTCAACCTGAAGAAATTTAGATGCAACAAAATCATAAGTAATTTCTGAGTGGCCAAATTTAGCAAAGAAGAAAAAGGAATAGTTTCTTTATCACTCACATCCGAGCAAATAAATAGCTTGACAAAGTTTTGGGTCAATAGTCCTAGTGATTTTTCTCGTCGGTTATCTGTCATATACAAGTAGCTGGATTGTGTCAGTTAAAGGCATTTGTTTGAGGCCAGAAAACGTATAAACAGGTCAACCATAGTGGAAAAATGTTCATCAAGCCAAGGTTTTCAATTTTTAAAAATTGTTTGTCCTATTAACAGGTTTTATACAGGACATATTAAGCGGGGTTATGGCAGGCCAAAGACAGAATTTGACACATGATGGAAAAAGATCAGTAATAGTTCTTTATAAACATCTTCACAACCTGCTAATATGTCAGCAATAAACAAAAAAATTGGCAACATAGATAAATACATAATTTACATGTTAAATTCTAACTATGACTTGAAACAAATGACCAAAAGCATATAGTTAGGGAAACACAATAATAATTGAGAAAGAATCAAATGTCTGTTGAGATTCTATTTTGGTTGTCTTTGTTATAACTAAGATACATTAATTAAACTACAAAGTATTGAAATAAACAAGGCAAAACAGGTGCAGCAAGCTAACAAAATAGTATAACTAGTCTCAGACACAAGTATTTAGATTGTCTATATAAGCACACATCAGTATTAATATACTCAATAGCCCAGGCTTTAAGAGAAGGGTTTCGACCGGTTAAACAGGTCCAGGGACCAGCTTACCTAGAACTGAATTCTACATGAATGTATAGCCAACTAAGAAAACAGTGACACAAATTTAAAATAAACACTAGCTTTACCTATTCTGGAAGATGCGGAAGAATTCACCAGAGAACAAAACTTTGAATTTTCGTTCTGGCTTCCAGTGTTAGGATTTGAAGAACCTTCATCGTCATCATCCTCCTCATCTGAACCCTACAAAAACAGCAAAAGCCTAAAATCAAGAGGATACAAACATATCATAAAAAAAACAGACCAATTGACCTGTTGTAAACACACACCTTTGCAAAATTAACAGAAAAATTGTGAAAAGTATCCTTCAAACCATCCTCCTACAAAGAACACCAAATAGCTTTAGCTGATAAAACCTATACATAAAAGATTCAGCTGAATTCTGAATTCGCAAATTGAAAGAGGGTTTTACCTTCAGCTCCTTCAAAGCTCCAGGGATTGCTTTAAACCCTTTCCATGTATACTGATTTTTCGCCTTTCTAACAAGAACCTAATTTCAACATTAACCCAAGTAAGCTAAATTCGAAAATCCAACATATAAATGAATCGAGTTAATAAAGGAAAAGATTCTCACTCCAACGCTTTCAAGAACATTCACTATATCATAGATCCGTCGTCTCTCGACCCCTACAGATCTCAACACAATCAAACACATGTCCAAGATACACAGAATACACAAAGATAAACAAAAAAGACTAAGATAAAAAGAAAAAAAACCTAATTGTGAAGCAGCATCATCAAGCCCGATAACCTCGGTGTGCTCGTGATTGTAGATTGACAAAAAACTGAAGAATTTAACCAATTCATAAGCGATTCACGAATACAAACGCAGTAATTAACCAAGGAAACAAAGAAAGGATTCCTACTTGGTGCATAAAAGCCCTAACGATTTCTGTTTTCTGCTGTAAGTATGGTGTCGGGAAGAGGAGGTATCCAGAAGCGAGGAAGAATAAGAAATCGGCATCGTCTTCTTTTCTTGAATTTCGTCCGATAGATCTTGATTTGGAGATCGAAAATCAAGAAAGAAAGGAAGATAGGGGTTTTATAATGGCGGGATAAAAGTTTGAAACAAGAGGGATCTGATGGAGAGAGGGCTGATTTTGATTTGAATTCGGAGCTGGATTCTGTTCTTAAGCGGGAATTTGAATTCAAGATGCCCCAAACGGCGCCTATGGATTTAATTTGAAAGTACCTATTATACCCTTTGAAGCTTTGAATAAATTTAGTTTTCTACTGCATATCGAATTTTTTGACGTAAAGTGTTTTTATTATCTATTTTTTATAAAATTAGTTATTTACTATTTATTTTTTATAAAACAAAATTAATTACTAAATAAACATTACAAAAAAATATGAGTCTACCTTTTGATGTTAGTTGGGCCTCTTTTCACAAGATGTCCAATGAGAGCGTCTTGCTTCGTCTACATGTATTGTATTGTAACTGAGAAGTGAACGAGAGATAACGTACGAATTGTGTGAAGTGTATTAATGAGATAAACGTTTACACCTTTATGTTGTTATGTAACTACTACCTACAAATTTGAATTCCAATATAATAATACTTTTGTTATCTATTTTAACTTTTTCCCAATTTAGCTTACCAAATCATCCTAACAATTTTTTTGTTATTATTAACTAAATTTTTAATTTTTTATTTTTAATTTTGTTATATTTTTGGTTTCATACGATTAAAAGATTTCGTGTGATTTTGATAAGAAAAAACAGTAACACACGCTACATGGGTAAAATTTAAAGGTTCAAGGTATTTGTAATTTTTTAAAAATAATTTTTAGTACTATCAAGTTTAGTACAAAATAATCACAACACCCCAATTATAGTTTTCATTTTAGTAATAAAATGATTGTTTGAATTTAAAAAAAAATAGTACAAAATAATATTCGGAATTTATTTTAGTACAAAATAGTATTCGGAATTTATTTTAGTACAAATGTGAAATGTCAAGCAGCATTACTATTTTTATTTTTAAAATTTAAATTAATATATAAATTAAGTTCAATTTTATATTTTGTTTGAAATAAGTTTTAGTTTATAGATATTATTTTTATCAGATTTATTATAATAAAGTTAATGAGAATATTAAATTTTCATTGTTTATTTTAATTTTATAATTTAAAGTACTCCGTCATAGTAATATATTCATATATATATATATATAATATAATTAAATTTGAAAACATAATTCAGAATAAGTGCTAGCTATATAGAAAAATGTTATTTGCTATTCGTAATTATAAAGTCCTATTTTTATTATTTATTAAAATTAATATTAAACGAAAAAGCTATAAAATTGGGTTTTCAGTTATTTACGACCATTATCATTGTTAAACAATGTTACATAACACATAAACTCAACAAATTATAGAATTTATACTTACTCTCATGCACATTCTTATTGAATTGTGAAACCACTAATCTCATGCACATTCTTATTGAATTGTGAAACCACTAAGCTCTAAACTCAAAAAATAACTCAAAGCTTTAAAAATAAATAAATCATTATTACTATCTTTTAAATTTTTCTCATTAAAAATATGAATATATGGTCGAAACAAACGATTAAACAATTATTCAGACCACAATTCCCGTGAAAATGCTTGTGAAAAAATATAAATACTTTCATATATGCCCTCTCTCATCTTCAAAACCAAACGAACCCCTTTCTCCTTCTTTCGAAAACCCTAATCTCATCTTTCGCCTCTCTCATCTCTATGTGGTTGTCCTAACAGTCATTCAAAGGTATTATTTATTTCTCTTTATTGTTAATTAAGTTTGATTTCTGCCCAGTCCCTTTTTTCTATTATCTCTTATATAAACCAGTGTACAATCTTAACATAAGTTTAAATTTTGTTATATATTAGTTTTTGTTCTGTACGATTCGATATACATGTTGTATTTCAGTTTACAGTAGTTTATATTGTTTGTTAATAGATTAGTGTCGTATGTTAATACTTAACTTGTCTGTTGCATGAAGGTTGGTTGCAACAGCGTGTTGATTAGAAAGAGTATTAACAAAAGGTAATGATTGTCTAACAGAAGTAACATATTTTCTAGTGTGTTTTTTTTAATTTTATTTACTACAGTTTGTTGATTAGACTCTTGTTCATTGTATCTTCGCAGAAACAGAAGTCTGCTCTAAAGGAAGTGTACAATTTGTTGATTATAGGTAATATTTATTCTATTAGTTTTAGTATTAAGCTTCATATATACGGTAATGGTGAGTGTATTACGTTTTCTTTCAGTTTACACTTGTTTATTGTTTGTTAATATATTTGTGGTGTTGTCTGATAATACTATGCTTATTTGTTGTAGGAACGTGGATTGGAGCAAAGTGGTAAGGAAACAAACGATCTATCATCAACGGGTACTAACCGAATTAACCTGTTAGTTTAAGTATATTACTTCGTTTATGCTCTAAATGTGAATCTATTGTGTTAGTACTCTATTTGAGTCCAGGTTTATAGTTATAAATCTGACATGGATATTGTATTATATTTATGTTGTGATTCATTGATTTGGTGAGTATATATGTATTGTGTTTGTGATTTGAAGAATATGTGTTAATATTGTGTTTGTGATTTAGTAAGTTTGTGCCTATATATATTGTGTTAATGTTGTGAGTCAGTGATTTAGTAAGTATGTATTGTATTAGTGATTTAGTGAGTATGTCTTAATATTATTTTTGTGATTCAGTAAGTTTGCGTTAACACTCATGTATTGTGTTGATGTTGTGAGTCAATGATTTAGTATATATGAATATCATGTTGTATGTCATATATATATATATATATATATATGGTTTGATGTTCTGTTTTTAGTTGTGTTTAAGCTAATGTAGGTGTGGTATTCTCAATATTATGTTTTTAGTTATGGATTATGGATCTACTTAGGTTTACATGTGTGATACTTTAACTATAACAGTTTAAGTATAAAAAATATTATTTTTATGATAATATGTTCAGATGGTGGGCAGTTTTCTATGTTTGTTGTTGTTATTGTGTTTAATATTTAAAATATATTTATTTAATGTTTCAATTGTTTTTGGAATAAATGGTTGGTAAGAAGAAAAACCTCAAAGGCAAATAAGCCATGGTAGATAAGACAAAGAAGTTATCGTTCGTTCAGGTGCCTCAAATTTGCAATCGTTCCCTCAAACTCCGTGATGAAAAATTCTCTCAACCCCCAGTTAGAAAGCCTATGTGGGGGGGGGTAGTTATTTTTCGTCTCCAAACAAGACGAAATACCTATCTGAAACAAATATTCATCCATACTCTCACTCCAACTCCAACCCCCACTCCGCTGATCACCAGCCCGTCTGAACCAAACACATCTCACCAGCCTTATCCTGAAAGTATAGTTGAGGACTACGAATCTGAACAAAGTGTAAAAGATGAGCAACAAGATGTTGATGAAGGGGAAGATGATGATGAAGATGTTGATGAGGGAGAAGATACTGATGAGGAGGACGACGAGCAAATAGAAGTGGAGCAATAAGAAGTGTAACAAGAGGAGGTTGGCGACGTTCAAGAGGAAGCTAACGGAGAGGACGTCGGTATTGATCAAGAGCGAGTGGTGAAGCATTGCAAATGTCGTGGGTATGCTTTACCTAAACCAAAGCTCAGTCTGGATTGTAAATATGTCACGATCTACGAGGACATGTAAGTTTCTTAGTAATGTACAACTACATTTATTTCCATTTAAGTATTATTAATTTTTTAGTAAACTGATTTTTTTTCGTTTTAGATTGCAGCCAGATGATATTCCTCGCTGATTTGCCCCTGAAATAAGGCTTTGAGTTACATACGTCTGGGAGACTTTTAAGAAGACACCCCCTGGTTTTAGGGCTAACATGTGGAAGGCATTTAAGGTACTAACCATATTATCATTTGTTCATTCATTAATTTGTGAAATTACATAGCTAATTTGTTTTTGTTTTGTTTGTAGCAATGCTACACTGTATATTTTAATTATTTCATGCATAACTAATAAAGGTCTTTAATTGTGTTCCAAACATTATAGGAAGAGTGGAAAGAAGCGGTCAGGTCAAAACATGGTGACGACGCTGACCCAGAATCTGTTGATGATCCAGACATGTTATTGTCTCTTCCAACGGTGAAATCGAGAAAGAGAAAGGGCGTTTAATTGGAGCAGGACTAGCCAAACATTCTTATAACATTGTAAGGGGAGTTCATCACAATGATCAATCTCTTATGTTTTAGGTTATGAGAAAGCAAAACAATTGGTGGAAAATAATGAGAAGATGTCGTAGAGGATGGTGATGCTTGAGAAAACTATTAAAATTATCGTTGTACATTCTAAATGTGATGTTGCAGAGAATATTATGTCGGGTGATGTGAATTGGTTCGGTGATGGGAATGAAAATAATGCAAGTGTTGGTGATGGCAACGGAAATTGTACGGTGATGGTAATAGAGGTTCTTCTCCAACTTAATTAGTTATTTTATCTTGTATGTGGTAATCTGACATTTTCGGTTGTTGTTTTGATGATATACTGGGGTTTGGGTGTATGGTGTACACCAATTTTGGTTATTGTGTACTTTGAATACTTGTTTTATGTTTAATCATAACTTAATGTACATATAACTTCTCTTAATATATGTATGTAATGTTTTATCAAAGTCTTCCTCTTTTTGTAGTTGAATTTGAATTATTTAAAAGAATATCATACCTTATGATCTACCATAACTAAATTTCTCCAAATAAAACTTGGTGCTAATATAATTTGGTTATTCAACAATTTTAATTAATTTGGTTTGAATACTTGGTTTACAAAATTAAATCTAGGTAACATTGGACTTAATTGTACAAATTATACATATGACTTAATTACAAGGTAAATTGAGTAGATAATTTAATTTGAGTATATATATATATATATAGCATAATGTAAATTGAACAAAAAGTAGATAATGTAAATCGAACAACAAGTAGTAATAATAAATCTAACATAAAGGCTAATATAAGTAAGAGTTAACTACCCGAAAGCCCAAACCAAACCTGCAAGCCTCTTCTCATAACCTCGTTGACTATAGAACAGATAGCATAACCCGGTTAACTCTAGAGCTGAAACTATCGAAAATAAGCAGTTACGAGAGAGCTTGGGAAAAAAATCAGTCCATCCTCTTTACATAGAAAAAATTCAGTCCATCTTCTTCACCTCAACTTTACGTAACCATATCGTGAGCTTTAATCAGTAGGTGAGTCTCTGTACTTCCCAATATTTTTTCGATTTTAATTGTTGGTTGCTGCTATAACGACTATGAGCTCGAATTGCTGCTATAACGACTATGAGCTCGAATTGCTGCTCTAATTTTAAGATTCATAATGTAAATCCAGTTACCTAAATACATTATGCTAGGTTAATCTGTTTATATTGTCTCTATTCGAATCTAGTACGATTATCCTACCTAGTGTCTTACAATTTTTATTACGAATTACAGATTCTTACCATATGCCTACTGATATTCCAACTGCTTGTGAGTGGATGTATCGTTGTTTAGATGTTACTAGGACTGTTGTTGCAGATGAATTATTTCATGGTGTCGATGACTTCATTTTACAAGCTCAGATGCACACAAGTTCCGTAGGAGATAGCAGTTCCATATTGTGTCCCAGTCAAAATGCAGAAATATTTATCCAAATACAACTGATATAGTGCACCAGCATATAGTGAGACATGGATTTGTGGAAGGCTACTACTATTGGGTATATCATGGAGAGAGTTTAGGGAGTGCGGATAGTTCTCTGGACAGTCTTGCTTGCTGGGGACGAATATCACAAGATGGTAGGTAATGGTTTGGGATTCAGGGAGCCCATCAATAAGGATGAGGCTCCAAATGGGATTGTTGCTGCATACTACAAGCTGTTGCGTGATGTTGATTAACTAATTTACGAAGGTTGCACTACAATGTCTAAGTTAGCGTTGGTGTCCGAACTTATCTACTTGAAATCCAAGTCAAGGATTTCCAAGCGGAACCACGAGTGATATGTGTCTATTATGAGATGACTAACACCAGACAGAGATAATAGAATTCCTTATACATATTGGCAAGCAAAGAAGTTATTGATGCCTCTTCGTCTGCCTCACCAAAAAATAGACACATGTGTTGAAAATTGTATGTTGTTTTATGAAGATGCAACCAGCCTCGAGTGTTGTTTACAGTGTGGTAATTTGCGTTACCAAGTAGAATCTAATACAATGAAAGGTGTAGCTCAAAAGGTGCTAAATTACTTTCCCATAAGACCTAGACTGCAAAGGCTGTATATGTCGGGAAATACTCCTAATAATATGACATGCAACTATCGTAATCCATCGTTTGACGGATTCATGACACACCCAAGCCATGGTGGGGCGTGGAAGCATTTCGATAATTGTCATCCAGAGGTTGCATCAGAACCACGTAATGTGAGAGTTGGCTTATGTACTGATGGATTCAATGTAAGGAATTACTCTTGTTGGCCGGTGATGGTGTGCATTTACAATCTTTTACCCGGTTTATGCATGAAAGATCCTTACATTTTTATAACACTTATAATACACAGTCCGCGTGTTCGAGGAAGAGACGAGCTTAAACACTTGTGGGATGACGATGTTGTGATGTATGATGCTGAAAACCGGGTCAATTTTACGATGCGAGTAGTGCTAATATGGACCATCAATAATTTCCCTGCTTATGACATGTTGTCTAACTAGAGTACGCACAATAAATTGGCATGTCCGTATTGTATGACTGAAACAAATACGCATTTCCTTGCGATAGGTAAGAAGGTATGTTGGTTTGATTGTCATTGGAAGTTTCTACGTAAGGACCACCCAGACATAAAGAATAAAGTTGCATTTTTGAAAGGCAAAATGGTTACACATGTAGTTGAAAACGAGCGACTTACCGGGGCAGAAACACTGGATTATGTTCTACATGCCACTCTTCCAAAATAATTTGGTGAATCCAATCGCAAGCGCAAATCACCGAGATAAGGTACAAAACATCATTGGACAAAGAAAATCCTTTTTTGTGAGCTATTTTACTGGAAGGACAATCTGATTAGGTACAATATGGTCCTGATGTATACCGAGAAAAATTATTTGGAGAACATGATGTTTACTATCATAAATGTTAAATCAAATACTAAGGACAATGCAGAAGCTAGGGAATATATGGAGTATTTATGCTGAATGAGCTATTTGAATATGATCAATGACCTAAGAAAATGAAAGATTAAACCAAAGACTAATTATGTACTTAACAAATACCAATAACAAGCTGTTCGAACATGGTTAGGAAATTTAAAGTTGTTGGACGATTCTACCAGCAATCTCTCACGTTGCATTGATGTAGAGGGTTTTGATGGCTTGAAAAGCTATGATTGTCATATCCTTATGGAGAAATTATTACCCGTTACTTTCTGTCATTTGTTACCTAATCCAATATGGGAGGTAGTAGTTGATTTGTGTCATTTTTTCTGAGACCTCTGTTCATCAACCTTTCGCATTCAACATTTACTTGTGCTGGAGAAAAATATAGCACAAATAATATGTAAGGTTGGAGAAGATATTTCCTCCAGCGTTCTTTGATGTAATGGAGTATCTTCTGATTCATTTTCTATATAAAGTGCTTAATGGTCGACCTTGTCAATATCGATGGATGTATCATTTTGAATCGTAAGTTTTTTCTGAGCGGTTTTAATAAATGCTTACATTTTTTGGTTAAGAATTAGTCGACGCAAACCTCTGTTTAAACCTGAATAGGTATCTTGGTAGGCTGGAACTCACGGTGACTTAAAACATATATGTTGAAGGATTCATCTCACCGGTATACCTTCACAAAGAGGGGTTATCGTCTCGCGGGCGTATATAGATGAAAATATACAAACAAATCAGCGACAATCACCGAGGAATGACAATGAAGGCGAAGTGGAGGCTGAGGAACGTTTATCATTATTTCGGCAACCCGGCAGACCAAATAAAGGCAAAAAGAAGTCTAAATACTTGTCTGAAAAATATTCAAACATGTTACACATATATGTCTTGAAGAATACCCCTGAAATAGCCACTATTATTGAGTGAGTTTTTATTGATTTGCCACGATATAAAAATTAAAATACTGATGTTTATTTTGCAGCTCATATAATGCACAACTTCGTCAACTCAATCTTGATTATACTACAGTAGAGCTCGATCAATACTTTGTCGAGAGCTTTGGTCATTGGCTGGAAGAATATGTAATATTCACTCTACTTGTTACTTATTTGTTTAATCACAATTTTCTTACTTTCATTTTCTTTAAGTACATAAAATATCAAATTCATACGTATATGTTATGTTATTCCTGCTGGTATGAACTCACTTTCTTTGCGGTAATAGTTTCACTTTTGGTTGGAGTAGTTTCATTTAGCATAAGACTGAGATTTTGTGTAATTTGCAGTAGCTAGCTCCCTGCATTTCCAGCAATTATTTCACTGTCGTTGCAGCAGTATTAGTAGGTCATAAATCAATATTGGTTTCCTGTTTTTTGTGAGTATCATAAATTACCTTCTTCCATGATTATTCATAGGTTGGTACAAACATCAATACATTGGACTATCGTATATCAACATTGGACAATAGTATCTATTGCTAGATTCGCAAGTTCGAGTGATATTACACCAACGATTACCTCTTCGACACAAAACATGGAAGATGGAATAAGACAAACAATAGTGGTGGCATTGGTTGAGGGGACATATGGTGCTGATATTGAACAAATATCATAAATTTGGGATGTGTCCTATGGTGGGTTGATGTAGTCGATTATATTTTTCAAATGCGATTTGTTTAGTAATGATAAGAAAATATGAATTCACCCTACAAATGGTTTGATAGAAATTCTCTGAAGAAGCCGGATGTCACAACATGATCTATTCATATTGGTTGCTGAAGCTTGACAAGTCTACTATTTAGATTATGTATCAAAAGAATCATCTCATGAATGATGGGTAGTTGTATGCAAAACAAGGGCCCGAAATAGTATAGACATGACATATGTTATTTTGACTGACAATGGAGAAGAAGTATCAGTTGCTCAAGCAATACAATAAGGAGTCTTCCAAGAATCTAAAATGCCTTCTCTAGTACCACTACAACCCAATATGGACCTAAATGATCCTAACGATCTTGTTGATCTCCGACGTTTTGAGATCGTTGAAATATAAGAGTTTAGTGATGAGGATGGCATAGATAATGTAAGTAGTGATCAATACGCTATCAACTTATATTAATTAACAGTGTTGATTAATATTGTATATTAGATGGCAATATTGATGAATTTGAATCTATTTATTGAGTTGATGAATTTAATGTTATCAATATGATATGTTTAATTTACTAATTGTTAGTTTTAGTAGAGGATTCAACTTTATGTTTTGTTGGATGCATTCTATTTATTTTAGGCAGGACTAGGTGTATCTGTACTGTAACATGACTATTTTTTCCACTATTTCCATTTCTGCAACGGAATAGAGACCCTTGAGCAATGCACTAGTAAATACAAACTACATTTCTAACTTACCATATTTTCACCTTTTTCACACAGACTAATATTTAAATATTATACCTTAACCCTAATTTTATCTCTATCTAATATAAATACTAGCCCCACTTATTGTAAAGCCCTAAATCAAAATCTCCTTATCTTTTCTCTTGTTGCTGCTAGATACGTTCTCGATGAACAAAGCTCGTCTTGTTGCTCGAATAAGAATCTATATATTCTCGGTGAATAAAGCTCAGCTTGTTGCTCGAGTAACAATCTATAGGTTGTCGTTTGGTAAATCTGTTTATGTTTTTTATCCTCGACTCCATAAGTTATGCGTTTGTCAATGGTTTTTGTCTAAATGTTGTTTAGGTTTATGTTTAATTTGTTATAATGACGTGTAATTTGTTTCAATGATAATCTGTTATAATAATAATAAAGTATCTAACTTCAACCCTTTTTTTTTGGCTTTTAGATACAAAATAATATTATGATGAAAAAATAAGCGACCTTTTTTAGTACTATCAAATTTAGTATAAAATAATATTCGGAATTTATTTTAGTACAAAATAGTATTCGGAATTTATTTTAGTACAAATGTGAAATGTCAGGCAGCATTACTATTTTATTTTTAAATTTTAAACTAATATATAAATTAACTTCTTCTTCTTTTTAAGCAAAAAAACACACTTTATTATTGAAGGACCAAAAAGTATCGATTTACAAACTAGCGGCCCTATAAGAGATAAAGCCAAAATAAAACTTACGAATTAGGGTCAAAATTGGCAAAAGAAGTCAACCCCAACCCTAACCCTAAATCGATCAAAACAAACAGAAGGCCAAAGCCTCTTCATCTTCAATCTTTCGACTCCAAGCTCCATTCTTCAGTCTCCCCACCCAAAACACCCAACTACCAATCTTCAGTATCGCCATCTTCAACAAAATCTTCTGATACTTCGTGGTCGATGCTCACCTAAAGTACCATTTCTCTTTAGATTGGAAGAGAAAGGTCTGGAACTGGGTGCAGTGCACCAGAGAATCAGAAGACCCAGGTCCTCTTCGACTTCTTCATGGTCGATGCTCACCCAAAGTACCCTCTCTCTTATGATTGTAGAGGAGAGAGGACTGGAAATGGATGTAGTGCACCAGAGAACCGAAGAAACTGGATCTGGAAAAAGCCAATCCCCAAATCGAAACCAAGCTCAAACTCAAAAACCCTAAACTTACACAATCAGCCCCCGCAGAGCTTCCAAGCACCACAGATTCAAATCGATAAAGCTGAACACAGAACACCATCGACACCACAGCATCTTCAAGCAGAGAAGCGACTAACCAGGATCAATGTATCCCACTCCAAGACTCTCAAGTGTTATAATTGCCAGCAGAGAATTGGGAACGTCGATGTTCGTAAAATTTTTACCAGAGCGCTCCATCAAAACCCAGTTCGCAATCCAGTCTGCTACTGCGTTTTGGGTGCGAGAAATGTGGCGAAGAGACATAGAATGATGCATCAAGCTTCGACATATCGAAGCAATCGGGTTATTCGAAGCTTTACCAGAAGCAATGGTGGTTATGAGAGTTAAGCAGTCCGACTCAATGTCGACAGCTTGCCAACCATTGGCCTTGCAAAGGAGAAGGGCTTCGAGCAAAGCCTTGCTTTCAGCTTGAAGGGGATCCAGCTTACCAAACACGAAGCCAGCACCAGCTACAATGTTTCCCAGAGTATTTCTGACAACCAGACCACCAGAAGCTTCACCAACAAAGTTACTCGCTCTGTCAACGTTGATCTTAAGTCTTCCAGCTATCGGAGGACGCCATTCCAGGTATTTCAGTTTAACCTTGCCAATAGTTAGACAACCCAGATAAGCACATGCATTGATAGCACCATTCCAATGCTTAGCTTTGAGCATATTTTTGGAATCAATACCTAGGATTACCGTCTGTATTCTATTAATAACAGTAGTGAAATTATCATAGGAATCATTAAACTTGCTGTGATTTCGATTCGACCAGATAGCCCATAGGATAATTTGAGGAACAATGTGAGTAATATGGAATTTACACTTAGATGACCAAAACCAGCAATACAACATTTGACTAAGAGACATGAATTGTCTCACAGGAAATTTGAACAGAATGCCAAAATAATTCCATAGAGACCAGGTAAAGCTGCAACTGATAAAGAGGTGATTTTTATCCTCACAGTTGCAGCAGAACTGACATTTATACACCATAACCAAATGTCTTTTGGAGAGAATGCTGTCTATAGGAGCAAATTTTTTTAGTAACTTCCACGTTAGAAAAGAAAACTTAGATGGAATAAAGTGATGTCAAACTTTCTTAAAAATTGAAAGAATATGATAACTAGACCTGATACTTTGCCAAGTATCCTTAGTGTTAAAAATGTTGTCATTTGAGATCTTCCACTCAATAATATCTTCCTGATCATGATTGATTTTAACACAGCAAATGTGGTTTAATCTATCATGAGAAAGAAATGTATGGAGAGTGGAAATATCCCAATTGTCATTTTTCCAAAAAGAGTTTACTTTAACTGGGAGAAACCAATTATTAAAACCAAAATCATTACCAATAGGCTTCAAGTTGTGCCAAGAATCTCTCCAAAAGTCAATATTCCCATTTCCAAGTCTCCACTGAATATTTTGATCAGCCTGATCCTTAACATAGCAAAGTCTTTTCCAGTTAATAGAATCAGAGACTTTACAATTAGTGTTAGTAGAATGAGTATTGCTACAATAAGTTTTGTGAGTGAGATCAGCCCACAAGGATTTCCTTTTCCTAAAAAGAAACCAAAGTTTAAGTGAAAAAACAAGCTGAATTTCAGACAAAAGCTTAGCATTCAATCCACAATCATTATATGGCTTACAAAGCCTATGCCAAGTAGACTAGTGGATTGCATTATCATTATATTTAGATATCCAAAGAAATTGATTGAAGCAATGCTCAATTCTACTAATAATATTGTTAGAGATTAGGTTGTTTTGCATCCAAAAGAAGATAATATGATAGAGAACGTTCTTTATAAGGGATAACCTTCCCCAAAAGATAGGTTCTTCATATCCCAATCATATATTTTATTGTGAATCTTTGCAATAAGAGGTAGAAAATGCTTCCATTTGTTATTAGCAGCTATGGTAACTCCCAAATAGGTGAAAGGTGCTGTATCAGTATTGAACCCAATTGTTGATTTAATCCTGGCTAAGTTTGTATAAGAGCAATTAAAAGAGATAATAATCTTTGACTTCTCTTTATTAATAAGCTGACCACACTCCTTTTGGTATTTCTCAAGCAGGTTACTAAGGCAAGCAATAGAGGCAGGAGAGTTATTAGAAAAGATGATGATATTATCTGCAAAAGCCAAGCAAGGTAAGATAAAACCTGATTTTAAATAATATCTCAAACTATTGTTACTATTATACAAATTAGAAAGCCCTCTAATTAGAGCTTCCTCAGCAAGAATGAAAAGACAAGGAGACAAAGGGTCTCCTTGTCTTAAACCATTCTTCTGATAGAAGTAACCAATGCTACTACCATTAATCAATATAGAGACCACAACATTAGTTATAAGCTTGTTAATAAGAACTAAAAAACCATCAGAGAAACCAAAATATTTTAAAGTATTGATGACAAAAGCATGAGACATTCTGTCAAATGCCTTTGTCATGTCCAATTGAAGGATCATATTGCCTTTAGAAGGCATTCTTTTAATATTGTGAAGCATTTCTTTAGTAATCAGAATGTTATCGTGAATAATTATGTTTTTTACAAAAACACTCTGCCCACTAGAGATAATACTAGGGAGAATGTGAGAGAGTCTCTTCATAATAAGACAAGAGATTAGCCTGTTAAAAATGGTACATAAACTAATAGGACGAAAATTATTCCAATTTATGGGATTAGAGCATTTGGGAATAAGACAAATCCCAGTGGCAAAAACACCACTGGGAATGTTGCTACCCTTAAGATAAGAATTTAAGGCATAACAGAGATCATCACTAATAATGTCCCAACAGGACTTAAGAAAATAACAATTAAACCCATCAGTGCCAGGGGCACTATCATTTTTCATGCCCATGACAATAGACCACATCTCCTATTTATTTGTTAGCTGAAAAAGATCCTCATTGTCCCTGTCCCCAATTAGCTTAGGAATATTGTGAAGAATGGAATCCTGAGGAATTATATCATTACAACTATAAGAATTATCAGATAAAATCATTTTGAAATAGGACTCAGCTGATTTAGCAATGTCATCCTGAGCAGTAAGCCAAGTTCCCTCATCTTTTATACCAGTCACCATGTTCTTCTTTCTCTTCTTAGCAACATAACTATAATATAACTTGGTGCTGCCATCACTATCGTTAAGCCAATTATTATAACATTTTTTACGCCAGTAGCATTCTTCATTTTTTAAAGCAAGAATGGGCAAACTATTAGCCTTGGAAAGATTAGCCTTAGAGATATTACTGTTAACCTGTTGATGAATGATTTCAAAATTGTCAACCTCTTTAGAAGCTTCTTTGACTTTGTTGAAGATGTTACCAAAAATAGAAGAATTCCACTCTTTAAGACACTTTCTCAAACACTTAAGCTTGTACTAGAAAAGAACATTAGGATCACCATTACATTTCTTGTCCCAATTCTGCTTCACACAACTAAGGAAATCAGGGTGATTAGTCCAAACATTTAAGAACTTGAAATAACCTTTATTATGATTAGTACCTCTGTTTTGAATATTAGAGATAGTAATAAGGAGAGAGGCATGGTCAGAACACGTTCTGACCATGTGACAAACCTGAACATTCCAAGTGTGAATAAAGTTTTGATTCACTAAAACCCGGTCTAACCTTTTCCATATCTTGTTGTTACTCCCGGTGTACCTTGATCCAATATAACTAGGATCTTCAAGACTACATTGTCTGATACAATCATTGAATTCATCAACACTGCCATTATCAAAAGAAGAGCAGCAAAGCTGATCATCAGGGCAAGTAATGGTATTGAAGTCACCAGCAACCATCCAGGGCTTGTCAGCACAAGAGAGCTGCCTTATTTGATTCCAAAGCAGTCTCCTCTGCACTCTTTGGTTCTTGGCATAGACAGAGGTAAATAAAAAAGTAAAATTAGCATAATTGATTTCCAAGTGAATAAGTTGCTCATGATTTAAGATTACAGAAATAGTAACATCATCAGGCCAGAAAATCCAAACTTTATTAGTGTTATTGGCAGTATAATTAGGAAAACCAATCCTACTAGCAATAAGATCAATTTTGTCATACCTCGCCATTGGCTCCTGAATTGCAATCACTTTAACATTGTCATTGTTGATTATGAATTTAATTCTAGAAATAGTAGAATTATTATGAATCCCACAGGCATTCCAGCTTAAAACCTTTATCATTCAGATAGAGATTTGTTAAAAGATTTCTCTCTTTTACGCAGAGAGTTAATAGTCAACCTTTTAACACTTTTTTTCATTACAGATGTAATTTTCCTATTGATGACAGCATTAAAGTCTTGGTCATAAGAACTATCTTTGGGAGAAGAATTGTAGCTGCTTGTATTCATTTGAAGAGAAGGTTCCTGCTGTGTTTTCTGGCTTTGAGAGTTTACATCTTGATCCAAATCCTGAAGCGCTTCAATTATTTCAGACTCTTTGTTGGAGACAGTATCTATTTTAAAACTACATAGATTTGTAGACTGGCTTGAAACAGAGACCACATCTTTAGCAGTTATGATAGATTTCAATTTTCTCCTGTAAACTTTAATAAAGGGAACCTTAGGAGATTCGGATTAAATAACATCTTTTGAAGAACCGTCATTTTGTAAAGAATCTGATTGAATAACCTCCTTCGAAGTATTATCAGATTGTTTACTGACTTCTTGAATTTTGTCATCTTTTTTCAAAACATTCTTTTTACAGTCAGAATCTTTATGCCCCAGATGAATTAACTTCAATTTTATATTTTGTTTGAAATAAGTTTTAGTTTATCGATATTATTTTTATCAAATTTATTATAATAAAGTTAATTAAAATATATTAAATTTTCATTGTTTATATTAATTTCATAATTTAATATATTTCGTCATAATATATATATATATATATATATATATATATAATTAAATTTGAAAACAAAATTCAGAAATAAGTATCGCAAAAGCCAAATGTTATTTACTATTAGTAATTATAGAATTGTATTTTTATTATTTATTAAAAATATTATTAAATGAAAAAACTATAATATTATATTTTTTAGTTATTTACGATCATTATCATTGTTTACTAAACAATGTTACATAACACATAAGCTCAACAAACGATAGAATTTAGGGTTAAGCTATTTCCTCCATAAAATTTATTATTTGCTCCATCATTCATAAAAAGCTCCATCTTGTTATTTCCTCCGTAAAGGAAAATCCTAATTTATCCTTGTTTTAATTTTACACCAAAAATCCAAATTTCTACAGTAACTATCCACCTTCAGCTCTTCTCTTCTAACCCTAAAAACCCTAGCCACCAAACAATTTTGAAGCAACCAAACAATTTTGAAGCAGTTTATGGAGTTCAAAAGATAAAAATTTATCGTTAATCTTATTTTTATTTTAGATATATGGGTTGACATATCGAATAAAATCTCTTTTTAAATCTATAATTTTTTGCATAATGAGTTCTAGGAACTGTATATGCAGAAGAAAAAAAATTAATCGAGTTACTAGTTTAATCGTTTTTAATATCAATTTCAGGTTTAATTGTTTCTTTCCTCTATATTTCAAAATATAGATTTTTTATGGTTTGATTAGTGTATGTTGATTGAGTTCTTTTTTTAAATACTATATGTGATTCCTAACTCAGAATCACATGTTTAAAAAAAATATGTTATTCGGAGTGGTTGTCTCGGAACTACATGTTTTCTTTTTTAAAAAACATATAATTTTGTGACTAATCTTAAAAATAATTGAGTTTTTATGTTCTTAGGGTTTAATTTTAGAAGTTAAATCATATATGTTGGTTTTAATTTATCTCAATGATGTGATTGTTGTAATAAGGGTTTAATAGTGGATAGTGGCATTAAATTATAAATTAGAAAGTAAATAAAGGGCAAGAAGGTAAAAACAAATGTTGAGTGTTTTATTAAAAAATTTAAAATGGAGGAAATAATCGATTTTATGGAGGAAATAGCTCCACCCTATAATTTATACTACTCTCATACACATTTTTATTAAATTGGAAAATTACTTAGCTCTATATTCGGAAAAAAACCCAAAACATTAAAAATAAATAAATAAATAAAACTATTTTTAAAATTTTTCTCATTAAAAATATGAATATATGGTCGAAACAAACGATGAAACAATTATTCAGACAACAACTCCCGTGAAAACGTCTGTGAAAAAGTATAAATACTTTCATATATTCACTACTCGATAAACTGTTTTTTACAATACCCCGCTTTTCCGGTTGCCAATCTGTTGTAAATAGAAGCGTTTTTGCACAACTATCTGTTTTGACCCATATAATGAAAAGTGGATCTGTTTTTACAACGGGATTGGAACGGGCCCGTTATTTGTTTGAGTAACCTTCTTGGTGGATACGAGCTTGCAACGACATTGTTTTAATGTTTTTTTTAATAATTAATCAACTTGACCCCTTGACTCTTTGATTTCATTTTTTTCTCATCTATCGATTTGTCTATGCCCTCTTTCATCTTCAAAACCCTACGAACCCCTTTCTCTTTCTTTTGAAAACCATAATCCCATCTTTGGCCTCTTTCATCTCTAGGTGGTTGTCCTAATAGTCATTCAAAGGTATTAAATATTTATCTTTATTGTTAATTAAGTTCGATTTCTCACGAATTCCTTTCTTCTTCTTTTTTCTATTATATCTTCTCTAAACCAGTGTACAATCTTAGCATAAGTTTTAATTTTGTTATATATTAGTTTTTGTACTGTTCAATTCGATATACATGTTATTTTTCAGTTTACAGTAATTTATTGTTTGTTAATAGATTGGTGTCGTATGTTAATACTTAAATTGTCTATTGCATGAAGGTTGGTTGCAACAAGGTGTGGATCAGAAAGAGTATTGACAATAGGTAATGATTGTCTAACGGAAGTAACGTATTTTTCAGTGTGTTTTTTTTAAAATTTTATTTACTACAGTTTGTTGATTAGACTCTTGTTCATTGTCTTTTCGCAGAAACAAAAATCTGCTCTAAGGAAGTGTACGATTTGTTGATTAAAGGTAATATTTATTATATAAGTTTAAGTATTAAGCTTCATATATAAGGTAATTGTGAGTGTATTACGTTTTCTTTTGGTTTACATTTGTTTATTATTTGTTAATATATTGGTGTTGTTGTGTGTTAATACTATGCTTATCTGTTGTAGGAACGTGGTTTGCAGCAAGGTGGTAAGAAAACAGACGATCTATCATCAACAGGTACTAACCGAATTAAACTGTTAGTTTAAGTATTTTGCTTTGTTTATGCTCTAAATGTGACTCTATTGTGTAGTACTCTATTTGAGTCTAGGTTTATAGTTATAAATTTGACATGGATGTTGTATTGTGTTTATGTTGTGATTCATTGATTTGGTGAGTATATATGTATTGTGTTTGTGATTTGGAGAATATGTGTTAATATTGTGTTTGTGATTTAGTAAGTTTGTGCCTATATGTATTGTGTTAATGTCGTGAGTCAATGATTTAGTGAGTATGTATTGTGTCAGTGATTTAGTGAGTATGTCTTAATATTGTTTTTGTGATTCAGTAAGTTTGCGTTAACACTCATGTATTGTGTTGATGTTGTGAGTCAGTGATTTAGTATGTATGAATATCATGTTGTATGTCATATATATATGGTTTGATGTTCTGTTTTTAGTTGTGTGTTATGCTAATGTAGGTGTGGTATTTTCAATATTATGTTTTTAATTACGGATTATGGATCTAATTGGGTTTACATGTGTGATAACTTAATTATAACAGTTTAAGTATAAAAAATACTATTTTTATGATAATGTGTTCATATGGTGGGCAGTTTTGTATGCTTGTTGTTGTTATTGTGTTTAATTATTTGAAATATGTTTATTTAATGTTTCAATTTTTGGGAAGGAATGGCTGGTAAGAAGAAAAACCTCAAAGGCAAATAAGCCATGTTTGATAAGCCAAAGAAGTTATCGTTCGTTCAGGTGCCTCAAATTCGCAATCGTTCTCTCAAACTCCGTGATAAAAAATCCTCTCAACCCCGAGTTAGAAAGCCTCTGTGACCAGTTAGAAAGCCTTCACGAGGGAGGGTAGATATTGTTTGTCACCAAACAAGACGGAATACCTACCCGAAACAAATTCTCATCTATACTCTCACTCCAACTCCCACTCCCACTCTGACTACCAGTCCAAAAGGGGGTTATTTTTGCATCTGGGACCAATCTTAGCCCTTCACCGGAGATAGAGTCTGGTGAATCTCTGCTGATCACCAGCCCGTCTGGACCAAACACATCTCACCAGCCTTCTTCTCATTGTATAGTTGAGGACTACGAATCTGAACAAAGTTCAAAAGAGGAGTATGAAGATGTTGATGAGGGTAAAGATGATGATGAAGATATTGATGAGGGAGAAGATGATGATGAAGATGTTGATGAGGGGGAAGATGATGATGAAGATGTTGGTGAGGGGGGAAATGAAGAAGAAGATGCTGATGAGGAGGACGACGAGTAAATGAAAGTGGATCAAGAGGAAGGTGGTGCCAATTAAGAGGAAGTGGAACAAGAGGAGGTTGGTGACGTTCAAGAGAAAGTTAACGGAGAGGACGTTGGTATTGATCAAGAGGGAGCGGTGAAACATTGCAAATGTCGTGGGTATGCTCTACCTAAGCCAAAGCTCAGTCTGGATTATAAACACGTCACGATCTACGAGGACATGTAAGTTTCTTAGTAATGTACAACTACATTTATTTCCATTTAAGTATTATTAATTTTTTGGTAAATTAGTTTTTTTTCCGTTTTAGATTGTGGCCATATGATATTCCTCGTTGGTTTGCCCCTGAAATAAGGCTTTAACTTATAGGCATCTGGGAGAATTTTGAGGAGAAACCCTTTGGTTTTAGGGCTAACATGTGGAAGGCATTCAAGGTACTAACCGTATTATTATTTGTCCATTTATTAATTTGTGGAATTACATAGCTGATCTATTTTTGTTTTTTTGTAGCAATGCTACACTTTACAATACAACAATCATGATGTTGTCCACAGGCTGTTTTTGGAACAACTAAATAGTTGTTACAAGAATTTTGTGGCTAGAATGAAAGGAAGTGCCTTGAGAAGAGCCAATACGCAGTGTCCATCAATTGAGTTGATCAATGTCCGGACACCCTTCTTAACGAATAGGCCAAGATTATCGAAGTCATGGGTTGATTTATGGTGTAGTCCTAAGCAGATGAAGTTATCGAAAACAAACTCGAGAAACCATAAAGCTCATCATGGTGGGGTGGGGACTAGGGCTGTCAAACGGATATTTTGGATACGAATCTGTCGATATCCGAATCCGAATCCGAAATCCGAAATCAGTATTCGAATCTGAATTCGAATCCGAATTTTTTTTTAAAATAATATCTGAATCAGTATCTGACGGATATTATCCGAATACGGATAATATCTGAATCCGAATATCCACTAAAGTTTTTAACTAATTGCATTATTGGTTAGGCTACCTTTATAGACACCTTTGTAGAAATTCATATTCCCATTTTAGATGTGGGATAAGGTTAAAAAAATATACTTATTTTGAAAAGCCACCATGTCTTTATAGAAAGTTTGGTAGCAATTCTTTTCCATATTTTAGATGTGGGATAAGAGTCATAAGACTAAAAAAATATTCATGTTAAGAGAAGCCACCATGTTTTTTATAAATAGTTTGGTAACGATTCTTTTTCTAACTTTAGATGTGGGATAAGTTATAATTTTTAAAGAAGCAATCTTTCATATTTATGGACAACTTTCTTAATATTTTGTTTTGCTTTTTACGATGTGGGATAGCTAAAAAATACGTTTAAATAAAAAAATTATATATATATATTTATACAATTTTGGATATCGGATATTTCGAATACGAATATGTCTATATCCATATCCGCTATTTTCGGGTACAAATTTGGATACGAATATTATCCGTTTTCTCTCGAATACGGATATTATCCGTTTTTTTTGGATTCGATATCGAATATTTTGGTCGGATATCGGATTTTTCGGATTTTTTTGACATCCCTAGTGGGGACTCATACTGGTGGGTCGATTATCTATTCCCGATCAGTTAGTCAGCATGTAACTGTTTTTAATTACTTTGAATTTAAGCTGAGTTTCTATTTTTAATATATTAATTTTGACCCTCTAGTGCAGTTTGAGGAAACCAGAGAAATGTTGTCGGTGGCCAAACGTCTGAGGTTTGCATACAACAAGAAGGATGCTCAGGGCAACACTACGTCAGAATTTGTGAACCCGTCGTCTTTTAAAATCATAGTATTTTTTTATTAAATCAGTTTCTTATAAAATTATATGTATATGTATGTAGTATCTTATATATTTGGTTTAGTTGATCATTGTGTATACAAGTTGCATAGTAGGATTACTAATTATTTGTGTGTGATTGGCATTTTGAAAGACGTTGTCTACATATATTGTATAGTAGAATTACTACTTGTTTTTTGTTTCCTTTCCATTTTCGAACAACAATTTCTATATATGTTTTACAACACGGTTAGTGTTTCATATCTCATATTGTGAGCGTTGGTTTTATATATTTACATGTGGTTATTGTCTTGTTTGTACAATGTGTTTGTCTTTTTAGTTTAACTGTTCTTTTGACATTGTCAATGTATTTCATATGGTTGTATATTTTAATTTTTTCATGAATAACTAATAAAGGTCTTTAATTGTGTTTCAAACATTATAGGAAGAGTGGAAAGAAGCGGTTAGGTCAAAACATGGTGACGACGCTGACCCAGAATCTGTTGATGATCCATACATGTTTTTGTCTCTTCCAACGGTGAAATCGAGAAAGAGAAAAGGGCGTTTAATTGGAACGGGACTAGCCAAACATTCTTATAACATTGTAAGGGGAGTTCATCACAATGATCAATCTCTTCTGTTTTGGGTTATGAGGAAGCAAAAAAATCGGTTGAAAAGAATGAGAAGATGTCGGAGAGGATGGTGATGCTTGAGAAAACTATCAAAATTCTCGTTGTACATTCTAAATGTGATATTGCGGAGAATATTATGTCGGGTGATGTGAATTGGTTCGGTGATGGCAATGAAAATAATGCAAGTGTTGGTGATGGTAGCGGAGATTGTAGCGATGATGGTACTAGAGGTTCTTCTCCAGCTTAATTCGTTGTGTTATCTTGTATGTGGTAATCTGACATTTTCGGCTGTTGTTTTGTATGGTGTACTGGGGTTTGGGTGTATGTTGTACACCAATTTTGGTTATTGTGTACTTTGAATACTTGTTTTATGTTTGATCATAACTTAATGTACATATAACTTCTCTTAATATATATATGTAATGTTTTATCAAACTCTTCCTTTTTTTGTAGTTGTATTTGAATTATTTAAAATAATATCATACCTTATGATCTACCATAACTAAATTTCCCCAAATAAAACTTGGTGCTAATATAATTTGGTTATTTACAATTTTAATTAATTTGGTTTGAATACTTGGTTTATAAAATTAAATCTAGGTATCATTGGACTTAATTGTACAAATTGTACATAGTTATAATTAGTAGTTAATAATAACACTACATTTTGGTTCCATGTAACTTAATTACAAGGTAAATTGAGTAGATAATTTAAATTGAGTCTATATATATAGCATAATGTAAATTGAACAAAAATTAGATAATGTAAATCGAACATCAAGTAGTAATAATAAATCTAACGTAAAGGCTAATACTAATAGGAATTAACTACCCAAAAGCCCAAAACCAAACCTACAAGCCTCTTCGCATAACCCTGTTGACTCTAGAACTGATAGCATAACCTGGTTGACTCTAGAGCTGAAACTATCGAAAATAAGCAGTTACAAGAGAGTTTGGGCAAAAAACCAGTCCATCCTCTTCACATAGCAAATTCAGTCCATCTTCTTCATTTCAGCTTTACGTAACCATATCATGAGCTTCATTCAGTAGGTGAGGCTCTGTACTTCCTAATCTTTTTTTTATTTTGATTGTTGGTTGTTGCTATAATGACTATGAGCTCGAATTGCTGCTCTAGTTCTAAGATTCATAATGTAAATCCAGTTACCTAAATACATTGTGTTAGGTTAATCTATTTATATTGTCTATATTCGAATAAAATACGACTATCCTAACTAGTGTCTCAAAAAATTTATTACGAATTACAAGTTCTTACCATATGCCTACTGATATTCCAACTGCTCGTGAGTGGATGTATCATTGTTTAGATGTTACTAGGACTGTTGTTGCAGATGAATTCTTTCATGGTGTCGATGACTTCATTTTACAAGCTTGGATGCACACAAGTTCTGTAGGAGATAGTAGTTTTATATTGTGTCCCAGTTCAAAATGCGGAAATATTGATCAAAATACAACTAATATAGTACACCAGCATATATTGAGACGTGGATTTAAGAAAGACCACTACTATTGGGTGTATCATGGAGAGAGTTAAGGAGTGCAGATAGTTCTCAGGGTAGTCTTGCTAACCAATTTGTTGGGGACGAATATCACAAGATGGTAGGTAATATTTTGGGATTCAGGGAGCCCATCAATAAGGATGAGGCTCCAAATTGGATTGTTGCAGCATACTACAAGCTGTTGCGTGATGCTGATGAACCAATGTACGAAGGTTACACTACAATGTCTAAGTTAGCGTTGGTGTCTGAACTTAACAATTTGAAATCTGAGTCAAGAATTTCCAAGCAGAAACACGAGCGCTATGTGTCTATTATTAGACGACTAACACCAGACAGATATAACAGAATTCCTTATACATATTGGCAAGCAAAGAAGTTGTTGATGCCTTTTCGTCTGCCTCATAAAAAAATAGACGCATGTGTTGATATTTGTATGTTGTTTTATGGAGATGCAACCAGCCTCGAGTGTTGTTTGCAGTACGGTAAGTCATGTTACAAAGTAGAATCTAATACAACAAAAAGTGTAGCTCAAAAGGTGCTAAATTACTTTCCCAAAAGACCTAGACTGCAATATGTCGGGAAAGACTGCTAATAATATGACATGGCACTATCGTAATCCATCTTTTGACGGATTCATGACACACCCAAGTCATGGTGGGGCATGGAAGCATTTTGATAATTGTCATCCGGAGTTTGTATCAGATCACGTAATGTGAGAGTTGGCTTATGTACGGATGGATTCAATCAATTTGATAAGTTTGCAAGGAATTACTCTTGTGGGCCGGTGATGGTGTGAATTTACAGTCTTCTACATGGTTTATGCATAAAGGATCCTTACATTTTTATAGCACTTATAATACCTAGTTTGTGTAGTCCAGGAAGAGACAAGCTTAACCACTTGTGGGATGACGATGTTGTGATGTACGATGCTGAAAACCGGGTCAATTTTACGATGCGAGTAACGCTAATGTGGACCATCAATGATTTCCCCGCTTATGGCATATTGTCTGACTAGAGTACGCACGGTAAATTTGCATGTTCGTATTGTATTATTGAAACAAATACACATTGCATTGCGAGAGGTAAGAATGTATGTTGGTTTGATTGTTATCAGAAGTTTCCACGTAATGACCACCCGGACATGAAGAATAAAGTTTCATTTTTGAAAGGTAAAATGGTTACATATGTAGTTCAAAACGAGCGACTTACTGGGTTAGAAACATTGGATTTTGTTCTATAGGTCACTCCTTCAAAAGAATTCAGTGAATCCAATCGCAAGCGCAGGTCACTGGAATATGGTACAAAACATCACTGGACAAAGAAAAGCATTTTTTATGAGTTCTTTTATTGGAAGGACAATCTGATTAGGTACAATATAGACCTGATGTATACCGAGAAAAACTATTTGGAGAACATGATGTTTACTATCATAGATGTTAAATAAAAGACTAAGGATAATGCAAAAGTTAGGGAATATATGGAGTATTATGCTCAATGAGCTATTTGATTCTGATCAATGACCCAAGACTAGGAAAGGTTAAACCAAAGGCTAATTATGTACTTAATAAATACCAACAACAAGCTGTTCGAACATGGCTAGGAAATTTAAAGCTACCGGACGATTCTGCCAACAATCTCTCACGTTGCATAGGTGTAGAGGGTTTTGATGGCTTGAAAAGCCATGATTGTCATATCCTTAAGGAGAAATTATTACCCGTTTCCTATGGTTATTTGTTACCTAATCCAATATGGGAGGTAATAGTTAATTTGTGTCATTTTTTCCGAGACCTCTGTTCATCAACCCTTCGCGTTCAACATTTACTTGTGCTGGAGAAAAATATAACACAAATAATATGTAAGTTGGAGAAGATATTTCCTCTAGCGTTCTTTGATGTAATGAAGCATCTTCCGATTCATTTTCTATATGAAGCGCTTAATGGTGGACCTTGTCAATATTGATGGATGTATCCTTTTGAATCGTAAGTTTTTTCTGATCGGTTTTAATAAATGTTTACGTTTTTTGTTACGAATTAGTCGACGCAAACCTTTGTTTAAACCTGGATATGTACCTTGGTAAGCTGAAACTCATGGTGACTTAAAAAACATATGTTGAAGGATTCATCTCACAAGTATACCTTCACAAAAAGGTGTCATCGTGTTGTGGGGTGTATATAGATGAAAATATGCAGACAAATCAGTGACAATCACCGAGGAATGACGATGAAGGCGAAGTGGAAGTTGACAAACGTTTATCGATCTTTCGGCAACCCGACATACCAAAGAGAGGCAGAAAGAAGTCTGAATACTTGTCTGAAAAATATTCAAACATGTTACACATATATGTCTTGAAGAATACCCCTGAAATAACCACTATTATTGAGTGAGTTTTTATTGATTTGCCACGATATAAAAATGGCAATACTAATGTTTATTTTGCAGCTCATATAATGCACAACTTCGTCAACTCAATCTCGATTATACTACAACGGATCTCGATCAATACTTTGTTGAGAGATTTGGTCCTTGGCTGGAAGAATATGTAATATTCACTCTACTTGTTATATGTTATGTTGTTCCTGCTGGTATGAACTCACTTTCTTTATGTACATAAAATATCAAATCCATACGTATATGTTATGTTGTTCCTGCTGGTATGAACTCACTTTGTTTGCGGTAGTAGTTTGTATTTTGGTTGGAGTAGTTTCATTTAGCATAAGACTAAGATTTTGTGTAATTTGCAGTAGCCAGCTCCCTGTATTTCCAGCAATTATTTCACTATCGTTGCAACAGTATTGGTAGATTATAAATTAATGTTTGGTTTCTTGTGAGTGTCATAAATTACCTTATTCCATGATTATTCATAGGTTGGTACAAATATCAATACATTGAACTGTCGTATATCAACATTGGCTAATTGTTTCTATTGCTAGATTCGCAAGTGCGAGGGATATTACACCAACGATTACCTCTTCGACACAAAATGTGGAAGAGGTAATAAGACAAAAAATAGTGGTGTCATTGGTTGAGGGTGGTGTGAATAATTATCGCCTGAGGGTAGGCTTGTAATTTGGTTGGTGTTTTATAGTAGTATATGGGTGTTATGTGTTTAGAGTAGAGAGTAGAGAGATAATTAAGCTGGCAGCAGTTAATTCTCATTACCCACACTTAATGCAGGTGGTTGGGTATTTATACCCTAATGTTTGGGCCCTTATGGGCTTTCGGGTCATGTTTAATGGACTCGGGTCATGTTCAAAGACCCATGAGCTCTAAGAAGGAGAGCAAGTAGCTTAGTCAAGAAGTGTTTAGGTTTTTTAGTACTTTTGTCATAGTTCGAATAGTCCTATGGCCTGAGTGTTCGAAGTGATCTGTCCGGTCCGGAGGCCTTGGACCAATCTGTCCTTGTCCGGGGAGCATGCAGAATTCGGACTCATCAGGGGTCATGTTCAAAGACCCATGAGCTCTAAGAAGGAGAGCAAGTAGTTTAGTCAAGAAGTGTTTAGGTTTTTTAGTACTTTTGTCATAGTTCGAACAGTCCTATGGCCTGAGTGTTCGAAGTGATCTGTCCGGTCCAGAGGCCTTGGACCAATCTGTCCTTGTCCGGGGAGCATGCAGAATTCGGACTCATCAGGAGCCCCTTTTTTAGGTGTTTGTGCAAATACTCTTGTCAAAGACCTGAAAAACAGTCCAACATCTGGGGTAGTTTTAATGCGGACAGGTCTGTCAATTTGAACTATGTGTTTATCCGGACAGATAAAGCTTCATAAATTCAAAACAGTTTTTGCCAGACTTCGCGGGACACGTGTCACTCTCTGATTGGTTGGTTCAGCCGTTTTTTCACCTTGAATTTCGAACCCACCTTCTTCGAGAAGCAACCTCTTAATTAAAGGTGGTGACATCAGCGCCGTCTTTTAATCATTACCAATCTTTTCGAATTCTCCTAGGAATAAACTTCCTTTTTCAGATATACTATGAATACAAACTTACTTTCTACTGTTTTACCATCTTCTTCAAATTTACTCTGCAAAATCTCTCAAAGCTTTCTCTCTCTAAACCAAAAACTCTGTTTGATAGTTTATGTTTACAGCGAGGAACGCTCTTGTCAAAGGTGGGTGGCTCAACCTTTCTGAGTTAGAGAAGGCTCAAAAAGTCGAAAGAGAAAGACGAATTGCGACAGGGCTACCCACCTCGCCTGTTGATAGACCAATCACCCCTGCTACAGAGTCAGATCGAGGCTCTTCTTCCTCCAAAGGCACTAAGCCTAGAAAACTATTTCAAACCAACCTCTCCCCTATTATCTCTGGTTCCTCAGTTCAGGAATCGGAGACTGCTGTCGAGCCAGGAGTTACAGCCACTAGCCTTAAAAAACCCTCTCCATTCATAGCAATGGGATCGGATACAGAGCACTCTCCTGAGAAGCTAGTCGATAGGAGAAAAGGCCGGTTGGTTAAAGGCCAAGGGTCTAAAAACACTCCCTCTAAGTCGGGGGCAAAAGACAACAGCACCGGGTCAGAGGTGCCTATTAGAGCCCCCAAGGACAGGCTGTCCGGACCGGAGGGCTCTAGTCCAAGTATTCAACAAGAAACTTCTGTTCCAGATACTCTACCGGAGAGCAGAAATCAAAGGGGTACTGAGGCCCATCAGTCCGGAGACAAGGTTGAGTCAAATTTGAACCCCCCCCCCCCCCACTACAGCTGCTGAAATTTCTTCAACAATTATGGAGGAAGTGATGGAGGACTCTATTGAAGAGGCCCCATTCGAGTCTGAGCCCTCCGGTCAGACTAGTAAAGAGATAGTTGCCAAGAAGGACAAGGTCAAAGAGAAGTTGTATTTGAGGCATCTGGATCTGCCGGAGAGCCTAGAAGGAAAAGTGGGGCCTTGTTTTCACAAGGTCAGTGTTAATTACCTCATCTCCTTACAAAAAATCAACTACGCATTCATCCACACTGCTGAGTTGGGCAGGATGCGTACGAAGTGGGGTATACCAGAAAATGTAAAGATCAGGATTCCTATACACCCGGAGACTCCTATGGATTGCAAGTGAAGCGAAGTGGTCATGTTCACGGAGTTATTCAACTGGGGGCTCAGGTTCCCACTAGACCCAAAGATTGTGAGATACTTCCATCTGATAAAACTCTGTCCGAGCCAAATGAGCCCCAATGCTTGGTACACCCTCATGTCTTGCATCATGGCATCAAGGCTGTCCGGGATCCCTCTGCCAATGGAGGAGTTCGCTGCAGTGGTCAGCCTTTGTAGAAACCACCACATCCCCTTTTACCACTTTAACATGGGGGATGATTTCAAGGTGGTGGATGATTTGCTGGAGGCAGAGAGGAATTGGAGGACCCAATTCCTGTTTGTCAGTGGGGGAACCGATTCCACGCTGCTTTCACCAGTGGCAACTTGGCAAGGTCTCACCTGTGGAACACCACAGGTCGGAGAGACTTGACTTGGGAGGAGCTCACCACCCAGCCTCCTCCGGACGTTGTGCTTAAGAGGACCCATGAACCAGATGGGACACTCTTCATGCCAGGCCGGGCCAAAGCCCCGAGCAAGATGAAAGGCAAGAAGAAGGGTAAAAAGGTGGTGGGTGATGCCAACCCTCCTGATGCAGAGAAGGATGCTCCAACAGATCCGGAGGGGCCAGCCCAGAGCCAAATTGATGCTGCTCTCCTGGAAGTGGTAGAGCGAGAGACTGAGAAACAAGAAGCGAACCTCCCAAAACCTCCAAGGGCTTCCAAGAGGAATCGTAAACAAGGAAGTGAAGGCACAGACCGGGAAGCCAAGAAGAAGAAAACTTCTAAGGGAGAAGAGCTTTCTCTCCGGGCTCCGGAGCCTTCTTTCCAAGCTGATCCTGCTGACCCAACGCATGCCAAGGAGATTCCGGGTGACTTTCATACCGATGAGGTTGAGGGGGGAGATATCAACATCGATGGAGTAGACATCACCGGTCTTGGTGAGCTTGGTGAATACTTTCTCAATCTCCCTAGAGATGACTTTGCAGGGCCTTACCTTCCTCCGAACAGCTTCAACACGGTCACTTTTAATGGTAAGACTTTTAGCGTTTCTAGTGAAAGGGATCCCATAGCCCACTCTTTGTTGAGCAACGCTCAGCCTGTACTTGTGTTGGAGAAACAAGTCCGAAACCAGGCTGATATCATTAAAGACCTTAAGTCTGACAAGGAGAAGCCGTCCGAAGACCTTTGCACTGCCACCTCCAATGCTGCCATGTTAAAGGAAGAAACCGAGGAGTTGAAGAGAAACCAACAGGCAAGCACCACAAAAGTTTCCACTTTAGAGGAAACCATTAAAGACCTCCGGGAGAAACTGTCCGGACTGGAGAAAGACCTTAACACCTCAAAGGGAGAATCCAAAGCCAAGGATCAAATCATCACCAACCTGACCAATGACAAAATCGCTCTTGAGAATACAGTGTCTAAGGTTGCTGAGGAGAAAACCACTTTACTACAGGAGCAGGAGGCCAAGATCAATGCTTATGCTACCAGAATGATCGGCAGCCAGGAGGAAATATACGCCAAGGTAAGGTCTGACATGGTTCTACTCTTCCACGAGAAGTTTCCGAAGAGGAACCTAAGGGACGTATGGCTTCATGTTGAGCCTGAAGACCTCCTGTATCATATGATGGCCGAAGGCGACAGGTATGGCTACTCTAGTGATTCCTCAGATGACGAAGAACACACCGGGGAGAAAATTGGCGAAGAGAAAGATGATCCTAAGGGAAAGAAGGTAGATGAAGGTGAGCAATCTTCAAAGGCTCAACCTTAACCCATGATTTACTTTGTTTACTTTTTATTCAGACTAAAGTCCTTGGAAGGCCAAGGGACTTTAAGTTATTTTAATAAATGTTTCTATTTTGCACAAATCTCATCTTCTTTCATTGTTTGTTCCAATTTCGATGGCTAGAGTTTAAATAGCCTTTAATTATTTCATAGTGAGAGTGTTTAAGTTCTCCGGCTAGAGTTTAAATAGCCCTTAGTTATTTCAATCCGGATAGTGTGACAAAGAACAAAATTTAAAACACTTGGAAAAATTTTAAGAAGGCATCAAATTTCATTCAAAAGCCCGAATACCTCATTAAAACCTCCCCGTGCCACCAGGGAGGAAAGAGTATGCCCCCAAATATTTACATGGATGTTTAAACAAGTAAATATTTACACAAATGCTATTCCAAGTACATCCGGAGATGCTCGATATTCCAATGATGAGTCAAAACCCTTCCATCTTTGTCTTCCAACCAATATGTTCCAGGTTTAATTCTCTCAACAACCATATACGGACCCTCCCAAGTTGGGGCCAGCTTTCCGAACAGTTTTTCTTTAGTGTGTAAGAAGACCTTCCTCAATATCGTGTCCCCCGGTTGGAAATCTCTTCTTTTAACTTTGGAAGCAAACCTGATTCTCATCAAGCCCTGATAGTGTGCAACTCTAAGGTGAGCTTTAACTCGTCTTTCTTCTATCAAATCAAGTTGACCTCTGATTGCCACCCCGTTAGCATGTTCGGAGAAGTTGTGAACACGAAATGATGGGAGAGTTGCTTCTATGGGAGCTACTGCATCCATCCCATAGACCAAAGCAAAGGGTGACTCTTGTGTTGCAGCCCCAGGTGTTGTCCGGTAGGCCCACAAGACCTCCTGTAGATAAACAATGTTGTATACCCCTTGAGGCACAGAAACTTTCCATTTCCCTATTGTCGAACTGTGGCCCATTGTCTGTTGTTATCTTTTGTGGGACACCAAATCTGTAACAGATGTTGGATATAATGAATTTTATAACAACTTTTGATGTTGTTCCTGCTAGAGGGGCTGCTTCAATCCACTTTGAAAAGTAGTTTATGGCCACAATTATAGTTTTGCATCCTCCGGACGCCACAGGGAGAGGCCCTACTAAATCCAACCCCCATCGAGCAAAAGGAACAGGCTCAGAAATTGACTCTAAAGGAATGGCTGGGACATGAATTTCATTGCTGTACCTTTGGCATGGGTCACACCTTCTTACCAATTCCTTAGCATCTTTCATGATAGATGGCCAATAGTAACCGGACAGTAAAACGCTTCTTGTTAAAGCTCTGAACCCACAATGGGCTAATCCCTCACCATCATGCAATTCGGAGAGCACTACTTGAGACTCTTCATCCCCCAAACAGTGCAGGAGAGGTTTACTATAAGATTTTTTATACAACACTTCTCTCAATATGATGAAACCACGAGCCTTGTGTTTCAATGTTCTGGCTAGTGACTTATCCGGAGGCAAAACACCATCGGAGATATATTGCAGGAGAGGAAACCTCCAGTCTTGAGGTCGTTTCTCTTGTACTTCATAAATTTCCTCTTCTTTACCCTTACTAAGTTGAATGGAGGGGCTTTCCAGCACATGGATCCATGGATATGACTCCGTATATGCTATGGTTGCTAACGAGTCTGCTAGCTCATTTTCTGTCCGGGGAATGTGCTCATAAACGACACTTTTAAACTTGAGTGCTTCATTCTTAAGGAGGAGTAAATATTTCACAAGTTGCTCCTTCTTCGCCTCAGATTGGCCTTGGGCATGGTGGATAAGAAGTTGGGAGTCACTTAGTAGCTTGACCCTCTTAGCCCCACAAATGTAGGCTAACTTTAAACCAGCTATAGTTGCTTCGTATTCGGACTCATTATTAGATGCCCTGAAAGCAAAACAAATAGCCTGGTACATTTTGTCTCCATATGGGGAAGTTAAACACACCCCTGCACCACATCCCATAGTGCTAGATCCACCATCTTTTCGGACGACCCATACCTTTTTATCTTTTATATCAGTAGTTTGCTCTGAATCCCTGTCGGAGTGGAATTCAACCAAAAAGTCTGCCACAGCTTGGGCCTTGACTACTGTTCGGGGAGCAAAGTCTATGTCGAAGTCCCCCAATTCTACTGACCACTTAGTCATCCTGCTTGAAATGTCTGCCTTTTGGAGGACATTCTTCAGGGGAAAAGAAGTCCGAACGATGATGGGATGAGCCTGGAAATAAGGCCTCATCTTCCTGGCAGCTATCACCAGGGCCAATGCTAAATTTTCGAGTTTCAAGTAACGCCTTTCTGCATTTATCAAACTTTTGCTGATGTAGTACACTGGAAGGGGATGTCCATCGACCTCCCTTACCAACACAGCACTAATGGCACAACTTGAAACTGCCAAATATACGAAGAGTGTCTCCCCATCAACTGGCTTAAACAAAGTTTTGGGGGAGGACAGGTGCTTTTTGATCTCATTGAAAGCCTCATCACACTGTGGAGTCCAATCGAATCCCTTCGCACCCTTCAAGGTTTGAAAGAAAGGGGCACACATGTCCGAAGACCTTGAGATAAATCTGTTTAAGGCAGCTAATCTCCCCGTTAACCGCTGTACTTCTTTAATGTTTTGAGGAGGCTCTATTTGAAATAGGGCATTAAGCTGGTCCGGGTCGGGTTGTATTCCATGCTCACTTATAATATAGCCCAGAAACTTCCCGGACTGCACCTCGAACACACACTTTTCTGGGTTTAATTTCAAATTCACTTTTACCAAGTTAGCAAAAGTTTCTTGGAGATCGGACAAGTGCAACTGCTCATCCACACTCTTCACCATCATGTCATCAATGTACACTTCCATATTTCTTCCAATCTGATCAGCAAATGCCTTGTTGACTAATCTCTGATAAGTAGCCCCAACATTTTTCAAACCAAAGGGCATTACCTTGTAGCAATGAAGACCTTTGTCAGTGACAAATGTGGTATTCTCTTGATCCTTCGGATCTACTTGAATCTGATTGTATCCGGAGAAGGCATCCATAAAGAAAAGTAGCTTGTTCCCAGAGGTGGAGTCTACCAATTGATCAATCCGGGGGACTGGATACAAATATTTTGGGCAAGCTCTATTGAGATCTGTGAAGTCAATGCACATGCGCCACTTGCAATTTTTCTTTTTTACCAGAACCGGATTGGCAGTCCACAAAGGATACTGAGACTCTTTGATGTGCCCCATCTTTGTGAGGATGTCAACCTCTTGCACAATGACATCAGCCTTCTCTTTAGAAAAAGCTCTTCTCTTTTGAACCATTGGTGCTACGTCTCTCCAGACGGATAGGTGATGTGATATCACTTCTGATGGAACCCCAGTAACATCAGCATTGCACCAAGCAAAAACGTGCTGATGGTTCTTCAAAAGCTTTAACATTTCATCTTTCAAAATGGGTGACATCTTAAACCCTATCTTGACACTTTTTCCTTCTTCCAGACAGTGTGTTTCTACCTCTTCGACCGGTATTAATACTCCAAGGGTCTCTCTGGGGTCATCAATTTCACCCTCACCCCCAGAATGGCCCTCAAATTGTTATTGTTCGTTAATACGGACTGCCCCAGCGTTCGAGGAGCCAGGGCGGTAGCATAACATTCTCTTGCAATCTTTTGGCTGCTCCAGACGACTCCAACCTGTCCCTGAACAGCATATTTTAAGCACTGGTGGACTGTTGAAGCCACTGCATGCATCCTAGAGAGCCAAGATCTCCCTAGAATAACATTATAGCAAGTGGGACAATCCACCACAATAAAGAGTATTCTAACCATTTTCTTGAAATGACCCTTGCCCAATAGAACTTCCTCTTCGAACTCTCCGATCACATCTGCTGAGCTGCCTGTAAAGCCCACAATTGATCTGTCTGAACTCTGAATTACAGCTGGATTTTTCATTCTCTTGTATGTGGTTAAGAAAAGGATATTGGCTGAGCTTCCAGTATCCACCAGAATCCGTCTTATGTCGTTGCCCCCTATAGATGCTCCTATGACAACAACATCCTCATGAGGGCCAGCAATGTCTCTTAAATCATCTTCATCAAAAACAGTGAAGGGGAATGAGTTTTGTGACTGATAGGAAGTCATGCCCCCTTCTAGCTGGGAGGCTAAAGTATGCACGTGCCTCTTTCTCGAAGAAGTAGTAGGAGCTGTCAGAGTGTCCCCTCCGAAAATTGTAAGTGACTAAAAAACTTAATGAGTCCGGAGACCGACCTAGAACATTCCTCAATTGTACCCACTCTGTTTTGAGTTGGATCAGGATCCAAGTACTCAGATTCCACGCCAAACCTTTCAATTATAACCATGGCTCTCTCCGGAACAGCATTACTTGGACCAACCCGTTGAGTGTGGTCAGGCTTGTTACCTCCTCTTCTTTTCACGTAAGCCCCCAGCTTTCCCCTCTCAATCAAGTTCTGAACTTCTTGTTTCAATGCTATGCAGTCATCAGTGGTATGACCAATATCGTTGTGATACTGGCAAAAAAGGTTATTACGATGTTCTCTGGGAGACTGCAATGTGGCTGGTCTCCGATAATGCACCTCTTCCTTTGTTTTATCAAATATGGTGGCCACACTTTCTTTCAATTATGCGAACCACTCCGGTTGGACCCATGGACCTCTCTTGTTTCTAGATTGCTGACTTTGAGCAGGAGCAGCTGGCTGAGACTGAGCTTTTGCCCTACCATGCCCTTGTCTGGTCTCTCTTGCTTTGTTCCCGGACTGATTCTGATTGGGATTTGGTGCCACCGAGGTAGATCTCACCTGCCTATGCACCCTGGTTTTCTTTGTTTCATCAATGTTTATTTGTTTTCCAACCTGATTCAGCAACCCTCCCTAGGTCATGGTCTTCTTTCTGGTCATTGAATCAGCTAGATTGCCTGGGTTCAAACCCTGTCTTAGGGATGTTATTGCTACCTGTTCGAAGAAATTAGCCAACCCATTCTTGGTATTCACAAAACGGCTTATATATTCTTTCAAGGACTCATTTGGTTCCTGGGCACAATGGATTACCGTGTCTCCATTTCCCTTTAGCTCTTTACTCCCTACAAACTGCCTTCGAAAGGCTACCCAAAAAGTATCGAAGTCTTTAATACAACCCTGAGGCAGGCTGTTGTACCATTTTAGAGCACTCCCCATAAATGATTGGAAGAATGCCCTACAAAGTAGTTTATCATCGTCGTCAAAGTTCATCATGAAGTTTTTAAATTGTTCCAAATGGTTGTCCGGATCAGTACTGCCATCATATTTTTCTATTTTGGTACTGTCAAACCTCTTAGGGAGGTTTCGGACAGAATTTTAGAAGACAATGGAGATTGCCTCCAGTTTCTTTGACGACTGAACACAGTACCCTCATTTGGAGTTGCAAAGATACATGGTTCATCGTGAAAAGCGAAGGGATCCATCAGCATCCGGTCCACATGCCTCCGGCTATGAGATGATCCTTTACCAATATGCCTCTTCATCTTCCCTTGTCTATCCCTTTTTCTTGAATATTTTTTAATCTGCTTTTGCTTCTTTCTAGTTCGACCCTCATCGCTGCTAGAGGATAAGGATTTTTCAACTCTCTCACTGTCCGAAGAGCTATCAGAAGATTCTAAGCTTGAGTCAGAACTCTCCACTGGCTTAGACCGGTGAGACTTTTTGGAACTGGCATGAGTCTTTTTGGTGCTCACACGAGTCTTCGAAGACTCATGCTCTCTGGGGTTATTGGTGTGATGAGCAGCTGATGCTTTGGACTTTTCTTTCAGGCCCATCTTAGCCTTTTCGGCCCTCAGAGCTTCTATTTCACCCTTTAGCCTATCACACTCTTCCATAGTGCACTAATCGTTCTCTCCCACCACTTCGAGCAGAGCTGGTGGTACTTCTGGATTGTCCGGATTCATTCGGACAGATTTTTTTAGTTGGTTTTGAATGCTTGATTCAGGCACCTTCTCCTCCCACTGTGGTCGCCAATTTGGTGTGGATAATTATCGCCTGAGGGTAGGCTTGTAATTTGGTTGGTGTTTTATAGTAGTATGTGGGTGTTATGTGTTTAGAGTAGAGAGTAGAGAGATAATTAAGCTGGCTGGTAGCAGTTCATTCTCATTACCCACACTTAATGCAGGTGGTTGGGTATTTATACCCAAATGTTTGGGCCCTTATGGGCTTTCGGGTCATGTTTAATGGACCCGGGTCATGTTCAAAGACCCATGAGCTCTAAGAAGGAGAGCAAGTAGCTTAGTCAAGAAGTGTTTATGGTTTTTAGTACTTTTGTCATAGTTCGAACAGTCCTATGGCCTGAATGTTCGAAGTGATTTGTCCGGTCCGGAGGCCTTGGACCAATCTGTCCTTGTCCGGGGAGCATGCAGAATTCGGACTCATCAGGGGTCATGTTCAAAGACCCATGAGCTCTAAGAAGGAGAGCAAGTAGCTTAGTCAAAAAGTGTTTAGTTTTTTTAGTACTTTTGTCATAGTTCGAACAGTCCTATGGCCTGAGTGTTCGAAGTGATCTGTCCGGTCCGGAGGCCTTGGACCAATCTGTCCTTGTCCGGGGAGCATGCAAAATTCGGACTCATCAGAGGGGACATATGATGCTGATATGTTAGACTACCATGGACATATATTAGAAATTTGGGATGTGTCCTATAGTGGGTTGATGGAATAGATTATGTTTTTCAAACGCGATTGGTTTAGTAATGATAAGAAAATGTGAATTCACCATACAAATGGTTTGATATAAATTCTTCGAAGAAGCTGGATGTCACAACATGATCCATTCATATCGGTTGCTCAAGCTCGACAAGTCTATTATTTATATTATGTATCGAAAGAAGCATCTCATAAAGGATGGGTAGTTGTATGCAAAACAAGGGCCCGAAATAGAATATACATGAAATATATTATTCTGACTGACGATGGAGAAGAAGTATTAGTTGCTGAAGCAACACAATGAGGAGTCTTCCAAGAATCCAAAATGCCGCCGCCGATGCCACTACAACCCGATATGGACCTAAATGATCATAACAATCTTGTTGATCTCCTACATTTTGATATCGTTAAAATATAAGAGTTTAATGATGAGTTTGTTAGTGACGAGGATGGCATAAATAATGTAAACAGTGATCAATATGTTATCAACTTAGACTAATTAACAATGTTGATTAATATTGTATATTATATGACATTGATGAATTTGAATCTATTTGTTGAGTTGATGAATTTGATGTTATCAATATGATATGTTTAGTTTACTAATTGTTAGTTTGAGTAGAAGATTCAACTTTATATTTTGCTTGCTATATTCTATTTATTTTAGGCAGGACTAGGTGTATCTGTACTGTAACTTGACTATTTTTTTCCACAATTTCTATTTATGCAACGGAATAGAGACCCTTGAGCAACACACTAGTAAATACAAACTACATTACTAACTTACCGTATTTTTACCTCTTTCACACAGACTAATATTTAATTATTATACATTAACCCTAATTCTGTCCCTATCTAATATAAATACTAGCCTCACTTATTGTAAAGCCTTAAATCAAAACCTCCTTATCTTTTCTCTTGTTGCTGCTAGATGTTCTCGATGAACAAAGCTCGACTTGTTGCTTGAGTAAGAATTTGTAGGTTCTGGGTGAATAAAGCTCAACATGTTGCTCGAGTAACAATCTGTAGGTTATCGATTGGTAAATTTGTTTATGTTTTTTATCCTCGACTCCATATGTTATGCGTTTGTCAATGGTTTTCGTTCTAAATATTATTTAGGTTTATGTTTATGCATTCACGCGTCTGCCAATTGTTTATTTTGTTTTAAATGCTATTTATGTTATTGTTTATACCTTTATGTGTCTATAGATCATTTCTTTGGTTTTAATTTCTGTTAGTGTTAATGTTTATGCCTCCGTGTTGATATATATTATGTGTATGTTGTTGTTTTACTTGATAATTAATTCATGTTATGCCTAATTGTTAAGATATTTCATGTGTTAAAATGTCTTATAATGCATGTGTATTTTGTGTTCATTTTTATGCCTCTATGTTACTTCATGTGTTACTTCATTTTTGTTAAGACATTTTTATAATGTCGTGGGTATGCTCTACCTCAATCAAGTGTATGTTGTTGTTTTACTTGATAATTACTTCATGTGTTAATATGTTTTATAGTACATGTGTGTTAAATATGTGTTGATGTTTATGTCTATGTGTTGATAGGTATTATGTGTATGCTGTTGTTTTGCTTGATAATTAATTCATGTTATTCATATGTATTAATATGTTCCATGTGTTAATATATTTTAATTTTAAGAATGCTATTTAGGTTTATTCCTTCATGTTAGGATTCCATTTGTATAATTCAAAATGTTGTTTCAGTGAATTGTCATAATGTTGTTTAGGTTTATGCATGTGCGTTGAATTGTCATAATATCTGCAAAATATGACCTTACTTATTTTGATACATAATTGGTGAATAAAACTAATTATGTTGCCAAAATAGTGGTGAACTGTTTTTGGTCGTTTAGTTTACTCATGATCTATTTGTTGTTTGTGTGTAATATTAGACAGATTTGGTGATGTATTAACGTTGGTTATTTGTTCTTATCATTTTTAACACGAACAAAGAATATTATATTCCATATTAATATTTACAAAATCTCGTGTACGCATATACAAAACATTATATTTTATGTGCAAAACATGTAGTATGTCAACTCTCGAACATAACAAAATTGTATATGGAAAACCCATGTTACTTATTTTACCTCATGCTTAGCGAATTAAACTAATTATTTAACCAAAACACTAGCAGTTTTATTTTTTATATTCCAATAATCGATCTATTAGTTTATGATGACCCATTTATTGTTTTTGTGTCGCGGTAAGAAGATTTCAATGAAATATTAACTTTCGATATTGTTCTTTTCACAACCTAAAGTATAAATACTAAATCATATGGCCATACTTACAAAATCTCATGTAATTCATGTGCGAAACCTTGTATATTTTATATGTGAAACATGTAGTATGTACGATATGAAACATCAAAATAAATGATATTTTCAAAATATGACCTAACGTATTTCGCCACATATTTGGTAAATAAAACTAATTATGCCGTAAAAATGTTGGTGATTTATTTATATCCATCTAAACTATTGATTTATTGGTTTTGTTGCGTCTCGTTTTTTAGTTTTTGCGTCGTGGTACAAATATTCCGGTGAAATCTTAACTTTAAATGCTTGTTCAATTACTTTCTAGCCTATACTATATATATATTATTTTATGACCATGCTTGCAAAATTCAATAAAATTATTATTACGAAACCTAATATTCCAATATTTTTCACATTGTTTTTTATGTAAAAGGTAAATGTTGGTGAAATATATGCGTTAGTCGATTACAATGATACATTTATGACCCATAAGTATTATAAACTAGAATCCATGATCAAGCAGGTGCAAGAGTCTTCTAAAAAATTAGGTTCGTTCTTATACTCGGAACACGTGATCCATGGTGTAAAAGTATAGCCTCTAAATTTGTGTACCAAATAAATTGTCTTTTAAAATTAATGGTTCGTACGATCAGAAAGGATAATATGTTGTAGGTAAACATGTTTTTTGCCGTATAAAACCACTTATCAGTCGAATAATTTAAAGGACACATATTTGTATGGAGGTTTATAAGTTATGAAAAAATAATTGTAGATCATCCAATCTTATTGGGAAAACATCCATATGATATATTGCATGACATAAAGATTACCAGTTTATAGAATATCATGATAAAATTTAGTATGACCGCTGGAATACATTGGGTATTAATTCAAAAAATGTTTCATTAATTCATATTTTTATTCTTTGATTTTCAACAAAGGAATCTCATTTATATATTTATCTTCAAGTCTACACTATGTCGGGGGGAATATATACAGTAGAAAGAAAAATAGTACTCATGTTAGGATTCAATGACACTGATCATTGACATAGAGAGGAGCAACCAATATATTCCACATAAATGAGAACATCTTAGAAAATAATGTATTATGAGCGGCGGGAACGTTATAATCATTTGAGTAAATGTATCTTACATAGTGGATTTCTACGTGTGTTTTTAAGTATCGCGCCGATTAAGAACATTTTTTAGAAGATCTTTATTAAATATGCAAATGTTCATATCAAAACATGATTGAAAAAATCTTTATTACGAAATACATGGGCAACGGTAAATTCTATGAGCACATTAATGAGATAGCCAATATTTATAGAAAACTTAGATCACTAGTCATTGAGATCCCTTAAACTTTTGTGGTATATTAAATTTTTAGTTCTCAATTTAGTGTCTTAGAGAAAATGTATTTTATTAGTGAAAAGTGGGACATGCCTACTCTTATTCCCCGGTAATATTGATAATCATAATAAAAATAAGCCCTCATTAAATGTTGCTGTGAAAAATACACCTTCATAATCCAGCTAGGATGAGGGAGACCCCCAAGAAGGCAAATGAAAAATGCAAGAATGTTGCATGTTTCAACTACAAATGCATGAATCACTAAAAAATATAATGCTCCAAATTTAGGGATGTATCACAAAAAAACTATCTTTTGTATTAAATTCAAAGCTAATTTTATTTAGCGTTAAATGACACGTGATGGTTTGATACACCAACCATAATTTATGTGTATATTCAATTGCAGAGATCAAGCTAAATCAGGTCTCTCAATAAATGAGAGATTGTGATTTTCACTGTTAGCGGTGTGGTTTTCCCAGTTTAAGACATTTATCAATCTAAATCATGTTTAAATTCATGATATATTTTGTATTTAAATGATGTTTTATTCTTCTTTTATTTAAGAGAAACTTACTGGTTTTTCATTATTGGAAAAAAAATTGGTTATACTTGTTCGTTTGATACTATAAAATTAAAACTCTTTAATGACAATCATTTAATTTGCTCGTGTGTTATTTATTGTAATAATATTTTTTATAATCCAAAACAATATCACTAATTATCCAATTGTTACAAATGTAACATATATAATGGCTTCTAAAAATCTAACCTCTCTATATTACAAAAGTTTAAGTCACATTCATAGAAAGAGAATAGACAAACTTGTTGCTTAAGGTTTATTAGGTCCCCTTAACTACACCAATTTCGATAAATATATTAAGTGTATTAATAAGAAACAAACTAAATATATAAATTGTGAAGCCTCTTGTGCTTAAAATGTTTTGGATGATCAATACCGACATCTGTGACTCAACTCTTTATCGCATAATGAAATGAACAAACATACTTCATATCTTTTATATATGATTTTTCATGATATGACTATTTATATTTGTTTTATGAGAAATAAAACAACCATAGTTATGTTCAAATATATTAAGGCCAAGGCTGAATTACAAATTGGCAAACAAGTTAAAGCCATCAGATTTGACAGTGTTGGTAAATACTATGGAAGGTATGATGGATTCAGGGAACATCACCATGTCTCATTCCCTCTCTACCTTTAATCTCGCACTATAAATGATATATCTAAGCAATAAATCGTACATTAATAGACATGGTTAAGAGATTTATTGCTCATACATCACTATCGTATTCACGATGAGAGGAAGATATTAAGTGTGCATCATACATCCTTAACATAGTACATACTTCATAAAAACTAAAACATCGCATGAATAAGGTTTTCCAACATAAGTGAAGCCTTACAAGCATAGTGAACAAAAGTTGGAGTCCAAAACAGTCATTTTTAATTTCATAAGGCACCTGAACCACTTTAGGGGTTACAAAATTACTTTCCTCTCAAAAGTTTTATCACTGAGACAAAAATTGCAATATTTTTAAGAATGAAGTTTTTACAGGGGGAAATTATTAGAGCAACATATTTTTCAATGAATAATTTGAACTTATTCATTGAATCTCTAACATTGATTATTCAATAATAGTTATCATATCGGTCATCAACGCTATGTAGAAAGTTCAGTTCATCTTACTGATGTTGCACTTCCACATCAAGTAAATAATTTTGACGTTGTTCATATTGAAAACATTCAAAAACCTCAAGTTACAAAATAACATAATTAGAATATATTATGTAGATCCACCCTAGAGAAAAATAATACCATATATTTGGATTGTATAAAATTTCTTAATGAACATAAAATAACTTCAAATGCTCTAGAAGAAGACAGAATCACCTTTCAAAATTCTATAAAGATTTTAAACTCTAAACTTTTGATTGAAACAACAAATGAAGATTAAAAATTAATGTAAGATAATTTATTTTGGGATCTTATTACTTTACCTGAAGGGAATAAAGCACTCAGTTTCAAATGGTTGTTTAAACCAATCATAATAATTTAGATAATATAGAAATATATAAAGTTCATCTTGTAGCAAAATAGTACAATTCAACTGCAGGGATTGAATATTATGAGAAATTTTATCAAGTATCGTCAAATAAATCATTTAGGACAATTATGACTCTTATTAATTATTATGAGCTTGAGAGCTTCATCATATGAATATTAAAGTATGGTTCCTAATTAAATACACTGATGAAACAATTTACATGAATGAACCTGAAAAATTTGTGTCGGAGATCCATAGATGATGTATTATGAACTAAATAAATCCATCTGTGGACTCAAACATGCCTCTTCTTAGTGGTACCACAAGTTCATATACATTGTTACCTTATTCGGTTCTGAGTCAAACCATATTAAACACAATGTATATCGTAAGATCAGTGGGAGTAAATATATATTTAGTGATTTATATTTATGAGATACTTTTAGTCATTAACAACCTAGTTTTATTACATGATATGAAGGATTTTTTGTCAAAAAAAATGATATGAAAAACCTTGGTGAAACCTCCAATTTGTTAGGGGTCCATATAGTAATGAACCTCTCTAAAGTCATATTTGTTCTCTCACAAGAGACATAAATATAAATCATGTTACATCATTATGGCATGGACAACAAAAAAACCCACGAATACCTCTATAGTGAAAGGTGATAATTTCTCACTCCATTAATACCTTAAGAAATTTTTAAGAATTTTAGTTCATATAGAATATACAACATGTCTTAGCAGTTAAAAGTCTTATGTATGTTTAGTTATGTACTAGAACATATATATCATTCATTGTTAGAATATTGGGAATGTACTTGAGTAATCCGGGAGTTTCCTATTGGAATGTTGTGAAAAATAGACTAAAGTACTTAAAGAATACAAAACACTTCAAATTGGCATACAACACATCAAATAACATGAAGATTGTAGGTTATTATGATGTAGATTTTATAAGGTGTAGATATTAGGAAGTCTACGAATGGATACGTATTCATTGTGGTTATAGGTTTTATATCATGGAAGAGTGTAAAAAATACTTTTATTACGAACACCAATATGACACCCGGGTATATAACATATTTCACAATATCTATATATACACTTTGGTTGAGGAACTTTATGTCGACACTGTGATTACTGTAGGGAATTAAAAGACATCTTTAACTCGAATGGGAAAATAATTTGGCTGTTATGTTCTCGAACGAAAACAACTTCTCAAATAAGTCTAAATATATAGATCTCAAGTTATTTATTGTAAAAGACCAAATTTATAATGGTAAGATAATAGTAAGGCACATTGACACAAATCTGATGATTAAACATTTTTTTACGAATGCATTGCCTCCTTCAGTGTTTCACGAACACAAAGATCACATGGGGTTCTTAAATTTGAGGATATTTAAATTTAATGGGAAAGTTATATATTTTAGTATTTTCATATTTTTAATTATTATTGTATGTATATACCCACATTATTAATAATATAATGATTCAGTTTTGCTCTTGTTCTTTGAATCAAACGATCCCAATAATGTATGACCAATTAGAATTTAACAATTGTTGATTACACGTCCATGTCCATGTCACATTTATATGTTATACTCTATGAGAAGTTAGACTTCATTAAGGTGGTAGCTACAAATGAATATATTGTAGAACCATTACGCAAATATAAGATGTTGTGGAACATTTTTGGTTTATTATTGACTATCATCTGACATGAATGAACATTCAATATTATTTGTGAACAACAACATTTTACAGTACATAATTCAGATGGATACAGTTCAGTTCACATGAAAGATCCAAGTGGAAGATTGTAAAGAAATACCAGATTTGGAAATCTCATCATGTGTAAATATAGAGTGTTGAGGTTTGTTGTTATAAGTCTAATCAATTAAAGTAATCAGTATTTAAAATATTAAACCTAAAAATAATTATAAAATGTATATGATTAGTAAGCCTCATTGAAGTATGTAAAATGTAGATACGAGGTGAGCTAATGCGTATCTTGAGGGAGGAACCATTAGTCTAACATAATGGTTGTGGTCTCTTACAATGGATGGAACATCGAAGTATAGCTGACAATAAAACCCGTAGGCTAAATAAGTGAAGATAAGAGAGATTTTGGTAAATTATACAAAAAAACTTAAACAATAGACATATAGATTACTTAGTAAATTATACTCATAAACTATAAAAAGGTTTAAATAAACCATAAATGAATTTATCACAAAATTATGAGATAATTTGTCACTTTTAGTTTTTACTCTCTCTCTCCATTCTTTGCTCTGGTAAGCATGATTATATATATATATATATAAGTAATTAGTGTCTTGGGATTATCAAGGGCTTAAAAACTTTATGATTTATAATCAATATATGGTATATGTTTGGTTGCTTTGAAAAAAAAGGGAAATTTTACTAATAAGTCCTATAAGGCATTCAAATAGTATTGGATGTAGGAGCACTATGTACACTTCACAAAATATTACTTTGCTTTTGAGTTATATAATTAATAAAACACAAGAGATCAACCAATATTATGTAACTGAAGTATTAAAATAACGCATGTTAAAATATTGGAGTATATCTCGCATTAGATGTGGACTAAATAATTATTTAATCTCAATGAACATATCTTTAATAATTATCCTAGATAAAGATCGAAAAGTCATATATTTGTTGTCTAAAAGATTCATATCCATTCAATCATAAAAAACAACAAGAAACCAAATGACTAGAAAATGAATCTTGACCATAAGTAATGTGTAATTTTATCTTTTTACTCACTTGTACTATTAATCTTTGATCTATAGTTTAGGGTGATTAAGTGATTTAATCACCATAAGAGGTATAACAACCAATTATATCATGTTTTAGTATATTAAGATTTATTATTATTATTATTATTATTATTATTATTATTATTATTATTATTATTATTATTATTATCAACAACCATTAGAATATGTAAATTGGCAAAGAGCATGTTTAACTAATTATATATATATATATATAAATTTAATTTAAGCATGTTATAAAAATATAGTAAATTTATTCAGTTATTGCATATGATTATGTTGGTTATTTCATATGATATCGTAAGTTATCATTTTATAACTTTTAGTATTTATATTATATATATGTGACTTTTTCTGTATGACATAAGGTTTTGGACATAACTTTTAAAAATTACAAATTTGAGGGATTATTTGTATGTTAAACCCATATTTTCGCAGTAAAAAAACATATAATAACGATAATTTTGTCTTACGATAGTACGACAATCGTTCTGTCATAATATCACGATGAGCATAAATTTCATCGCCACAAAGTGAAGCACTATATTTTTTCATACTTTTCTAATTTTAAAGTACTTTTAAAAAGTATATACCCTTTTTATTTCATAAGTTATATATATATATGAGTTATACATGATAATATTTAAAATTTAAGATGTATGAGGTTATGTGATGCATGCTTAAAGTGTTTTAGTGCTTTCAATTAATGAACTTTTTTGGCGTTTATATTCTTTCATATATTTAGACCTTAATATGTGTATAAAAACTGATACATCAAATATATCGATCTTTATTATATTATTGATCTGAACGATCTATCAAGATGTTTGACGTATGAGGATATGCAGATATAATTTTTCATTAACAAGATTTATGTTATACACAAGATACAACTAGACATTTTAAATATCTAAACTATGAATATGTCAGTACAAATCAAATAAGTCTCCAAAGTGATTCCTATTGGTGCATCATTCATGGAAAAGGTTTTGGGAATAACATGACCGTTATCTCATACGTTATATGTTCAAGCACAATTAAGTTCAATGATAAATATTTATATTCGGATGTAAAAAAACAAATCATTATAGATTAAGATTTTATTGGTTTTAGATGTGATAGTGAACCACTATTATTTCTCTTAAAATATTGTTTCTATAAGCTACATATAACCACTAGCCTAATGGTCTCAACTAAATATTACGACGAATATGTTATTATGTAAACAGTAATAATTGTAAAATCTAAGAATCAATTTTTATGTTAATTTATGTGATGATTAAGTTAAATTTTGTTTTTTAATAATTTATTTTTAGATTTAGATTCTACATATATTTTTAAAGTAACCAAACAAAAAATCACAATAAAACTATTTAAGTATAATAGGAACATGATATGTGATAAATTAATTTAATTGTGATAACAGTTACATAGTCAGATACATGATAACCTATATTAATTTAATATATAATTGATTATAAGTAGATAATATCATTCAATCGAAAGAATATTACCGATCTTTCATTTTTGTGGCCACAACAGTTATAGTATAAGGGAATGATACAACTTTAGAGAAATGAGCATTCTCATTCTTTACCAAAATATCATCTTTTACCTTTTCTCTTCACATTTTTTTATCCAAATACATATTTTTTTCCGTATACAAATCTATGTTTCTCTTATCTTATTTACAAGAATGTATTAATGTGGGGCAAAGTTATATTCACACCCCATTTGGCTAGAGACCCCAAAACAAATTTTTTATTTTATTTTATGTAAAATGACCATTTTAGCCATCATATAAAACAACTTTTCAACAAAAAATCTAACGATTTTCTTTTTCTTTTCCGACCAAACTTCTGTCTAAAACTAATCTAATACATAAAGAATAAATTACATTAAAATCTAACCATTTTCTTCCTCTTCTCCAACCAAACTTCTCTCTACTTTTTAATTATATTTTAATATCATATTCATGTACTAGATAACCCATGTGTTTATACACTGTGAAAGCTGTATGATTTCTGTTTTTATCCTCAGTTGTTTTATTATAAAAAAAAGAAGATAGAAAGAGATAGAGAGAATTAAGAATTTAATCGAAATAACTTGTTTGTTTGATTGAATTTTAATAATTAAAATCCAATTATGTTTCAATTGAAATATTTTTCACCTTTTGTGAATTTCTCTGTGTTAGTTATATATGATTGACAGTTTTCATCGAAATTAGAAACAAAGAAGAAAGGAGAGAGAGAGAGAGAGAGAGAGAGAGAGAGAGAGAGAGAGAGAGAGAGAGAGAGAGAGAGAGAGAGAGAGAGAGAGAGAGAGAGAGAGAGAGAGAGAGAGAGAGAGAGAGAGAGAGAGAGAGAGAGAGAGAGAGAGAGAGAGAGAGAGAGAGAGAGAGAGAGAGAGAGAGAGAGAGAGAGAGAGAGAGAGAGAGAGAGAGAGAGAGAGAAGAGAGGACATAGAAGAAAATAAAGATAGTTTTCATCGGAATTAGAAAGAGAGAAGAGAGAAGAGAGACAGTGAGCTGAAACGGGTTTATATATTAAGGATGTTCTAGTAAAATTTAGGATCTTATTATACTCAAAGTATAATGGGTTCTCATTATAACCAAAAGGGGTCTCAGTTTAGCGTTTCCCATTAATGTGTGTAGAAAATTATGTGTGTGGAAAATTTTATTCAAATAACCATAAGAAAATTAATGGTGAGATTTATCTCATAACACAGTATAATATATAATTAGACAAAAATAGATAATATCCCTAATTGAAATGATATTGTCGACATGTTATACTTATAATCACAAAAGAGTACAATATATAGCTTAGAGATAAGTCCCCATCTTTATTTTTGGTAAAACATTTCTCTTATTTTCTTTCTTCAATATTACTCTATACATTTCTTATCCAAACATCTATTTTTTATTATCATCAATTTGTCCTCAAACATCAAATTTTTATCATCATTTATATCTCTCTTTATCATCCAATTGTATGTATTTTTTTCTTTTAACTGTACACACTTTTGCTCTATATTTATCTTAAGTTCGAGGCTTAATAAAACATACCCTAACATTGACACCTTGTGTGGAAAATTAAGATCTTATACACCTTTTTCAAGTTTATAAATCCTAATTCAATTCAATAAAATGTATCTTATATGGTTAAGCTATATATTTGCATTAGCTTGACACGCTTCGGTCATTTATAAAAATATTTCCTCTATCGTTCTTTATCGATTTGGAACAAAACATTAAAAATGTGATATGTGATTTGAAATCAATGTTTGGATATAAAAATGATGTATGTGTGAAATATAAATTTATCATAATTCACTTAGATCCTGAGACAAAATAAGACGAAAATATAAGATGAAAATGTTATAGCTTTACAAAATGCAAGGAATCCTATCCTCATATCACCAACACAAAATATATATTGTCATGGGTTAGAAAATGAGTATTTTGAAGTAATTTATGAAATATTATATAGTAATTCTTGATCCTAAGGAAGAAAGTTAAGAGAGTCTATATAGGAGGTTAAAGAGTACAAACCAACGATATTAAACATTATGATAAATAAAGTGTTAGATAAAACTAAATAGTAGAAAGTCATGACTGGTAAAATTGTGTGGATTAACACCAAACTAGAAGATAAGTTTGGATACAAGATTGTATAATTTTTAAAATGTTAACATAAACATTTTAGCGTAAAGTGTCTGTGATGTTAGAAGGATATGTGAATAAAATATATATTATTCTTTATTGATCAATAACAAGGTGCGAATGATCAAATAAAAATGCAAGTCATTTTCTTCATAGAAGCCACAACCATCATTAAATATATTGATAGACTGTTTCAAGTATGACATATAAGAAAGACCATGTATATGACTTGGTTACCAAACCCCATGTTAAAAAAAGATAAAAATAAACAATATATAATGTGCATAGATTTCATGATATAAACTGAGCATGCCCAAATGATTCATTTCTATCATCCCAAATACATAGTTTTTATATGAAAACTTCAACCACAAGTTTATGTGTTTTTTTTCATATATGGGATATTAAAAAATTAAGATGAATTCAAATGATAGAAAAAAAAAGTTGGCTCTGTGATATGGGATATATTGTGTTACCACCATGTAATTTTGTTTGGTTTAAAGATTGTTAGAGTTGAAAACTAAAGGTTTGTAAACCATTTTTTGGTACTCAAATTAACCAGAAGATTAAAGCCTATATAGATGATATATTTGTGAAAATGGAAACAAAGACCGATATATTAATATCCTTACCAATATATTTTCAATGTTTGAAAATTTGATTTTAAGTTTGTTAGGGATAGGCTATAAGTAACTCATCAATAAAAGTATTACTTTATGACTACATTGGTGTTAGATATGCTGTGTATGCAAGAGCATTTAAAATTCCATAGTGGTTGATTCGTAACTTAGTTGTAGAGACGTCTACTAATCCTAAAGGTTGATACAAGCTTTAGAAACTTAATAAACACCAAAGATAGAGTTATGTGAATCACGTTATATTTTGTTACAATGAGGAATTGAGTCTTTTATATTTTGAGAGTATTTCTGTAACCTATCTTATATATAGAAGTCTATTTGTTATATGTGGATGTATAATTTTTTCAGAATCCGAACCACGTTAAGTATTGTCTTGTGTGGTTGGTTTTATTACACTTTCTTTTATTTGTTGCTCATCTTGTACATGACAACTAAATGGTTCTTTCCTAGGTTCGTTTAAGGTTCATGCTGTTTTTAAGATTTGTTAGCAAAAAAAATTGAAACTGACGAGTTCATATGTAAGGTCTTGCATAGATGATACCAAAATGGAAGTACACAAAAAGTACAACAGATCACTAACTGATTGGTTAGCTGCATTATCTAGGTCCATATTACATTACCATGATAAAGGGAATCAACTCGTTCAAATCCACAAAAGAGCTAAGACAATATATTAGAGCAAAAAGTATGACGTATTATTTTTATAGTATACATGACTTCAAGATAAATAAATTTTAAACCAAAATTAATCATGCGATAAACAATTGATGTACTACATAAGTAAAAGTTTGATTGAAGCTGAGACAAAGTACTTAAATTTAGAGAATATAACATTAACTTAGGTGATGACATTTGAAATTAACAGGGATACTATTTTAAATAGTAGTGATTATAGTACAAACATCTTTTACATTCAAATTTATTTGAAAATCTAAATGGGTTAAAACGGTTGACAAGGTATCTATCGAGTTTGAAGAGTATGAGAGGTACGATACACACTATAAAGTTGTAGTTAAAGGAAAGCAATTATAATATTTTTTTTTACTAAGTTTCAATATAATTAATGAAATACTATAGAAAAGCAATTAATGAATGGAAGTTGACAAAAATTTAGAGTGTGTTGTCTGAAATTATGGAGCTTCAAACACCCATGGGTGTGGAACTAAATTTGTAATAGACATACACATCAACGAAGTGATTTTGTAGGCAATCAAGTTCAAATATACAACAACAAAGAATTATGTGGAATATAAACTTTGTTAGCTACTATACATTTGGCCAAATATGTGTAATAAGAAACTCTCAGTTAGGTAAACCATGTCTAAATGAAATACGAAGCAAACCTCACTCGTTCATTTATTAAAGTCTATTTATAAGTAAGAAATGAAAGTTGCACTAATAGGGACAATATCCTCATACAGTAAAAGGGTATCGATTAATGCTCTAAAGAGCCAAATATATGAACGAGTGAGGTTTGGCCAAATCTTTATGCATTGGTTAAATATGATATAACCCTTTGGAATTAAAGTTTTGGTTTTACTTAACAAGATGAGTGAAAGTTCTTTTAAATCTTAGCTGTGACAAATCACGTTATTATTATTTATAGGGATATGCTATATCTCAAACTGTTTTTATTGGATTTTTTACCACTAGATCTTAGACCACTTTATTATATATTTCACCAAATTTCGAAGCATTTTACCATTTTCAGCAAAATTATTTATAAATATTTTTTGATAGATCTCGCACAATTATTTTCCTTTTTCTCAATATTTATTTCTAAACTCGTTTTCTAAACTACTTGTTTTTTGAATCGCCCCTCACAACAACTTTAAGGTATGCAATACAAGCTTAATAACATAGTTTTTATTCGATTTCGTTATTCAATTTATGTAGACATTTATATTTGAAATTATGTTTTTAAAAAATTTGATTTTCATAGAGTTTAAGTTATTATTTTGTTGATTTGGTAGGTAATTATTGATTGTGAGTATAAGATCTAAATTTAGCATGTTTTTTTTAATCTTGAATGAAGTAGGATTTAGGCACTTATGGTTTCCTGGAACAAGTTCTGGATTTTTGTGTTCGTCGCACGACTCCCGCGGCCACAATGCAGATTATTGCGTGGGTCGTACGAAAATGATCGTAGTTTTTGCAGACATGCGTACAACAAATCAACCCAAAAATTTTATGTGAAATTTTTCCACATTTACATAATGTTTAGGAGAATTACATATCGTGTTACAGTTTCTTCATTACATGTCTTGTTGATTCGATTAGTACATCTTCTCACACTTATATGATGCATATATAGTTCACACTTTATGATTCATGTACTAATTTTAAGATATATGTTTCATTTATTTTATTTGTTCGTAAACCGAGTTTATATTTCATTTTCATACATGGTGAGAACTAAGACAAAAACTAGAAGAGAACGGGATCAGGATTTGTCACCCGTAGCACTTGAAGCACGATAGGTAGTTTCTTCGAAGCCAGGTTCATGTAGTAGAATATGCATGTATCTTGAATAAAATGATGATACTAGTCATCTTACAAGATGGGTTGCCACTAGCAGTAGTGTTATTGCGTCGTCTTCTCAACATGCGTCTGAGAACGATTTCCAGCGCACATATTCTCATGTCTAAATATTATATTCATATTACGCCCTACGCAGGGCTTATATCATATTCCATAACGATGTAAGTTTGTTCAAAAGTTTAGTATTTTATAATTTATTGTTAATCTTATTTCAATATACAATTTTAGCATTTACAATTTTAGTGTTTAACTTATTTTAATACATTTGTAGGATAAAGTTAGTCTGCGGTACTACTCGATGTACGATAGTCTGCAAAAGTGAGACTTGAGTCGTAATCAGAGTTAGTACACGCCAGGGTTATGGTTACTATCATTGGATCGCTCATCAACGCTCTCTCCCGTTTGCATACCAATATCCACCTGATCGAGGTATTTTTAGAGCGTTGGCATGATGAGACATCTTCTTTTCTTTTATTCTTTGGTAAGATGACTGTCACGCTTGACGAAATCCATCTCAATATTGGATTTCCCGTTGTAGGTAATGATTTTGACATTCTTTATTTTACTAATGAGGCAGAGAAGTTGAGAGTGTATGGTAGGATGTTTGGTATACTACCTGCTGAGCTGGGTAGCCACCTTAGGTGTGGGAATAGCCTTACTTTGCAGTGACTGCAAGATATATTTTTTAATAGGATGTATGATGATAGTTGAACCACTAATCATCCATACGGTCATGTTACCCAAGCTTATATATTGTGCGTGTTAGGATCTACTACATGGGCCAACAAAATTGGCAACAATATTTCACTTGATTATATATAGTTTGTAAACTAGTATCAGATAATGGATATGTTTAATCAGGGTCAGTTGGTTTTGGCACAACTTAACCACGCTCTTGGCCAGAGCTCTATACACGACACTGGTGGTATATACGGGTTTATTAGGCTGTTTGATGCTTGGATTATTTTTATCATTTTAGGCCGTTTAGTGCTCATTTCTATAACATATTTGCTACAGCCTCACTGCATATCTGCCGCTAGCTCCGCAAAAAGTCAGGGCCTCTCAAATTTTTTAAGCCAATATGAGACACACCTTAGCTAAATCCCGAAGTACTCGATGTAAGTTTCATTATATTTTATTAGTTTATTCAAATTTTCATTTACATATACCAAATTTTGAATGTCATTCATGTCATGTTTCTTTCGTATGTTTTTATATGAGATATGCATCCATTTTAACGAGTCTATTGGATCGAGAATACTTTGAAGTCATTTGACATAACCATGCCCGATATGCACTACCACAACCAAGAAAACATGTAAAAAATATAACTAGAAGTTTTAATGGGATCTTAGGATTTGGAAGAATTGGAAAATCCATATATTCACGCTATTAGGTGACCCATTCGAGCGTGGACTGGATGTTATAGACCCGATTTACCATGTTTAGGTTAGGACTAACCTATGGTATATAATGGCCAACCCGACCTTGGTAGGTGCCAATACATATGTTGGAGGAAATGCTCCCATAGGCACTCACGACACCACGTATGAGGCGTTAGATTGAATATGCACGTATTGATACGATGACGATGAAAGAGGGACTCAATGCGTTAAAGCAGTGGGTTAGTATTGCCGAGCAATATCGATGCCTTTCTTATGTTGTAGTTTGTATTTTATATTACTATATTGAAGTTTTCGATCATCATATGATCTATGTTTATGACTTGACAACCTTTTTTCATTAGTTTTATGATGCTTGTTTGTTATGATGTTTGATTATGAATACTATTTTAAAACTTCATGTTTTTTCCTACTATTAGTGGTAGTACATGTTAGTGTGAACCTAAAAAATGATATATAATATGCACACTTTAAATCATAATGGAACAAAACAACACAACATTTTGGCCCAAACACACAACATATTTTAAAATATAGTGGCAAAAAACATTCTTCAGTTCATACAACATGTGCGAAAGTGTTCCATCTTGTCACACACATTGTGCAAAAACCATGTGCCTTTTTGTTTTTTTGAGCCAAAAGTTTTTCCAACTGTCGCACGTGCCATTTTATTACCAATTGTCGCATATGTTGTGCGAAAATGGTGCCTCTATTTATTTTTAGTGAAAACGTTTTTGCCTAGAGTCACACAAAGTGTGCAAATGACTTATTTATTTGTGAAATATATGTGTGAAAATATTTTTAAATGTTTCTCACACTAAAGAAACCTTAGAGTTATCATGAATAAAGATAACATTAAACTTGCATAACAAATAAAATAAAAACCTTCAGAACAAGATAAGATTAAATATAAAAGTACATAATATAGTAAAACTTATTAGTCAAACTCATATATGATGTTGAAATAAACAGGTGAGCAATTAGGTATTGGATAACAAGGCTCTCTTCCAAATAAGATATCATATCTTTTGTAATAAAATCAATAATTTTCAACAGTTACACATCGAATGCATCTTGCCTTACTTTGTCAGATAAGTCGAACACCCGAAGTATTGGCTCAAATTTTAGAAGTTGTACATGGAAAATAATTCTTCATGACTACGCAGAGTTAGATATGGAGCTCCTAGACGTCCGTAGTTGTAGTACATCTTACACAATAGTTCATCAAAAAATCATCACTACTCTCATTTGACCTTGTTTCATGAACACAGTTGACAACTTGAAGCAAGTGGTAGTCTTCATCAACGGTCCATTCCATGTCTAAGATACTTTGATTTTTTTTTTATAATTCAGAAGATTTTATGGATAAACTAATACGGCATGATTCAGTAGTTATATAAATAGAAATCCAATGGGCAGGATTCCTAAGTTAGAGGGAAATCTAACTTGGCGGGAATTCCAAGTTGGTAGGAAATATAAATAAACGGGAAGTCGAATGAAAAGGGTAATAAATATTATGCGGGAATTCAGATATTACATAATTAATTACTAACATAATAAGTTAAAGCGAAAACAAATTTAAATATCACATGATATAATCTTCCAAAAAAATTTGATAACATAAACTAACATGATCAAACGTCATCTTTGGTGAGATCGGTAAACATTGGCTCTTCATTAAACTTCACATTCTTGGTTGAGATAATTTGGGTATATTTGTTGAATCTAATATAGTATGGATGCGTCCATTGAATCACTTCGTTAGTGACGTGGGCACCCCATGCAGTGTATAATAGTATCAACAATCCATCATGAGGTGTCGTAGTATATAAAATTAAATGTGTGTGTTAAAGAGAATAAATACCTGCAAACATGATAAAATCATAAAATCACGTCATTTCTTAAAGCTTATATCTTTTCTAGTTCTTTTATATTGGTCATAATGTTTCCTTAAATAGTAATTTTCTTTAAAATGACCCATTTTTAATGCTAGCCTTGCTCCAAAGACAAAGAAAATTCTTTCAAACTGGTTATGATGTAACCACTTGACTCTGAGGGAACGTATCAATGTTTTACTTTACATTATTTTCTTGAGAATGGTAATCTCAGTAATTTCGTTTAGCTCATAATGACTAGAAGTTAGTGTCATCACCTTCATCGAAGTCATTCTTGTTTTCATTCTTTCAAACTTCGTATTATATATTCTTTGATTGATCTAAAAATGCTTCATTCCATTCAACTGAGCAAGATCCTCTAATAACTGGCCTATCAACTCATCCAACTATTCCAGATGTTCCTTGAATTGTCTTTGTTTGTCATACTGTAGTTGTACTTTAAATCTTTTCTCCTCGATCATTACGGTGTCTGTCACAACAATAAAGTTGTATGTGATTTATTACTCATCTATGAAGAATTCAAAAATCAAGCTTATAACTTGTTTGGTTTTGAACGATGTATCCATGTACCAATCTAAGCTCCCACTGTGGTCGCTAGTGATGACTGCCATAAATATCTTAGGAGAAAAGTGGTCTAATAATATTTCTTAGGTCACACAGATTCTTAGAGAGAGAAATATGTGAATTCTATAGAGATAAGTCTCCAAAAGTAGTGATTGAATAATTATTGCTCATTCTTTTCCATAATGGATACATTGCTTTATATAGTAATGACGGTGGGCCTAAATGCCACATGGTTGGTCCATTTTTTGCTATCTCACCCTATTATTTTACTAAGCGTAAGTATGTTTACTCCTTATTACATAAACATTTGTTGAGTCTATTTACAAGACATATATTCGACAAAATTAGCCAAATATTCTACTCGTTCGACCTGTGGTTCAGATAAATCTTACCCTTATAAATATGGATCAAGTTATATTTTATGTTTTTTTTTGGATTTATGATCTACTATTTTTTTGAAATTTTGCTGGTTATTTAAAAAACCAACTATACCTTTCATCATATAAGAATTTTATTGATTTTAGATAGTCTCACTTATTTTCTAAATAAAATTAGGGTTTTACGATAATCACAACCAAACTTTCCAAAATTATCATTAGTTTATGAAATGGTTTATAAAAAAAAGAAGACATTGGGTAATTTAAAAAATCTTGCATTTTCTCATTCTAGAAACAAACTCTAATTGAATTTATTAAATCACTATATATCTCTCTTTAGTTTTAAAAATATACCATAACCCAATTCACAAAATCCAGATTTAATAAAAGAAAACAACAAAAAAACAAAGTATATCAATCGGTACAAATAAAAAAAAATTAAAATTAATTAAAATTTGTAAATAAAATAACATAGCATTAGATAATCAAAAGTGACATACTTAGTGGATTTTTGATATAATGTCTTTTATTATAAAAATAAAATATAATTTATTATATTAGTAATAAAACAAACTATATGCCTAAAACAAACTATATGCCTAAATTACTCTTTTATATAAAATATTCAAACTATATATCTAAAATACCACTTTATATAAAATCATTGAAGGTGGTTTCACTCTCAGTGAGTCGGGATGCATTTGCGGTCATCACATCAGGAACAGTTTGTTTAGGGAACTAGTGCAATAAATAAATAAATACAGTTCGTTTGCCTCTTTTAATGAAGAAGGGTTGGTTTAATTGATAGCTACTTTTTTGATTTGGGAGTCCTTTGGATTTCTCTTATCTTATGCCCCAGAGTGGCGAGAGTATGAAGTTAGATCATCAGGAATGACAGCAGTTTCAGGAATCTACTCTAGTGATTCAGCTGCTAACAAGTGCTAGTTTAAAAAAAAGGTTATTCGGGAAAGGTCTGTTGATAAGAAGGTCATACATAATTAAAAAAGGAAACCATGGGGCGGATTGAACCCGGGCTCCGTTCGAATAAGTTCTTCTACCCTTCCATTCCTACCAAGCCCTGACTGAAGAGGAGATACAAGTGAGTTATTCCATTCCAAAAATATAAAGTTCGAAACAATTGTTTTTTGGAGATTGGATGCAGTTACTAATTCATGATCTCGCATTTACAGAATGAAAAATTCATTCTCGATTCTACGAGAATTTTTATGAAAGCCTTTCATTTATCTTTTAATGCAATGGGCCCCACGAGGTTTCTTCTTTTAAATTCCATTTCCCTTCTTCGTTCAAAAAGAAAGAGAAAGTCATTTGACATACCTGCATGGATTAGATTTCCAGAGAAACCACCTTTAAGAGATAACCAACGGTAAGAAAGAAAAGAGTCACTCAGTGAATCGGTGGATCACAGGCTTGTTGGAGACATGGACACGCCTGGCTATTTATAAAGATGACAACGAGGAGGTGGGCTTGGAAGCAGCCATCATTTGAAGAAAACATAATAGCTTACTGGTCTAGATCCATGGCACCAAAAATGTATCAGGGCTCAAGTGATTCACCGAAGCGACGAGACCTTGAAAGCTACCTTTTCAAGTGTCAGTAGCGGAACATCCTGTCAATCGGGAAAGGTTTATTTTTATATTGTTTTTTCTCATCTGATTCAAGCTCCCTTTGACCTGCAGATTTGATTTCATCTTGATTATGATTCTTTAATCCAATATATTTTTTTCTTTTTTTTCTAGTAATTTTTTTATTATGATTTTCATTAAAATTGAAAAGAAGTGATTTCAGTGGTATGATCCACGGTTTTTATTATATGCATTATAAAGTAAGACAAATTTTGGAAAGAACCAAAGTTCCAGATTCGATATAGGACGACTTTGTCTTTTTATTTATTGATTTCCATCCAATCAAAAAAGTTTATTTTTTGGTTGGAAGGACCCTTCTTAGTAATTTTTGTAATTATTTGATAATTTTGAACTCTCGTCTTAATATTCTTAGGAGACGATTCAATGTATACACATTTTATTTCTTTTATTTTTTTATAAATTAAATTTTTAAAGTTCAGTATCTTTTAAACTGTAACTCGTAAAAAATAATAATCTTATAGTACCATTGGTTTTGTTTTTAAGACATATAAAACTAGATCCACAATTTTTTTTAATTTTTTTTTAATTTTGATTTTTTACGAGTCCAATGTTAATATTCGTAAATGGTTGGAATTTATTTAATTGTTTTAATTGTCTTATTTAATAATTAGACGTTACATCAATTAGTATTTTAGACGTTACTTAATTAGTATTTTAGACGTTACTATTCTGGTCAATAAAAGCTATCATTTATTGACCAGAACATGCAACGCTTCTTGTAGGCTATTTAAAGTCATTTTTTGTTGTAGTTTAAAACATTGAGTTTTATTTTCTCTTCATATTACTCTTTGATATTATAATATGGTATAAGAGCAATATATGTGCGTTTGAGTAAAACAATTTGAGTAAGAGTGAGGTATGTGCGTTTGAGTATAACAATTTGAGTAATAGCAAGATATGTGCTTTTGAGTAAAACAATTTGAGTAAGAGTGAGGTATGTGTGTCTGAGTGAAGCACAAAAAAGAGTGAGGTATGTGTGTCTGAATGAAACACAAAAATAGTGAGGTATGTGTGTCTGAGTGAAACACAAAAAGAGTGAGGTATGTGTGTCTGAGTGAAATAAAAAAGTAAGGTATGTGTGTCTAAGTGAAAAAAAAAGAGTGAGGTATCTGTGTCTGAGTGAAACACAAAAGGAGTGAGGTATCTGTGTCTGAGTGAAACACAAAAGGAGTGAGGTATGTGTATCTGAGTGAAACACAGAAAGAGTTAGGTATGTGTGTTTGAGTAAAACAAGAGTCTTTGAGTGACGAAATAGTGAGGTATGTACGTTTGAGTAAAACAAGAGTCTTTGAGTGAAGAAAGAGTGAGGAAAGTAACAAGAGTGTTTTGAGTAAAAAAAATGAAGAAAGTGTGAAACAAGAGTGAAGAAAGTGTGAACAAATGGCATATAATTCAAACAATTTCAGTGTCCCCATGTGTGTCCAAATTTGATGGAGATTACGATCACTAGAGTTTACTCATGTGAGATCTCTTACTTTTAAAAAAGTATTGGTGTGTGATTCAACCACGTCACCAGGAACCTGGAGAAGGTGAAGTATTGACGATAGTGCAGCAAAAGATGTTGGATGAATATTGGCTAAAGATTTGAAGGTAAAGAATTACTTGTTTCAGTCCATCGACAAAAAACAGACATCCAAACAATTTTGGGAAGCAATGAAGACCAAGTAACATGGCAATGAAAGAGTAAAGCATGCTCAACTCCAGATGCTTCGAAGATTGTTTGAAACAGAGGAGATGAAGAAGGGCGAGACAGTGACATATTATTTTGGAAGAGTCATGGTCATAGGAAATAACATGATAAATTATGGAGAAGACCTCGAATATGTAAAGATTGTTGAAAAATCCTACACACGATTTTTATTATATTGTATATTCAATTGAAGAGTTAAAATATATTGATCAAATGACAGTCAATGAGTTGTAAAGATCATTACTTATTCAAGAATACAAGCTATGACGCAAGATCTCTGAAGAACAAGTACTAAAAGTCGAGAGTGATCACGGTTATGGACAAGGCAGTGGAAGAAGTAATTTTGGCAGATAGGGAAGTAATTTCTCGAGAGGCAGAGAGAGAGGTGGAAGAGGATGAACGATTAGAAGAGCTCATGTTGAGTACTTCAGGTGTCATAAGCTAGAACATTATCAATATGAGTGCCTGAATGGGGAAAAAAGAGCAAACTATGTCGAGTTCGATGAAGGAGAATAATTACTTTTAATGGCTCATATGAATATCAAAGAGGTTGAAGATAAAAGGGTTTGGTTTATCGATTTTGGTTGCTCAAATCATATGACAGGTAACAAAGATTGGTTTGTTGAGCTCAATAAAAACTTTAGATATGGAGTAAAACTAGGGAATAACTCACAAATGGAGGTGATAGGAAAATGAAATGTGAAGTTTGAAGTCGAAGGGTTGACCCAAATATTAATAGATGTGTTTTTTGTTCCAGAATTGACTAATAATCTACCGAGTGTTGGGAAACTTCAAGAAAAAAGGGTTTAATTATTTTAATCGACCAATGAGCATGCAAAATATATCATCCCCGTGAAGGTTTGATTATAAACTCTACAATGACAATAAACCGTATGTTTACTATATTTGCAATTAGAAAGTATGGTCTAAATAGGTGTCTGAAAGTAGAAGATGATGATTCATCCGATTTATGACACACGTGCTGTGGGCATTTGAGTAACACATACATCAAGACTATTTAAGAAAAACAAATGGTAAAGGGATTACCTCAAATGAAAAAGGCAACGAAAGTGTGTGAAGTATGCAATATTGGAAAACAACATCGAGAAATCATGTCAAAGAAAAGTAAGTTGCGAGCAACAGAGAAAATGAAGCTTGTTCATGCAGACTTATGTGGCCGATATCTCATGCTTCTCAGAGTTGAGAAAGGTATGTATTCTTGTTGGTAGATGATTATAGTCGCAAAAGTTGGATATAATTTTTGTCCAAAAAAATAAAGCTTTTGTTGTCTTTAAAAAATTCAAAAACCTTATTGAAAAAGAAGCTGGAAATTTATATGTTGTCTGAGAACTGATAGAGGAGGAGAGTTTACTTCAAATAACTTAAACCAATTTTGCGAAGAAAGTGGAATCAAAAGACAACTAACTGCTGCATACACTCCTCAGCAAAATGTAGTAGCCAAGAGACGAAATCGTACAATCATGAATATGGTTAGATGTCTACTCACAGAAAATAGCATGCTAAATAATTTTTGGGTTGAGGCGGCTAAGTGGACGTGTCATGTGTTGAATAGAAGTGTGACAAGTGTTGTAAGTGATATGGTTCCAAAAGAGTGCTGGAGTGGAATTAAACCAAGTGTGAGCTATTTTATAATTTTCGGTTGCATAGGTCATGTGCACATTTCTGAACATCATAGAATAAAACTTTTTCCATGAATCGACTTATACAAATGGAGGAACATATGCATGCAACTAAGAGAGTACTGCGATACTTAAAAAGTAAAAATGGAGTTTGACATTTTTTTATAAAAGAGGATCAAAGATGAAGGTGAAAGCATACACGAACAGTGATTATGCTGGTGATCTGATGATAGAAAAAGCACTTCAAGTTATTTTTTTATGTTCAATGAAGCTGCAATATGCTGGAGCTCAAGAAAACAAGAGGTAGTTACTTTGTCTACAACCGAAGCAAAGTTTATGGCTCAAATAATTTATGGAATAAATCACATTTGAACAATTTGAGTGTCTGTAGATCTATTGTGACAACACTTCTTCAATTAAACTATCGAAGAATCCGGTGATGCATAGGCGCACAAAGCATATTGGTGTAAGATATCTTTGTCTACGAGATCTTACAAATCAAAAAGTTGTGAAGCGGGTTTATTGTGGAACAGAAGAACAAATTGCAGATATAATGACCAAGCCAGTGAAGCTGGAGACGTTTGTTAAGTGTCGAAGTTCACCTGGAGTGCAAGCACTAGAAGATTAAACTCGTTGCTTTTCATGTATATCCAGTTTAAATGAGAGATTTGTTAGAATTGATTTAATTGTCGTATTTAATAATTAGACGTTATATCAATTATTTACTATTCCGGTCAATAAAGCTCGCTTGTGGTAGGCTATTTAAAACCATTTTGTGCTGCAGTTTAAGACATCGAATCTTATTCTCTATCCATATTACTCGTTTAATATTCAAACATAAATATCCCGTATCTATCCTTTTACATCGGTTTCCCATCTATTGCATCAAATTTCAATTTTAAATTACATATCGCATCTATCTTTTTTTACTGGTCCCACATCTATTTAAAGACGGGACGAGGGTAAAAAATAGCGAACAAAATTATTTATTTTTAATGAAAATCATAAAAAGATTAAGTTTTAAATGAAAATGTACAAATATATTTAGTATTTAATGAAAATTGCAAAACATTCAATTTTTAATATAAATGTTAAAATAATAATAAAAAAACTAATAATTACAGTTATCTCTTATATTAAATTTTAATCACGCATTTGATTGATCTTTGTGGATTATTATATAATTTATTTTTACAATATCCGTATGTATCACTTATCATTACCATTACTACCTAACATTTAACTATTTATTTTAGAATGACTGACATGTGTCAACAATCTCTTTTCTTTACAATATCTCATCACGTATATTACGCCAAACACATGAAAGAAAATAAACTACATTTAAAAAAGAAAAAGACAGACTTTTAAAAAAACTTTTAAATATTAATTACATATATAATTAAATCGTTTGACAATATTAATTACATATATAATTTTTTTAAACAAACTTTTATTTTATCCAAACTAATAAAAAAATATAATAGCATATCTAATTATGAGAATGTAACATGTTTTATTTACCCTCAAACTAATAAATTACTACAAATTTATTTTAATTTTAATCGAATTTAAATATACAGTGGATATTTCATACACAATACAAAAACAACGTAAATATATGTATTTTAATTAATGTTTTCAATGTTTTTTACCATCTTTTAATACTCTTTGACATAGGTTAGAATTTGTACATAATTGATATCTAAAACGTTTTCTAAATTGACATGGTATATTCATCTTAAGTTAATCAAATTATTCATATAATATACTACCATATATTATATACAATTCGGTGTATATATAGTCGACATATTTGTACAGAATCATTCACAAATAAAAAAACTATTCAATTGCACTAGTACTGCTAAAAAAATGTCAATTCTTTGGGTTTGTTCGCTTTTAGGTCTTGTTCTATCAGTCTCAGCTGCTCCTGTCCTTAACGATGTTACTGGTTTGTTTACTGTGTCGGTTTTGAACGACATAAAAACTGACGTAAAACCTACGACAGTCCATTGCCATGGGAAGAACGACGATCAACCTATTAGAAGTTTGGCACCCCATGAAGGCTTCTTTTTCGGATTTGAAGTGCCGGTATTTCCGAAACCGATCTATCAGTGTGATTACCAGTGGGGAGCTAAAAAAGTGATCAATGCAGTAGCCTTTGATTCCACCAATGTATCCAAGTATTGCTTAAAAACTAATGCGTGCAATTTCAGAGTCAGAGAAGGTGGGATTTGGTCTCAGAATAGTGATGGTCTTTGGAGGTTATTATATCCGTGGAATTAATTAGGTCCTTAATTTTGTATTTTTATTTTTTTTATAAATTTTGCATTTTTTAATTTGGTATCAAATAATAAAAATTATATGGATTTTGTTTATTAGATCTCAATATTATGAGATTTTTGTTATTTTTAAATTATTATTATTTGTTGATTTTATATCATTCAGTCCATTATTATAGTTTGATTTTTTTTTTTAAATCAACATAAAATTCTTTTATTAATCTTAAATCTTAATAATTTGGATCAGTTTAAGGTTTTGGCCCATTTGATTTCTGGCCCAACACTTACAAAGGCCCACATACGTAAACCTTCACCTAACTCATTCATAAACCCTAAACCTTCACCCTTAAGAGACAGAAAACCCTAGCCACCTGAGAGAGGCTCGAAGCTTCATTGATTAGGACTCAGCTCAATGCCAAAGTCTGAACTTTCAATTGGAGCCAAAGAGAAGATTACAATGGCCAGATTGGGGTTTTAACATCACAGGCAGGCGGCGGTATATTACTTCGCTAATATAAGCATGCTTGATTGTTTTAGATCGAGAGAATCAGCATAAGGCTTTCATCTTCAAGCCAGTGAGATGATCCATGAGCTTAACTTTGAAGTTTCCAAACCATGATTTTAGAACTCTATCCAAATGACTTTCGATTTATGTTTTACTAAAATTGTTTTATTATTAATTAAATTATATAATTTTTATTTTTTAATATTCTTATAAATAGGTGATAGAGCACTAAAACCTAAAAAAAATTGCTACTAAAATGTAAAGGTTCATTACTAATAAATGTTCTAATAAATGTTCATTTGTAATATATGAGCAAAGTCTATAGATTTGCAATTCTAATTTTACAAGTGAATATTTTTAGATTTAAGTTACTTTCACCTTTTGGTAGTTTTTTTTTTGCGATTAGGTGCTTTATCAATATTTATTTATAAGTTTAAAAAATAATGAAAATTATATAACTTTTTTATAAAAAAAATTCATTAAACAAAAAGCATAAAAAATTTCAAATCCGTTTATATCGTATTTACTCTTATAACTATTCTTTATCAGCCAGTGTGCGATATTGTCGTCTTTTGTTTTTTTTGTTCTATATGTGAAAAACTGCTCCTTGAAGTTTCTTACCAAATTAGTATGGAAATTATATATTTCCTATCATTAACATAAATTATAATTAACATTATGTATATCAACTTTTTAAATATATATATAAGAGTTCTCTAATACTAAATTCGGTAAGTAATAGTATGTTTTAAACATATTCACCAACACAATTATCCCAAATTGTTTACGGTGATTTACATATTCAACTTTTCGATCTTTAAAATTCAAAAAATTATTTATCTTCCTACAGGAGTTTAGATAACCTTCAAATTCAAAACAATAAACCAAAATTCAAAAGCACAAACCAAAATTCAAAAGCAAAAACCAAAATCTTAAAATAAAATTTGGATAATACCAAAAAAGCACTACAAAGAAGAACAATGAGAAAAGAAAAAGAAGAAAAAATAACAATATACATATGATGATAAGAGCAAGGAAAAAAATGGAAACAAGAAGAGAAATGGATAAAAAAAACAAAGAATATGGATAAAAAGGAGAAAAAATAAGAAGGAAATAAAAAAAAACATGAGAAGAAAAAGAAGAAACGAGAAAGAAGAAAGGAAAAAAAAAACAAGAGAAGGAAACGAAGAAGAAAAAACAAAGAAGAATAAAAAAATGAAGAATGAGAAAAATAGAGAAAGACGAATAGAAGAAGATAAGGAGTCTGAAGAAAGGGTCCAAAGAATGAGACTGAGTTAGCCATCCGTAGATGCACGAGTTAGTCATCCGGAGAGATACAAGTTAGTTATCTGGGGAAGCACAAGTTAGTTTTCCGTAGATGCACGGATTAGTCATCGTGGATGAACGAGTTAGTCATCCATGAATGCAAGACTTAGTCATCCATGATTGGATGCACGAGTTATGTTAAGAGTGAGTAAACTTGGTAGTTTATCCCACATCGCTTAGACTGAAAATAATATACAATATATATGTAAATTTGTGTGGGTTTGTAGGCCTAAAGCGGACAACCACATTAGTTGGTGAGATATATTCTAAATGGAAGAAAATATGGAGGACATTCTAGATGAAGCCCCTTTTGAGTTTTGAGGCATCTTGTCAAACAAAAGATACAACTGTAGATCGGAAGGGCAAAACCAATGTGGGTATGACTCATTCGGATGCGCTTACGAAGTGTTTGGAAGGTAGAGTGTGGCCATGCTTTAAGAAGGTCAGCGTGAAGTATTTGATGCCCCTTCAAAAGATAGCTTACATATACACCCACACTGTTGAGTTGGGTCGGATTCACACTAAGTGGGGAATTCCAGAGTCTGTGAAAGTAAGAATTCTGATCACCTCATAAACCCCGATGGACTGCAAGCTCAATAAAATGGTGGTCTATACAGAAGTGTTGAATTGGAGACTCCGGTTTCATTTTAGATTTATAGATAGTCAGAGACTTCCATATGATCTAACTATGTCCCAGCCAACTGAGCCCCAATGCTTGGTATACTCTACTGGCCTGTATCATGACATCTAGGTTGTCTAAGATTCCACTACCAATGGAACAGTTTGTTGTTGTGGCAAGCTTGTGCAAAAATCATCACAATATCTTCTACCACTACAACATGGGGACCAGTCGCTGGAAGAGCATTGGTGAGTTTCTCTTATTTCTTCTTTTATGTTGTAAGCGTTAAGTTTTTTAATCCGAGCTGACTCATACTTATTTTCAGTGCTTTTCACAACTACTTCACATCGGGGAGCTACGTGAGGTCTCATCCGTGGAACACCACAGGGAGAAGAGACCTCTCTAGGAAGAGCTAACCACCCCTCCCCATGCAGATGTCATTCTAAGTAGAACAGAGGCCAAACTTTACATGCCTTCCAGGGCCAAAGCCCTCAGTCATTTGAACAAGATGAAAAACAAAAAAAATAAAAAGGCCACAATCGGACCAATGAGGTATTAACACTTCTTTTTTGGAAGCAGTAGAAGTGATTGTGAAGGAGGCCGGTGGGTCAGACAAACCACCGAATATTTCGAAGGATAATGAAAATTATATAACTTTTTTATAAAAAAAATTCATTAAACAAAAAACATAAAAAATTTCAAATCCGTTTATATCGTATTTACTCTTATAACTATTCTTTATCAGCCAGTGTGCGATATTGTCGTCTTTTGTTTTTTTTGTTCTATATGTGAAAAACTGCTCCTTGAAGTTTCTTACCAAATTAGTATGGAAATTATATATTTCCTATCATTAACATAAATTATAATTAACATTATGTATATCAACTTTTTTAATATATATATAAGAGTTCTCTAATACTAAATTCGGTAACTAATAGTATGTTTTAAACATATTCACCAACACAATTATCCCAAATTGTTTACGGTGATTTACATATTCAACTTTAAAATTCAAAAATTATTTATCTTCCTACAGGAGTTTAGATAACCTTCAAATTCAAAACAATAAACCAAAATTCAAAAGCACAAACCAAAATTCAAAAGCAAAAACCAAAATCTCAAAATAAAATTTGGATAATACCAAAAAAGCACTACAAAGAAGAACAATGAGAAAAGAAAAAGAAGAAAAAATAACAGTATACATATGATGATAAGAGCAAGACAAAATAGCAGAAGAATAATGAAAAAAATAGAAACAAGAAGAGAAATGGATAAAAAAAAACAAAGAATATGGATAAAAAGGAGAAAAAATAAGAAGGAAATAAAAAAAAAACATGAGAAGAAAAAGAAGAAACGAGAAAGAAGAAAGGAAAAAAAAACAAGAGAAGGAAACGAAGAAGAAAAAACAAAGAAGAATAAAAAAATGAAGAATGAGAAAAATAGAGAAAGACGAATAGAAGAAGATAAGGAGTCTGAAGAAAGGGTCCAAAGAATGAGACTGAGTTAGCCATCCGTAGATGCACGAGTTAGTCATCCGGAGAGACACAAGTTAGTCATCTGGGGAAGCACAAGTTAGTTTTCCGTAGATGCACGGATTAGTCATCGTGGATGAACGAGTTAGTCATCCATGAATGCAAGACTTAGTCATCCATGATTGGATGCACGAGTTATGTTAAGAGTGAGTAAACTTGGTAGTTTATCCCACATCGCTTAGACTGAAAATAATATACAATATATATGTAAATTTGTGTGGGTTTGTAGGCCTAAAGCGGACAACCACATTAGTTGGTGAGATATATTCTAAATGGAAGAAAATATGGAGGACATTCTAGATGAAGCCCCTTTTGAGTTTTGAGGCATCTTGTCAAACAAAAGATACAACTGTAGATCGGAAGGGCAAAACCAATGTGGGTATGACTCATTCGGATGCGCTTACGAAGTGTTTGGAAGGTAGAGTGTGGCCATGCTTTAAGAAGGTCAGCGTGAAGTATTTGATGCCCCTTCAAAAGATAGCTTACATATACACCCACACTGTTGAGTTGGGTCGGATTCACACTAAGTGGGGAATTCCAGAGTCTGTGAAAGTAAGAATTCTGATCACCTCATAAACCCCGATGGACTGCAAGCTCAATAAAATGGTGGTCTATACAGAAGTGTTGAATTGGAGACTCCGGTTTCATTTTAGATTTATAGATAGTCAGAGACTTCCATATGATCTAACTATGTCCCAGCCAACTGAGCCCCAATGCTTGGTATACTCTACTGGCCTGTATCATGACATCTAGGTTGTCTAAGATTCCACTACCAATGGAACAGTTTGTTGTTGTGGCAAGCTTGTGCAAAAATCATCACAACATCTTCTACCACTACAACATGGGGACCAGTCGCTGGAAGAGCATTGGTGAGTTTCTCTTATTTCTTCTTTTATGTTGTAAGCGTTAAGTTTTTTAATCCGAGCTGACTCATACTTATTTTCAGTGCTTTTCACAACTACTTCACATCGGGGAGCTACGTGAGGTCTCATCCGTGGAACACCACAGGGAGAAGAGACCTCTCTAGGAAGAGCTAACCACCCCTCCCCATGCAGATGTCATTCTAAGTAGAACAGAGGCCAAACTTTACATGCCTTCCAGGGCCAAAGCCCTCAGTCATTTGAACAAGATGAAAAACAAAAAAAATAAAAAGGCCACAATCGGACCAATGAGGTATTAACACTTCTTTTTTGGAAGCAGTAGAAGTGATTGTGAAGGAGGCCGGTGGGTCAGACAAACCACCGAATATTTCGAAGGATAATGAAAATTATATAACTTTTTTATAAAAAAAATTCATTAAACAAAAAACATAAAAAATTTCAAATCCGTTTATATCGTATTTACTCTTATAACTATTCTTTATCAGCCAGTGTGCGATATTGTCGTCTTTTGTTTTTTTTGTTCTATATGTGAAAAACTGCTCCTTGAAGTTTCTTACCAAATTAGTATGGAAATTATATATTTCCTATCATTAACATAAATTATAATTAACATTATGTATATCAACTTTTTTAATATATATATAAGAGTTCTCTAATACTAAATTCGGTAACTAATAGTATGTTTTAAACATATTCACCAACACAATTATCCCAAATTGTTTACGGTGATTTACATATTCAACTTTAAAATTCAAAAATTATTTATCTTCCTACAGGAGTTTAGATAACCTTCAAATTCAAAACAATAAACCAAAATTCAAAAGCACAAACCAAAATTCAAAAGCAAAAACCAAAATCTCAAAATAAAATTTGGATAATACCAAAAAAGCACTACAAAGAAGAACAATGAGAAAAGAAAAAGAAGAAAAAATAACAGTATACATATGATGATAAGAGCAAGACAAAATAGCAGAAGAATAATGAAAAAAATAGAAACAAGAAGAGAAATGGATAAAAAAAAACAAAGAATATGGATAAAAAGGAGAAAAAATAAGAAGGAAATAAAAAAAAAAACATGAGAAGAAAAAGAAGAAACGAGAAAGAAGAAAGGAAAAAAAAACAAGAGAAGGAAACGAAGAAGAAAAAACAAAGAAGAATAAAAAAATGAAGAATGAGAAAAATAGAGAAAGACGAATAGAAGAAGATAAGGAGTCTGAAGAAAGGGTCCAAAGAATGAGACTGAGTTAGCCATCCGTAGATGCACGAGTTAGTCATCCGGAGAGACACAAGTTAGTCATCTGGGGAAGCACAAGTTAGTTTTCCGTAGATGCACGGATTAGTCATCGTGGATGAACGAGTTGTTCATCCGTGGATGAACGAGTTAGTCATCCATGAATGCAAGACTTAGTCATCCATGATTGGATGCACGAGTTATGTTAAGAGTGAGTAAACTTGGTAGTTTATCCCACATCGCTTAGATTGAAAATAATATACAATATATATGTAAATTTGTGTGGGTTTGTAGGCCTAAAGCGGACAACCACATTAGTTGGTGAGATATATTCTAAATGGAAGAAAATATGGAGGACATTCTAGATGAAGCCCCTTTTGAGTTTTGAGGCATCTTGTCAAACAAAAGATACAACTGCAGATCGGAAGGGCAAAACCAATGTGGGTATGACTCATTCGGATGCGCTTACGAAGTGTTTGGAAGGTAGAGTGTGGCCATGCTTTAAGAAGGTCAGCGTGAAGTATTTGATGCCCCTTCAAAAGATAGCTTACATATACACCCACACTGTTGAGTTGGGTCGGATTCACACTAAGTGGGGAATTCCAGAGTCTGTTAAAGTAAGAATTCTGATCACCTCATAAACCCCGATGGACTGCAAGCTCAATAAAATGGTGGTCTATACAGAAGTGTTGAATTGGAGACTCCGGTTTCATTTTAGATTTATAGATAGTCAGAGACTTCCATATGATCTAACTATGTCCCAGCCAACTGAGCCCCAATGCTTGGTATACTCTACTGGCCTGTATCATGACATCTAGGTTGTCTAAGATTCCACTACCAATGGAACAGTTTGTTGTTGTGGCAAGCTTGTGCAAAAATCATCACAACATCTTCTACCACTACAACATGGGGACCAGTCGCTGGAAGAGCATTGGTGAGTTTCTCTTATTTCTTCTTTTATGTTGTAAGCGTTAAGTTTTTTAATCCGAGCTGACTCATACTTATTTTCAGTGCTTTTCACAACTACTTCACATCGGGGAGCTACGTGAGGTCTCATCCGTGGAACACCACAGGGAGAAGAGACCTCTCTAGGAAGAGCTAACCACCCCTCCCCATGCAGATGTCATTCTAAGTAGAACAGAGGCCAAACTTTACATGCCTTCCAGGGCCAAAGCCCTCAGTCATTTGAACAAGATGAAAAACAAAAAAAATAAAAAGGCCACAATCGGACCAATGAGGTATTAACACTTCTTTTTTGGAAGCAGTAGAAGTGATTGTGAAGGAGGCCGGTGGGTCAGACAAACCACCGAATATTTCGAAGGATAATGAAAATTATATAACTTTTTTATAAAAAAAATTCATTAAACAAAATAAAAAATTTCAAATCCGTTTATATCGTATTTACTCTTATAACTATTCTTTATCAGCCAGTGTGCGATATTGTCGTCTTTTGTTTTTTTTGTTCTATATGTGAAAAACTGCTCCTTGAAGTTTCTTACCAAATTAGTATGGAAATTATATATTTCCTATCATTAACATAAATTATAATTAACATTATGTATATCAACTTTTTTAATATATATATAAGAGTTCTCTAATACTAAATTCGGTAACTAATAGTATGTTTTAAACATATTCACCAACACAATTATCCCAAATTTTTTACGGTGATTTACATATTCAACTTTAAAATTCAAAAATTATTTATCTTCCTACAGGAGTTTAGATAACCTTCAAATTCAAAACAATAAACCAAAATTCAAAAGCACAAACCAAAATTCAAAAGCAAAAACCAAAATCTCAAAATAAAATTTGGATAATACCAAAAAAGCACTACAAAGAAGAACAATGAGAAAAGAAAAAGAAGAAAAAATAACAGTATACATATGATGATAAGAGCAAGACAAAATAGCAGAAGAATAAGGAAAAAAATAGAAACAAGAAGAGAAATGGATAAAAAAAAACAAAGAATATGGATAAAAAGGAGAAAAAATAAGAAGGAAATAAAAAAAAACATGAGAAGAAAAAGAAGAAACTAGAAAGAAGAAAGGAAAAAAAACAAGAGAAGGAAACGAAGAAGAAAAAACAAAGAAGAATAAAAAAATGAAGAATGAGAAAAATAGAGAAAGACGAATAGAAGAAGATAAGGAGTCTGAAGAAAGGGTCCAAAGAATGAGACTGAGTTAGCCATCCGTAGATGCACGAGTTAGTCATCCGGAGAGACACAAGTTAGTCATCTGGGGAAGCACAAGTTAGTTTTCCGTAGATGCACGGATTAGTCATCGTGGATGAACGAGTTGTTCATCCGTGGATGAACGAGTTAGTCATCCATGAATGCAAGACTTAGTCATCCATGATTGGATGCACGAGTTATGTTAAGAGTGAGTAAACTTGGTAGTTTATCCCACATCGCTTAGATTGAAAATAATATACAATATATATGTAAATTTGTGTGGGTTTGTAGGCCTAAAGCGGACAACCACATTAGTTGGTGAGATATATTCTAAATGGAAGAAAATATGGAGGACATTCTAGATGAAGCCCCTTTTGAGTTTTGAGGCATCTTGTCAAACAAAAGATACAACTGCAGATCGGAAGGGCAAAACCAATGTGGGTATGACTCATTCGGATGCGCTTACGAAGTGTTTGGAAGGTAGAGTGTGGCCATGCTTTAAGAAGGTCAGCGTGAAGTATTTGATGCCCCTTCAAAAGATAGCTTACATATACACCCACACTGTTGAGTTGGGTCGGATTCACACTAAGTGGGGAATTCCAGAGTCTGTGAAAGTAAGAATTCTGATCACCTCATAAACCCCGATGGACTGCAAGCTCAATAAAATGGTGGTCTATACAGAAGTGTTGAATTGGAGACTCCGGTTTCATTTTAGATTTATAGATAGTCAGAGACTTCCATATGATCTAACTATGTCCCAGCCAACTGAGCCCCAATGCTTGGTATACTCTACTGGCCTGTATCATGACATCTAGGTTGTCTAAGATTCCACTACCAATGGAACAGTTTGTTGTTGTGGCAAGCTTGTGCAAAAATCATCACATCATCTTCTACCACTACAACATGGGGACCAGTCGCTGGAAGAGCATTGGTGAGTTTCTCTTATTTCTTCTTTTATGTTGTAAGCGTTAAGTTTTTTAATCCGAGCTGACTCATACTTATTTTCAGTGCTTTTCACAACTACTTCACATCGGGGAGCTACGTGAGGTCTCATCCGTGGAACACCACAGGGAGAAGAGACCTCTCTAGGAAGAGCTAACCACCCCTCCCCATGCAGATGTCATTCTAAGTAGAACATAGGCCAAACTTTACATGCCTTCCAGGGCCAAAGCCCTCAGTCATTTGAACAAGATGAAAAACAAAAAAAATAAAAAGGCCACAATCGGACCAATGAGGTATTAACACTTCTTTTTTGGAAGTAGTAGAAGTGATTGTGAAGGAGGTCGGTGGGTCAGACAAACCACCGAATATTTCGAAGGATAAGAAGCGTAAGTCCAGCACTGATAAGAAAGCTGCCAAAAAGAAGAAAGTTACTCAGGGAGCAAAAATAATCCTTTGTCCTCCTGAAGTCCCTCCTCCAGCTCATACCGATCCTACCTTGCAGTAGGGCTGTCAATTTTTGGTTTCGGGTCGTGTTCGTGTCGGGTTTGACCAACCCAAAATTTTAGAACCTGTGACACGAACCCAACACGAACCCGAAATTCGTGTCAGGTTCAAATACACGAACCCGACATGAACCCGAAATTCGTGTCAGGTTCAAAGACACGAACCCGGCCTGTTAAAAACATGTTGGGTCAGAACCCGACCTGTTTGATACGAGATTGTCTCCAATATGAAACACCTATTTGACATTAATTTTGGGTCAAACCCGAAATTGACAGTCCTAACTCATGCCCTGTAGATTCAGCTAATAATAAAGGCAAAAGTTAATAAATGGAGAACTCATGCATTGTAGATTCAGCTAATAATAAAGGCAAAAGTTAATAAATGGAGATGCAGGGGATCGAACCCTGTACTTATCGCATGCAAAGCGGGCGCTCTACCATTTGAGCTACATCCCCTTTTGAAATTCTATTGGTCCACTGTATTTATATAAAGTCAAGATACGCTTACTTCATATATTTACATCGGCTTCACTCTCACCGGTAAAGTTCTCTTACCGTAAAATATATGGTGATGATGGGTTTGCCATCTCACCTAAACATGAAAAAATACATGAGATAAATTAAATAAATCTAAAAAAATATCAAATAACCACTAAATTGTCACTTCTTAACAAATAACCACTAGAATTGTAAATCGATTCATCCCACAAAATAAGATTGAATGGATTCAATATCTATTAATAAATCTAGCAAACTCATACGAATCAAATAAAAAAACTGTTAAATAATAAATCATTTCCATTTTTTATTTTTAATATTATAATCTATATACATAAAAAAATTTATTAATATACGTGAAAGAAGAATAAAATTAAAAGCTTTATAGCAAATACGTGAACCATCATTTGTCCTCTCTCAACTCAAACCATTGTTATGGACTATTAAAAGTAAAACAACTTAACATAAGAGAAAGAGTGAAACTCACTCTTCTACTATTATTACTCATCTTCAACAATACTCATAAAACCATAGAATTTAAATTTGCAGATATGTAGATAAGAAAGCACCAAGTTCATTAAATACTATATCCTACTTCAGATATGCAGATACTCAAGTTGCTCATAATGCTTGTAAATGTGATGTTTACCTCGGAATCACTTGGCTGAAAAGCACCAACTTCGAACGGAGAATAACGCAAAGCATAACATTCCCTAGTTATCTTCTGATTGCTCCGGACAGCACCTACTTGTCCTTGAACATCATACTTCAAATATTGGTGGACCGTAGAGGCCACAATATGCATTCTGGAAAGCCAAAACCTCCCAAATATTGCATTGTAAGATTTTGGGCAATCCACCTCAACAAACAGTACTCTTACCATCTTTTTAAAAGACCAATTGCCTAACAATACTTCTTTTTTGAACTCCCCAATCACATCTGCAGAGCTTCATGTGAAGGCTACAACGGTTTTGTTCGAACGTTTTATAACCGAAGGGTTTCTCATTTGTTTATAGGAGCTCAAAAACAGGATGTTTGCCGAACTTCACGTATCAATCAAAATCTGGCGTATATCATTTCCCTATATTGAAGCTCCTATTACCACCGCATCTTCATGAGATCCTGAAATGTCCCTTAGATCGTCCTCATCAAAAAATATAAATGGGGTTGGGGATTGACACTAGTAAGTGGACATCCTACCATCCAACTGAGTGACAAAATTGTGAACATGCCTCTTCCTTGATGAAGTGGAATGTGCAGTCACTGTATCTCTACCAAAAATAGTTAGTGATTCAAAAAAGTTGGTCAGTCCGGAATCTGTCTTGGGTTTGTCTGTTATCAGCCCCACCTGATTTCGACTCGGATCTTGATCCAGATACTCAGAGTCTACATCAAATCTTTCAACAATTACTATAGCACTCTCTTGTGCTGATGTCCCATGATTGTTCAAAGGACCTATACGAGGAGTATCTGTTTCCCCCTCGCTTTTTAACGTAGGCCCCCAACTTGCCCCTTTCAATGAGGTTCTGGACCTCCTACTTCAATGTTATGCAATCCTGAGTATCGTGGCCTATGTCATTGTGATATTGACTTGGTTTTCTAAAATGTACCTCATTATTAGTCTTGTCATAAAATGTAGCCTCACTATTCTCCATTCAGAAAACCACTCAGGCTGAACCCAGGGTCCCCTCTTACTTCTGGTTTGTTGGCTCTGAGTTTGGTTGTACCGATTCTGCCTTGACCGGTTGGACCCTTGTCCAGTCTCCTTTGCCCTATAATTGGATTGGTTAGTACCTGGAGGAGTTGTTGTTGTAGTAGTAGATATCATTTAAAGGTGTACCCTTGTTTTCTTGGTCTCTTCTATATTGATTTGTTTTCCCATTTGATTCAATATAACACTCTATGTCATAGCCTTCTTCCGAGTCACCGAATCGGGTAGATTCCCTGCATTTAAACCTTGCTTAAAGGAATCAATTGCAACTTGTTCAAAGCAATCTGCTGCCCATTCTTTGTGTTCACAAATCGATTATTACACTCCTCCATGGACTCATTTGGTTCTTGAGCATAACGAATAATGGTGTCCCCATTACCCTTGAGTTCCTTACTTCTAACAAATTGCCTCCAGAAAGCAACCCAGAACGTATCAAAATTTCTTATACACCCGTGGGGGGAGACTGTTGTACCATTCGAGGGCAATCCCCATGAAAGTTTGGGAGAAGACCGTGCACGATAGCTTGTCATCGTCGTCAAAATTCATCATGAAGTTCTTGAACTGTTCCACATGGTTGTCTGGATCTCGACTCCCATTGTATTTCTCCATTTTGGAGTTGCCAAGCCTCTTAGGAAGATGTCCGGAGAGTATTTTTATAGACAAAGGCGATTGCATCTAATTTTTACTATGACTGAAATTGTATCTTCATTGGGGGTTGCTAAAATATTTGGTTCAGACTGAAAGGCAAAGAGATCAATCAGCAACTGATCAATATGTTTATTGGCTGACCCATTTACCTTACCATGGTGCTTCTTAAGCCTGCCATGCCTATCCCTCTTTCTCGAATGTTTTTTAGTCAGTCTCATTTTCTTTTTAGATCTTCCCTCATCACTACTTGAAGATAATGATTTTTCAAGTCCTGTCTCATTTGATGAGTTGCTGAAGGACTCAGATGCAGAACTCTCAACTGGCTTGGATCAATGTGTCTTCTTGGAGCTGAGATAGTTTTCATAGATTGCTCATTGTCTCCAGGATTGTCAGTGTGGTGAAGTACTAACGCTCCAAATATTTCCTTAACTCTTTTTTCTGCTTGTTTCATCGCTCCCATCGCCTCTATTTTAGCTCTCAGCTGGTCTCGCTCCTTGCTGGTATATTCCTTGTTTTGCCTTGCACAGTGGAACATTATGCTAATTTGGATCCATCCGAACTACTTTGTTTGCTGGTTTTGAATGTGAAATTCAGACATTGTCGTGCTCCCACTATGGTCGCAATTTGGTGTGGTTTATTTCTGTCTGAGGGTTATCTTGTAAAGTGTTTTGGATGATTTATGGGGTTTAATGTTTAGAGTGGTGGGTAGTGAGATATTAAGTTATGTGCTAGTAATAAGTTTTGATATTCCTCATTAATGAAAGTGGTTGAGGTATTTATACTCAATTACTGACCCATGGGCTTATTGGGTCGAATCATGAAGTCGGGCCAAGTTTAAGGACCCATTAATAATCTGGTTTGAAGTGACCAGTAAGTAGCTTAGTTAGCATTTATTTCATTTGTCATGTTCGGAGTTTTATAATAGTGGTCATGGTCCAAATTTCCCATCGGATTAAGTTAAGACACAATAGCTCAAATCTGAACTCTTAAAGATTAATATTGAGTATTGATGCAATTAAATATCTTTATCTTGAACAGTTTGACGTGAAGACTGCATTTCTTCATAGGGACTTGAATGGGAAGATATGCATATATCAGCCATAAGGTTTCTTAAAAGAAGGAAAATATAACATGGTATGTAGACTCAATAAAAAAATTATGGTATAAAACAAGCTCCAAGACAGTGGTACAATAAATTTGACTATTTTATGGACAATGAAAGTTTCCAGAAGTGTAATACTGACCATTGTTGCTATTTTAAAAGATATAAGTCCAATTATATCATTTTTATACTCTATGTTGATGATATGTTAGTAATAAGTTTAGATATAGATGATATTGGAAGATTAAATCGGCAATTATCAAAATAATTTGATATGAAAGACTTGGGTCCAACAAAGAAGATCCTTGAAATGTAAATCACAAGAGATAGGCATTGTAGTTATCTCAATCAGAGTACATCGATCGTGTTTTGTATAAATTTAAGATGGGTGATGCAAAGCAAGCTGATACACTATTGGCAAGTCACTTTCGTTTATCCAATGATCAATCCCCTCAGACTATGGAAGATAAATACTACATGGCAAATATTTCTTACGCCTTAACTATTGGGAATTTAATATATGCAATGGTCTGACGAGACCAGACATTGGTCATCTAGTGAAAGTTGTGAGAAGTTTATGTCAAACCCAAGGAAAATTTATTGGGAAGTTGTAAAGTGGACTTTGAGGTATCTACTATACACCACAAGAAAGTGTTTATACTTTAGTAAGTGTGAGTTAAAGTTACAAGGCTACGTAGATGCAGATTTTGGAGGTAAAATCGATCACTGAAAAAAACACCACGAGTTATATATTCATTATTGGAACTACAACTACTACTTAAATGCAAATATTACAAAAAATTGTCACTTTATCCACTATGGTTGATGAGTAGAAGTGACCGAAGCCAGTAAAGATATGGCTTCTAGGTTTGTTTACTAGAGTTGGGATTCAAAATATAAGAAGAACGTTTTGTATAGTGATACTCATAATAAAATTCACTTGGCGAAGTATTCAACATTTCATTCAAGAACCAAACATACCGGTCTTCGTTATCATTTCATCATATCTTTATTAGAAGATGAGGTGATAATATTAGAAAAAATTCAATGAAGCACGCATTCAACTAATATGTTGACAAAGACAATAGTCATTAGAAAATTGAAGTTGTTTTAAACTTTAGTTGGTTCGCAAGATTAACAAGACCATAAAGATCTGCGGCATAGATAAAGATGTGAAGACATATTGATATCAGTCTTCAAATGGGAGATTGTTAGACGAGAGGTCTTAAAAACAATTATTTGTGTCATGCTATAATTCAGATATTATATATACTACATTGTACACCAATATGTTGTGCTATAGTTCAGAGAGGCATTACACATTGTTGTGATCCATTCATCACTATTATTGTTAGATGGTGGGTTTGAAGAAATATTAAATTTTAAGAGACTGGTGAAACAATATAGTGAGTCATTAATCGTTTCTTCTTCTTGTTCTTCGTGTTATACTCTATATAAAATAAATAGTTAGGTTTTATGAGTATATAAAAAGACAGAGTCACAAAGCGCACTCTAATAAAATCGATCTGTAACAAGTGCGGAGATGTATGCATAATTTGTTGAACTTCGTTAATAATTTTTTTTTATTTTACTGCTGTTTTTTCTAGAATTTGCTATTGATCTAATTATAGAAAAATTGTGTATTTTCTCAACAATACAAACTAGTGAAAATAAAAATTTATTATTTATGTAAATGTGGATTTTAAGATGAGATGAATCATAATTTGATTTATGATTAAAGTATATTTTATACCATTTTTTTAAAAATGTAAGTTTATTTACACTATATGTATAAGTGTATGAATAAGAGACTATATTTAGAAGAGTGTTTAAAATCAAATCTTTAGGTATATTTACCTTTTTAATATGTAGGAAAATATATTTTTCACAAATAATATATATTTTTATTATAAATATGAAATTGATTTTGTGTTATCTTACCATCCTACCAAACTTATCATCTCTTCTCAGAGTAGAGGTTGTTCTTATGAGAATCATTCTTTAGATATTTCTTCCGATCAAAACTTAAATTTCTAAAAGTGAAGGCATCACCACCATCATCGTCGCTACATAAGTTTTATCAAGAAATCATGGTTGGTCTCTCTAAAACTAAGTTAAATATGATATCTATCAAACAATAAGCCATGACACATGCATTCTAGACCGTGGTTCCTAAATTTAACCTCTTTTTGTCATTTGATGCTTTACGACACTAGTTTGATCTCTACCGCATGTGTTTTGGACCATCTTCATCTCTTTCTCGTCCATAAAGGACAATATTAGAGTAAAAAAGCCATTATCAACTGAGAGTCCAAATTCAATTACACACTAGACAAATCATAATTAGCCTTTGAGATAATTCAGTGCAACCTCTTATCATAATTCAACCAATACAATATGGAAAAATATAACAGGTAGGGAAATCTTGAAAATTAAATTGATAATTCAAAATAGAATTCTTTATTTCGGGAGACATAACCTTATATGTGTTAGGATATTTATATGATTCAATGAGAAATTCTATGACATGGTTTGACATTTTACCGTGAGCTTCACCTATAAATCTGAGAGTTTATGGACCCAATTTTGATATTAGTTCATTGGTAGCAAAGAAACCCAGAGAAAATGAGATTAAATCACGCATTGCAACCAAAAGATGAATCCAAATCCACAAGACTATACTATGCATTTTGTTAAGAACAAATAGTTTGAAAGATTCTCAAGCAATAGTGTTGGATTTGTACCGTCAAGGTCTTTTTCAATGCCTTCTTACCAAGGATTTTATATAACACAATCAAAAGCCTGTGGGTTTTGGAAATTTATTAGCATTGGCCAAAACCTATATGAAAATTGATGAGACCATAGAGATAATAGTCTTAGGAAATATGAGCCTAATCATCATGGTATCCTATCATCATTTTATGATATTTTTGCATCATCTAATTCATGTTCCCCGATACAAAATTTGAAATTAAATAATGAAAAATGTTGAAAATATCATTTGGAGTATGATCATTAAAGTTTTTAGGGTGTATGGTCATCAAGAAATGCATAAAATCATAACCAGAGTAACTCATTACCTTATCAATAATGGATTCTCCTCGTTCTCTAAAAAAAAGTATATATACTAACATGAAGGCTAGCCATGTTAAACCGTAAAATCCATGATATTTGAATAATTTCTTATATTTTGTTACAGATCCTCAAAGGTGTAGGCAAGTTTAAATGGTACGATGAGAACAATGTACCCAAGCTGCATCTCTAAATTGGTCAATAGAGAGCCAATATTCATACACATTGCATTGTCATACCATGTTGGTAAAGTGCAGTCTTTATTCACGAGGAAGGCTCAATCCCTTAAGTAATTATTCGACGTCCAAAGATGATATATGAAACTCGAAAGCTCACTTTGTCTATAGTCACAGTGGCACAAATGATACAACCATAACTCTATGAAGATTTTATAATTTTCCGAGCATAACTTCATTTTGTACAATATGGATATCTCTAGTCAACTTACATGATGGTTTGTCGAGTTGAGAACTTTAACATCCAATTAAATTCATGAATATCCATTAAATCTCAGGCTCTCGCCATTTGTTCACAATGTTTAAAGCATAACTAATTTTATCGACCCAAAATAGCCTTAAACCAATGTGGGTCTAAACCAATGATGGTTCTAAAATTTAGAGGATGAGAGTCGAAGTGCGGCTCACATATCTAGTTTCAAACATACTTCATTTGTTAATCAAGTTTAGGTCTAACGCTTTAAATAAAAAAATGTCAATATTCCATATATGGGCTTCAGTTTGACCATGTTTAAATCATAATCGATTTCTAATTCGTCATTAACCACACCCTTGGCAAAACCAAGAAAAAAAAATTCATCAAATATTTTCAAGAGCACTAACGCCAACAAAGGTTGTTTAATTAAATTAATTACAAACATGTACTGCAAGATGAAAAAGTGAGGGTGTTGTGCTCACCACTCTTATCTTCACCAATCATTCACATTGGATTATCTTCCAAAAATGATTTGTTATTGAGCTATCATACCAGACATGTCCATTTGCCAAAGTGTTAGAAATAAAATAAGGGTGTTTACCAAATGTACCTTTAAAATAGAAAGTTATTATAAGACAAGATTATAGCTCGTAAAATTAAAATAAAATCGATACATTATGTGTTACTAACATATACATTTCATAATCACAGTTTAATCGTACATTTCTCGCAATATCTCAGACCCAATAAGTTTCATTTTATCTTAGTATAGTTAAATAAAGGTGAAAATGATTCTCATTATGGTTATAAGACATTACATAGATATGTTCTTATGACCAAGATCTTAGCTAGGGAAAAACATTTGGTCTTATATTGTGATACATGCCAATAGTACTCAAACACAGCTACCTACAACCCCATTAAATCCCATGTTCGATGCTATTTAATTTGATATATATGGTTTAGATTTGGAAAGTTTTTTCTCTCAAAAGCTTTACGGTGTCACTAATACCTCATTATTGATGTCGATTATTTTCCTAAATGAGTGCAAGAAAACCCTTTTGGCTAAAATATGGGTTGAGAAAACAATCATAAACTTCTTCAAAAATAATATTTGTTGTAGGTATGAAGTCTTGTACATGATTAAGATTTATAATGAGCTCTAGTTCTATAACGCATAATTGCCAATATTCAACCAAATATTCTCACCGGTCTTACCTTAGATAGTCAAAATGATCAACCGTTATGTTTGTATGGATAACTATTATCGGGCTAGACATAAGATTTTTTGAGATGTATGACGTTGAGGTCGAGTAGGCGATTAAACCAATCTTGGATACTTCTAACCTCATCAATACTACAACATTTTTGCATTTTATTATAATAATGTTCCTTTTATCTGTTGAAATAACATTCATGCATAATCAGCTCTTTTCTAGTCTTTTTAACATCCCAATCGATATTTTGGCAGCAGACCTTACTTATGTTACTCATGCTCCACTTAAGGTGCATACCTCATCGATAAACAAAATTATATAAATCTATCTATTTGATTTCTTCCATATTTTTTTAAATATTTTCTTAGACTCTCCTCCTCAATAGATATACTAAAGAACATCAATTAACCAAACTAAAAGAAATTTTAACTCAAATTATGCACAAAAAATAAATAGTAAATACTACTAAATTCCATTTATAGAATCACATACACTATTGTGATTATAGGTTTATGCCATTGCTTACTATTAATCATTGATCCATATAAATTAGAAACTTAATCACGAAAAAATAACCTATAAACCCACAAACATATTTTTTTATCAACTCTTAAAAATAGTCAACTTATTTTGCAAAGAAAATCGTGTGAAGTCAGAATTTAATCCATAATTTATAACAATTTTATATACCATTATGGTATAAAATTAAAAGATTGAAAACAAAGAAATAATATAATTGGTCGCATCTAAATGTTAACAAGTAAGATTTTTTTTATAATATATAACGATGACACAATTAATACATAGTAAAAAATATTCATCAAGAGGGAGAAAACGAGTAGATCTATAACGAAAAGCACCCAGCTTTTCATAGGGGCATTCCAAAGTTCCAATTATATTTAAATTCCACTATGCTTCAATTGCTTGAAAATGTTAGACTCATTTAGGAACCAAAGGACCAAAGACCAAGACACCATCATAGTATTAGGTAATATTGTCGTATCAAACTATTTTTTTTAATTTTACATGCACAAAAAGTTCATCAATCCAACAATTTATGGGAATAAATGTTGACTTGCATGGAAACAAAGTATTTTTTTTAAATAATACCAATAAGAATTTATAACTCTTTTTTAAGTTAACTAAACCACAAACATTTTATTCGACTTATTAAGCACCAACTTAAGACCTCATATATATAAAAAGACCTAAGATTTTACTTCAGATCCTGCATAACTAGAAGCATCAAAACTATTTCATTGACTCAAAAAAGAAAAAAAAGAATGACATAACTAAAGATAATCTCATTTGTGTCAAATTGGGTTACTTACAGTTGCTAAAGTTAGTGGTCCGTAGTTAATCTATCAAAATAAAAAAAGTTTAAACCATAAAAAAAAATCGAACATACCCTTTAAAGTATGAAATACTTTTAAGCATGAAATGTAACTTCACTGCCATACTTAAATTTACAAAACATAGTTGATATAGTAAATAATGTTAGAAACATAACTAAAACATAGCTATATATCATCTAAACCTTAAATTAACATGGCTAAATATGATATAACCTAAATAAACATTACATAAGTCTACCTTATATTAATCAAATAATAGAGAATATGAATAAGTATAGACTCAACAATAAACAATACTGAAATACAATAAATCACCGCAAGCTAAGACATAAAGTGAGTAAATATATTAAAATAACATTTTTTAAACACTAAAACTAGCTCTCTACACATATTTCAAGTACATAAATAATTAAATTTATTTTAAAAAATAGAAAAAGTGATGAGGATATTGAAACAGATCAGATTCAAGATTCACATGAGATCATCAAAGTACCAACTGTTGGAATTGAACTTATAACACACTCAAAAGTAAGGGAACTTTGTGAATTGTCCAACAAGGCTGTAGAGAATCATATAAGTCAAATAGAGCATTAGCCAAATTATAGTGTAGATATTTCCTAAAAAATACGTTTAATTGGAGCAACGGTGTGAGAAAATTGTTTCAGTTTCCAACAACGATAATTCAAGATGTTATTGCTAAGTGTTAAGGTCCGAAAATATACTTTAAGTCATTCTAGTAATCTCAACTCATTTCTTCAAGGCCCATATGATGAGATATTCTAAAAGACATCAAAATGATGAAATTCAGAAGTATTTCATTTTTATTCTCCAAAAGTTACATTTGAAGTCATTAATCTTATTTCATTATGTTTTAGTAGAGTTAAGGAAAGTAAATTTGTATTTATTATCCATTAAGTATTTTTTAAGTATTTGAACTCACTTAATTATAAATTAATAAGGTCAAAGAGAGTTATTTCATATTTATCATCGAGAAGTTAGTTTGTGAATCTTTAAAATCATTTAATTCTCTTTTAAGAGAATAAAAAAGAACTATTTTATTTTATTACAAATCTTTATTTGTATGGATACAAATAAATCTATAGAGTCTTTATAATGTTCACATTCAGTTAAGATAAAAAAATATGAATAAAAATAAATTTCTACACAAAATATTTTTTTGAGACAAATCTATTTTTAACTTATTATGAGAATCAATTTTAGTTGATCATTCATTCTATTTTTATTTTGTATAAAATTAGTTTGAAATTCTTTTTATCAAACGCTTTCCATCAATTTTGTGGTACAACTCCATCCGTCTTCTATCTATCATCATCATCCATCTAATTTCATTTGTGAGTATTCTTTGAAAATCAATGAGTCAAAGTAACACTTTAATTACCGCCACATGTATAATCTAATTATGTTCAAGTTGTGAGTGTTCTTCAAACAAAAACTTTTACAGCCAAACCAATTATGTGCCTACAATATCTGGTATCAGAGTTGAAAGGTCCCTTATCAAGGTTGTACCATCCTTACACACAACCCTTTATAATAGCAAAAAGTAATATAGAGACTCATTTTTAATTTATAACTCATATACAAGAGAATATGTGAATATAAAGTAAAATGATGAATGGATTTGGAGAATGTATTGGGCAAATTGAAAATCCCCCAAGCGTACTTGAATGCATCAGAATTGTTTAACCTCTATAATAGCAGGAACAATACATAAAAACATTAAATAAAGATGATTACATGCCTATAAAGTATCTTCATAGGATATGAATAATATGAGATAAACAACTAACCAAACCTAGAAATGCAAAGGTAAAGCTAACACCTCCTATATTTATAAAAATATCACATCCTAATGTCTACATGAATTGTAAAGGATGTATAAAGTATATCTTTGAGTATTATGAAGATACTAAATAAAGAAACGTGTCCCTAGCTGTTACATAATTTTCAAACATTTCTCTTATTTGGTGGGATAAAGAAGTGGCAAAAATAAAAAGGTAACGTTTCACACCTATAGACAATTGGGATGGCATAAAGTTTATTTTAAGGAAGACTCATTACCACTATGACTTAAAAAAAGTTTTAGAGAGTTTCAGAAGGAATCAAAATTGTTGAGGAGTATTTTGATGAGTTTGAACATCTCAAAAATTGTTTGGAACCAGAAGAGTCGGATGATACGTTAATGACTTAAATTTATAGATGATTTGCAAGAGAGGTGGAAATACAACAATACAATGAGTTGTGTGAATTATTCCACATTCATGTCCAGATTAAACATCAACTCAAGCGTAAAAAAACTATATCAAATCAGACTAGAAGAATAGAATCGTCGATTCCAAGCAACAAAACCCATTAGATGAAAGAGAATCACTAAAGAATAGTGCAAAGTCAATAAAATACAACTAAAGTCCTAAAGATGACAAATACATAAGACGTGATAAGTAAATCAAGCCTTTATTTATTTTTAATGTTGTTTATTTGAGTCTAACAAAATATATTCAAAATGATTTAACAAAACCTGTTGAGGATTTTGTCGATTATATCGAGACAATTCTAAATATTGAAATGTTTTTTACTGATAATAAAGAGAAATATCTTAATGATTGTGTTTCAGAAGTAGCCTTTCAAGAGTTACCACAGATTTGTTGGAATAAGCATAAGACTGACTTGGTACCAAGAACATCCATTCCTAATCGACCAACCTATGGAATGAATCCAGAGAAAACAAATGAGTTGCACAGGAAAGTTAGTGAGTTGATGCACAAGATGAATATCGTAAAAGCATGATACAATATGATATCATATATCTAATAATACCTAATAAGGATGTGACTTTGAGGATTTGTTTTGACCGCAAAGCCATACAAATATAACGGTAAAATGGCATCCACATTCCTTGTTTGGATGAAAAGAATGGTTCTTGTGCGTTTTCAAATATTAATCTTAGTAGTAGTTATCACTAGATTCGTATGAAAGATCATGATGAATAAAAAACTGATTTTAAAACAAAGCATGGCTTATATGAGTGGTTAGTGATACATTTCAGTTTAAGTAATGCACCGAGTAATTTCATGAGATTATTGAATCATGTTTTGAGATCATTTATTAAAAAAAATGTTGTTGTCTACCTCAATGACTTACTGATCCATAATAAAAGCTTATATAACTAAACTGAGCATTTGAAACTTGTTTTGGATGTTCTAAGAAACAAAAAGTTGTTTGCAAATCTAAACAAAGTGTACATTTTTATTGGATAATTTTGTGTTTCTTTGATTTGTTGTAGTAAGTGAACCACTTTTCAGGACAAAAACTTCTCAAATGGAATGGAATGATGAGGACATCCAAACAGATCTGAGTGAAGACCCACATAAGATCGTCAAAATACCAACTTTTGGAATTGGTCTTATAACACGTTCAAGAGCAAGAGAACTTCGTGGAGAGTTTGACAAGGTTGTGGAAAATCGTATAAGCCAAATGGAGAATGAGATAACTTATAGTTTAGTTATTTCCCAAGAAATACCTTTAATTGGGGCCAACAATATGATAAATTTGTTTCAGTTTGCAACAACAATAATTCACGATGATATTGCTAAGTGTTAAATGCCAAAAATCTAGTTTAAGTCATTTTAACAATATCAATCCATTTTTTAAGGCTCATATAATTAAATTTCTAAAAGACATCAAAGTGATGAAATTCAAAAGTCAAGAGAAATTATTTTATTTAGTTATATTTTAAGTCTTTAGACTCATTTAATTAGGTTTAAAAAGTCAAAGAGAGCAACTTCATATTTATTATCCAATAATTACTTTTTAGGTATTTAAACTCATTTAGCAAATTTGTATTTATCATCCAAGAGTTAGTTTTCTAATATTTAAAATCATTTAATTCTCTTTTAAGAGAGTCAAATAGAATTATTTTGTTTTAATTACATGTGTTTATTTTTATGATTATAAATAAACCCATAGAGTCTTTATAATGTTCAGATTCAGTCAGGTTATTTAAATATCAACAAAAAATAAGTATTTACTCAAAATTTTTGTTCGGGACAAATCTATCTTTAAATTATTCTTGTGAAAAGTGAATTTAGTTGATCATTCATTATATTTTTATCCAGGATAAACTCAGTTTAGATTTATGCTTATTAAAGGTTTTTCATCACCCTTATGACACAACTCGATCCATCATCGATTTATCATCACCATCCATCTAATTTTGTTTTGTGAGGGTTCTTCGAATAACAACGAGTCAAATCAATAGTCCATCAGTAGCCAAACCACTTTTGTGCTACATAAAAAAAATCAAGAAAAACAACTACATTGCTCTAGAAGGCTGACTTACTAACAAAAGAATTTATAACTAAAATGGTCGTATATGAAATCATCTAGCATGCCATACTTAAGAGTTAAACGGTCTACATAGTGCTTGCAAACTGATAACGTGGCGGAAATTAGAAGAAGAAGCAACGATAGTAGAAACCCTAATTCAAGGGTAACATAATGAAACCCTAATTTAAGGGTAACAAAGACTGAAATTTCCAGAGACAAAAAAATATATTATTCTAAAAACTGAAAATAACTTAAGACATACGAGGCTTTATATAAGAGCTTCTCAAACTCCTAAATTTGAATACAAGTAAATAAAATAAATAAAATAAAATAAAATCTTAATATAATTGGTTTTGATTTGAATGATATAAGATATTTGAATAAAATAAAATAAAATAAAAAAGGTTTGTGTTTGGACTTTCCGGGCTACATCATCCTCCCACGATTGACAAGAATTCGTCCTCGAATTCACAACACCATCACCATCAACAACCAATTTTTTTAATTGTTACATTGAGAATTATAATTGTTGACCTTATCGTAATAAGATAAATTCTTCTCAAGTGTTCCTTATTCAAAGTCACATTGAAGCCATCCCGTTGATGAAAACAAATTGGTTTCCAAAACTTTTTCATAGCCTGAAGACAACATCCCCATGTCTAGTTGATGAAAAAAATGGTTTTGAAAACCTCTTCATAGTCTGAGACGGCATCTCGATAAGCAAGTTTTACCTTGATCCGATGACATCTCGATAACCTTCTGTAACTAATAAATATGTTCATCTATCAAAACACCTGATGCCTCCCCGCATACCAAACGATCTTCGAGATATTCATGACGATAAATGTTGTTATCTTCTTTAGACCTTGAATCAGATGAAATCAGGATACAGAAACATTCTTACCCCGTAGCACGAACTGAGGCTCTGATACCAAACTGATAACGCGGCGAAAATTAGAAGAAGAAGCAATGATACACCCTAATTCAAGTGTAACATAATGAAACCCTAATCTAAGGGTAACAAAGACTGAAATTTTCAGAGATAAAAAATATATTATTCCAAAAACTTAAAATAACTTAAGGCATATGAGGCTTTATATAAGAGCTTCTCATAACCCTAAATTACAATACAAGGAAATAAAATAAAAATTCTAAAATAAAATAAAATAAAATAAAATCTTAATATAGTTGGATTTGATTTGAATAATATAAGATATTTGAATAAAAAAAGGTTTGTGTTTGGACTTTCTAGGCTACATCACAAACAATGTGATAAAAAACAAAAGTAAAACACATATATATGAGTTAAACAATAAAATAACATGAATAATCATAAAATCAACAATAAACATTATAGAATCTATGCAAAACTATGACAAAAAAGTAAAAATAAAAATCAATAAATTAACATAACTTAAAATAAAACTAGCTCTTTGCATATAGTTTTCATACAAAAATCAAATATCACTAACCTGCTAGCAAAAAACTACATGTTTGATTTCTACGATAAAAAATCAAATTTAATAGTATAAATTTCAAACAAAATACTCAAATTATGACAAAAAATTAGATTTAAGAAAATAAGCTATGTTAAAAATAAAACAAAGCATAAAAATTTACAAAACTACCTAAACAAAAATTGAGCCGTAATAGTCGAAGAATGTAAGATGAGAGACAAAGGGGATCATAGTCTAATTTGGAGAAGAAGATTAGGGTTTAATTGGTGGAGAAAAAAACATAGGAAAAACTAGGGTTAAATGGTGAAAAAAATAAGGTTTCACAATTCAAAATAAGGTCTATCAATATACAAATAAAAGTTGGGCTAAGGAAACCAAATAATTGATTTTGGACCATGCTAGAAAAAACCATTTTTTGTTCGATATATCACCCTACCCTCTCTTTTTCAAACTAAAATTTGAAAATCCAAAAATACCCTTACCTTTCCAATTATACGCAATCGTCACTTTCACAAAAACCCTACAAGAAATCTAACTCTAACCTCTAATATTACCCTGCCATAACACTAAAAATATAACCAAAACTTACCTTAAACCCTAATTTTTCTACCACAAACCAAGCAAACATCAAAATAATATGGAAGACGAGAAACTGAGCTGCTCTTTGAAAGATTTCATGGACGAGGAGTACTTGTATCCATTAAAAATAACTTTTAGACATTTAGTTTCCGTTTTATTATAAATTATGCAAATCTTGCTATTAATATCATTATTGTCTCATGACATATGCGACAATGAAGATGTTCATCGCGCAATGTACGTGATTGTGGATAAGTCCATCGTAAATCTTCATACGATATGTTATATATTCATTACATTGTTTGTGCGACCTAGTGTGATAGTGTCGTACATATGGTGTGACTTATGCAATACGATGTTTACTTAGTATATTGTTAATTATTGTAGGAGGAATCAGGCCACCCACCATATATGATGGCTAATTACACAAAAATGTTTACAAACGATAGGCTTTTTACTAAGCTGTAAATAGATGCTTTTGTAAAAGAGGAAATTAAGAAAATAAAATTCATCAACATTATTGTGTTATATGATGATGGGATATGAGGAAGAACTCGTAAGGTACAGTATTGATAAAAAGAGGTACGATGTTTTGAAATCAAAATCCAAGTCGAAACCTTTGAATAAATAGAAATGTACAAAAAAATGCACTTGCCCGTTTGAATTGAAAGGACATCCAGTTGAAGTACTAGTTATGCAATGACATTTGTCCATTGAAAACGGGAAACATAATTACAAACCTTATATTCACTTAAAAAGGTCATTCCCGCTCTTGTAGACTTAAACTAGATGAAGATACACTAGTGCATTATTTGTCTATCATCGGGTATTGGTTTGAAGCTGAATAACCCAGAGAATGTTTCTGATTATATGTACAATATACAATTGTTTCCAAAAATATCGGGATGTTAATCATAGTGGGAAAATTCAAATACAATATTTGTTAGCCAAATTAAAGGGACATGATTACTTTACGTGGGAACGGTTAGGCAAAAAAACTCAAGTAGTCACCTATTTATTTTTTGCGCATCCTAAAGGTATAAATTTGTTGCGTATATTATTGTATGTGTTTTTCATAAATTGTAAATACAAAACGACGAGGTATAAGATGTATTAGTCCAGATTGTTGTAGTAACTTTGAATTCAATTACATATACAGTTTCCTATGTGTTTACGAGTACATAGAAGATACAAAACTATACATGAGCTTTGAGTGTTCTTCGTGGTTTCATGATCGATAGTACGTGTCCATTTCTGAGCGTTATTGTGACTGATTAGAAGTTAGCTCTCATGCGAGCTATGGAATAAATATTTCCAGGCACAACTAACTTGCTATGCAAGTTTCATATAAACAATAACATTTTTGGGATAATTCAAAAGTTGATGCCCGCTGCAGTTTCAAAGCAATTTATCGAGTTTTATGGTTTCGTTTTCGATGCGAACAAGGTTGAAGCTTACGATAAAATCTAGAAATATTGCACGAGATGTTTGTCGCTTACCATAAATGTATAAAAAACGTTATGTCAGCATGGATAAAAAAATATGAAAACAAATTTCTTAATCATCGAACGAACAAGATCAAACACTACGGTAATTGGAACAACGAAAAGTAAATTTCCTTTCATTATCATTGTTTTTTAATCACAAAAAAACAATATCGTAATTATCTATTTTCTTCGTAGATGCGAGAGTTCTCACTCGACCCTTAAAAAATACCTTGGTACCAACCAATGGAATTTTAAACTATTTTGGGAAAAAGTTCACAAGTTCCTAATGAAGTAGTATGCGGGGATCCTCAAAATTTTTAAGCAAAGTAATTTTCGTACTCAACCTGGTTTTATAAATACTTTAACCTCACAACTAGTCGGTCATGTATCCCGTACAGGTCTAAAATAATCGTCCTACGATATTATACGTTCTAAAAATATAGGCGTATATCGGGTAGTATTTGATGGTCGCTTTCAAGAAAACACACAGGTTACCTTGTGCTTTAAAAAAAACTTCAATAGCAAAAGAAGGTAGATACATTCCTAGGGAATATATGGATATATTTTGGAGACGACTAGAAATTGTTAATTGGGATGCTACTTTGCATGAAAATGCCTAGCTAAAAAACTATCCATCATAGATAGTTCAATTTGTAGTTTTGGCCATGAATAACAAAATCAAATTATCTATAGGGTTATAAAACTCTTAAATCCCAAAACCAGTTGAGATCAAGAGGCTAAAGAACCAGTAAGAGCTAAAGGTAGGCCAAAAGCCGGCGTGGACAAATCAACTAAACGAAACCCTAGTTCGTATAAATAAGGAATTAAACATACCATGAGTGCTAGCACACCTACAAACATGGTAGGCAACACACTAATGAACACGTTAGGAAACATGATTGACTTCAAAGTGACTTTTTGTAGTTCCTAGACCTCCAACCGTAAAAACGAAAGTAGTTCGGACCAAGAAAATTACTAACAAATGAATGTTAACGTTATACCCCGAGTGCATCATGAAGTTTATCGGTTTTTATAGCATGTGATTTACGATATCGATGATAATTGGCACATTGTTAGACGCGATGTGTTATTGAAATTGCACGTCCATCGTGCTTTGTGGTTGAAGGCTTACGAATCGTCTGATGTTTTGGATGATATAATGTGCGTGTTGGATTGCTTCAAACCTTATCTTTCAAACCGTTATTGGATGATATTTTCCGACATCGGATTAGTTATAGCCACAAGATATTAATGTTTGATATATCATGTTTATCAAATAGGGTCTTTAACTTATCTACTGATTTGCACATGTTCATTTGCTAGTTCGTCAACTATTATAGAGATTGGAATAACTCTTGTACATAACATTCACTTCGTAAATATAAGTATATCATTTTGATTATTTTATGATCTTGTCATTTATGTAGCTTTTATTATCTATAATGCACACAATTAATTTTATAGATTACAACTCCTCCTAATGGACCATTTCTGCCATTATATTCTACATGGGGTGCCCATGTCACTGAAAAAGCGGTTTAATGGACGCATTTGTACTACGGTAGGTTCAATAAATATACGCAAATTATGTCGGCCAGGAAGGTGAATCTTAGAGAAAATCCAATGTTCACTGATCTCCCAAAATTGACAATTGATCTCATATTATTTTATGTTTTAAAACTTATTTTTTTAACTACACCTTATGTTAATACTTGATTATATAAAATATGAATTCTCATGTAATATTTATTATCGTTTTAATTTGTCTTCTCGCATATTTATATGTATTGCCAACTTTAAATTCCTGCCAAATTAGATTTCCCGCCAATTAAAGATCCCCACCCATGTTAGATTTCTCTTTATAAAACTACTAAATCATATGTATTACTTAATCTACCTAATCTTCTGAAGTATAAAGAAACTCAAAGTGTCTTACTTATGGAGTGAACCGTTAATAAAGACCACCACATGCTTCTAACCGCCAAGTGTATATAAAGAAAAATTTCCAATGAGACCGCCGATGCTTTTTATGAACTTCTTTGTAGAATGTACTATAACTACAGACGCTTAGGAGCTCCATATCCAACCCTACACAGTCGTGCAGAAGTCTATGATATGTATAATCTTCTAAAATCCAAACCAATACGTTGTGTATTTGACTTGTCGTACGAGGTAAGGCAATAGGCCTTTGACATGTGGTAGTTGAAAGTTATGATTTTATTACACGAGATATGGTAGCTTATTTGGAGGAGAGTTTGCTAATAAAGTGGTTGTGATTGCTAATTGCTCACCTGTTGATTTTAACCAATAAGTTATATTGTATTTTATATCGTTGTTGTCAATCTTATCATGTTTTGAGGTATTTTATTTTACTATTTTTACAAAGGTGATGTTATTTTTATTTATGATTAATCTATGGTGGATTTATCGCATTAAAATTTGGATTGTAATTTTTTCACAAATGGCGCAAAAACTTTAAATAAAATCGCACATAATACACAACCACAAGCTTAGTTTTTGGTACTGAAAAGAAAATATGAGGGTGTATTTTGCAAGGTATATGCGACAATATGTGCACAAGTTGCGCGCACGTTACGGGACAAGGTTCAATATATTTGTGCATGTTGTGCGATTATATCATAATGTTGTGTTAACATAATTATGTATTAGGTTGTGTCTTTGTATGTTAATTATGTATTATTTTACTCTTATATGATTTTTTGTTTTGTTGTTTTCGTCCATTATGATGTTCTACTGCATATTGTAAGAAAAAATATTAACTTTATAATAGAAGTCATAATAAACAAGCATTGTAATACTAACACAGAATTCATCACGATACCAAACAAGTAACACAAATACACAAGTCAATAAAACATCATAATGCACAAACAAGTAACACAAACACACGAGTCAATTAAGCAAATCAAAGACCTCTATATCGCTCATCGATACTAAAAACCTCCTTCAACGTATTGACATACTCCTCCAACGTCATTGTGGCAATATGTGGTTGTTACACCCATATTTGATATAATGCCTCCCTATCAGTATCGTGAGTGTGTACCAGCGGGTTTCTTCCAACATATGTATCAACACCTATCGAGGTCGGGTTGGCCACTGTATACCTTGATGAGTCCGGATTCCGTCACCACTTCGGACAGGGTCAGTTCGGACAATGTCTACCAAATCGGACAGGGGTAGTTCGGACACCATCATCCATTGGACTGTTCGAACAGAACTAAATTATTTAAAACATAATCACTTCCTTACTAAGCAGCTTGTTCTCCTACTTAGAACTTATGGGTCCTTAAACTCGACCCGGGTCCATTAAACACGACTCGAAAGCCCATAAGACCCAAATATAAGGGTATAAATACCCAACCATCAACATTAAATGAGGGTAATGAAAATAAAATACAACAAGGCTGCTTAATTCTCTCTCTACTCCCTACTCAAACATTAAATACTCACAAACTTCCACAAAACTCTAAACAAAAATTACAAACTTACCCTCAGACGAAAATAAACCACACCAAATTGGCGACCACAGTGGGAGCACGACGGTGCCTGAATCAAGCATTCGAAACCATCAGAAAAAATCAGTCCGAATGAATCTGAACGCCCCGGAAGTACCACCAGCTTTTCTTGAAGTGGTGGGTGAAAATGATGAATATACCATCGAGGAGTGTGATAGATTAAAGGGCGAGATAGAAGCTCTGAGGGCAGAGAAGGCAACAATGGGCATAAAATAGAAGTCGAAGGCATTAGTTGCTCATCATATCGACAACCCTAGAGAGCATGAGCCTTTGAAGACCCATGTGATTACCAAGAAGACTCATGCTAGCTCCAAAAAGTCTCATCGGTCTAAGCCAGTGGAGAGTTCTGACTCAGACTCAGAATCTTCTGGTAGCTCTTCGGATGATGATGGAGTTGAAGAGTCCTTATCTTCCAGCAGCGATGAGGTTCAATCTAAAAAGAAGCAAAAATTGATTAAAAAGTATTCAAGAAAAAAGGATAGACATGGGAAATTAAAGAGGAATATAGGCAAATGATCATCTCACAGCCGGAGGCATGTAGACCGGATGCTGGTGGATCTTTTTGCCTTCCACGATGAACCAGGTATCTTTGCAACTCCCAATGAGGATACTGTTTTTAGTCGTGGCCGGAATTGGAGACAATCTCCATTGTCTTCCAAGATTCTGTCCGGAAACCTCCCTAAGAGGTTCGATAGCACAAAAATGGAGAAATACGATGGCAGTAAAGATCCGGACAACCACTTGGAACAATTTAAAAACTTCATGATGAATTTCAATGATGATGACAAGTTTCTCTGTAGAGCATTCTCCCAATACTTTACGGGGAATGCTCTGAAGTGGTATAACAACCTACCACAAGGCTGCATCAGAAATTTCGATACCTTTTGGGTGGCCTTTCGAAGGCAATTTGTTGGGAGTAAGGAATGGAAGGGCAATGGAGACACAATAATCCACTGTGCCCAAGAACCAAACGAATCACTGAAAGAATACATAAGTCGCTTTGTAAACACCAAAAACGGGTTGGCTGATTGCTTCGAGCAAGTAGCAATAGCATCTTTGAGGCAGGACTTAAACCCTGGAAATTTAGCTGATTCTGTGACCAGAAAGAAAGCCATAACATGGGGAGGTCTATTGAATCAGGTCGGAAAGCAAATCAACGTTGATGAAACAAAGAAAACTAGGGTGCACAAGCAGGTGAGGTCTGCCCCGGTTGCACCAAACCCCAACCAAAATCAGTCCGGGAACAAGGCAAGGGAGGCCGAGCAGGGTCATAACAGAGCTAAAGCTCAGTCTCAGCCAGCTGCGCCTACCCAGAGTCAACAATCTAGAAATAAGAGAGGGCCTTGGGTTCAACCGGAGTGGTTTGCAGAGTTAAAATAAAGTGTGGCCACCATTTATGGCAAAACAAAGGAAGAAGTACACTATAGAAGGCCGGATGCACTGCAATCTCCTAGGGAACATCGTAACAATTCCTTTTGTCAGTATCATAATGATACTGGCCATACCACTGACGATTGTATCAGTTTAAAACAAGAAGTTCATATTTTAATTGAAAGAGGAAAACTGGGGGCGTATGTCAAAAAAAGAGGAGGAAATAGGCCTGATAATGCTCATCGGGTTGGTCTGAACAATGCTGCTCCGGAGGGAGCTATGGTTATAATCAAAAGATTCGATGTAGAGTCAGAATACTTGGATCCTGATCCAACTTGAAATAGAGTGGGTGCCATTAAGGAACGTTGTAAAACAGTCTCCGGGCTTATTAAGTTTTTTGAGTCACTCACAATTTTCGGAGGGGATACTATGATACCTCCTACTGCTTCTTAAGGAAGAGGCACGTTCATACTTTAGCTACCCAGCTAGAAGGAGGCATGACCTCGTATCAGTCACAAATTCCATTTCCCTTCATTGTTATCGATGAGGATGACTTAAGGGATATAGCTGGCCGTCATGAAGATGTTGTTGTCATAGGAGCATCCATTGAGGGCAATGACATAAGACGAATCTTGCTGGATACTGGGAGTTCAGCCAATATCCTCTTTTTAACCTCTTACAAAAAGATGAAAAATCCAGCCGTAATTCAGCGTTCGGACAGATCAATTATAGGTTTCACTGGAAGCTCAACATATGTGATCGGGGAGTTCGAAGAAGAAGTTTTGTTGGGCAAGGGCCTTTTTAAGAAGATGGTTAGAATACTTTTTACTGTGGTGGATTGTCCCACTTGTTATAATGCTATTTTAGGGAGGTCTTGGATCTCTAGGATGCATGCAGTGGCCTCAACAGTCCACCAATGTTTGAAATATGCTGTTCAAGGACAAGTGGGAGTTGTTCGGAGCAGCCAAAAGATTGTAAGAGAGTGTTATGCCATAGTACTGGCTCCACGAACGCTGGGGCAGTTCGTATCAATGAAGAATAGCAGTTTGAGGGGCTTTCTGGGGGTGAGGGTAAAATTGATGACCCTAGAGAGACCCCTGGAGTGTTGATACCGGTTGAGGAAGTTGAAACAAATTCTTTGGAAGAAGGAAAAAATGTTAAGATAGGGTCCAAAATGCCATCTGAACTGAAGAGTAAAATATTGAAGTTCCTGAAAGACCATCAGCATGTTTTTGCTTGGTGCAATTCTGATGTTACCGGAGTTCCAGCAGATATTATATCACATCACCTATCCGTCCAGAGAGACGTAGCACCTGTGGTACAAAAGAGAAGGGTTTTTTCCCAGGAAAAGGCTGATGTTATTGTTCAAGAAGTTGACAGGCTTACTAAAATGGGGCATATAAAGGAGTCTCAGTATCCTTTGTGGACAGCCAATCCGGTCTTGGTGAAAAAGAAAAATGGCAAGTGGCGTATATGCATTGATTTCACAGATCTCAATAGGGCTTGCTCAAAAGATTTATACCCAGTCCCCCGGATTGATCAGCTGGTGGATTCCACTTCTGGGAATAAGCTACTGTCTTTCATGGATGCCTTCTCCGGGTACAGTCAAATTCAAGTAGATCTGAAGGATCAGGAGCATACTACTTTTGTCACTGATAGGGGTCTTCATTGCTACAAGGTGATGCCATTTGGGTTGAAAAATGCTAGGGCTACTTATCAGAGATTGGTGAACAAAGCCTTTGCTGATCAAATTGGAAGAAATATGGAAGTATACATTGATGACATGATGGTAAAAAGTATGTATGAACAACTACACTTAGCAGACCTCCAATAAACTTTTGCTAACTTAGTAAAAGTAAATTTGAAACTAAATCCAGAAAAGTGTGTGTTCGGAGTGCAGTCCAGGAAATTCCTGGGTTATATAATAAGTGAGCAAAGCATAAAGCCCGATCCGGACCAGCTTAATGATTTATTCCAAATGGAGCCTCCTCGAAATATTAAAGAAGTACAACGGTTGACTGGGAGGTTGGCTGCTTTAAATCGATTCATCTCGAGGTCTTCGGACAGGTTTGCCCCGTTTTTTCAAACTTTAAAGGGTGCAAAGGGATTTGACTGGACTTCACAGTGTGATGAGGCCTTCAATGAGATTAAGAAACATTTGTCCTCCCCCAAGACTTTATTTAAACCTGTTGATGGAGAGACGCTCTTCGTATACTTGGCAGTTTCCAGTTGTGCCATCAGTGTTGTATTGGTAAGAGAGGTGGATAATTACCCCCATCCGGTGTACTACATCAGCAAGAGCTTGATAGATGCAGGAAAACGCTATTTAAAGCTCGAAAAATTAACATTAGCCTTGGTAATTGCTGCAAGGAAGATGAGGCCTTATTTTAAGGCTCATCCTATTATCGTCTGGACATCTTTTCCCTTGAATAATGTTCTTCAAAAGGCAGACATTTCAAGTAGAATGACTAAGTGGTCAGTGGCGTTGGGGGACTTCGATATTGATTTTGCTCCTCGAACAACAATTAAAGCCCAAGTTGTGGCTGATTTTTTAGTTGAATTCCACTCTGATAGGGATACGGAGCAAACTACTAAGATGAAAGATAAAAAGGTCTGGATCGTCCGAACAGATGGTGGATCAAGTACTATGGGATGTTGTGCATGGGTATGCTTGACCTCTCCTTATGGTGAAAAAATGTATCAGGCTATATACTTCGCTTTTAGGGCTTCTAACAATGAGTCCAAATATGAAGCTGCTATAGCTGGTTTGAAGTTGGCTTTCATATGTGGAGCCAAAAGGGTCAAGTTAATGAGCGATTCCCAGCTTCTTATCCATCATGCACAGGGTCAATCCGAAGCTAAAAAGGAGCAACTAGTGAAGTACTTACTTCTACTTAAAAATGAGGCACTTAAGTTCAAAAGTATTGTTTATGAGCACATACCCCGAGCAGAAAATAAACTAGCAGATTCCTTGGCAACCATAGCCTATACTGAGTCATACCCTTGGATCCATGTGCTGGAGTGCCCTTCCATTCAACTCAATATAGAGAAGGAGGAAGAAATTTTCGATGTACAAGTGAAACAACCTCAAGATTGGAGATTTCCTCTCCTACAGTATCTTTCCGATGGCATCTTGCCTCCGGATAAATCACTAGCAAGAAAAATGAAGCACAAGGCTCGTGGTTTTATCATACTAAGAGATGTTCTGTATAAAAAGTCTTACAGTTGCGATGTTGGGAGATGATGAGTCTCAAATAGTCCTCTCCGAATTACATGATGGTGAGGGATCAGCTCACTGCGGATTCAGGGCTCTAACAAGAAGAGTTTTATTGGCTGGCCATTACTGGCCATCTATAATGCAAGATGCTAAGGAGCTGGTGAGAAGGTGTGACCCATGCCAAAGATATAGCAATGAAATTCATGTCCCAATCACCCCTTTAGAGTCAATTTCTGAGCCTATACATTTTGCTCGATGGGGGTTGGATTTGGTGGGACCTCTTCCTATGGCGTCCGGAGGACGCAGGATGATAATTGTTGCTATTTATTATTTCTCGAAGTGGATCGAAACAGCCCCGTTGGCAGGAACAACATCAAAAGCCGTCATAAAATTCATTTTATCCAATATCTGTTGCAGATTTGGTGTTCCACAGAAGATAACAACAAACAATGGGCCACAGTTCGACAACAAGGAAATGGAGAGTTTTTGTGCCTATAGGGTTATACAGCATTGTTTCTCTTCACATTTCCACCCACAAGCAAACGGTCAAGTTGAAGTGGCTAACAGAACTATACTGTCCGGTTTGAAGAAAAATTTAGAAGGGGCTGCTGGAAAATGGCCTAGTTATTTACAAGAGGTTTTGTGGGCCTACCGAACTACTCCTGGGGCTGCAACACAAGAATCACCTTTTGCCTTGGTCTATGGGATGGATGCCATAGCTCCCATAGAGGCAACTCTCCCTTCCTTTCGACTTCACAATTTCTCCGAACACGCTAACGAAGTGGCCATCAGGGGTCAGCTTGACCTAATAGAGGAAAGACGAGTCAAGGCTCACCTTAGAGCTGCACACTATCAGGGTTTGATGAGAAGCAGGTTTGCTTCCAGAGTTAAAAGAAGAGATTTTCAGCCGGGGGACAAGGTGTTAAGGAAAGTCTTCTTACACACCAAAGAGAAGCTGCTCGGAAAATTAGCCCCAACTTGGAAAGGACCTTATATGGTCATTGAAAGGCTCAAACCTGGAACATACTGGCTAGAAGACAAGGATGGAAGGGTTTTGAATCACCCTTGGAATATTGAACATCTTCGGATGAACTTAGATTAAAGGCAATGTAAATATTTACTTGTTTAAAAATCCATGTAAATATTTGGGGGGATACTCTTTCCTACCCTGGTGGCGCGGGGAGGTTTTAATGAGGTGTCCGGGCTTTTTATAAAATTTAATGCCTTCTTAAAAATTCGAAGTGTTCTTACTTTGTTTCTCGTCACAACATTCGAATTGAATTAAAGGAATGATGACTACTTAAACATTTATCATCGGAGAATTTAAACACTCTCGCTTTAGAATATTTATGAAACAACTAAGGGCTGTTTAAATAGTAGCCACCAAAATTGAAACAAACTATGAAAGAATACAAGAGTTGTGCAAAATAAAGATATTCATTGAAATAACCCAAGTGCCTTGGCCTTCTAAGGACTTTAAAACTGTTAGACAAAACAAAAGATCTATCCGGTCAGATACCGGACACGATTACAAAAATGTCTTGGCCTTCCAAGGACTTTAGTTCAGATAACGTAAAAGGTAAAAAGATAATTCATAATCTAAGACTGAGCCTTTGAAGATGGCTCAGCCTCACTTGTCTTCTTCTTGGGATCGTCTTTCTCCTCATTTGGGCTCTCCCCGGTGTTCTCTTCCTCGTCAGAGGAGGAAGCACTAGAATAATCATGCAAGTCTCCATCAGTCATAGTGTGGAAGGGAAGGTCTTCGTACTCTACATGAAGCCACAAATCTCCCAGGTTCCTCTTCAAGAACTTCTCATGAAAGAGCAAGACCATGTCCGACCTCAATTTAGCATACATTTGCTCCTGAGTATCTATTACATTGTTGGCATGAGCATCGATCTTGGCCTAAATTTTGGCCTCTTGCTCCCTTAGCAGATCTGCTTTCTCCTCTGCAGCCTTGGACACTGAGTTCTCGAGCGCAATCTTGTCATTTGTCAAGTTATGGATGACTTGGTCCTTGGCCTTCGCCTCCTCTTTTGAAGAGGTGAGATCTTTCTCTAATCCGGATAGCTTTTACCGGAGGTCTTTGATGGTATCTTCTAAAGTGGCAACCTTTGTGGTCCACCCCTCTTGGATCTTCTTTAGCTCCTCGTTTTCTCCCTTCAAAACCTCAGCATTTTGGGTGGCAGTAAGGAGGTCGTTGGACAGTTTTTCCTTGTCAGAATTAAGGGAGGTGATTATCGCTGCCTGACCTTGTACTTGCTTCTCCAGGACCAACACTGGCTGAACGGTATTCAGAATAGAGTGGGTTATAGCATCTCTTTCACTTGAAACAGTGAAAGTTTTACCATTAAAGGTGACGGTGTTTGAAGTGCTCGGAGGGAGGTAAGGCCCAACAAAGTCATCTCTGGGAGGGTTTGCGAAATAGTCGCCAAGTCCATCAAGCCCTGTGATGTCGACACTGATGAGTCCGAATTCAGCATGCTCCCCGGAAGGGTAAATCAGTCTAAGTCTCTCCGAATACCGGACAGGCTACAAGGACATAAATCGGACAGATCATTTGGACCGAACAGATTACTTTGAACACTGTAAACTTAAGGTTGTTCGAACTATGACTAAAGTACTAAAAAACCTAAACACTTCCTGACTAAGCTACCTGCCCTCCTGCTTAGAACTCATGGGTCTTTAAACATGACCCGGGTCCATTAAACATGACCCGAAAGCCCATAAGGGCCCAAACATCATACTATAAATACTCAACCACCAGCATTAACTATGGGTAATGAGAATTAACTGCTACCAAGCTGCTTAATTATCTCTCCACCTTATACTCTCTACTCTAACCTTTAAACACCCAAACACCACCGTTAAACACCCATACACCACCTTGAAACTCCACTTGAAATTACTAGCCTACCCTCAGGCGATTATTATCCACACCAAATTAGTGACCATAGTGGGAGGCGACGGTGCCTGAATCAAGCATTCAAAACCAATCAAAGAAAGTCTGTCCGAATGAATCCGGACAATCCAGAAGTACCACTAGCTCTGCTCGAGGTGGTGGGAGAGAATGATGAGTACACTGTCGAAGAGCGTGACAGGTTGAGGGGTGAAATAGAAGCTCTGAGGGCTGAAAAGGCCAAGATGGGCGTGAAAGAGAAATCCAAAGCATCAGCTGCTCATCACACCGACAACCCCAGAGAGCCTGAGGCTTCGAAAACTCATGTGAGCACTAAAAAGACACGTGCCAGTTCTAAAAAGTCTCACCGGTCCAAGCCTGTGGAGAGCTCCGACTCAAGCTCAGAATCTTCAAGTAGCTCTTCGGAAAGTGAGGGAAATGAAAAATCCTTGTCCTCCAGCAGCGATGAGGGTCGAACCAGAAAAAAGCAAAAGCAGGTTAAGAAATATTCAAGAAAAAGAGACAGACATTGAAGGATGAAAAGGCATATTGGCAAGGGATCATCTCACCACCCGAGGTATACGGACAAGATGCTGATGGATCCCTTTGCTTTCCACGATGAACCAGGTATCTTTGCAACTTCCAATGAGGATACTGTGTTCAGCCGTGGGAGAAATTGGAGGCAGTCTCCACTGTCTTCTAAAATTCTGTCCGGGAACCTCCTCAAGAGGTTTGATAGCACTAAAATGGAGAAATACGATGGCAGTACTGATCCGGACAATCATCTGGAGCAATTCAAGAACTTCATGATGAACTTTGATGATGATGATAGACTACTTTGTAGGGCATTCTCCCAATCCTTCACGGGGAGTGCTCTGAAATGGTACAACAGCCTGCCTCAGGGTTGTATTAAAGATTTTGATACGTTTTGGGTGGCCTTTCGAAGGCAGTTTGTATGAAGTATGGAGCTGAAAGGCAATGGAGACACAATAATCCATTGTGCCCAGGAGCCAAATGAGTCCTTGAAAGAGTACATAAGTCGTTTCGTGAACACAAAGAATGGGTTGGCTGATTGCTTCGAACAGGTGGCAATAGTATCCCTAAGACAAGGTTTGAACCCAGGCAATCTGGCTGATTCGGTGACCAGAAAGAAGGCCATGACCTGGGGAGGATTGCTAAATCAAGTTGGCAAGCAAATAAACGTTGATGAAACGAAAAAGACCAGGGTGCACAGACAGGTGAGGTCCACCCCAGTGGCACCAACTCCAAATCAAAACCAGTCCGGGAACAAAGCAAGAGAAACCGGACAGGGGCATGGTAGGGCAAAAGCTCAGTCTCAGCCAGCTGCTCCTGCTCAAAGTCAATAATCCAGAAACAAAAGAGGGCCATGGGTCCAACCGGAGTGGTTCGCAGAACTCAAAGAAAGTGTGGCCACCATTTTCGATAAAACAAAAGATGAGGTGCACTACCGGAGACCAAAAACCTTGCAGTCTCCCAGAGAGCATCGTAACAACTCCTTTTGCCAATACCACAATGATATTGGCCATACCACTGATGATTGCATAGCGTTGAAGCAAGAGGTTCAAAACTTGATTGAAAGGGGAAAGTTGGGAGCATACGTTAAGAGAAGAGGAGGCAACAGGCCTGACAACACTCACCGGGTTGGTCCAAGTAATGCTGCCCCGGAGGGGGCCATGGTTATAGTTGAAAGGTTTGATGTGGAATCTGAATACTTGGATCCTGATCCAACACGAAACAGGGTGGGTGCTATAGAGGAGTGTTCTAGGTCGGTCTCCGGGCTCATTAAATTCTTCGAGTCACTAACAATTTTCGGAGGGGACACTATGACAGCTCCTACTGCTTCTTCAAGAAAGAGGCATGTTCATAATTTATCCTCCCAGCTAGAATGAGGCATGACATCTTATCAATCACCAAACTCATTCCCATTCATTGTCTTTGATGAGGATGATTTAAGAGACATTGCTGGCCCTCATAAGGATGTTGTTGTCATAGGAGCATCTATAGGGGGCAATGAAATAAGGCGAATTATGGTGGATACTGGAAGCTCTGCCAATATCCTTTTCCTGACCACTTACAAGAAAATGAAAAAATCCAGCTGTGATTCAAAAGTCGGACATGTCAATCGTGGGCTTCACGGGCAGCTCAGCCGATGTGATCGGAGAATTTGAAGAAGAGGTGTTATTGGGCAGGGGCCCTTTCAAGAAAATGGTTAGAATACTCTTTATCGTGGTGGATTGTCCCACTTGCTATAATGCTATACTAGGGAGATCTTTGCTCTCTAGGATGCATGCGGTGGCTTCAACAGTCCATCAGTGCTTAAAGTATGCTGTTCATGGACAGGTTGGGGTTGTCCGGAGCAGCCAAAAGATTGCAAGAGAATGCTATGCCACTGCCTTGGCTCCTCGAACGCTGGGGGCAGTCCGTATAAATGATCAATAGCAGTTTGAGGGCCTTTCTGGGGGTGAGGGTGAAATTGATGACCCCAGAGAGACCCCTGGAGTGTTGATTCCAATTGAAGAGGTTGAAACGCACTGCTTGGAAGAAGGCAAAAGTGTCAAGATATGGTCCAAGATACCACCAATGTTGAAAGAAGAGATGTTGAAATTCTTGAAAGACCATCAGCACGTTTTTGCTTGGTGCAATGCTGATGTTACTGGTGTTCCGTCAGAAGTGATATCCCATCACCTATCTGTCCGGAGAGATATGGCACCAGTGGTACAAAAGAGAAGATCTTTCTCAAAAGAAAAGGCTGATGTCATAGTGCAAGAGGTTGACAGACTCACAAAGATGGGGCATATTAAAGAATCTCAATACCCTTTTGTGGACTGCCAATCCTGTCCTGGTAAAAAAGAAGAATGGCAAATGGCGCATGTGCATTGACTTCACAGACCTCAATAGAGCTTGCCCAAAAGATTTGTATCCGGTCCCCCGGATAGACCAGTTAGTAGACTCTACTTCTGGGAATAAGCTGCTTTCCTTTATGGATGCCTTCTCCGGGTATAACCAGATTCAAGTAGATCCAAAAGACCAAGAGCATACCACGTTTGTCACTGATAGGGGTCTACATTGTTACAAGGTGATGCCATTTGGTTTAAAAAATGCTGGGGCTACTTATCAAAGGCTAGTCAACAAGGCATTTGCTGATCAAATTGGAAGAAATATGGAGGTATACATTGACGATATGATGGTAAAAAGTGTGGATGAGCAGTTGCACTTGTCCGATCTCCAAGAAACTTTTGCCAACTTGGAAAAAGTGAATTTAAAATTAAATCCTGAAAAGTGTGTGTTCGGAGTGCAGTCCGGGAAGTTCTTGGGATATATCATAAGTGAGCATGGGATACAGCCCGACCCGGACCAGCTCAATGCCCTATTCCAGATGGAGCCTCCTCGAAACATTAAAGAAGTACAGCAATTAACAGGGAGATTAGCTGCCTTGAACAAGTTCATCTCCAGGTCTTCGGACAGGTGTGCTCCATTCTTTCAAACTTTGAAGGGTACAAAAGGGTTCGAATGGACCCCACAGTGTGGTGAGGCATTCAATGAAATCAAGAAACATCTCTCCTCTCCCAAAACTTTGTTCAAACCAGTTAATGGTGAGACTCTCTTTGTGTATCTGGCCGTTTCAAGTTGTGCCATCAGTGCTGTGTTGGTAAGAGAGGTCGATGGGCATCCACACCCAGTGTACTACATCAGCAAAAGCTTGATTGATGCTGAGAGGCGTTACTTGAAACTCGAAAAACTGGCATTAGCTTTGGTGATAGCTGCAAGAAAGATGAGGCCTTATTTCCAGGCTCATCCTATCATCGTCCGGACATCTTTCCCTTTAAAGAATGTCCTTCAAAAAGCAGACATTTCAAGTAGAATGACGAAGTGGTCAGTAGAGTTGGGGGACTTCGACATAGACTTTGCTCCCCGGACAGCAGTAAAAGCCCAAGCTGTGGCTGATTTTCTGGTTGAATTCCACTCCGATAGGGATTCAGAGCAACCTACTGATTCAAAAGACAAGAAAGTGTGGATTTTCCGAACATACGAAGGGTCTAGCACCATGGGATGTGGTGCAAGAATATGTCTCACTTCTCCAAACGGGGACAACATGTACCAAGCTATTTGTTTTGCTTTCAGGGCATCTAATAACGAGTCCGAATACGAAGCAGCTATAGCTGGTTTAAAGTTGGCCTACATCTGTGGGGCTAAAAGGGTCAAGCTACTAAGTGACTCCCAGTTGCTTGTCCACCATGCCTTAGGCCAATCTGAGGCTAGAAAGGAGCAGTTGGTGAAGTATTTACTCCTCCTCAAGAATGAAGCGCTAAAGTTTAAAGCTGTTGTCTATGAGCACATTCCCCGGGCAGAAAATGAGCTAGCAGACTCATTAGCAACTATAGCATATACGGAGTCATACCCATGGATTCATGTGCTTGAGAGCCCTTCTATTCAACTTGGTAAGGGTAAAGAAGAGGAAATTTTTGAAATACAAGTGAAACAACCTCGAGACTGGAGGTTTCCTCTATTACAATATCTCTCCGATGGTGTTGTCCCTCCATATAAGTCACAAGCCAGAACATTGAAACACAAAGCTCGTGGTTTCATCATATTGAGAGAAGTGTTGTATAAAAAGTCCTACAGCAAACCTCTCCTGCGTTGTTTCGGAGATAATGAATCACAAGTAGTCCTCTCCGAGTTACATGATGGTGAGGGATCAGCCCATTGTGGATTCAGAGCTTTAACAAGAAGAGTGTTACTCTCCGGATACTATTGGCCATCAATCATGAAAGATGCTAAGGAGCTCGTGAGAAGGTGTGACCCATGCCAGAGGTACAGCAATGAAATTCATGTACCAGCCATTCCTTTGGAATCAATTTATGAGCCCATCCCTTTTGCTCGATGGGGGTTGGACTTGGTTAGGCCTCTCCCTGTGGCGTCCGGAGGGCGTAAAACTATAATTGTGGCCATTGACTACTTCTCAAAGTGGATAGAAGCAGCTCCCCTGGCAGGGACAACATCGAAAGCTGTCATAAAATTCATTCTGTCCAACATATGTTGCAGATTTGGTGTCCCACAGAAGATAACAATAGACAACGGGCCACAGTTTGACAACAGAGAAATGGAAAGCTTTTGTGCCTCAAGGGTATACAGCATTGTTTCTCTTCACCTTTCCACCCACAAGCCAATGGGCAAGTTGAAGTGGCTAATAGAACTATAATGTCCGGTTTAAAAAAGAATCTGGAAGGGGCTGCTGGGAAGTGGCCTAGTTATCTACAAGAAGTCTTGTGGGCCTACCGGACAACACCTGGGGCTGCAACACAAGAGTCTCCCTTTGCCTTGGTTTCTGGAATGGATGCAGTAGCCCCCATAGAGAAGACACTCCCTTCCTTTCGTGTTCACAACTTCTCCGGACACGCTAATGAGATGGCAATCAGAAATCAACTTGATTTGATAGAAGAAAGACGGGTTAAAGCTCATCTTAGAGTTGCGCACTATCAGGGCTTGATGAGAAGCAGATTTGCTTTTAAAGTCAAAAGAAGAGATTTCCAACCAGGGGACAAAGTATTAAGGAAGGTCTTCTTGCATACTAAGGAAAAGCTCTTCGGAAAGCTGGCCCCAACCTGGGAGGGTCCGTATACTGTAGTTGAAAGAATCAAGCCTGGGACTTATTGGTTGGAAGACAAAGATGGCAGGGTTTTAACTTACCCTTGGAATATTGAACACCTTCGAATGTACTTGGAATAACACTTGTGTAAATATTTACTTGTTTGAACTTCCATGTAAATATTTGGGGGCATACTCTTTCCTCCCTGGTGGCACGGGGAGGTTTTAATGAGGTGTCCGGGTGATTCAATAAAATTCGATGCCTTCTTCAAAATTTTCTAAGTATTTTCAAAGTTCTTATACTACCCGGACTGAAATATTTAAGGGCTATTTAAACTCTAGCCAGAGAATTTAAACACTCTCACAATGCAACAACTAAAAGCTACTTAAACTTTAGCTATCTAAACTAAAACAAACAATGAAAGAAGATGATGGTTGTGCGAAGTAGAAACATTCATTAAACAACTTAAAATTGCCTTGGCCTTCCAAGGACTTGTGGATAAGTTAGGGTACAGCATAAAAAAAAACCTGTCCGAACAAATACGGACACCATTACAAAAAGAGTGCCTTGGCCTTCCAAGGACTTTAGTTTGAATGAAAGATAAACAAAGTAAACCATGAATTAAGGTTGAGCCTTTGAAGATGGCTCACCCTGATCTGCTTTCTTACCCTTGATGTCGCTCCCCCCTTCGATTACCTTCTTTCCCTTGGGATCATTCTCCTTTTCGCCTGGGCTCTCTCCGGTTTTCTCTTCATTATCAGAAGAGGACTCACCGGAAAATACTTCGTCGACCATTGTGTAGAATGGAAGGTCATCATCGTCCACATAGAGCCATAAGTCCCCCAGGGTCCTCTTCGGGAATTTTTCATGAAAAAGGAGAACCATATCAGACTTCACCCTTTGAACCATTAGTTCTTCGCTTCTAATCATCTCCCTGGCATATGCATTAATCTTGGCCTTAATTGTGGCCTCTTGGTCCCTTAGCAAAGCAGCTTTCTCTTCAGCAGCCTGGGTCACTGCATTTTCCAGGGCGATCTTGTCAGTGGTCAGGTTGGTGATGATCTTCTCCTTTGCAGTGGTCTCTCCCCGTGAGACGGTGAGATCTTTCTCCATACCAGACAACTTATCCTGGAGATCTTTTATGGTTTGTTCTAGGGTGGCAACTTTTGTGTTGCTCTCATCATGATTCCTCTTCAGCTCCTCGTTTGCTTCCTTGAGCAAATCAGCATTGGTGGTAGCAGTGCGGAGGTCTTCGGACAGCTTATCCTTCTCAGACTTGAGGTCTTTGATGGTGTCTGCTTGACTCCAGAATTGTCTCTCCAGTGTAAGAACTGGCTGCACACTACTAAGCAGGGAATGGGCTATGATGTCCTTCTCACTAGAGACAACGAAAGTCTTACCGTTGAAGTTGACCGTATTTGAGCTGCTTGGAGGAACGTAAGGCCCTACAAATTCATCTCTGGGGAGGCCAAGGAAATACTCACCAAGCCCAGCTAGACCTGTGATGTCCATCCCATCGAGGTTGAGATCTCCCCCTTCTACCTCATCGATGTGAAACTCTCTTGGAATCTCTTCGGCTAGAGTTGGGTCAGAAGGGTCAGTGGGGAAGGTAGGCTCCGGATCCCGGAGAGCGAGCTCATCTCCTTGGGAAGTCTTTTTCTTCTTGGCTTCCCGGTCAGCGCTTTCACCTACTTGCTTGCGAGTTCTCTTGGGAGCCCTTGGAGGTTTTGGGAGGTCAACTTCCTGCCTTTCGGTCTCCTGCTCCACCACCTGCAAGAGGGCTGCATCAATTTGAACCTGGGCCGGCCCCTCTGGATCTGTTGGGGCATCCTTCTCAGCATCGCCCGCCACCTTTTTGCCTCTTCTTCTGCCCTTCATTTTGCTTGGGGCTTTAGCCTGGGCAGGCAGGTAGAGTGTCCCATCCAGTTCGTGGGACCTTCTCAGCACAGTGTCTTCATCGGGCTGGGTGGTGAGCTCCTCCCAAGTCAGGTCTCTCTGACCTGTGGTGTTCCACAAGTGAGACCTTGCTAGATTTCCAGGGGTGAAGGCCTTGTGGAATCGATTCTCCCAATTCTCTGCGGCCCAAGCATTGATTTTGCCACAGGTAGTCTGTCCGGCCTTCAGGTAGTCCCCGAACTCCTTTGGCAGCTCTGTTAGAACAAGAGAAAAACTGGTTAGTATAAACTTAACTTAAAGAAAAAAGAAATGAGAGAAACGGACAAAGACTCAAGGTAAGAAACTTACGGTCACTCCTCCACCTACTCCTGAGGAGGCTTGGGTTCTCTCCGGCCTTGATTTTCTTGCCGTTTTCCCAGGCGCCACTAACGAACAAGAATTTGCTCCTCCACTTGCTCTCCGATTCCAGGAGATCATCAACAGCCTTGAGATCGTTCCCCATGTTGAAATGGTAGAAGGGGAACTGGTGATGCTTGCAAAGGTTGGCTACTGCTGCGAACGCTTCCATAGGAAGAGGGATCCCAGACAATCTAGACGCCATGATACATGACATCAAAGTGAACCAGCCATTGGGGCTTAGCTGAGTTGGGCAAAGCTTGACCAGATGGAAATATCGTACGATCTCCGGGTCCAGTGGGAACCTGAGTCCCCAATTAAATAGCTCCGTAAAGAAGACTATTTCATTCCGTTTGCAGTCTATTGGGGTCTCCGGATCAATGGGGATCCTTATCTTAACGTTTTCGGGGATCCCCCATTTTGTGCGCATTCGACCCAGATCAGAGGTATGGATGAATGCATACTTGGTCTTCTGCAAGGCCAAGAGGTACTTAAGCTCGACTTTGTGGAAGCACGGCCCCGCTCTCCCCTCAAGGCACTCCGGCAGGTCCGGATGCCTCAAATAAAAAATTTCCTTGCCCTTTTTGATAACAACAGCAGTGGTATCAGCCTGTCCGGAGGACTCGGACTCAAAGGGGACCTCTTCAGTAGAGTCCTCCATTCTCTCCTCCATAATTGTTGGGGGAACTTCTGTGGAAGTGGTCCGGGGAGGATTGAAGCTTGGCATAGCCTGCCCTCCGGACTGTTGACTGCCTGTATTCTTCTGACTTCTCACCTCAAGTTGGGTTTCAGAGGCAGAAGACTCTCTAGGGGGTACTGGGCTGCTGGCCTCCGGACCGGACGGCCTCTCCCGGGGAGCTCTAATGGGCACTCCAGACCCAGAATCACTATTTTTTGCCCCCGATTTCGAGGGAGTATTCTTCGAGGTTAGTCCCTTAACTAACCGGCTTGGCCTCTTAATCGCTAGCTTCTCCGGAGAGTGGTCAGAATCAGACCCCATAGCTATAAACGGAGAGGGTTTCCTGACACTTGTAGCGGTAACTCCTGGTTCAACAGCAGGTATTGACTCCTGAACTGAGGAACCAGATACTATGGGTGAGAGGATGGATTGAAAGAGTTTTTTAGGCTTGGTACCTTTGGAGGAGGATGAGCGTCGATCAGATTCTACAACAGAGGTGGCTGGTCTCTCAACAGGTGATGATGGTAGCCCTGCTGCTATTCGCCTTTCCTTCTCGACCTTTTGCGCTTTCTCCAACTCCGAAAGGTTGAGCCAACCACCTTTGATCAATGCTGTTCTTGCTGTAAACATAAACAGCCAAGGAAATTTTTGTTCTAGAGAGAGAAAGCTCTGAATAAATTTGCAGAGTAAAATTTGAAAGAGATAGTAAAACAATGGAAAATGAATGTGGATTTATAGTAGATTTGAAAAAAGGAGTTGATTCCTAGGAGAATCTGAAAAGTTGGGCAATGATTAAAAGACGGCGCTGATGTCACTATTGGTAATTAAAGAGGTTACTTGTTAAAGAAGGTGGTGCGAAATTCGAGGTGAAAAAACGGTTGGAGTGGCCAATCAGAGAGTGACACGTGTCCCACTAACTCTGGCAAAAACCGTTTTGAATTCGTAAAGCTCAATCTGTCCGGGAATACCCACAGTTCTGTCCGAATTGAGAACCACTTCATACATCGGACTGTTTTTCAGTTCTTTGACAAAAATACTTGCTCAAACACCTAAAAAAGGGGCTCCTGATGAGTCCGAATTCAGCATGCTCCCCGGAAGGGTAAATCAGTCTAAGTCTCTCCGAATACCGGACAGGCTACAAGGACATAAATCGGACAGATCATTTGGACCGGACAGATTACTTTGAACACTGTAAACTTAAGGCTGTTCGAACTATGACTAAAGTACTAAAAAACCTAAACACTTCCTGATTAAGCTACCTGCCCTCCTGCTTAGAACTCATGGGTCTTTAAACATGACCCGGTTCCATTAAACATGACCTGAAAGCCCATAAGGGCCCAAACATCATACTATAAATACTCAACCACCAGCATTAACTATGGGTAATGAGAATTAACTGCTACCAAGCTGCTTAATTATCTCTCCACCTTATACTCTCTACTCTAACCTTTAAACACCCAAACACCACCGTTAAACACCCATACACCACCTTGAAACTCCACTTGAAATTACTAGCCTACCCTCAGGCGATTATTATCCACACCAGACACCATCAATGCTGAGGTCTCCTCCTCCAACCTCGTCAGTTCGAAAGTCACCAGGGATCTCCTCTGCTCTTGTTGGATCAGTAGGGTCAACAGGAGGGAGAGGCTCTAGAGGCCGGAGAGAAAGTTCATCACCCCTGGAAGTCTTTTTCTTTTTGGCCTCCCTCTCCATGTTTTCTGCTCCACGTTTTTTGTCTCTCTTGGGAACCCTTGGAGGTTTGGGAGACCCTACCTCTTCCCTAACACTCTCCTGCTCCACCACTTCTAGGAGAGCAGCATCGATCTGGCTTGGGGCTGGCCCCTCTGGGTTTGTTGGAGCAGCCTCCTCCACCTCGGCAGGGTTAGCCTCACCTGCAGCCTTCTTGCCCTTCCCTTTCTTGTCTTTCATTTTACTTGGGGCCTTGGATAGACCTGGCAAGTATAGTGACCCATCCGGTTCGTGTGTTCTCTTGAGGACTACATCCGGAGGGGGTGGAGGGGTGAGTTCTTCCCAGGTCAAGTCCCTCCGGCCAATAGTGTTCCAGAGGTGAGACCTTGCAAGATTTCCTCCGGTAAAGGCGTCATGGAAACGGTTCCCCCACTTTTCAGTAACCCAAGTGTTGATCTTGGTACAAGTGGTATGCCCGACCTTTAAATAGTCATTGAAGTCTTTGGGCAGCTCTGTCAAGAAAAAAGATAAGACTAGTCAGTTTAAACAAATTCGATAAAAGTAAAAATAAGAATGTAAGGTGGGATCCTTACGATCACTTCTCCATCTGCTGGTAAGGAGACTCGGGTTGACTCCAGCTTTGATTTTTCTCCCATTATCCCAAGCGTCGCTTACGAACAAGAACTGAGTCCTCCAGTTTCTCTCTGACTCAAGCAGGTCATCCACTGCTTTATAGGTATCACCCATGTTGAAGTGATAAGAGGGGATATGAGGGTTTCTATAGAGACCGGCCACAACAGCGAATTCCTCCATCGGGAGAGGAATTCCGGAGAGCCTGGAGGCTATGATGCAGGCCATGAGAGTATACCAGGCGTTAGGGCTCAGCTGGCTTGGACAAAGCTTGATGAGATGGAGGTACCTAACTATCTCCGGATCCAAGGGAAACCTTAGCCCCCAGTTAAAGAGCTTAGTAAAGATGACTACTTCACTAAGTTTGCAGTCCATTGGGGTTTCAGGGTCTATTGGGATCTTTATTTTCACATTCTTCGGAATCCCCCACTTCGTTTGCATCCGACCCAGTTTGGCTGTGTGGATAAAGGCATAATTAATTTTTTGCAAGGCAAGTAAATATTTGACATTGACCTTGTGGAAACAAGGTCTAACTTTTCTTTTTAGGACCTCTAGCAGATCTGGATGCCTGAGGCATAGTTTTTCTTTGCCTTTGTCCTTCTTGGCAGCAGCAGCATCACTGGTTTGTCCGGAGGGCTCAGACTCGAATGGAGCCTCTTCAATAGAGTCCTCCATTACTTCCTCCATTACCAAGGAGGGATTCTCAGTTGTTTTGGGGAGAGGGGAGTTTGAAGTTGGTTCAGTCATGCCTCCGGACTGTTGGGCCTCAATGCTCTCTTGGAGTCTGGCCTCCGGCTGGGGCTCAGGTGAGGTGGTTTCTCTTCGAAGGCTTGAGCTAGTGGCCTCCGGTCTGGACATCCTGTCCTTGGGTACTTTTATGGGTGCCTCTGACCCTGTATTGCTGTCTTTGGCCCCTGATTTTAAAGGGGTGCCTTTGGAAGCCTGCCCTTTAACCAGCCAGACTCTTCTTCAATCGACCAATTTGTTAGGAGAGGTATCTGCATCTGACCCCATGGCTATAAATGGGGAAGTTTTTTTGAAGCTAGTGACTGCTAACCCTGGTTCGACAGTGGGTTCTGATTCTTGAACCAATGAACTTGAGACGATAGGAGAAAGATTGGTTTGGAACAATCTCCTCGGTTTGACACTTTTTGTTGAGGAGGAACCCTGGTCAGGCTCTGTGTTTGAGGTTACTGGTTTGTCGATGGGGGAGGTAGGTAGGCCTGCTGCAATGCGCTTTTCCCTTTCAACTTTTTGTGCCTTTTCTAGTTCTGATAGATTGAGCCACCCGCCTCTGATTAAAGCGTTCCTAGCCGTGAACATAAACAACCAAAATGAAGAACTTGTGTTTTAGAGAGAAAGCTCTGAAAATTAGCAAAGTGAATATGAAGATGATGGTAAAACAGTGGAAAAGTGTTTAATTTATAGTAAACCCCAAAAGGTGCTTTGATTCATAGGAGAATTCGAAAGGATTTGCAATGATTAAGAAACAGCGCTGATGTCACCTTCATCTAATGAAGAGGTTGCTTTTCAGAGAAGGTGGGAGCGAAATTCAAGGTGAAAAACGGCTGAAATAACGAACCAGAGAGAGACACGTGTCCCACGAACTCTGGCAAAAAATCGTTTAAATTCAAAGAACTTTTTTCAGTCCGGATAAAACTATAACACAATTTGAAGGACCTGTCCGGATGTGACTATCACTAGTAACAGACTGTTTTTAGGTCTTTCCAAAGGTTTTTGAACACCACCTAAAAAAGGGGTTACTGATGAGTCCGGATTCCGTCACCACTTCGGACAGGGTCAGCTCGGATAATGTCTACCAAATCGGGCAGGGGCAGTTCGGACACCATCATCCATTGGACTGTTCGAACAGAACTAAAGTATTTAAAACATAATCACTTCTTGACTAAGCAGTCTGCTCTCCTACTTAGAACTTATGGGTCCTTAAACTCGACCCGGGTCCATTAAACACGACTCGAAAGCCCATAAGGCCCAAATATAAGGGTATAAATACCCAACCACCAACATTAAATGAGGGTAATGAAAATAAAATACAACCAGGCTGCTTAATTCTCCCTCTACTTCCTACTTAAACATTAAATACTCACAAACTTCCACAAAACTCTAAACAAAAATTACAAACTTACCCTCAGACAAAAATAAACCACACCATACCTTAGGTTAGTCCTAATACAAACATATTATATCGAGGTCGTACCACTATGACCACCCTCGAATAGATCACCTAAAATCGTGAAAAGATAGTGCTACCAATTCTCCAAAATCAAAGGATCCTACAGTAATTTATGGGTATATGTTTTCCCCTATGTCTTGGCTGCGGTAGGACGTATGTGACATAACATCACCTGAATATGGCCTATCTAACGATTCAAGTGATCAGGATAGTAAAATATTACTATACTGAAAGACTTTAGAGTATGCAGAATCCAACTGATCTGTTCAAACTCCCGCACATCTTGTAAAAAACATGCAGAAGGAATGTACCATAAAGGACATTAAACATTTAGTATTTATTGAAGTTAATGAAAGTAAGTATGAATTAATAAAACATAATGAAACTTACGTTGGATATGGTAGACATAGATAGGGTGTGTTTGATATCTGCTCGAATAATCTGAGAGGAACTAAATTTTTATGGAACGTAGCAGCAGATAAAGTAAATGTGATGTACGAAGAAGCACCGAAAGGCCTAAAATGATAAAAAACATTATGCCTCGAGCAACCAGTAAACATATATATACCACTAGTGGCACGCATAGAACTATGGCCAAGCGTGTGGTAAAGCTTTGCCAAAACCAATTGATCCCAATTATACCTATTCATCGACTAGTAATAGTTTATGAACTATAGGTAATCAAGTGAAGTCACATATTAGTTTTGTTGGCGTATATAGTAGCTCATAAAATGTAAAGTATACACGCTCGGTTAACATAATCACGCATGGCATTAGTGTCCCTACTATCATCATGTCACCCATGTGAAAATGTATCATGCAACCAATGCAAGGTTAAACTAATTATGTTCCTTAGGCTGCTACCTATGTCAGATAACAGAATACCTAATATCTTACCACACGTCCTCAACTTATTCATCTCATCAGTAAAAAAACTTCGAAAGAATTACCTCTTGAAAGCCGGTAACAAAATGGACGTAGTCGAGAGTGATGGTCATCTCGCCAAAGGAGAAGTGGAATGAAGATGTCTCATCATGTCAACACTCGATAAAAACCTCAATCAAGTGTATGTTGGTATGCCAATGTGATATAACGTCGATGAACGGTTAGATAATAGTCCCCATGGCCCTCCAACGTACTCTAGTTTGATTACGACTCAAGTCCTGCTTATGGAGACTATCATACGTTGAGAAGCACGTAGGTTTCCTCTCTAATACAAAAATGTAATGAACAAAATAAATTGTGAATAATAAAGTTATAAATTAAAATTAAGATGATACTAAAGCACTAAAGTTGTAAAGAAATTTACATCATCGTGAAATACGTTGTACGCCTTGTGTAAGGCGTAATTTGGATACGATCAAGGGATGTGGGTCATGGTTCGCTCAAAGTCATCTTCATTTGCTAGCTGCAAACACGACCCAACAACACTGCTGCCAACCGCCACCCACCTCGCATGATGACTCGTATCATCAACTGCATCACCACGACGCATACGTTGTCTAGTATGTGATCCCGGCTCGGTAGAGACCACATGTCGTACCTCCGGGGAAAAAAGGGACGAATGCCGACCTCGTTGTCTACTCAATCATCTTTGTAAGCGTAGAACAAATCACCAACCCAATGAACAAATTATTTAATGAAAAAACGTATAACACCAAAGAATTCACATAAATTATTTGATTTTTTTCTCAAAATTTTGCATGAAAAATAGGTTTCTGGGTTGGTCTGTCGCATAAATGCTTGCGAATGAACATTATTTTTGTCGCGGGACATGCGCGAAAGCATATGAGCTGGTCGTGCGTGTCGTGCGTGAACACAAACCCAAAGTTCTCCAAACTATAAACCCTAGAAATCTAAATCATGCACATTCAATTAAAATTACACGTTAAACATAAATGTTCGGCGCACAAACAATAATAACCTACCAAATCAACAAAACATTAAACCCTAGGAATATCGAATTTAAAAAAAAATAGAATTTCAAACCTAAATGTCTACCAAACTAAACAATAAAATCATATTAAAACTACACAATTAAGCTTGTATAACATACCTTAACGTTGTTATGATCAGACTAAAAAAACTAGGTATTAGATATTTGAGTTGTTAAAGAAGTTTTGAGATGAATGATAATTTTTTTGTGAGAGATCTAACAATTTTTACTTATAAATTGCTTTTCTAAAAAAATCAATTGAGATAAAAATTGGCGAGAAATCTAACAAAATTGTCTGAGATCCACATGCATGAGATCCAACAAAAACAAACAGACCAAAATATAGCAAATCTATTTATTCTTACCGCAAAAAAAAAATAGCGTTGAGATAATACACTTTTAGAAATACATCATCTCTATACAAAGATATATAAATATAAAAAACATAATTGATAATATTATGTAAATACGGTTTTTTTAATATTTATATTTTTTATGAAGTTTTAATATTTATACATAATTGATAATTGATGTTGATGATTATATTTTTAAATAAATATAATTTATTTTCTGTTTAATGGTACAAAATCCTTTACAGTAGTATAATTTTTTAAGCTTATGCTAGATTATAAAAATTATTTTTAGAATTCATATTGAACTATAGTTTTTTTTTATTTATAAAATATTTTATTAACAATAACACATATTTTAATTACATAGATTTAAAAGTACAACACAAATAAATAAAAAAGCCTAGATTATGCATGAAAAAAATCAAACAAAATATTGTTTTTTATTCCGTAAAATGATTGGTATTCATTATTTGCATACTTTTGATATATTAATAATTAAATAACGATTTACGAGAGAGTTAGCAAAAGAATATTAAATTATATAGTCAAGTTAGATATATATCTGTGTCGTCTGCTTCTCCGCCACAGTTTACCTCTTGCTTAAAGCTTTCACCATGCCTGACGCTGATCAATACTCTACAGAATTTTCCGTTCTCAATCAAACCAACAACTTGAAGAAAAGATCAGAGTCAACTCCACACATCTCCTTCGCATCTAACCAAGACATTATCTAAGGTGGTTCATAATCATAATCTAAACCCCAAGGCTGATCTGTTCAAACCCACATCCATCAAGCACTTGTCATCACACATCTCAATCCAATTCAACAAAAGATACTAAATACACTCTAGAAAACAGCCGCAAATTCACCCTCATCGGCAAGTTTACGCAAGGAATACCTAAAAGACAGACACTTAACAACTTCTTAAACCTTCGAAAATTTGTTGGAGAAGTTAACGTATGGAGCTGGGACTCCAGACACCTTTTAATTGAGTTTGACACCAAAGACGATATGTGTAAGCTTTGGTCAAGAACCCTATGGATTGTGGGTGAAAAAATCATGTGATTGATTAAATGGTAACGTAACTGTAATCCTAAATATGAAAATCCAATTGTTCCCACTTAGATTCGTATATAAAAGGTCCCTGAATACATGTTTAAGGAAGAGATCATATCCTTGATTGTATAAACTATAGGCCCTTCTTTAAAGTGTTGGATACCCACGAAAAACAGGGCTCTGTTTAATGCCTGTTACGTGCTTATCGAATTAGACATTACCCAGAAACTCCAACATGAAATTTGGGTTGGTTTTGGAGTCAACGAGGGGTGCTAGCTCCATGTTAGCTACAAGGACATCCCATCCTACTGCTCACAATGCTATCACAGCGGTCACACTTTCTCTCAATGCAGAATGAACCTCCCAAGAAATCAAGAAGACTTTTCAACAACAAATCAAGAAACGTATCAGCCTACTGCTAAGCTGCCCACGCCCAAACTGAACTCTATGATTATCAAACCAACTCATCATCAGAAAGATCACAGTTCTGACCTTATAACTATTGATCCAAATCATTGTGTTATTAACCATTGCAATCAACTTCCTAATCAAACCAAAGCTACTATCCATGAGGCAGACAAAATCACTAATGGTAGTGAAATAATAGAAGTCATTAGAGACTTTGAGGAGGACTCCAGAATAGCCAAAGATATAGATAAAGAACATGAAGGCCAGGGAACTTACACCCTAAATCAATAAAACTTTGGAATCTTACCTCCTTCTCCAATCCTGAAAAGAAAAGAAGCAGACCAAAACTTTCAGACTCTTCTCAATAAAAAGCTTAAAGCAGCTAGATTTAAAAGTAAACATGAAAAAGAAATCTACAAGCCTTTATTTGGGATCAAGAACAGCAAATCCCCTCCTGATAATGATACATCCTTAATTGGAACATTCACGGTATTGCTAATAAAGCCTCTAAGGCTCAAAAACATCATCCTAAAAAACAAAGTCAGCATTATCTCCATTCAAGAATCCATGGTGTCTTGTGATCATATTGATTTCTTTGCCTCCAAGCTTGGTTTTCAACACTACTTTTCGAATTGTAACAGAATAATTTGGATGCTTTGGAAATATTGGTTTACCTTCAACATTACTGTGGATCACCCCCAACTTATCCACGCTGAGATCATCTGTTCTATTCAGAACAAAGTTTTTTCTTTCTCTGTTGTTTATGCCAGCTGCGAAAGACTCCAAAGGGAGGCTCTTTGGGAAAACCTTTGCAATATTTCCTCTCATGCTAAATAATGGATTGATCTTGGTGATTTCAACACCATCTCCAATTCTTCTCAGAAAAAAGGTTGCCTCAATTTCTGCTCCAACAGCTCTACTAATTTTAATGGAGCTCTCAGGACTTGCAGACTTGAAGATGCAGGCTTTTCTGGAAACAAATTCACTTGGTCCAACAAGATCAAATGTAAGTGTTTGGATCGTGTCCTCTACAACACTGACTGGACTGACTATTTCAACAAAACTATTGTCAAGCATTTGCCCAGAACTTGCTCGGATCATATGCCATTACTTATCTTTGTTTCAAATGATACAACTAAATTAAAATCCAACTTTAAAATTTTAAATATGTGGTGCTTACATGAGGATTTCTTACATTTCGTTTCTACTAATTGGTCAGGTGATATACAAGATCCTCCTCTCCACAAATTTTGGAACAAATTGAAAAGATTGAAGGTGGCGCTTAAAGACTTGAACACCTCTGTTTTTGGCAACATCTTCAATAGAATTGAAGCTGTTGAAAAAAGATGTTACCATTATGGAGGAGATTCTCATGAACAATTACAATGAAGCCAATAAAGCTAACTGGTCCAAAGCTAATGCTATTCTCCACCAAACTCTGGCTCAATAAGAGACTTTTTGGTAGCAAAAATCCTTTGTCAGATGGATAAAAATAGAGATCACAATGCCAGAACTTACCATGCTTATGTTAGGAAAAGAGTGAACTGCAGAATTAAGGATATCAATGATGAATCTTTTATCAACCAGTCTGTTGAATCCTATTTCTAGAAGATTCTCACAAATAATCCTTACCATGATCTTAACTCTGAATTAAACAGCCTTAATAGTTAGTTGTTCAATGATATCCCCGAAATCGTTTCAGATGAAGAAAATCTCAATCTAACCAAGCTACCCAGTGAAGAAGAAACTATGCTTGCTATAAAGATCCGCAATCAAACAAGTGCGCCTGACATGAATGGCTTCAATGTTATATTCTACACCAAATGTTAGAGCATTATCAAGTCCGATCTTCTTGAAGCCATCACATTCTTCTTCAATGGCTACCCTCTCCCCCAAGGAGTGTTAGCCACATGTTTAGTCCTTATTCCCAAAACCAATAATTTCCCTCTGCTGGAAGTAGTTCATACCTATTAGCATGCGTTCCTTGTTCAATAGAATCATCTCTATAGTCATCAGCAATAGGCTTGCCCCTCTGCGCCCCAAGATTATATCTGAAAACCAGGGTGCTTACGTGACTAACAGGTCTATTCATGATAATGTTATACTCACTACTGAACTGATCTATGACCTCAGTAAGAAAACTAAAGATGGTAATATCAGCATCAAAGTTGATATGGCCAAAATGTTCGACAAAATTTCTCATAGTTTCTTTGAGAAATTTCTTCTGACCTTTGGATTCAATTTAACCTTTATTAACCTCATCAATAGCATTGTTAGGCATGTCAAAAACTATGTTCTTATCAATGGTCAAACAGTGGGTTATTTTAAAACCAGTAGAGGTCTCAGACAAGGAGACTCTCTGTCTCCTTGTCTCTTCATTATAGCTGAAGAAGTCATTCTTCGTGGTTTAAACCTTCTTTTCAATGACAATAAGCATCTTCATTATAAATATAGAAGCCCTATTTGCATTCCATCTCTTGCATATGCTGATGACCTTTTGATATTCACTAACGAATCTAATTCTGTTATTGCCACCTTAAGTAAATTCTTGCAGGACTACCAGGAGGCCTATGGTCAGATGATCAATAAAGAGAAGACTATCATTAGTGCATCCACCAAGTTTCCCTCCCTTAAGATTGAAGCTATCTCTTTTACCACTGGTTACAAATGTGATCACCTTCCCTTCACTTACCTGGGTGTTAACATCAACAATAATAATTGGAACAAGAATTTTGATAATTTGATTGATAAAATCAAAGGTAAAATTAATGATTGGGAGGGAAAAAATATTTTCTTTGCTGGGAGACTAAATCTCATCAACACTGTCCTCATGCCTCTCCCCAGTTATTAGATTCAAAGCCTTACTCTCCCTATCAGCATCATCGGCATGATTAACAAGCTCTTCAATAGCTTTCTTTGGGGCACTTCCCTTGACCATTCTTCAATTTATTGGTGCTCATGGAAGAAGGTCAGGAAACCTTTCATTGAAGACGGCCTCAATGTCAGAAACTTAAAGGATCTTCAAGACATTGTTTTTTACAACTTGTGGATCAACTTCAGGAAAAACTCCACCTTATGGACTAGATATATTAATAGCATCTACTGCCATAATTCTCACCCTCTTTTAGTACCCTTAACAAGAAAAAAGGATCCAAAGTTTGTCATAGGTTGATCTCTATTAAAGACAGAGCTCAGCCTCTTATTAAATGGAAGATTGACAGAGGCAATGTCAACTCATGGATTGATTCTTGGCTAAGAGAGACCTCTCTCATTAAGCTTGACATCACCTCTGATATCACCACCACTCTTTCTGAGAAAGTTCACAACTATTGGTCCCCTCATGGTTGGAATGAGCCTAAGCTAATCACCATCCTCTCCCCTAACGACCTTTCTGCCATCAAGAATGTTTCTATTAATGCTAACAGTGATGATAGTGTCTCGTGGAATATTTCCAAAGATGGAAAATTTACTACTAAAGCCACTTGGAACTTCCTCAGACCTAAGCACTCTCATTCCAAGCTAATGGAAAATTATGGAACAACATCACTCCCACCAAATGCTCGTTTCTTGCCTAGAGAATTCTTAAAAGCTTTATCCCCTCTGATGACATCCTGCAAAAGAGACATCTCAATCTCGCATCTAAATGCCAAGCTTGCCCTAATCAAGAATCTACTACTCACATTTTTGTTAACTGCAAGTTCGCCCGGAGTATTTGGAACTACTTTTCAACCATTTAAAGATCCCTGTGGACGTTATATGACTACCTCTCATCTTTTAAGGACCTGGTTGTGGACTTCTGCTGCTGATACCCACATCTTCTCAGTCATCCCTCAAATTATCTGTTGGGTCATCTGGAGCTCGAAAAACAACGCTAAGATTAAATCTGAAACCATCAACCACATCTCAGCCATTACTATGTTAAGTACATTCTTGCTGGCCTTGACAATGCCAATTCCTTCTCTCGAAAGCATTGGTGTCCCTTCAACTTTGCTGCATTTGATCTTGGCTGCTTTAACAGTGCTTCCTTCACCAAAGCCTTCATCCCTTCTCTTTTGGACTCCTCCAAAATCCAATAGAATCAAGCTTAACACTGACGGCTCCTCTTTACCTTGTGGAGATGCCAGTGGTGGTATCATTATCAGGAGCAGTGATGGCTCTTTAATTTCAGCTTTTGGTTTTCCTTATGTCAAACTATCCCCTCTCTTCGCTGAATCCAGAGCCCTCCTCGATGGCCTTCTCATCTGCCACAATAACAATTACATTAATGTCGACATTGAAGTTTGATTCTGAAGTTGTAGTTAACCTTGTTGCTTATGGTTCTTCTTTGTATCCCATTAGCAAAATCATCTCCTGTTGTCGCAGCCTGCTCAAACCTTCTATAGTCATCAAGCACATCAATAGAGCCCAAAACAACGCCGTCGATCGGCTGGCCAAGTGGACTCTTAAGTGGAAGATGAAGCTTCACTTTGACTCTGTTCTTGCCTACCTCAAATCAATCATTCTCTTAGAACAGCAGAGAATATGCGCTCTCTCAAGCTCTTCAAGCCATCTCTCCTGCTTGAAGCCTCTGAAGTTGCCCCATCTTCTTGTGTCTGAAGTTGCTTTATCCTCTTGCTGTTCTATTTTTTCTGAGATTAAAGTTGTTTCTCTTGTCGAGATTTGAAGCCATAACCCCTTTCGATGCTGTCTAATTTCCTCTCTGTTTTTCATTTTGGAAGGAATATGATACATTTGACTTATTTGGTTAGACACTCCTTTTTTTTTAATTCGTAAACCCCCATTGTATCAAGCTTATCCTATTTACAAGAATTATCAATACATGTCTCTTTGATAAAATAAAAATAAAAATGTTAGATCTATATCTGTTAACCCAACCTATCAACGGGCTTACATGTAAGCCCACTTATCGAGCTGATATTGCCTTTATTTCAAAATTACCGGCGCGGTGTTTCTCTTCCCTCAGGCTGCCTCACTCTTTCTGCACTAAAACTCATGTTCCGACCACCATTGTCGCTCTAAATTGAATCTTCGATGACTTCCAAAGAGTTTTGCAGGAATGAGCTTCGTGCCGCAATTCGTCAACTCAGCGATCGTTGTCTTCACTCTGCCGCCAAATGGTACTTTTCGATAAACCCTAATTTGATACCCTGCTCGTTCTTCGTGTTCTAGATTGTTGAATCCAGATCTCGAGTCTTAGGTTAAATTCTGCTTGATGTTTATGTTTCTATATTATAATCATTTCTCCGAATCGTAGGTTTTTTGTTTTGGGGTTTTGGAGGTTTTTAAGTTAAGTTATGTCTCAGAGGAAGCCATTGCTAGTGATTATTACTCTAGTGTATAGTTCTTACTACCCCACTATAATGCACAAAGATGTTACCATATTGGATCGTGATTAGTACTCTAGTGTATGGTTCGTACAACCTCACTATAGTTTGTTACTACATATAATTGTGATGTGTTATTTCTATACACAGGGCTGCAGAACAGCTCGTCGGAATTGAGCAAGATCTATCTAATGTTACACCTTCTAACACCCGATTCCAACGAGGGAGCTCGAGTATCCGAAGAAGGTATCGAACAAATGAAAATATTATGACACCATCGCCAGCTCCCGGCATGTCCTACATGTCCACCCCAGTAATGGAGGAAGACGAGGTGGTTGATGGTGACTTCTACCTTTTGGCAAAGTCTTACTTCGATTGTCGAGAATACCGTAGGGCCGCTCATGTGCTACGCGATCAAAATGGAAAAAAATCTGTTTTCCTCCGTTCCTATGCCCTTTATCTGGTATGTTATGCCTTCACATCCCTATCTCATGGCCATGTTTCTGTTTCAGTTAGTTATTCTTCATATTTTAGTGATACTGTGTTTTGGAAACCTTCTTGTTATGAGATATCCATTTTCCGTAATTGCCATGCAATTTAGAAAACATTTGTGATGTCTTTGTGCTATGAGTGCGATATCATATGTAGCAATTAGCATATCCACCTAAAGTTATTACTGGATAGTATTCTTTTCTTAAACTGAATAAATAGTAGTGGAGAAATCAGATACAAGTTAAGAGTAAACAGATTGTTCATAGGAAATGTGAGGTATCATAGTCATACTTGTTTTACAAAAACATAAAATTTGTAAATGGATTTTTGTTTTAACCATCTCTCATGTTCAATTTATCTACTTGAGTAGTATGTTTTGGTTTTAAAATAAGTAATCTTATTATTTAACTGTCACTTGAAGGCTGGAGAAAAGCGGAAAGAAGAAGAGATTATAGAACTTGAAGGGCCGTTGGGTAAAAGTCATCCTGTAAATTCCGAACTGGTCTCTTTAGAGAGGGACTTATCTTCGCTCCGGAAAAATGGAAGCATTGATTCCTTCGGTTTATACTTGTACGGTCTAGTGCTTAAGGCCAAAGGTAATGAGAATCTGGCCCGAACCATTCTCACCGAGTCTGTGAATAGTTACCCGTGGAACTGGAACGCCTGGTCTGAGTTACAATCTTTGTGCTTATCAATCGAAACCCTAAATAGTCTTAACCTAAATAACCATTGGATGAAGGATTTCTTCTTAGCTAACGCTTATCATGAACTTAGGATGCATCATGAATCCTTAGCAAAATACGAAGCTTTACTATCCACATTTGCTTTTAGCAACTACATACAAGCGCAGATTGCGAAATCCCAGTACAGTCTTAGGGATTTTGACCAAGTTGAAGTTATATTCGAGGATCTTTTACGAACCGATCCTTATCGAGTAGAAGATATGGACATGTATTCCAATGTACTTTACGCAAAGGAATCTTTCTCTTCGTTAAGTTACCTAGCACATAGGATATTCTTGACTGATAAGTACAAGCCAGAGTCGTGTTGCATTATCGGTAATTACTATAGTTTAAAGGGTCAGCATGAAAAAGCAGTTATGTATTTCCGTAGAGCACTTAAGCTGAATAGAAAGTACTTGTCTGCTTGGACACTTATGGGCCATGAATATGTTGAGATGAAAAACACGCCAGCTGCTATAGATGCCTACCGTAGGGCTGTGGATATAGATCCATGTGATTATCGGGCATGGTATGGTTTAGGACAGGCTTATGAAATGATGGGTATGCCGTTTTATGCACTTCATTATTTTAAAAAGTCTGTGTTTTTCCAGCCGCATGATTCTCGATTGTGGATTGCTATGGCTCAATGTTATCAAACTGAACAGCTTAACATGCTTGAGGAGGCGATAACGTGTTATAGAAAGGCAGCAAACTGTAACGATAGCGAAGCAATTGCTTTAAACCAGTTGGCGAAGCTGCATCAGAAACTCGGCCGTAATGAAGAGGCGGCATTTTATTACGAGAAGGATTTGGAAAGGATGGAAGCTGAGGAGAGAGAAGGACAAAATCTGCTCGAAGCTTTGGTTTTTCTTGCTTCTCACTGTAGAAGTCAAAAGAGATTTCAAGAAGCCGAGGTGTACTGTACCCGTCTACTAGATTATAACGGTCCGGTGAGTGCATTTGCTTTGTTTTTTTTTCAATAAAACATGCTTCAGGTTGTTGCTCACTTACTGAGAAATCCTTGTTGCTCGCTTATGTTTATGTACATAATTACAGGAGAAAGAAAAGGCAAAGAGTTTACTTAGAGGAATTAGAATGGCACAAGGTTCTCCTTCGTTGGATGATCATTTTCCTCCGTAATGTTTTGAAGTCTTCTACTCCAAGCTCTACATTTGTGAAGTGAGATGAGAATGTTTCATAAAAACTTTGTTGAATATATCATAAGTAGATTGTTAGACTGTCTCTTGGACATAATGTTCAAATTTTCTATACATGAGATATTCTATTGAACATGACCATGATTCGTTTCATATATTTGTAAATCTAAATTACTAATTTTGTTAGTTATTTTTTTACAAATCTTTGAAAATTTGGGATGAAACGGATATTTTTTGTGTTGCGTCACTAATATAAATTGAAGCGATTTTAAATTAAAATTACTGAGCGTTTTAATATCTTATTGAAAATAAGAAATTTAAATATGGAATGAAATGAAATTTCATAAAATAAAGAACTTATAGTTTAGAATTGTTGTTAACTTATTCTTAGACATATCAAGAACCGAACGGATTCGGTTCGGTTCTTTATAAATATCCGTACGGTTTATTATCTTTGAATACTCACGATTCGGAATCGAGAACCGAATAGTAACTAACCGAATAGTACCTATAAAAAACCGAATAAACAATAATACTCTTGAATATCCATGGTTCACTCTTCGGTTCCAAACTATTCTTTTAGTTACAAAGTAATCATTTGGTTCTTTTCGGGTTCAAGTAACCATTTGGTTAGAAAATAATCATCTCGTTCTTTTCAGAATTCTTTCCAAAGTAACCATTTTGTTAGAAAGTAGCCATTTGGAACCGAAACCTGAATGTAACCGAACCAAACCGAGAATAACCGAACCGAACCGAATTTTAATCAGTTTCTAAATGGGTGCTAGTTTTAAAAAACCGAAAGAACCTAGAACCGAACCAAATTTTGATCGATTCCTAAATGGAGTACTAGTTCTTTAAACCAAACCGAATACCCATACCTATTTATTCCTGTTCATATGCTGTTCAATTTTTGTTTATTATCTATTACTGTAATATTTTTTTTATCGCTCAAAGTTACCTGTTTTCAAATTCAACTTCTGTTTTTATCTATCATATTCTACTGCTTTTTATTGTTGTTTCTATTAAGTCGGTTATAAAATTATAAAATTATAAAATTTACAATGATTTTGAAAATTATTTGTATATTATATATAAAATATTATAGTGAGCAATTGTTCTATCATTAAATAGATAATCTAATAGCATATTTCGAAGTCACCCAAAGTTATAATCTAGATTCCATCAATGTTAGATAGAATTTTTTTTATTCAATCTTCGTATCCTGTTTAGGATTCTGAAAGAATTTTTTATATAGTTAGATAAAAAAAACTATAGTATTCAATCCATATTTTCCGGTTCAAAATTCTGAAAGAGCTTTCCTGATACATTCGACGTTCTTTTTGTTATGCCATGAGATGAAGGTTCTAGAAGCTAAAGGTGGCTTGATTCAATGTAAGATTGTCCATCATAGAAGACATAATTGGTATTATGGATCTAAAAATCTGGAATCAGATTAGTTTTTTAAAATATCTATGGTCCTTAGTAAGTAAAAATAACAACTCAATTTGGTTTGGCTGGATTAATTCCGAAAAGATTAAAAATAAAAGCTTTTGGTCTTTGAATCTGGCTCATCTTTCACCCGGACTTGGAGGAAAATTTTATGTTTAAGGCTTTTGGCTAACAAAATGTACATGGTATCGATCGACAACGGAGAGACTAACTCCTTCTGGTACGATTCGTGACTTTTTCTTACCTCTATGGGAACCCATTACATGGAAAATATTATCCGTGATTCAAGGTTTGACAACAATCTCAAGGTATCATACATCATTCTAGATTAACTTTGGAACTAGCCAACCGTACTAAGACCAAAAGATGCTAGAAATCATCGCAGCATTCAAGATATTAATAACCTCATTCTCTCACGTCCTCCTTATGGTATAAACTAAAACGACGTCGACTATTGGACCGTTAAGAGTGGAAATGCAAACATCACAATAAAAAATGCCTACAACGTCATCCGGACGTCCACCCTGTGTATCGGAAGATTGGGTTGATATGACATAAGTACTATATACCACATCATTCCTCTATTCTTTTTCTTATCCATAAAAATTTATCAATCCGAGATAAACTTATAAATTTTGGACTAAACTCTCATTCAGAATGTTTGTTGTGCAATTTATGTCATAAATCCATCAATCATATCCTCTATAACTGCTGCTTCACTCAGGGTATATGGGTAGCTTTCAGTCAAAGATCATGTTCTCATTAAACGAAACTAATTGGCCTTCTTGGAGTAAAGGCGCATCGAACTGGCCTTCTTCTCACATCCATCATTTTTCATGTTCATGCTTTAGCGTGGTAATATACCACGTTTGGAGTGAGTGAGTGCATGAATCTTTGGATCCCCTCCTATCGTCTCATACGTGCTTTCACATGTATATTTTTTTACCTTCGATTCAGGTTCCTTGGAGCCAAGATTTTTTTTGTCAAGTTAATACTTACTTGTCTTTTTAATTTATCTTTGTTATATGAAATTATCAGCCCCTCTCATTGTGGTTGTCGCTGTAGACTGCTAGACGTGATGAATTACTTACTTACTTTTAGTAGTTTCATGTTACGACGACAACCCGCGATTTGTTTAGACATTTTTATGATGCTCGTACATTTTCTCTTGTGCTGTTTTTATCTCTTGTATCATGGCCCAATTTTGGTTCTACTTTTTACCATTGTATGTTTTAAAATATTGCATGATGATCTCCAAGGTGTGTCCTAAATACTTGTAAGAACAATTTTATTATTTATTTAAATTATTTTTCTACCAAAACCGTTATAATATATAGATACTATCATTTTTAATAAATATCAAAATAAAAATCTCAATTGTTGAATTTTAATTTAATAATTCATATTTCACCTAATAAGTTAAGTCTAAACATAATCATACTACACTCTTCATATATATATATATATATATAACGAGTGATATTCAGGTTTGACTAGGTCAGTGTGGATTTCATAAACAAAACCTCAAACAATGCTTTGTCAGTAGATATTTAGCTACGAGGACAAGTAAGCCAAGTTTTTCTAAAATTATGAAAAATAAGAAAATATGTGCATAGTCCCCTAATTGGAGGTTTTGGTATATTATTTAGTTACACAAAAATTTGTTATCAAAAAAATTATTCATAAACTAAAAGTTTAAAATATTTTATCTTTGACTTATTATATCCTTTAATCATATATATTAATTTTTTAGCCTAGATTTGGCTGAGATTGTCGTGTGTCACTAATTAACATTTCCTTTTATTTATTAACGTTTGACTAGTTTATATATGACCTTTTATTAGTAGCATTCTAGTCTTTGCGAATGGAGTGAGAAATGAGTATAACTTGATGTTTGATTGTCCATATAAAGCTGAATTGCTCATTTTGGGAATTGTCGTGATTATTGGTTTCTTGGTCTACAAAACTAGCTTAGTGAAACTCTTTTTTTTGTAAAAACCCAAAGAATTTGGTTAAAGTTGAACAATTGTAATATAGAGTTTAGTTGAATTGTCAGACTTTTGAATTTTAGATTGTTCGAGATTTTGAGGTTTCGTATAGTTGGGTAGTTAATCCTCTAAGTGTTTAGAATTTCGTTACTTAGATGTCCGAACTCATAGGATTCAATTTGAATGGATATCAGAGCCTTTTGTTAATTTTTCTTCATCATCATCGTTAAGATTACCTTCTTATTTTTTCTCTGTATCAACGTCCTTTTTTCCCATCATATGAAACTCCTCCTTTTTTCTTCTTCCTTTGCAGCAACATCTTCCTCGTGTTCTTCTTATTCCATATCAACCTCTTATTCTTGTCGGACTATCCACTAAATGTGTATTCTTTTTCATTTGTTAGATCATATTCTCCTTCTAAAACTTATCAAATTTTCAAATACTTATATAAATGATATATGCGAGACAGTATAATACATGATAGATCTAGAATATTACACTACATGATAGATGTGGGACAATATATTAGATGGTAGATGTTGGACTTTTTTATAATACAAAAAATTATGTGGGATAATATAATACACGATAGATACGATACAATGTATTACACGATGGATACGAGACATTATAATACACGATATATGTATGATAATGTTATGCATGATAGATGTTGGACAAGTAATACATGAAAGATGTGGGACAATGTAAGTGGCGGATCCAAGAATCAAAATAAGGGGGGCTAAACAAAATTTTATAAAATTTATTCTACAAGATTCCTTCGTCGTAAAATTGTTTCATTATCATTTTAAAATTATCATTTAAAAAAATGTTTCTCTTATTGTATACAACTACTTTAATATATTTTTAATATATTATTTATTACATATAAAAATAATGTTTAACAATAAATTTTAATAAATTTTAATATTTCTTAATATATTATCTTAAAATATATTTTAAAAATAAAATATAACAAAATCAAATTTATTATACAAAATATATTTTTGGAAATAGATGAAATAAAATCAAATTTGTTATCTATAAGATATATTTTAAAAATGAAAATATATATATCAATATATATTGTTTAACAAACACATGTGTAAGCATATTAAAAAATTAAATTAATTTTTTTATAAATGCAAATCATATTATATTGCTAATTAAAAAGTATTTTCAAAAATATAAATGAATATAATGAAAATTGTTGTCAATGTTATTTATTTAATTACAACCTCCACTTTTCTTAATTTATTTTATTAAAATCTTCATCTTCTTCATTTTCTCCATCTTATGTAATTTATTTAATTAAAATATTCATCATCTTTAATCTATCTAATTAAAATCTTCATTTTCTTTCTCGTTCTTCATTTTCTCTCTCTTTTTAAATTTATTTAATTTAAGTTTTTCCTTGATAAACAATTATCCATTAATTTTAAAATCAAAACAGTAATGTAGAACAATAGAAGAAGACAAAGATAAAGACAAAATCAAATTTGGGAGAGAAATATTAAACATATGAAATCAAAACAAATTATTGCAAAAACAAATTGAATGACAAAATAAGAACACTTACAGAATCAACCGAGTTTTATCTGTAGTTCTAATCTTGAAGATAGTGAGATGTAGATGTGGACTATATCTTCCAATTTATAAATATTTTAAATTAAAATCTTGGATAATAGCTATTATTTCATATTTTTAAATTAATTTTTTCATTGAAAATAATAATTATTTCAGATGTTTAAATTAATTTTTTCTTTAAAGATACATACTATCCCAAAATAAACTATATTAACTAACCCATATTTTACGGTAAGCGAGGGCCAACGCCCCTCCGGCCCCTATGTAACTCCGTCACTGGTGTAATGTAGGACAATATAATGAAGACAACATTGTTCACAACAAAATGATGTTGGAAAATATAATGCATGATAGACACGAGATAGTATATTACATGATAGATGTGGGACATTATAATACACGATAGATACGAGACAATGTAATGCATAATAGATGTTGGGTAAGCAATAAATGAAATATACATGACATGTAATACATAAAAGATGTGGGACAACATATAGATGATAGATGCCACACACCATATAGATGATAGATACCACACACCATATAGATGATAGATGTGGGATACCATATAGACGATATGTGTGGGAAATTATAATATACAATATACCATGTATTACAAAACAAAAGAAATACGAGACTATAGATTAAATACACATGTTCACTTGTTATACTCTTTAGAGTTTTAATCCAATTCCATTTTGTTTACCCTTTAATACACAACCATTTTTAGTATTTTTCTATCTTGCCTTCAATTGCATCTTATTCACAAATATTTGTGTGTTACATGATGAATGACTGCATTGTAATGTTTCTTTGGAGATAATAATTTTAATTTATTTAATGACGTTTAAAAATAAATAATATTAATTGAGCAACACAATCTACTTTATCAGGTTTTATTTCATGGTAAAGTCTTACTAAATTTATCAGTTTCTTCTTGATTTCTTCAGCCCACTTATATTTATTTATATTTTCCAGGTATTTTAGGTAATAAAGCATTATAGAAGCTGATACATCCTCGGATGTAGAGAAGAACAATGTGGAGCATGCTAAAATGATGGACATTATTACATCTTTTACTACTTGATCTCCTAGTGTTCTAAATGCTTTTGTAATTGCATCATATAAACATGTGAAATATTTAGTTGGTATAAATATATGATAGATGTGAGATGATGGTAACATGCGAGGCTAGTAAAAGATCATCCATGCGAGGCCATGCAAAGATGATCTATGCGAGACTAGTGTAAAAGTATTTAATAAAATATGGAATTACATACCTTTATTATTTAATTTGTTTTGTTTTGATTTTTCTTGTCGTATCATCTGAAAAGTAAGTCTTCATTATTTTTTATTCTTGTTCTTCTAATTCAGAATATATTGGATTGATTTTTTTTGTTTAAGGGCATGTGTTTGTTTTCATGCTTCAAACCAAAGATTGTCTCATCTTTTGTTATAAGTGCTACCAACTTTTTCCCCAATTTAAAGACTTCTTCTTTATCGTGATAATTTTTTTTTGTAGGAGTGCTTTTGTTACTCGAATCATATGTATATTTAAGAAGAGAACATAGTGTTTTCTTCGCAGCTTCTAGGTGAACATTTTTTATTCTATGTTCTTTGATCTAATTAATAACCGCAAATAGGCCTGATCTGAAAAAACAAGGTTTTGGTGGCATGTTTCCTGTAAGAATTTTGAGATTAGTTTTAAGTGAAGAATGATATACAATGAAGATAACACAACATATGATAGATGTGTGACAGTACACCACATGATAGATGTGGGATAGTACACCACCATGTGGTAAGACAATGCATCACATAGTAGGTGCAGGACGATACACCATATGGTAGATGTGAAACAATATAACACATAATAAATGCAGGACAATACACCTTATGAAGGATGAGAGACATTTACAAACACGATGAATGATGTGGGACTACTTACAAAAGTAGATGTAGGACCATAGTAGATGCGAGACTCATTGTAAGTAGATGTGGGACAATACAAAATTAATGTGAATCCAGATAGAGATGAAAGATGAGATACTAATTACAAATGAGTAATGTGTGTTTTGCGAGACATGAGAAAGCTAAAGAGTGAAAAACTAATAACCAACAATAACATTGAATTTGCTTTATCCAACAATAACAATAGAGGCTAGACAACTGTTTATACATAACGATAAATGCGAGACATTGGTATTTTGACTACCGCAGTACTAATAATCAACGACAAAATTCAAAAAAAACATACAGTATGATTTCTTAGTGTATTTTACGATTTATAGTATTAACAATAAATCTAGAAAAATAAAACATAAAGTTTAGTTTTTCATATTCTTCAATCATGGTTTCATCAAAATTCAAAAATCGGACTGAAAATGATTATATAACTTGATTTCTTATTATTTTAGAGAAGACTATGATTAAGAAAGGATCATAACTCGAATTTAAATTTTTATTATAACGGGAGTGAAATTATATGTTTTTAGAACCGAAATGGATGAGTTTTTCTATTGTTTTTTGTGTTAAGAGAGGAGCTAGGGAGTGAACTAAGAGAAAGTAGTCCTTCCATGAATAAACATCATTTGTTTTGTTAGTTTTACGTTTAAAACCTTTTTTTATATAAAAAATATTTTAAATAGAGAGTATGCCGAAATTTTTGGGAAACTCCTATATTATCTTCTGCTATTATTTCCTTAAACAGCCTGTATATATTTTATTCATATACAGTAAAATTTATTGTTTGAATATTAATATTAAATTTAGTCTTATTAATATTAAATTTAGTCTAACATAATATGTAGTAAAGAAGTATATATTCGAAATATATCCACAATCTAGATTGTCTTACCTCAGGTTTCTTTGTGACCAACTGCTGAAAAGAAGACTATCTTTTTGGGTGACTTGCGAAATATATACAGATAGATTGTAACATTTTATAATAAAAATAAACCTTCTGCAAACAGCAGAAACCAAATTGTATGAATATAATAAATCATTCATAAACTAAGAGTAGGTTTCATGTCAAAACAGACCAGACTTATTTCCAAATCAATCCTTTGATGTAATATCAGAGCCAAATTCATATTACAACTAATAAAATGGCGAAAACAATCAGTTCCAATGCGGACGATTAATATTTTGGATCGGTGAAGAAACCATTGATTGCTGGCATGATTTCAGGGCTTTTACCACGCACAAATTTCCTCACGAAATGTTGGGCGTACTTCTCCCCTTCAACATGGTTGTCCAAAACTCCAGCAGTCCTGTTCTCCTTCGTCACTCTGATTCAACGCAAACATTAAGACCATAATATTCAAATCAATTTGTCATATGATTCAACGGCAAACATAAGACCACTGTTTATATCAATTTCTCACTTTAATGTTCAAATGAATTTGTCACTCTGATTCACTCAAACATAAGACCACAATGTTCAAATCAATTTGTCACTCTGATTCAACTTAAACATAAGACCACAATGTTCAAATCAATTAGTTGCTCTGATTCAACTCAAAGATAATAAGACCACAATGTTCAAATCAATATGTCGCTCTGATTCAACGCAAACATGAAGACCACATTGTTCAAATCGAACTGTCTCTCTGATTCAACGTAAACATAAGACCACAATGTTCAAATCAATTTGTCACTCCCATTCAACGTAAACATAAGACCAGAGTGTTCAAATCAATTTGTCACTCCCATTCAACGCGAACATAAGACCACAATGTTCAAATCAATTTGTAAAGTATATTTGTTCAGCCTCATTCGAGGAAACATTTCACAAGAGAATATTTAAATAATAAACATTTCATAAGAAAAACTAAAGCCAAGTGAGAAACTATTTCTTCTCAATCTACAAGACTTTTTCTTATATAGCTCAAGTGGGTTACAAAAACATATAATTCTCAAACACTTTGTCCTTTGACTACAGGGTTCTTCTCTACCATCTACAATTTGTCTAAAATTCAACAATCCTTAACAATGAACTCAGAATTTGTAATAAAAGCAGATGATTTTACATCACTTAGTCATCGACAGTAAAAAACTACACCATAACTGTTTTTTAAATATGAATTCCAAAGATTAAACGATATACATGTTAGGTTAAGCTTAAAAACATCCACCTGAAGAGTAATTACGAGAAAAGTGAAATTCTCTAGTATAGCAAATACAAATCAACTAGGTTCGATTAAACTATAACTCATAATCAGCGGTTTATGTTAATTTCAGCTGGGTCCAACGCTAGCGGTAATTAGAGAGAGTGAGAGATAGAGCGAGACCTAACATCGGGGTTGGTGGAGATGTTACGCACCAACTGCATCACACAAATCCCGACGGCAACACTGACGGAAGCGAACAAAGGATAGACCTACACGTACAAACATCCATAACCCTAAATCGAATCAGATCTAACAAAATTCTCAAAAATAAAATCAAAAGATGAAAAAACAAACGATCGGACGAGAGAGTAGAGAAAGATAGAGGATTAAGGATGTAGTTGATACAAAACCTCGGGCCTTAACCATCGATTGGGTGCCATTTGGAGGAATCCGATCGAGAGCGAAGAAAATGGAGAAGCGTTGAATGCTACAGCGAAAGAGAATAGCGACAATGACGATGAGAATCAAACAAACCTTCTTTATATCCTGTAAACTTAGGGGATAATTTTTATATTAATATTCTTTTTAGTTTGGGTTGGGCCGGGTTAATCATGATTCGACCCCGTAATTTTTATTTTATTTTATTGTTATAAAAAGGAGGAGTAATCTGATAGGTTGATGTGGTCTACACTCTTGTCCAATGAGTGAGTGACACGTCTTTTTTTTTTTTTTGTTTCCCAAGGTGCTGTGATTGGATGGTAAGCAAGTGCGGCACCGGCACACGGTTCTATTTGCACTTTTCAACTTTGCCAACTTGTTCAATTTTTGTCATCGCTCTAGATTAAATAGTAGTTGATAAATTCATTTATAAACAACGAAATTATAGTATAAATTTACTAAATGTAATGCTATTTTGTATTTTAATATATTTATAAAAGATTTATTGCGGTGTGTCATCATATTTTATTTATAAAAATATGAATAGTTATTTTGAACAATATAATTAATAAATATTATATATATATATATATATATTTCTTTTAATTCAAATATATATTTGAATTTAATTAATTTTGAATCAAATAAATATTGCAACATAAAAAGCTCTTAAATAGGTGGAAACCATCCACCGACATTTTTTTTTTTACCATCAACTACCAATCTCCGATCACCATAACTTCTCTGTTGTCGTCATTAAGATGATAGAAGGTGAGCTCCTACCAGCTCCCGAAATCTGGTTATCGGTCTCCTCTTCAACTCTCCTCGCCAGACTTAAAAATACTCCTCATAAGACCTCGAATATATTGAATCCTGAGAACTTTCTAACTATTCCAATTCAAGATTATGATCCATCAACCACCAAATGTCAGTTTTGTCTTAACGTCAAGGCTCTTTACTCATGAGAGACTCAACTTCATGCTCAGTTAACATCCTCCATAAACCTTCCCCTGTAAAAAAACAAACCAATACTCTATCTTAAATAACAAAACATGTACGGAAGCCATAATTGGAAACCCAAAAGAATCACACAAGAGCAATGTGCCTATCAGGAAATCATGAGACAACATCTCAATTTATTTTACAACCCAAGCAAGGCTAGATTTTAGTCCAACTCAAAACATACATTAATAGAAAAAATCTCACATGGGAGACCTCAGTTGGAATCAGTCAATATGTTCTTTAGCAACATATGGATCATAGGTGATTTGAATATTTTCCTTTAGGATCCTAAACATGTTCTCATGGAATTTAGCAATATTGAAGATTATAGAAGCATTTGGAAAAAGAACCTATGGATATTGGATTAGTTTTCTATGAAAGTGTTAGAGTCGTGACTTCAACTCTAGGTATAAATTACCTATAATGCTTGTGTGAATTTCTCTACCTAATTTGCATGAATTATTTATAATGAGAAAGTAATTCTTAATATTTCTAAAGAAATTGGGAAGCCAATTAATGTATGGGTACCATCTAAGAATAGAGTTTCAATGTTTGTAAAGCATCGGTTGAATTGGATATCCCCATAAAATTTATTAACTAAAGTTTGGGTAGGCTTTAATGAAAAATATCGTTTTCGGCAAGAGGTTGTTTATGGGGATATGCCAGTTTATTGCGAAGAATGTTATCACATTGGCCACAATGTATCAAATTGCAATAAATTACTCCCTACTAAGCCACATAAAGCCTCAGATACCTATCTATTAGAGCTACAATTTACTTATAATCAACATGGTAAACTTTCTAACATAAATGAAATATGGGTCCCCATAGTTAATTCAATCATAATTAAGGAACTAGATATTGAGGATAACAAAAGGGATAGACAACATCAAGTTTCCAATATGTTAATATCTTGTCAAAATAATGAGCCAAAACAGATTATTAAGGACAGTAGTAAAGAAGTAATGACAACAGCTAGTTAAATAACGAAGATAAACATGAATTCCAATGAGCTTTCAGTCAATCAAGAGAGAAATCAAAACCAGAATATAAAAGAATATGGTATCTTATATACACTTAATATTAGAGATGAAATCATCGAGGCACTGCAAACAACTGAGAGTGGAACTATCTTTACCTCGTTGGAAGATATGGATTCACTTAAGTCTTACTCTATATATATTTAAAATAAACCACTGGAAGTTTACCTCAGTCACCCATCAAAGGTACACTTAAGCAAGAACATGAAATTTATGAGGTTATAAGTAAGAGAAAGAAGAAGATTACATCTAATTCTAAAAATGTAATAATTTATAGAAAGGCATGAAATCATAAGGGTCGTTATAATCATTCATCAAAATACTAAAAATGACGCTCACAATCGTTAATTGGAATATGAGAGGAGTCGAGAATAAATATAAAATTATAATACTCTGATACTTAAAAAGATCTAAAAATTAGACTTCTTTGTCATTCAGAAACCTATGATATCCATGCTCAAATTAGAGGAAGCCACTAGAAAGCTGGGATTTCATATTGATACTGATAATATAAATAATAAAATTTAGATATTATTGAAAGAAGAATTCAAGGTTGAAGTGGTTATAAACAATGAGTAATTCCTTCACATAAAGATTTGTCACTCAATTTTAGAGAAAGACTTCATGGACATAGTTGTATATATTAAAATACTAAATGACTAAAGAAGTAATATGTAGAATGGCCTAAAAGGAACATCTTATCATTTTAATGAATAAATCATTATGGGTGATTCTAATACAATCTCAAACTCTCAAAAACAGCCAGCATGCACTACTCTATGTTTGAAAAGTATGGAAAAGTTTAATAATGTTATACATGATTGTCATTTAGAAGATGCGGGGTTTTGGAATTGAAAGTTACATGAACTAACAATAGTAAATGGAAAATACTTGATAGAGTATTATACAACTCAAAATGGTTGGATTATTTTGAAAACACAAAAATCAGACATCTAGCTAGAACTGGATCTGACTGCAAACCCATTTGTATATCTATTTCTGTTTAAAAATCCATAATAAAGTCCCCATTCAGATTCCAAGACATATAGACTATGCATCCCGGTTTTCTTAAAATTATGGAAGATAATTGATTTGAACATATTTGATGCATTAGCTCATCTTGATGTGTCTCAGTCTAAAGTATAAGTTCAATATTTAGAAAACATGGAATTGGAATTTTTTTATAAACATATTTGATGCATTAGCTCAGTCTGAAGTAGTAGTTCAATATTTAGAAAACTTTTTTGAATCAAGTATAATATTAGAAGATAAAATCATACTTTATAGGGCTAAAGCTAAACAACTCTAACTATTAGCTAGGGAAGAAATGTACTATGAATAAAAAAACTGGGGTGGACTGAATGAAGGATGGGGATGAAAACGCTAAATTATTTCATTAGTATGTGAAGAAAAGAAGGAAAGAATATAATTCATAGCATCAAGAAGGGTGATACTTGGTTAACTGGTCAAGATGATATAGGAAATTCAACAGAACTTCACTTCAAAAATATAAAAATTGAACTACCAAACATATCAGAATTTAATGATCTACAAGATATTATCCCTAAGATTATAGTTGAATAATACAATGATAGCCTTTTAAGTATACCTCGAGAAGAAGACATATATAATTTTGTGAAATCTCTGAATGCTAATGGAGCTACTGGGGTGGATGGTTTCAAATCCAATTTTTTAAACATTGTTGGCCTATTATATCAAAAGATCTTGTGCGGCATTAAAAGATTTCTTTGAAGGTCAAAAAATTCCTTAAGCGGTTTTTGTAACTGCTATATGCCATATAACTAAAGTAGAAGCCCAAAAACCTGGAGTGAGTATAGACCTATAAGTCTATGCACTATTTTTAATAGAATTCTATCAAAAGTTATGAATGATAGAATGCATAAACTACTTCATAAGATAATATATATGGAACAATGATTGTTTTCGAAGAATGGAAACATTCACGAGAACATTCTATTGACACATGAATTAGTAAATGATCTTAATAAAAAATTTATAGGTGGTAATATGATTTAAAAAATGATATGTCTAAAGAATTTGATAGACTATCATTCAATTTTGTTCTAAAAGTCATGAAAGCATTTGGCTTGATCCAAAATGGATAGAATATATCTGAAAAGGCATCAATACTCCTTGTTATAATATTAAAATGAATGGTCAGGTTAAAGGGTATTTCAAATCCACTAAATGAGTGAGACAATGTGATTTCCTATCTCCAAGTTTATTCATTATTGCAGAAGAATACATCATTAGAGGTCTGAAGAATATTTATAATGAAAACTATAGAATGAGATTTAAAACCAGCGGCCAAATAGCACATTGTCTTGATTTTGTTGATGACTTTGTTATATTTGGAAATAGATCTTCTTAAAATCTTAAGAAAACATTAGAATTCCCGAAATATTATGAAAGAAGATCTGGTTAGATGTTAAACAAAGATAAAACAATGGTTATTGTATCCTTTTATATAACTCAAGAAAGTTTAAACAATATCAATTCATTATCTGGCTTCAACCAAGGTAAACTCTATTTAAAGTATTTTGGAAACGATATTCATTCAAAGCAAAATGTTGGATACTTTGGTGAACTAGTGACCAAAATAAGATCTAGCATCCAAGAATGGGATGGTAAGTTTCTTTCATTTGGAGGAAGGTTAATACTTACTTAATATGTTCTCATTGTTATACCAATCTACCACTTACAAAACTATATGCTACATAAAAACTATTATCTCAAGGGTTGAGAAGATGTGTAATAGATATTTGTGAGGTTTAGCTGATGTTAAAAATATAGCCATTTGGTATAATTTGAACAAAATTTGTAGGTCTTATAGTGAAGGTAGTCTTAACATTAAAGAATTAGAATAAATGCAAAAAAAATTCTCTTGTAAACCATGGTTTAAAATCAAAGAAAACAATTCCTTATGGGATAAACAGATGCACTTTCTATATTGTAAAACAACACACATTTTAAAAATTAACTTAACCACTAACAGCTCTAGTACATGGAAAATAATCTTAAAAATTAGAGATAAAGCAGATATATATTAGAAATTAAGAAAGGGTGAGATTGGCTTCTGTTTAAAAAAATGGAGTGTTAAGAATATTTTCATTCACTTATCGAGATGTCCTATACTTGAACAAGAAGTAAGCAATTTTTGGAAGAATAGAGATTGGGATATTGATAAACTCAGAAGTGTTGTACTTTCTTTTAATAGTATCAAGAAATTACAAACTAAGCCTCTTAAGTACCCAAAGAACATGGAATGAGATAAGGGGAAAATGAAATAAATCTTACATTTTAAAGAGAATCCGGAACCATATAGTTCCTAAAAAAATGCTAATATCTGATTTGAAGAACCTTAAAATATTGAATACTAATTGACTCTATTCTACAAAGTAAGAATTTTCAATTAGCATCAAAATGACAATCATGCAATATATATGATACAATTAACCATTTATTTGTAGAGTGTAAACTGTCTTGGGAATTATGATTGCATTTTGCTGTTGTATTCAGACTTTATATCTCAAGAAACATGACATTTTCACATATGGTTAGAACTTGGTTTTGGTTTACCGAGAAAGATATACATATCAGATGAATACTTCCACCATTATATGTTGGGTTCTCTCGAATGCTAGAAACAAATTTAAATATCTAGATAATAATATCATTACAAACTTTATCTTAGACCATATTTGAAATATATTATCTCGTGTGGTTTATTTTCGTCTGAGGGTAAGTTTGTAATTTTTGTTTCGAGTTATGTGGAAGTTTTTGAGTATTTAATATTTAAGTAGAGAGTAGAGGGAGAATTAAGCAGCCTGGTTGTATTTAATTTTCATTACCCTCATTTAATGTTGGTGGTTGGGTATTTATACCCTTACATTTGGGCTTTATGGGCTTTCGGGTCATGTTTAATGGACCCGGGTCAAGTTCAAGGACCCATGAGCTCTTAGTAGGAGAGCAGGCAGCTTAGTCAAGAAGTGATTAGGTTTTAAGTACTTTAGTTCTGTTCGAACAGCCCAATGAATGATGGTGTCCGAATTGTCCCCGTCCGGTTAGGTAGACATTGTCCGAACTGACCCTGTCCGAAGTGGTAACAGAATCCGGACTCATCAGTAGCCCCTTTTTTAGGTGTTTGTTCAAAAACCTTTGTCAAAACCTGAAAAACAGTCCATGGCTAGTGACAGTTATATCCGGACAGGTCCTCCGATTTGTATTATAGCTTTATCCGGACTGAAAAAAACTCTTTGAATCTAAACGGTTTTTTGCCAAAGTATATGGGACACGCGTCTCTTTCTGGTTCGTTACTTCAGCCGTTTTCTCACCTCAAATTTCGCACCCACCTTCTCTGAAAAGCAACCTCTTCATTAAATGAAGGTGACATCAGCGCCGTTTCTTAATCATTGCAAATCCTTTCGAATTCTCCTAGGAATCACAACACCTTTTTGGGGTTTACTATAAATTAAAACACTTTTCCACTGTTTTACTATCACCTTCATTTTCACTTTGCTAATTTTTAGAGCTTTCTCTCTCAAACACAAGTTCTTCACTTTGGTTGTTTATGTTCACGACTAGGAACGCTTTAATCAAAGACGGGTGGCTCAATCTATCAGAACTAGAAAAAGCACAAAAAGTTGAAAGGGAAAGGCGCATCGCAACAGGCTTACCTACTTCCCCCTCGACAAACCAATAGCCTCAACCACAGAGCCTGACCAGGGTTCCTCCTCTACAAAAAGTGTCAAACCAAGGAGATTGTTTCAAACCAGTCTTTCTCCTATTGTCTCAGGTTCACCGGTTCAAGAGTCAGAACCCACTGTTGAACAAGGTTTAACAGTTACTAGTTTAAAAAAACCTTCCCCATTCATAGCCATAGGGTCCGATGCAGATACTTCTCCCAACAAATTGGTCGATCGAAAAAAAGGCCGGCTGGTTAAAGGGCAGGCTTCCAAAGGTACCCCTTCGAAATCAGGTGCCAAAGATAGCAGTACAAGGTCGGAGGCACCCATAAAAGTACCCAAGGACAGGCTGTCCAGACCGGAGGCCACTGGTTCAAGCCCCCAAAGAGAAACCATCATATCAGAGCCCCAGCCGGAGGCTAGAGTCCAGGAGAGCATTGAAGCTCATCAGTCCGGAGGTCAGACTGAACCAACTCCAAACTCCCCCTCACGAAGACAACTGAAAACCCTTCCTCAATAATGGAGGAAATAATGGAGGACTCTATCAAAGAGGCTCCATTCGAGTCCGAACCCTCCAGACAGACTAGTGATGCTGCTGCTTCCAAGAAGGATAAGGGCAAAGAGAAGCTATGCCTTAGGCATCCAGAGTTACCAGAAGTCCTCAAAGGGAAAGTGGGACTTTGTTTCCACAAGGTAAACGTTAAATATCTTCTTGCTTTACAAAAAATCAACTATGCCTTCATCCATACAGCTAAGTTGGGCCGGATGCGTACGAAGTGGGGGATTCTGGAGAGCGTAAAGATAAGAATCCCCATAGACCCCGAAACCCCAATGGACTGCAAACTCAGTGAAATAGTCATCTTCACTGAGCTTTTTAACTGGGGTTTAAGGTTCCCCTTAGATCCGGAGATAGTCAGGTATTTCCACCTCATCAAGCTCTGCCCTAGTCAACTGAGCCCCAATGACTGGTACACACTTATGGCCTGCATTATGGCCTCCAGGCTCTCCGGGATTCCTTTACCAATGGAGGAATTTGCAGCTGTGGCTAGTCTCTGCATAAACCACCACATTCCTTTCTATCACTTCAACATGGGTGATAATTATAAAGCAGTGGATGATCTACTTGAGTCAGAGAGAAGTTGGAGGACTCAATTCCTGTTCGTAAGAATCCCCTCGGAGAATGAGAGGAAAATCAAAGCTGGAGTCAATCCAAGTCTTCTCACCAGCATATGGAGGAGTGATCGTAAGGATCATACCTTACATTCTTATTTCTACTCTTATCGAATTTGCTTAAACTGACTGGCCTTACTTTTTTTCTTAACAAAGCTGCCCAAAGACTTCAATGACTATCTAAAGGTCGGGCAGACCACTTGTACCAAGATCAACACTTGGGCTGCTGAAAAGTGGGGGAACCGGTTTCATGATGCTTTTACGGGAGGCAATTTTGCAAGGTCTCACCTCTGGAACACTACTGGCCGGAGGGACTTGACCTGGGAAGAACTCACCACTCCATCCCCCCCCCCCCCGGATGTAGTCCTCAAGAGAACACACGAACCGGACGGGTCACTATACTTGCCAGGCCGGGCCAAGGCCCCAAGTAAAATGAAAGGCAAGAAATGGAGAGGTAAGAAGTCTGCAGGTGAGACTAATCCTGCCGAGGTGGAGGAGGTTGTTCCAACAAACCTAGAGGGGCCAGCCCCAAGCCAGATTGATGCTGCTCTCCTAGAAGTGGTGGAGCAGGAGAGTGCTAAGGAAGAGGTAGGATCTCCTAAACCTCCATGGGTTCCCAAGAGATACCGGAAACGTAGAGCAGAGAACAAGGAGAGGGAGGCCAAAAAGAAAAGGACCTCTGGGGTAATGAACTTTCTCTCCGGAATCCGGAGCCTCTCCCCCCTGTAGACCCTACTGATCCGACAAGAGTAGAGGAGATCCCTGGTGACTTTCAAACCGATGAGGTTGAAGGAGGAGACCTTAGCATTGATGAAGTTGACATCACAGGGCTTGATGGACTTGGTGACTATTTTGCAAACCTTCCCAGAGACGACTTTGCTGGGCCTTACCTTCCTCCAAGCACTTCGAACACTGTTACTTTTAATGGTAAGACTTTTACTGTTTCAAGTGAAAGGGACATCATAACTCACTCCATATTAAGTGATTTTCAGCCAGTGCTTGTTCTAGAGAAACAAGTTCGAGGTCAGGCAGATATTATCAAGGATCTCAAATCTGACAAGGATAAACTGTCCAACGATCTCCTCACTGCCACTCAAAATGCTGACATTCTGAAGGGAGAAAACAAGGAGCTAAAGAAGAGCCAAGAGGGGTAGGTTACAAAGGTTGCCACTTTGGAGGATACTGTCAAAGAGCTCCGGGAGAAGCTGTCCGGATTGGAGAAAGATCTCACCTCTTCAAAAGAGGAGGCAAAGGCCAAGGATCAAGTCATCCATAACTTGACAAACGACAATATTGCGCTCGAGAACACAGTGTCCAAGGCTGCAGAGAAGAAAGAAGATCTGCTAAGGGAGCAAGAGGCCAAAATTCAGGCCAAGATCGATGCTTATGCCAACAATGTAATAGACACCCAAGAGAAAATGTATGCCAAGGTGAAGTCGGACATGGTCTTGCTCTTTCATGAGAAGTTCCCGAAAAGGAACCTGGGAGATTTGTGGCTTCATGTAGAGTACGAAGACCTTCCCTTCCATACCATGGCTGATAGAGACTTGCATGATTATTCCAGTGCTTCCTCCTATGACGAAGAAGAAAACACCGGGGAGGGCCCTCATGAAGAGAAGGACGATCCCAAGTAGAAGAAGAAGACAAGTGAGGCTGAGCCATCTTCAAAGGCTCAGTCTTAGATTATGAATTGTCTTTTCACCTTTTACTTTTCTTGAACTAAATTCCTTGGAAGGCCAAGGCATTTTTCTAATTGTGTCCGGAATTTGACCGGATAGACCTTTTGTTTTGTCTGACAATTTTAAAGTCCTTGGAAGGCCAAGGCACTTAGGGTTTTTTTAATGAATATCTATGTTTTGCACAACTCTTGCATTCTTTATAGTTTGTTCAAATTTTGATGGCTTGTGTTTAAATAGCCCTTAGTTATTTCATAAACATTCTAAAGTGAGAGCGTTTAAATTCTCCGATGACAAATGTTTAAGTAGTCATCATTTCTTTAATTCAATCCGGATGGTGTGACAAAAAACAAAGTAAGAACACTCCGAATATTTAAGAAGGCATCAAATTTCATAAAAAAGCCCGGACACCTCATTAAAACCTCCCCGCGCCACCAGGGTAGGAAAGAGTATGCCCCCAAATATTTACATGGATTTTTAAACAAGTAAATATTTACATTGCTTCTATTCTAAGTACATCTGGGGATGTTCAATATTCCATGGGTGATTCAAAACCCTTCCATCCTTATCTTCTAGCCAATATGTTCCAGGTTTGAGTCTTTCAATGACCATATAAGGTCCTTCCAAAGTTGGGGCTAGTTTGCCGAGCAGCTTCTCTTTAGTGTGTAGGAAGACCTTCCTTAACACCTTATCCCCCGGCTGAAAATCTATTCTTTTAACTCTAGAAGCAAACCTGCTTCTCATCAAACCCTGATAGTGTGCAGCTCTAAGGTGAGCCTTATCTCGTCTTTCCTCTATTAGGTCAAGCTGACCCCTGATTGCCACTTCGTTAGTGTGTTCGGAGAAATTGTGAACTCGAAAAGAAGGGAGAGTTGCCTCTATGGGAGCTATGACATACATCCCATAGACCAAGGCAAAATGTGATTCTTGTGTTGCAGCCCCAGGAGTAGTCTGGTAGACCCACAAAACTTCTTGTAAATAACTAGGTCACTTTCCAGAAGCCCCTTCTAAATTTTTCTTCAAACCGGACAATATAGTTCTGTTAGCCACCTCAACTTGACCGTTTGCTTGTGGGTGGAAAGGTGAAGAGAAACAATGCTGTATACCCCTAGAGGCACATAAACTCTCCATTTCTTTGTTGTCGAACTGTGGCCCATTGTCTGTTGTTATCTTCTGTGGAACACCAAATCTGCAACAGATGTTGGATAAAATGAATTTTATGACGGCTTTTGATGTTGTTCCTGCCAGTGGGGCTGCTTCAACCCACTTCGAAAAATAATCAATAGCAACAATTATCGTTCTGCGCCCTCCGGATGCCATATGAAGAGGTCCCACCAAATCCAACCCCTATCGAGCAAAAGGTATAGGCTCAGAAATTGACTCTAAAGGGATGGCTGGAACGTGAATTTCATTGCTATATCTCTGGCATGGATCACACCTTCTCACCAGCTCCTTATCATCTTGCATTATAGAGGGCCAATAATGGCCAGCCAGTAAAACTCTCCTTGTCAGAGCCCTGAACCCACAGTGAGCTGATCCCTCACCATCATGTAATTCGGAGAGGACTACTTGAGATTCATCATCTCCCAAGCATCGCAAAAGGGGTTTACTGTAAGACTTTTTATACAGAATGTCTCTTAGTATGATAAAGCCACGAGCCTTGTGCTTCATTTTTCTGGCTAGTGATTTATCTGGAGGCAAGATGCCATCAGAGAGATACTGCAGGAGTGAAAATCTCCAATCTTGAGGTTGTTTTATCTGTACATCGAAAATCTCTTCCTCTTTACCCATATTAAGCTGAATGGAGGGGCTCTCCAGTACATGGATCCAAGGATATGACTCAGTGTATGTTATGGTTGCCAATGAATCTGCTAGTTCATTCTCTGTTCGGATATATGCTCATAAACAATACTTTTGAACTTAAGTGCCTCATTTTTCAAAAGAAGTAAGTACTTCACTAGTTGCTCCTTTTTGGATTCAGATTGACCTTGTGCATGGTGGATAAGAAGCTGGGAATCACTCATCAGCTTGACCTTTTTGGCCCCACAAATACAAGCTAACTTTAAACCAGCCATAACTGCTTCGTATTCGGACTCATTGTTGGAAGCCCTAAAAGCAAAACATATAGCCTGGTACATTTTGTCACCATATGGAGAAGTTAAGCATACCCCTGGACCACATCCCATAGTACTCGATCCACCATCCGTCCGGACAACCCAGACCTTTTTATCTTTCATTTCAGTTGTTTGCTCCGTATCCCTATCAGAGTGGAATTCAACTAAGAAATCAGCCACAACTTGGGCTTTGATTGCTGTTCGAAGAGCAAAATCGATATCAAAGTCCCCCAACTCCACTGACCACTTAGTCATTCTACTTGAAATGTCTGCCTTTTGAAGAACATTCTTCAAGGGAAAAGATGTCCGGACGATAATATGATGAGCTTGAAAATAAGGCCTCATCTTCCTTGCAGCAATTACCAAAGCTAATGCTAATTTTTCAAGCTTTAAATAACGTTTTTCTGCATCTATCAAACTCTTGCTGATGTAGTACACCGGATGGGGGTAATTATCCACCTCTCTTACCAATACAACACTGATGGCACAACTGGAAACTGTCAAGTATACGAAGAGCGTCTCTCCATCAACATGTTTAAATAAAGTCTTGGGGGAGGACATATGTTTCTTAATCTCATTAAAGGCCTCATCGCACTGTGAAGTCCAGTCAAATCCATTTGCACCCTTTAAAGTTTGAAAAAATGGGGCACATCTGTCCGAAGATCTTGAGATGAGTCGATTTAAAACAGCCAACCTCCCAGTCAACCGTTGTACTTCTTTAACATTTCAAGGAGGCTCCATTTGGAATAAAGCATTAAGCTGGTCCGGATCGGGCTGTATCCCTTGCTCACTTATTATGTAACCCAGGAATTTCCCGGACTGTACTCCGAACACACACTTTTTGGGATTTAGTTTCAAATTTACTTTTACTAAGTTATCAAAAGTTTCTCGGAGGTCTGCCAAGTGTAGTTGTTCATCCACACTTTTTACCATCATGTCATCAATGTACACTTCCATATTTCTTCCAATTTGATTAGCAAAGGCTTTGTTCACTAACCTCTGATAGGTAGCCCCAACATTTTAAAACCCAAATGGCATTACCTTGTAACAATAAAGACCCCTATCAGTGACAAATGTGGTATGCTCTTGATCCTTCGGATCTACTTGAATCTGGTTGTACCCAGAGAAGGCATCCATGAAAGACAATAGCTTATTTCTAGAAGTGGAATCCACCTGTTGATCAATCCAGGGAACTTGGTATAAATCTTTTGGGCAAGCCCTATTGAGATCTGTGAAATCAATGCACATACGCCACTTGCCATTTTTCTTTTTCACCAAGACCGGATTGGCTGTCCATAAAGGATATTGAGACTCCTTTATATGCCCCATTTTAATGAGCCTGTCAACTTCTTGAACAATAACATCAGCCTTTTCCTTGGAGAAAGCCCTTCTCTTTTGTACCACAGGTGCTATGTCTCTCCGAATGGATAGGTGTTGTGATATAATATCTACTGGAACCCTAGTAACATCAGCATTGCACCAAGCAAAAACATGCTGATGGTTTTAATTTTCAGTTCGGATGGCATTTTGGATCTTATCTTAACACTTTTTCCCTCTTCCAAAGAGTGTGTTTCAACTTCCTCAACTGGTATCAACACTCCAGGGGTCTCTATGGGGTCATCAATTTCACCCTCACCCCAGAAAGCCCCTCAAACTGCTATTCTTCGTTGATACAAACTACCCCCAACGTCCGTGGAGCCAGTGCTGTAGCATAACATTCTCTTGCAATCTTTTGACTACTCCGGACAACTCCCAATTATCCTTGAACAGCATATTTCAAACATTGGTGGACTGTCGAGGCCACTGCATGCATCCTAGAGAGCCAAGACCTTCCTAAAATAGCATTATAACAAATGGGACAATCCACCACAATAAAAAGTATCTTGACCATCTTCTTAAAAGGGCCTTTGCCCAAAAAAACTTCCTCTTCGAACTCCCCGATCACATCTGCTGAGCTCCCAGTGAAGCCCACAATTGATCTGTCCGAATGCTGAATTCCGGCTGGATTTTTCATCTTTTTGTAAGAGGTTAAGAAGAGGATATTGGCTGAACTCCCAGTATCCACCAAGATTCGTCTTATGTCGTTGCCCCCAATAGATGCTCCTATGAAAACAGCATCTTCATGAGGGCCAGCTATATTTCTTAAGTCATCTTCATCGAAAACAATGAAGGGAAATGGAATTTGTAATTCATAGGAGGTCATGCCTCCTTCTAGCTGGGTAGCTAAAGTATGAACGTGCCTCTTCCTTGAAGAAGCAGTAGGAGCTGTCATAGTATCCCCTCCGAAAATTGTGAGTGACTCAAAAAACTTAATAAGCCCGAAGACTGTTTTACAACGTTCCTTAATGGCACCCACTCTATTTTGAGTTGGATCATGATCCAAGTATTCTGATTCTACATCAAATCTTTCAATTATAACCATAGCTCCCTCCGGAGCAGCATTGCTTGGACCAACCCGATGAGCATTATCAAGCCTATTTCCTCCTCTTCTTTTGACATATGCCCCCAGCTTTCCTCTTTCAATTTAGTTCTGAACTTCTTGTTTCAAGGCTATACAATCGTCAGTGGTATGGCCAGTATCATTATGGTATTGACAGAAAGAATTGTTACGATGTTCCCTAGGAGATTGCAGTGCGGCCGACCTTCTATAGTGTACTTCTTCCTTTGTTTTGTCATAAATGGTGGCCACACTTTCCTTTAACTCTGCAAACCACTCCGGTTGAACCCAAGGCCCCCTCTTATTTCTAGATTGTTGACTCTGGGCAGGCGCAGCTGGCTGAGATTGAGCTTTAGCCATGTTATGTCCCTGTCTGGTCTCCCTTGCTTTGTTCCCGGACTAGTTTTGGTTGGGATTTGGTGCAACTGGGGCATACCTCACCTGCCTGTGCACCCTAGTTTTCTTTGTTTCATCAACGTTGATTTGCTTTCCGACCTAATTCAGTAGACCTCCCCAAGTCATTGCTTTCTTTCTGGTCACTGAATCAGCTAAATTTCTAGGGTTTAAGCCCTGCCTCAAAGATGCTATGGCTACTTGCTCGAAGCAATCAGCCAACCCGTTTTTGGTGTTCACAAAATGACTTATGTATTCTTTAAGTGATTCGTTTGGTTCTTGGGCACAATGGATTATAGTGTCCCTATTTCCCTTTAATTCCTTACTCCCAACAAATTGCCTTCGAAAGGCCACCCAAAAGGTATCGAAGTTTCTGATGCAGCCTTGTGGTAGGCTGTTATACCACTTCAGAGCACTCCCCGTAAAGGATTGGGAGAATGCTCTGCAGAGCAACTTGTCCTCATCATTGAAATTCATCATAAAGTTTTTAAATTGTTCCAAGTGGTTGTCCGGATCTTTGCTGCCATCGTATTTCTCCATTTTTATGCTATCGAACCTCTTGGGGAGGTTTCCGGACAGAATCTTAGAAGAAAATAGAGGTTGTCTCCAATTCCGGCCACGACTGAAAACAGTATCCTCATTGGGAGTTGCAAAGATACCTGGTTCATCGTGGAAGGTAAAAGGATCCACCAGCATCCGGTCTACATGCCTCCGGCTGTGGGATGATCCTTTGCATATATTCCTCTTCAATTTCCCATGTCTATCCCTTTTTCTTGAATACCTTTTAATCAACTTTTGCTTCTTTTTGGATCGGCCCTCATCATTGCTGGAGGATAAGGACTCTTCAACTCCATCATCGTCCGAGGAGCTACCAGAAGACTCTGAGTCTGAGTCAGAACTCTCCACTGGCTTAGACCGGTGAGACCTTTTGGAGCTAGCATGAGTCTTCTTGGTACTCACATGAGTCTTCGAAGGCTCATGCTCTCTAGGGTTGTCGGTATGATGAGCAACTAATGCTTTTGACTTCTCTTTCATGCCCATCTTAGCCTTCTCTGCCCTCAGAGCTTCTATCTCGCCCTTTAATCTATCACGCTCCTCGATGGTATATTCATCATTCTCACCCACCACTTCAAGCAAAGCTGGTGGTACTTCCGGGGCGTCCAGATCCATTCAGACTGATTTTTTCTGATGGTTTCGAATGCTTGATTTAGGCACCGTCGTATCTCCCACTGTGGTCGCCAATTTGGTGTGGTTTATTTTCGTCTGAAGGTAAGTTTGTAATTTTTGTTTCGAGTTATGTGGAAGTTTGTGAGTATTTAATATTTGGGTAGAGAGTAGAGGGAGAATTAAGCAGCCTGGTTGTATTTAATTTTCATTACCCTCATTTAATGTTGGTGGTTGGGTATTTATACCCTTACATTTGGGCTTTATGGGCTTTCGGGTCATGTTTAATGGACCCGGGTCAAGTTCAAGGACCCATGAGCTCTTAGTAGGAGAGCAGGCAGCTTAGTCAAGAAGTGATTAGGTTTTAAGTACTTTAGTTCTGTTCGAACAACCCAATGAATGATGGTGTCCGAATTGTCCCCGTCCGGTTAGGTAGACATTGTCCGAACTGACCCTGTCCGAAGTGGTAACGGAATCCAGACTCATCATTATCTAGTATGTATAGAACTACTATATTTAAAAGAACTCGTTGAAAGAGTGATATTACCTTAACACATGAATTTGGATATTATTAATTCAAAAACTTGCATATAAATTGTGTCTATATAAAATGGAACAAATCTATTGGTAGTAGGATGAAACTCAACATTGAAGAGGCTTGTATTCAAACAGGAGAACATAATTTTTTGAGATAACTCGAGAAATATAATTCTAACCTATGGTCGACTTTATGAGAAACAATCTCCCATTCTGGTAGAATCCAAAGAATTGCTAAATGGACTTTTAATTTGCAAAGATATGAACATATCACAATTGGATATTAAAATAGATTCCATTGAGTTAGTAGAATTAATAGAAAAAAGGAAAACATCTCGATACATATCTCCTCTAATTGAGTGTTCATACAACACATTTACAAAACATCTCGATACATATCTCCTCTAATTTGCAAAGCTTATTTTTAATATAATTTCAGTACAACACATTTACAAAAAATAAAATTCTGAAACCTATTAGATTGCAAAACAAACACCTAAATAGCAAAATTATCTGGATTTTGACTGGAATCAAGCTCCAGCTAAACTCAAGGTAATTATATTTATGGAAAGTCTGCATTTGGACTACTTAAGAATGAACGATTAAATCTATTATTTAAGGTTATCTCTATCTGTAAGACTAAATTTTTCTAAACATCAATGGAAACTTCATAGATATTAGAGATATAAGGCCTAAGCCCATTAGCCCATATAGTTTATCTATAAATAATAGATTTAGACTCTATGTAATACACTCTTTCTTTACCCCTACCCATTTTCCTCTTTCTTTATTTTGTTCCTTTGTTAACATGGTCGCGTAAATGTAACAATCTTCTATTTCGTAGATTTATCAGGTATTTGTTTACGTATTAGATCTGATTGATAAAATTATCAGGTATTTGATTTCGTATTAGATCTGATTGATAAAATTGTAAGTGGAATTTATCGGTGAAATTGAGGCTTAGAAGGAATCGAAATCATTTTAAATCTTAAAAATGGAGTGTTTTCTAGTAGTATTTGTTTTTATATTTTCTTCGTTCATTTTGTACTGTAATGGTGAAGAGTTTTACGTTGGTGGTGAAGATGAGTGGGTTCTTAATAAGAGATTCGATCGCTCGGGTCGGAATCATAGATTTCAAGTCAATGATACTCTCTATTTCAAGTACGAGAAATGAAGAGATTCGGTGTTGTTGGTGAGTCAAGATGACTACGTGAGTTGCAACACGATGAATCCAGTGGCAAAAATGAACGATGGAGTTTCTAAATTCAAATTAAATCACGTTGGTCCATTCTTCTTCATTAGCGGAGTACTAGATCATTGTCTTAAAGGACAGAAACTTCTTGCTGTTGTTGTTTCTGATACTTCTCCTATTTTTCCATCTCAATCGCCTAAAGCAAATCCTTCTTCACCACTAGAAGTTCCGATGATCATCTCTCATCCGGAATCGAACAGTCTGTCACCTGCGCCGTCGAAGAATAACTCAGCGAGTTGGTTTGGTTACTCTGCTTCAATAGCATCATCTGTTGGTCTTGGTCTTGTGTTATGTCTGGCTGTGTCTCGTTTTATTTGATTTAGGTTTTTGTCACTTTTGATTAGTTGTAGATTGAGGTTGTGTTACTCTTTTGTATTGATTTTTCCGATCAATTTAGACTATCTTTTTAAAAAAAAATTAGATTTGAGATTGGATTTGTTTGGGTATTTGGCATTGAGATTTCGTCTGAATTTCGTTTTGGTGTTTAGATGTCGTTCTTCGTTTATAGATTTCGTTCAGCTTCGTTTGAAGTTGTTTGGATTCGTTTTGGCTCCGTGTGGATTTGTTTGGCTTGGTTTGGCTTGCTTTGGATTCGTTTGGATTTGTTTAGCTTTGTTTTGGATTTGTTTAGCTTTGTTTTGGATTTGTTTGGCTTTGTTTGGATTCGTTTGGTCTCGTTTGGTTTCGTTTGGATTAGTTTGGCTTCGTTTGGCTTCGTTTTGACTTCGTTTGGACTTGTTTGGCTTTGTTTTGGATTTGTTTGGATTTATTTGGCTTTATCTGGCTTTGTTTGGCTTGATTCGGCTTCGTTTGGATTCGTTTGGCTTCGTTTGGACTTGTTTGGTTTTGTTTTGGCTTTGTTTGGCTTTGCTTGACTTCGTTTAGATTCGTTTAGTGTTTGGATTTTGTTTGGATTAGTTTTGAGTTTTGGAGTTTGGAGATTGGAGTTTAACGATTGGAGTTTGAAGATTGGAGCTTGAAGATTGGAGTTTGATTTTTGAGTTTTGACGTTTCGATTTTGGTTTTGATGTTTTGTTTTGATTCGTTGATGTAATGCCTAAGCCCATTAGCCCATATAGTTTATCTATAAATAATAGATTTAGACTCTATGTAATACACTCTTTCTTTACCCTAGCCGTTTTCCTCTTTCTTTATTTTGTTCCTTTGTTAACAATAGATTTTAACCAACGAAAAGGAAATAATTAATAAAGATATTGAGAAGGAAAAGAAAGTGACAAGTTTAAGGCTTAATCACTATTATCATGAACATAGCTCTATCCAGAAAGATCATAATAATATATAAAAATCACCTTGACCAAGTAACAATATTCTTAGCTCTATAAAGAAAACAACAATTCAGAGAATGAGGAACCATAGAGTTGCTAAAGAGAACTTACCTGAACATTTTTCAATAGATGTAGTCGATCATTGCAGTCATTTCAATTAGAATGCTTTCATCCAACTCGAACAAGAACAAATTTTATATTTCTATTTCTTAGATCCATGAATAAAAAGAAGAAAAGGAAACTTAGAAGATGAAGAAGACTCGAGCTGTTACGAGGTGATTAAAGGTAACAAATAATTCGGTGATTAAATTTGGGGCTACTCTGTCATATGAATCGCACCAAAAAACTTATTTTAGATCTATATAAGAATCTGAAATGGGGATCCAACTTTAACCTTAAGCCTATTTTAATAGTTGTAACTTTTATTTCTTTAATAAAGGGCTTATATTAGTTTTCAAAAAATAAAAATTCTTTTTACCATATTATTAATAAATATTTTATAAAATAATTAAATTAATTGATAAAAAAGTTAAAATATAAATTATTGTATGTTTATGGATAAATTCTTGGTAAAAAGCTTCGTCCCTTGTTTAAGAAAAGAGTATGAAAATAACAAAATAACGAAAATAATAAAGGCTACAATATTAATGATGAGTTTATTAATTATTATTTTTTGTTTTTATTTATGAAGTTTATAATTTATAGGAAGAGGGCAATATCTCCATAAAATAAGATAAGTATCTTAATTGCTATTATCTTTAACTAACAAATTTTATTCAAATTATACATTTTACGTGTTGATATTTTTTACTAAGCTTGTGTTATTTGTACGTTTAATACAATTATATGGCTAATAAGTCATAGATTTAATGAGTTAAACTACTTATAATCTTATGAAAAGTTCATTTAATCTTTACGAGAGTGTCAATAAAAGACTACTATTTATCTGTTTGGAACATCAATCATATTTTTAGAACTTATTCTTCTGGATTTGTTGACTATCCAACCTTTGAGTTCGTTATCGTTACCTTTTAATTGCCAAAATAATTGTACCAACCATCTTCAGCTAGATTATTAAGAGTTTTAAGGTATGTTTAATTTTGCTTACTAGTTTACTCTAGTTGAACTGTTACTAGAGACGTCTCCGATTTGGGTTGTACTTAATTTGTTCATGTCCCATGAAAAACCTTTTGTCTCCGAAACATTCGTTGAGGAAAAAAAACTATATATTTGCGAAGAGAAAGCAGTGCATCCAAAAATTAGTAGGTTATTAAAGTTTTATCCACCATTTTACTTGATCATTTTTTTATATTTGTTTTGAAATTCTTTGATTCTTTACTGAAGATGGTTGAGTAACCCCCATTCCTCGATTAAGAATGAATGAATGGCTGATAAAATGAACTAGATGGCTGAAACTTATATCTCTCATTTTCATTCTTTATTAAACTTGTATGGATGCAAGTGAAGCCAAGAACTCATCTTTGTAGATGAAAAATAGTCTTTAATTTTTATCTTGTTATATAAACATTGTTTAAGTTGGAGGGCATATTATTGTTAATAATATAGAAGTGTAAACTATGTGTCATTTACTAGTATGATATTGTTTGTTTTGGGTCCGAAGGCCCGCACGACTTTGCTTTTCGTACCCTCCCAAAATAGATGAGATTATTTGAGATTTGTTCTCATTTATATAACTATATATAAGCAATGTAGGGTGGTATGGAAACACACCAGAATGATCATCATGGGACGTGAATGAAACTCATAGAATGATCATCACTACAATGGTATGGAAATACGCCGGAATGATCATCATGTGGGCGGAAATGGACCACACAGAATGATCATCATTATGGCAGATGGAATTAGAACATATAACTTAGGAACTGGTTCGATAACATATTACGAATATATAATTGTGAACTGAGTCTCACTTACTAGTGTGATATTTTTATATATAAGCGATATGAGATATTATCAAGTTTAACTCTTCTAAACTTGATATGATAAAACCATACGAAATGATCGTCATAGGGGCAGAAAGAAACCGCATATAATGATAAGCACTATGACTGTATGGAAACAAGCTGAAATGATCAATACTAGGATTGTATGGAAACACACCGAAATTATCATCGCGGGAGCGGAAAAGAACTGCATAAAATGATCATCGCGGGGGGCGGATGGAATGGGAACACATCACTTAGGAATTGGTTGAGATCCAATTAATACTTATATATTCTTAACAAATTTATTGCCAAATCTATTTTAGATACCAATTTTATCATTTTTACCATTATATTTAAATAGGTATGAAGATGCAAGACAATGATTTGTGAGATAGTAAAAATAAAACTCTAGTATTTTTTGTACCTTTTTTTTCTAGCCACTTTAAAGAAGAAGTTTCTCATATTATTCGCCAAATTTGCCAAACTCGCAAGACCAATAAATTTTTTGTAGAAAAATAAAAACGCTCTCAAAGCTGATGTTCCATTACAAGTTTTTTCTCGCTCATTCTTCACTTGATAAACTGAATCTTTTTTCAATGGTATATATTAGTAACTTTGATTCTTCTAATCAAAAAAGTATGTTTGCATACGTGAAGACTTCTTTAAACAAGGCCGAAATGAGAAGTATAGAGAACTAATAGTATCTTTATTTTCTCAATAGTTTTTATGTAAGAAAACTTGAAGACTGGACCATTCCTGAAGATGTGATCGTTCAATATCTTGTTATTGAGAAAACTCATTTTCACGCTTATGAGGATGAGGGTTTTTTACTTACTTTTTTTACACGCTGTATTCAATTTTCCATTAGTTCAAACCTATTAAGATTCTTTGAATTGACTATGATTTGTTCAAGCGAATTCGTGCCTAATTTTTGGAAGCTTCTTATTTTGGCTAAAATTTTATTATAAAGAGTTATCAACATTTATGTGTGATTGATTTACTTACCAATGTCAAAGTATTTGGCCAAAAGACAAAGTATTTTTTATATTAATTAATGGATTAAGTGCCAAATTTCTTCGTGAGATTCCATATTACAATAATTTATGGAGGGAAAATTTTGTATACGTCTCCGACAATTAAGAGACTAGTTCGAATGAAACAAGGCATCATTGCACCCGCACCTGGGTTTCTAAGGGTAAATTGTTATCCTTCTATTTTTTATTTTATGCTTTGATTTTGATATATTTTGTAATAATTTTAATTTAGATTATATTTACTGGGCTTTCTCAATTTCTAATGTGTATTTTCACCCCGATGACTTGAAAATTGAGGAATGTGCTAGTAAGAAATATGATAGGTTGGCAAAAGAGGCTTCTTTATTTTCTTATTCTTTCTCTTTCACTACGATTTCCAAAGAATTTTTTCATAGTATGTTGTGGTCAAATATTGGTATTTTCATGGTAATATTTCTATGTGTGGTATTCCAAGTAAGAAGAATGTGGAGAAACACTATAATGATAAGAAGTTGAGTGGTCGAGCCAAAGATATATGTGTCAAAAAATTGATTGTTGTAAGTGTTGGGACTAAGAAGGTTGAGGCTGAAGCTCACAATGTTTATAAATATATTTGTATGAATGTTTTGGGTTTATTTAAAAATAAAAAATAAAAACTTTTTTCGACTATTGTAGAGGATAAGCTTCAAACTGAAGAGGGAAATATTCCATTAGCTAAATGTTTGAGAACTTTGGCTGCGAAAGCTAGAGGCTCCTCGAGTGTTACCCCTGAAAATAATTTTACTTTTGAGAATGAGACTATGACTCTTCCTGTTGTTGAAATCTGTAATTGGACTTTTCCAAGCTTTTCAACCTCCAGCTAACTCAAACCTTTCGGTTGTTGTACCAATTGAGTTTGAGTATTTAACTCCTACAACTGACACTATAAGTAATTTTTTTTCTAGGTTAACTTTTTTGGATGAAGAAACTGTTGAATATGAACTATTAGCTATTGATGCTCTTACTCTTTATCCCTCCAAAATAATTACAATATCTTAGGGTAGTACTCAGTCTGTGAAAGAAATCCCTAATTATATTAAGAGCGTTAAAAGGGTTCTGCTTAACTCTACTACAAAGCATGACTTCTCTGTTATACTGGAGAAAATTACCTTTGAGGTTAAGATGATGGTTCAATAAAAATATGAGGAGTTTTTCACCGTGCGCGTCAATGAGTATGTCCCAAAGTAGTTATAAGTCATGAAAGCCTTCACTTATAGAGGTCAAGACTCTTGTTAACAGTGAACCTATTATTGGATCTTCTATAACACATGATGTTGTAATAGATGAATCTAGAAACTTAATGATTGTTTATGTTATTAAATAAACAACTGGGGAAGTAAGGCCCGAATAAGATGTAGTTACTACTACTAAAGCTTGTGTTGACTTTTTATCAGCTTCTGAGTATTTCGTGAATATTATTAATACTTTGGAATCTCATACCACCAAAGTTATTGCAAAAATATTTGATGTTCCAAGTGCAGCTGATAACGAAGCTATTTCTATTGATCCATTTGGTTGCTTATTTGGCATGGGTGCTCTTCAAACCAAAACTAATCATATATCAATTTTTTTTATTTAGAAGAAATTTATGACATAATAAAATTAGTTTACTGCTCTAGCCAACCGAATGAGGCTTCCGACCTATCTTTCTCCTTTGGAAATGGCTAACATAAACTCAAATTTGGAAGTTGAGGTAAATTTTGAATTTTTAGCTAACTTTCTTTGTGTATAACAATTAATAGTTATTTTGATTTTTGATGCTTGATATTTGTATGCTATCTTTAATGGTCTGACTATATTACATAAAGCTAATGTGTAGCATGACAATTGTATTTATGATATTTGAGAAATTCGTGAAGATGTTGTCAAACAATTTGAAGGAGGATACTATCTGAAAGTTATTCTTGCAAGTAAGATTGGAAGTAAAAGACGACTAAATGCCAAGTTTGGAAGATCGTTTGATGCTAAAAAAATTCTGAATTTTGAGTTGCAGATAAAGATTAAAGTCGAAGCTTGATTGAATGATGAACTTTTGAACAAGTCTTTCACTTTATCTTAGTCGTGTAGTGTACTGATTCATGTTCATGAGATAATTTATACTAACAGTAAATATGGTTATATTTTTAGAAATTTTAGTTATACTTATGATAAGTTCTTCTTGTATATAAGAAGAAAATAAATGCATCTAAGGTCCAGTTTAGCATTGTTAAAGATTTTTGGTCATCTGGGGATAAAAAAAGTTATTGATGTTGGGTCTCACGCTGAAATTGAGAAATCAAAATTACAAAATATATTAAATAACTCACTGGCAAAAGTGAAATTTCTTGAAGAGTTTTTACATATATAATGGTTAGACGTGACCAAATATGGTACTACCTCTCGACAAGAGAGGATCACGACTACTCGTGCAACCGTGGTAGAATCTAACTCACGTTTGAATGTTTATTTTTATAAAAAAATATCCTAACTGAGCTTGGACCACTTCTGGTATTACGATCCTGAAAAATATTGGTCAAACTATATAGAATGGAATGATTGATTTCCTAACTCTCATCCTTTATCATGGTATAGTACAAGTGGTGCTCTTACTCGTGATCAGATTTAAGAGGTCGATAATTATGAGCTATAATTATGCTTTAGTAAATTTCTTAGGAAAGATTTATAGAGAGAAACAACTAGAAAGTATTTAGCGAGTGAAACACAAGTAAAAGTGTTGAACCCCGTTATTGGAGGTGCTTTGCCCTTTATATAGAGGAGCTAAGACTTATCCTCAAACTGAAATCTGTTACAATAAATGGACTAATTCCTATTCAGTCCTCAACAATTATACATAGTTACAAATATCTCCTAAAACTTATATCAGTAGCGAATTAAGGACAAAACCCACATCACTTACAATTAAATCCTTAAATTTACATTATTTACAATTTAGTCCTTATAACTATATTTCCATATCAAATAATAAAAAGTAAAGTGTTGTTTTAACTGCTTTAGATTTGAATGTGACTGAAGTAGTGGTTCTCAAGCCACAAATGTTGGAACATGTCATTCAAATGAAGTTGATCATGCTCAAACCAAAAATGTAGTTCCTTCAACTGGAAATGTTCATCCTTAAATTTGTATCTGTTTGAATATTTTTTTTTGTAATATCTTGAAGGAATATTTAACCAATTCGCTTTTTTTTTGGAGCATTTGTAGTTATAATTTTTTTTCTTCTTTTTGGAATGATCAATTTTAATAGGTCGAGACCGATGTGGAATTAATTGGGTCTTCTATTATTGTTACTGTCGTAAGAATTTATGATTTTTCCTTTATAGACTTATTATTGACTATTATTTGTCCTGACAGAAGTCGTTACATTTTTGTTCTTTGATAATTCATTTTTTGTGTTAACTTGAGAAACATTGTCATTTTTAGTGAAATGATGGTTTAGTGGATATGTCGTTAAATTTATAGTGTTTCCGTCTCTTTTTACTCTAGCAACATAATCTACTTTGTTGTAGCGGTTTACTGGAGCCATGAGGTAACCTAAATGCAGACATTTTTATTTATTATATGATCTTAGAGTACTCATTTTAAACATTATTGCATGTATGCAATAACTACCACCAGCTGATCAATCCGAGGGACTGGATATAAATCTTTTGGGCAAGCCCTATTGAGATCTGTGAAGTCAATGCACATACACCACTTGCCATTTTTATTTTTCACCAAGACCGAATTGGCAGTCCACAAAGGATATTGAGACTCCTTTATATGCCCCATCTTTGTGAGCCTGTCAACTTCTTGAACAATAACATCAGCCTTTTCCTTAGAAAAAGCTCTTCTCTTTTGTACCACAGGTGCTATGTCTCTCTGGATGGATAGGTGATGTGATATAATATCTGCTGGAACCCCTGTAACATCAGCGTTGCTCCAAGCAAAAACATGCTGATGGTCTTTTAGAAACTTTAACATCTTAATCTTCAGTTCAGGTGGCATTTTGGACCCTATCTTAACATTTTTTCCTTCTTCCAAAGAGTGTGTTTCAACCTCTTCAACTGGTATCAACACTCCAGGGGTCTCTCTGGGGTCATCAATTTCACCCTCACCCCCAGAAAGCCCCTCAAACTGCTATTCTTCGTTGGTACGAACTGCCCCCAACGTCCGTGGAGCGAGTGGTGTGGCATAACACTCTCTTGCGATCTTTTGACTGCTCCGGACAACTCCCACTTGTCCTTGAACAACATATTTCAAACATTGGTGGACTGTCAAGGCCAGAGAGAGCCAAGACCTCCCTAAAATAGCATTATAACAAGTGGGACAATCCACCACCATAAAAAGTATCATGACCATCTTTTTAAAAGGTCCCTTGCCCAATAAAACTTCCTCTTCGAACTCCCCGATCACATCTGCTGAGCTCCCAGTGAAACCCATAATTGATCTGTTCGAACGCTGGATTACGGCTGGATTTTTCATCTTTTTGTAATTGCTTAAGAAGAGGATATTGGCTGAACTCCCAGTATCCACCAAGATTCGTCTTATGTCATTGCCCCCAATGGATGCTTCTATGACAACAACATCTTCATGAGGGCCAGCTATATCCCTTAAGTCGTCTTCATCGAAAACAATGAAGGGAAACGGAATTTGTGATTGATAGGAGGTCATGCCTCCTTCCAGCTGGGTAGCTAAAGTATGAACGTGCCTCTTCCTCGAAGAAGTAGTAGGAGCTATCATAGTCTCCCCTCCGAAAATTGTGAGTGACTCAAAAAACTCAATTAACCCGGAGACTGTTTTACAACGTTCCTGAATGCACCCACCCTATTTCGAGTTGGATCAGGATCCAGATATTCTGACTCTACATCAAACCTTTCGATTATAACCATGGCTCCCTCAGGAGAAGTATTGTTTGGACCAACCCGATGAGCATTATCAGGCCTATTTCCTCCTCTTCTTTTGATATATGCTCCCAACTTCCCTCTCTCAATCAAGTTATGAACCTCTTGTTTTAAGGCTATATAATCATCAGTGGTATGGCCAATATCATTATGGTACTGGCAGAAAGAGTTGTTACGATGTTCCCTAGGAGATTGTAGTGCGGCCGGCCTTCTATAGTGCACTTCTTCCTTTGTTTTATCGTAAATGGTGGCCACATTTTCTTTCAATTCTGCAAACCACTCCGGTTGAACCCAAGGCCCTCTCTTATTTCTAGATTGCTGACTCTGGGCAGGTGCAACTGGCTGAGATTGAGCTTTAGACCTGTTATGCGCCTGTCCGGTCTCCCTTGCCTTTGTTCCCGGACTGATTTTGATTGGGGTTTGGTGCAACCGGGGCAGACCTCACCTGCCTGTGCACCCTAGTTTTCTTTGTTTCATCAACATTGATTTGCTTTCCGACCTGATTCAGCAAACCTCCCCAAGTCATGGCTTTCTTTCTGGTCACTGAATCAGCCAAATTTCCAGGGTTTCAGCCCTGCCTCAAGGATGCTATTGCTACTTGCTCGAAGCAATCAGCCAACCCATTTTTGGTGTTCACAAAACGACTTATGTATTCTTTCAATGATTCGTTTGGTTCTTGGGCACAATGGATTATTATGTCCCCATTGCCCTTTAATTCCTTACTCCCAACAAACTGCCTTCGAAAGGCCACCTAGAAGGTATCAATGTTCCTGATGCAACCTTGAGGTAGACTGTTATACCATTTTAGAGCACTCCCCGTAAAATATTGGGAGAATGCTCTATAGAGTAACTTATCGTCATCATCAAAATTCATCATGAAGTTTTTAAATTGCTCCGAGTGGTTGTCCGGATCAGTACTGCCACCGTACTTCTCCATTTTAGTGCTATCGAACCTCTTAGGGAGGTTTCCGGACAGAATCTTGGAAGACCATGGAGATTGTCTCCAATTCCGGCCACGACTGAACACAGTATCCTCATTAGGAGTCGCAAAGATTCCTGGTTCATCGTGGAAGGCGAAAGGATCCATCATCATCCGATCTACATGCCTCCGGCTGTGAGATGATCCTTTGCCTATATTCCTCTTCAATTTCCCATGTCCATCTCTTTTTCTTGGATACTTTTTAATCAACTTTTGCTTCTTTTTGGATCGGCCCTCATCACTGCTGGAGGATAAGGATTCTTCGACTCCATCTTCATCCGAGGAGCTACCAGAATATTCTGAGTCTGAATCAGAACTCTTCACTGGTTTAGACCGGTGAGACTTTTTGGAGCTAGCATGAGTCTTCTTGGTACTCACATGAGTCTTCGAAGGCTCATGCTCTCTAGGGTTGTCGGTATGATGAGCATCTGATGCTTTTGACTTTTCTTTCATGCTCATCTTGGCCTTCTCTGCCCTCAGAGCTTCTATTTCTCCCTTTAACCTATCACGCTCCTCGATGGTGTATTCATCATTTTCACCCACCACTTCAAGCAAGGCTGGTGGTACTTCCGGGGCATCCGGATTCATTCAAACTGATTTATCCTGTTGGTTTCGAATGCTTGATTCAGGCACCGTCGTGCTCCCACTGTGGCCGCCAATTTGGTGAGGTTTATTTTCGTCTGAGGGTAAGTTTGTAATTTTTGTTTGGAGTTTGTGGAAGTTTGTAAGTAGTTAATGTTTGAATAGTGAGTAGAAGGGAGAATTAAGCAGCCTGGTTGTATTTAATTTTCATTACCCTCATTTAATGTTGGTGGTTGGGTATTTATACCCTTACGTTTGGGCTTTATGGACTTTCGGGTCATGTTTAATGGACCCGGGTCAAGTTTAAGGACCTATGAGCTCTTAGTAGGAGAGCAGGCAGCTTAGTCAAGAAGTGATTAGGTTTTTAAGTACTTTAGTTCCTGTTCGAACAGTCCAATGGATGAGGTGTTCGAACTGCCCTGTCCGGTTAGGTGGTCTTTGTCCAAATTGTCCCTGTCCGAAGAGGTAACAGAATCCAGACTCAACAGTAATAATTGTTTCTGTCAATATCATCTTGATACTGGCCATAACACTGAAGATTGCATTGCGTTGAAACAAGAAGTGCAAAATTTGATTGAGAGAGGGAAGTTGGGGGCTTATGTAAAAAGAAGAAGTGGGAATAGGTCTGATAATGCTCACCGGACTGGCCCAACAAACAACGCAGGGACTTCGGCTCCAGATGGGGCTATGGTGATAATTGAAAGATTCAATGTGGAATTAGAGTATTTGGATCCTGATCCAACCCAGAATAAGGTGGGTGTTATCATATAACACAGCAAGACGGTGTCCGGGCTCATTAGTTTTTTTGAGTCACTTACCATATTTGGGGGGGGGGACACCATGACTGCACCGACTGCTTCTTCAAGGAAGAGACATGTTCATACTCTGGATACTCAACTGGAAGGAGGCATGACTTCATATCAATCGTAAATTCCTTTTCCTTTCATTGTTTTTGATGAAGATGATTTGAGAGATATAGCTGGTCCCTATAAAGATGTTGTGGTGATAAGAGCATCTATTGGGGGCAACGACATTAGACAAATTTTGGTGGACACCGGCAGTTTGGCCAATATCCTCTTTTTAACTTCCTATAAACAAATGAAGAATCCAGCAGTGAGTCAGTGTTCAAACAGGTCAATTGTGGGTTTCACTGGAAGCTCAGCTGACGTGATCGGGGAGTTTGAGGAGGTGGTTTTATTGGGAAAGGGCCCTTTCAAGAAGATGGTCAGAATACTTTTCATTGTGGTGGATTTTCCCACATGTTACAATGCGGTTTTGGGGAGATCTTGGCTCTCCAAGATGCATGTTATGGCTTCAACAGTCCACCAATGTTTAAAATACGTTGTGCAATGACAAGTGAGAGTTGTTCGGAGTAGTCAAAAAATAGCAAGGGAGTGTTATGCATCAGCACTGACCCCTCGAACTTTGGGGGTAGTTCGGATCAGTGAGGATTAACAGTTTGAGGGGCCCTCTAGGGGAGAGGGTGATATTGATGGCCCCAGAGAGACCCCTGGTGTTTTAATACCAATCGAAGAAGTTAAAAATCACTCTCTGGCTGGAGGAAGAAATGTCAAGATCGGGTCCAAGATGACATCGGAGTTAAAGAGTAAAGTGTTAACTTTTTTGAAAGACCATCAGCATGTGTTCGCTTGGTGCAATGCTGATGTAACCGGAGTGCTAGCAGATATTATAGCACACCAACTATCTATCTGAAGGGATATAGCACGTGTTGTACAAAAGAGGAGAACTTTTTCTAAGGAGAAAGCTGATGTCATAGTTCAAGAGGTTGACCGACTTACTAAGATGGGGCACATAAAGGAATCTCAATACCCTTTATGGACAGCCAATTCGGTGTTAGTAAAGAAGAAAAATGGAAAGTGGCGTATGTGCATGAATTTTACCGATCTCAATAGAGCTTTCCCAAAATACCTATATCTGGTCCCCCGGATTGGTCAGTTAGTGGATTTCACACCTGGGAACAAGTTATTGTCCTTTATGGATGCCTTCTCCGGGTATAATTACATTCAAGTGGATCTGAAGGATCAAGAACACACTACATTTGTTACTGATAGGGGCCTCTATTGTTACAAGGCGATACCATTTGGGTTAAAGAATGCTGGGGCTACTTATCAGAGGTTGGTGAACAAGGCTTTCACTAATCAGATTGGAAGAAACATGGAAGTCTACATCGATGACATGATGGTAAAGAGTGTGTAAGAAGAGCTACACTTAGCACATCTCCAATAAACTTTTGCCAACTTGATGAAAGTAAATTTAAAGTTGAATCCAGAGAAGTGTCTTTTCGGAGTAAAGTCCAGGAAGTTTTTAGGGTATGTGATAAGTGAGAAAGTGATACAGCCTGATCCAGACCAGCTTAGTGTTTTATTGCAGATGGATCCTCCTTAGAATATTAAAGAAGTACAAAGATTGACAGGGAGGTTAGCTGCTCTAAACCGTTTTATCTCAAGGTCTTCGGATAGATGTGCCCCGTTTTTTCAAACTTTAAAAGGTGCAAAAGAATTTAACTGGTCTCCACGGTGCGACCAGGCTTTCGATGAAATTAAAAAACACTTATCCTCCCCTAAGACTTTGTTTAAACCTGTTGATGGAGAGACACTCTACATATACTTAGCGATTTCTGATTGTGCCATAAGTGCAGTGCTAGTAAGGGAGGTAGATAATTATCCTCGTCAGGTGTACTATATAAGCAAGAGCTTGATAGATGCAGAAAAGAGGTATTTAAAACTTGAAAAATTAGCACCGGCCTTAGTAATTGCTGCTAGGAAAATGAGACCCTACTTTCAATCTCATTCTATCATTATCAAAACGTCTTTTCCATTGAAAAACGTTCTTCAGAAGGCAGATGTATCAAGTAGAATAACCAAATAGTCAGTGGAGTTGGGAGACTATGATATTGATTTTTCCCCTCGAACCGCAGTCAAGGCTCAGTCTGTTGCTGATTTACTAGTTGAATTCCATTCAGACAGAGACACTAAGGAAGCAACAGGTGAAAAGACTAAAACAATATGGGTTGTCCGGACTGATGATGGATCAAGTACCATGGGTTGTGGTGTTGGGATATATTTAACCTCTCTGTATGACGACAAAATGTACCAGGCTATATGTTTTGCTTTCAGGGCTTCCAATAATGAGTCCGAATATGAAGCTGCTATAGCTGCCTTGAAGTTAGCCCTAATTTGTGGAGCCAAAAAGGGTCAGGTTAATGAGCAATTCTCAGCTTCTTATCCATCATGCACAAGGTCAGTCTGAGGCCAAAAAGGAGCAGCTGGTTAAATACTTATTCGTTATTAAAGAAGTGGCACTTAATTTAAAAAACATCACCTATGAGCACATACCCCGAACAGAAAATACGCTAGCAGACTCCTTGGCAACCATAGCCTATTCTGAGTCCTACCCATGGATTCATGTGCAAGAGTGCCTATCCATTCAACTCAATCAGAACAAGGAAGAAAGAAATTTAAATATACAAGTGAATCAACCTCAAGACTGGAGATATTTTCTTTTTCAATACATCTCAAATGGCATCTTGCCTCCGGAAAAAGCAGTGGCAAGGAAAGTAAGGTATAAGGCTCGTGGTTTTGTCATCCTAAGAGATGTTCTTTACAAGAAGTCTTTTAGTAGACCTCTCTTGCGAAGTTTGGGGGTCGAAGAGTTCCAAATAGTGCTGTCCGAACTACACGATGGCGAGGGATCAGAACACTATGGATTTAGAGCTCTAACCAGAAGAGTCTTATTGGCTATATTGACAAGAAATAGAAGCACAAACGAAATCTTCTTCTTGTATCAAGTATGATAGAGATAACGATCCCAAACAAAATATCAAGTCTGAATAAAATAAACACAAACAACACATAACACTTTTTACGTGGAAAACCTTCCCAGTGTAGGAAGTAAAAACCACGGGACTGATTTCGGAGTCCAACCAAATATTCACTATCAGAAGATGGGTTACAAAACTATTCTCTAGATAAAACTAGAGCATATGCCACAAGAAGTATGACAACTTCATACACAACCCCAATACACAAGATAATGAACCGAAATCAGAAAACTCACTGAAATATCCCCAAAATGCAGTTAGAAGAAGATGATCGAAAAACACACTTAGATGACTCCAAATCAAAAACCCCCTGGACAGATTGTAGAGGACAAGTAGACGAGCCTTCTCACCAAAATTGAAGCTGATCGGACAACCGGAGACAATCCAATTGAAAGCACAAAGTTCCGCCTCAAATCACCTTTTTTCTCTCAACAACTGCACTATAGAATATGATGCTCATCCCCGAAAGACACTGTATAAATATATATTTATACATAAACCAAAATCCTATGTGTTATCCAAATTGGGCTTAGCCCATATGATAATTGGACTCCCACATAGGAAGAGTCCAACAAATCTCCCCCTCACGACTATGTGGGAGGATTCGCCATCCCGGCGATCAATCTACAATGTTCAAGCTTCCCCCTAGGCAAAACCTTTGTCATCATGTCAGACCCATTATCATCTGTATGAACTTTATCAACCTCTATTAGTTTAGCATCAAGAATATCTCGAATCCAATGATATCTCACATCAATATGTTTCGACTTTGAGTGAAATGACGAATTCTTCCCGAGATGAATAGCACTCTGATTATCACATAACAGTACATACATGTGTTGCTCAAATCCAAGTTCTTTCAAGAACTTCTTCATCCATAGTAGCTCTTTACTCGCTTCTGTCACTGCAATGAATTCAGCTTCTGTTGTTGAAAGAGCAACACACTTTTGTAGTCTTGATTTCCGTGAAACATCGCCACCACAAAAGTTAATCAAATATCCAGAAGTAGACTTGCGAGTATCGACATCTCCAGCCAAGTCTGAATCAGAATAAGCCAACAACTCAAGTTTATTCATCCCAAAACTGAGCTTCAAATTACAGGTTCCTCGCAGATACCTCATAATCCATTTCACGGCTTCCTAATGCTCTCTACCTGGGTTTGACAAAAATCTGCTCACAACACATACACTATGAGCTAAGTCAGGACGAGTACATACCATGGCATATATGAGACTTCCAACTGCAGATGCATATGGAATATTAGCCATGTCACTCTTTTCTTCATTAGTTGAAGGACATTGTTTCTTGCTTAACTTGAAGTGACCGGAAAGTGGTGAGCTAACCACTTTAGCTTTGTCCATATTAAACTTCTGAAGAATTTTCTCAATGTATTTTTCTTGTGATAAGAACAACTTCTTCAAGTCTCTGTCTCTAGTAATTCGAATGCCGAGAATCTACTTTGCTGGACCTAAATCTTTCATTGCGAAAGACTTACTTAACTGTTTCTTCAAAGAATCAATCCGTGAAGTATTCTTCCCAACAATAAGCATATCATCCACGTAAATTAAGAGAACAATAAAATCGGCATCGGAAAATTTCTTCACAAATACACAATTATCAGAAGAAGTCTTCTTGTAGTCCTGCTCCCCCATAACTGACATGAACTTCTTATAACACTGCCTCGGAGCTTGCTTCAAACCATTTAGACTTTTTTTTTCAGTCTGCATACATAATCTTCTTTTCCTTCAACCACAAAACCTTCAGGCTGTTTCATATAAATCTATTCTTCCAAGTCACCGTGCAAGAATGCTGTTTTTACATCCATTTGCTCAATTTCCAAGTCTAGACTCGTTGCAATGCCTAGAACCACACGAATAGAGGACATTTTTACAACTGGAGAAAATATTTCATCAAAATCAATACCTTTTTTCTGACCAAAGCCTTTGACTACCAATCTTGCTTTGTACCGAGGTTGCAGAGAACTATAATCTTGCTTCAACCTATACACCCACTTGTTACTCAAGGCTTTTCTCCCTTCATGTATCTTCACTAACTCAAATGTATGATTCTCATGAAGTGATTGCATCTCTTCATTCATCGCTTCAATCCATTGATTTTTACATACACCACTAATAGCCTCATCATAACACTCAGGCTCACCTGCATCGGTTAACAAAATATATTCATTAGAAGGATATCTAGTAGAGGGTTGTCTATCTCTAGTAGATCTCCGCGTTGGAACTTCAAGTTGTTCAACATCTTCTTCATTCTCTTGTTCATGCATTAAATCATTATCATGATCACCAGTATCAACAATATGTGAACCTCTTGAGGCTAATGAGTCACCATCTGAATTTTCTTCAACTTCTGTAGGAGTATGTGCAAGCGGGATATGCCCCAATTCTACCAAGTCATTCTCAGACATAGGCGCTGAATATTGAATCTTATCAATATCATGAACTATCTTATCTTCCATAAACACGACATCTCTGCTCCTAATAAGCTTCTTATTAATTGGATCATGAAATCTGTAGCCGAACTCATCAAGACCATAACCAATGAATACACACTGTTTTGTCTTCGAATTGAGTTTAGATCTCTCATCTTTAGGAATATATACATAAGCTTTGCAGCCAAAGACATGCAAATGATCATAAGAAACATCTTTACCTGTCCAAACTCTATTTGGGATATCTCCATCTAAAGGTACAGAAGGACTAAGATTCAAGACATGTACCACTGTATTCAAAGCTTCACCCCAAAATTATTTAGGGAGTTGTGATTGTGAAAGAAAACATCTTACCCTTTCAATTAATGTTCGGTTTAGTTTCTCCGCTACGCGATTCAACTGGGGGGTCTTGGGAGGTATGTTTTGATGCTGAATACCTTGCTGTCTACAATAATCATCAAAAGGACTAATTTATTCTCCCCCATTATCACTTCTAACACACTTCAATTGTTTCCCACTCTGTCTCTCAACTGAAGCTTGAAACTGCTTAAAGACATCTAACACTTGATCTTTTGTTTTCAAAGTGTAAGCCCAAAAATTCCTGGAATGATCATCAACAAAGGTAACAAAGTAGAGACAACCACTAAGTGTTCTCGTTTTGAAAGGACCACAAACATCAGTATGTACCAAGTCAAGCAAACTTGGTTTTCTTGAAGGAGCCGAGCTCTTGAAGGATACTCTATTCTGCTTTCCAGCCAAACAATGTACGCATTTCTTTATATGAGCTTTATGTATCCCACGAATGTACTGATTCTTCCTCAGAATATCTAATCTTTTTTCGCTAATGTGACTGAGTCTTTTATGCCACAAATCAAGCATTGCTTCATCATTAACAACATTGATTTTCTCAGCAGACACCCTTGCAGACATGATGTAGAGGGCTGAATATTTTTGTCCTCTTGCCACAACCAACGAACCCTTAGTAAGTTTCCACTGCCCATTCGAAAAAATACTGCAATAGCCTTCATCATCTAGCTTCCCTGTAGAGATCAAATTGAATCGAAGATCGGGTATATGTTTAACACCCTTGTCAATCTTGCACCCAGGCTTGTTTCTAGATAAACATCACCAATACCAACCACTTTAGACAAATTATTATTTCCCATCTTTGCAAAAACAAAGTCACCAGAGGTGTAAGATGAGAAAAATTCTCTATGGGAAGTGGCACAAATTGTAGCACCACTGTCAACTACCCAACCATTTTCATCAGACACATTATTCACAACAGCATCATCAATAACAACAAAGTAGCTCTCTGAAACTGCAGCTACATGTTTCTCGTCACCACTTTTATCATAATTTTTCTCCTTGTTCTTTTCTTCTTTACCATTGTTGGATTTCCCAAAATTATTCTTTTTTCTCAACTTAGTACAAAATTTCTTAGTGTGCCCGATCTCATGACAGTAGTAGTACTCCCAATCTGCAAATTTATTAGACTTGTTCCGACTCGTGCTTCTACTTTTACCTCTAGTTTTCCAACCGTGATTTTCATTTCTACCATGTTTCTCAACGACTAGAGTTTCTGAATGTGAAGAGAAGCCAACTGTTTTTCTTCTCATATCTTCATTCAACACACTACTTTTAGCTAATGCCATTGAGATATTGCCTTCAGGAGCTGAATTAGAAAGAGACATTCTGAAAGTATCCCATGAGTCTGGCAGCAAACCAAGCAACCATAACGCCAAAACCTCGTCATCAAATTTGATACCCATAGCAGCCAACTGATTAATCAATCCTTGAAAGGTATTCAAGTGATCTGTAAGAGGTGATCCATCTTGATACCTTAAATACATCAATTGTTTGAACAAAAGTAACTTACTGTTTCCTGTCTTCCGAGCATATAACTCCTCAAGTTTACTTCACAATTTCCTTGCATCTGTTTCATCTACAATATGATTCAACACATTATCATCAACCCATTGCCGAATAAAGCCACAAACCTGTCAATGAATAATTATCCATTATGCATCAGACTTATCTTTAGGTTTTTCATCACCGAACACTGGTAAATGAAAACTTTTAACATAAAGAAGATCTTCCATCTTCGATTTCCATATATGATAATTTGAACCATTCATCGTTATCATTCTGCTTGTATTCACCTCCATATTTGATACAAGACAAGTACACAACCACTCGCTCTGATACCACTTTGACAAGTAATGGAAGCACAAACGAAATCTTATTCTTGTATCAAGTATGATATAGATAACGATCCCAAACAAAATATCAAGTCTGAATAAAATAAACGCAAACAACACAGAACACTTTTTACGTGGAAAACCTTCACAGTGTAGGAAGTAAAAACCACGGGACTGATTTCGGAGTCCAACCAAATATTCACTATCAGAAGATGGGTTACAAAACTATTCTCTAGATAAAACTAGAGCATACGCCACAAGAAGTATGAAAACTTCATACACAACCCCAATACACAAGATAATGAACCAAAATCAGAAAACTCACTGAAATATCCCCAAAACACAGTTAGAATAAGATGATAAAAAAAAACACTTAGATGACTGCAAATCAAAAACTCGCTGGATAGATTGTAGAGGACAAGTAGACGAGCCTTCTCACCAAAATTGAAGTTAATCGGACAACCGGAGACAATCCGATTGAAAGCACAAAGTTCCGCCTCGAATCACCTTTTTTCTCTCAACAACTGCACTATAGAATATGATGCTCATCCCCGAAAGACACTGTATAAATCTATATTTATACATAAACCGAAATCCTATGTGTTATCCAAATTGGGCTTAGCCCATATGATAATTGGACTCCCACATAGGAAGAGCCCAACATGGATACTACTGGCCCTCCATAATTCAAGATGCCAAAGAGTTGGTGAAGAAGTGTGATCCATGCCAAAGATACAGTAATGAAATTCATATCCCAGCTGTCCCTTTAGAGTCAATTTCTAAGCAAATACCTTTTGCTTGTTGGGGGTTGGATTTGGTGGGACCTCTACCTATGGCATGCAAAGGGTGCATAACTATAATTGTTGCTATTGATTACTTCTCGAAGTGGATAGAAGCAGCCCCATTGGCGGGAACTACTTCGAAAACTGCTATAAAATTTATCTTATTTAATATTTGCTGTAGATTTGGTGTTCCCCAAAAGATAACTACATACAATGGGCCACAATTAGATAACAAGGATGTGGAGAACTTCTGTGCCTCTAGAGGAATTCAAACTTGCTTCTCTTCTCCTTTCTACCCACATGCAAATGGTCAAGTTGAAGTAGCTAACAGGACCATCCTGTCCGGTCTTAAAAAGAATCTAGAAAGGACTGTTGGAAAGTGGCCAAGCTATCTACAAGAAGTACTATAGGCCTACCGGACTACTCCCGGGGCTGCAACACAAGAATCCCCATTTGTCTTGGTATATAGTATGGATGCAATAACTCCTATAGAGGCAACTCTTCTTCATTCAGAGTCCACAATTTTTCCGAACAGGCTAATGAAGTGGCAATCAGAAGTCAACTTGACTTGATAGAAGAAAAAAGAGTTAAGGCTCATCTCAGAGCCACACACTATCAGGGTTTGATGAGAAGCAGGTTTGCTTCCAGGGTTAGAAGGAGGGATTTTCAACCAGGGGATAAATTGTTGAGAAAAGTCTTCCTACATATTAAGGAGAAGTAGTTCGGCAAGCTAGCTCCGACTTGGGAAGGACCCTATGTGGTCAGTGAAAAGCTTAAGACTGGGACATACAGACTTCAAGATAAAGACGGAAGGATTTTGAATCACCCCTGGAACATTGAACACCTCCGATTGTATCTAGAATACAAGTTATGTAAATATTTACTTGTTTAAAGTCCATGTATATATTAGGGGGTATACTCTTTCCTACCCTGGTGGCGCGGGGAGGTTTTAATGAGGTGTCCAGACTTTTTAATGAAATTCGATGCCTTCTTGAAAAATTCAGAGTAGTTTGATTGATAGCTTATTTGAAAAATTCTGACAAACCGGATTGATTTGGTGGAGTGATGACGATTTAAACATCATCGGAGAATTTAAACACTCTCACTTTAAAATACTTGTAAAATAACCAAAGGCTATTTAAACATTAGCCATCAAAATTGGGTAACTATAAAACAATGCAAGAATTGTGTAAGATAAAATTGTCCGGCTAACAGTGGGGAATGATATTAAAATATGTGAAATGCCTTGGCCATCCAAGGACTTTGAGGTTATAAAAGAAAAGGTTTATCCGGACAAGGGCCGGACACGGTTACAAAAATGCCTTGGCCATCCAAGGACTTTAGTCTAACACAAAAGTTAAAGAAAAATAAAAAGATAGTCAAAACTTTAAGGCTGAGCTTCCTTTGATGTTCCAGTCTCATTGGGATTCTTCTTGGGGTCTTTGAGTTCCTCGTTAGGGCTCTCCCCAGTCCTTTCTTCTTCATCAGTAGTAATATCCAAACCACTGGAATAGTTATGCTTATCGCCATCGGCCATAGTGTGGTGAGGGAGGTCTTCGTATTCCACAAATCGTCATAGATCTCCAAGTGTCCTCTTCGGAAATTTTTGATGAAAGAGCAAGACCATGTCTGATTTGACTTCGGCATATCTTTCCTCTTGGGAATCTATTACCTGGTTGGTGTATGCATCGATCTTGGCTTGGATTGTCTTCTCCTGCTCCCTTATCAAATCATCTTTCTCCTTGTTGACTCTAGACACAGTATCTTTGAGCGAAGCTTTGTCACTAGTTAGGGTTTGGATGACATTGTCCTTAGCTTTTATCTCCTTATTCGAAGTGGAGAGATCCTTCTCCAATCTAGAGCACTTAGTTTGAATTTCTCTATTATCCCCCTCCGAAGTGGCCATCTTGGTATCCAAGTCTTTTTTCCCATTCTTCAACTCATCGATCTCTCTCTTTAATGCCTCAACGTTCTGATTGGCATTAAGGAGAGAGTTGGATAAACCCTCTTTGTCTATATTGAGTGTGTTGATGAGGGTGGATTGACTTCGCACTTGTCTCTCCAAGTTGAGCACCGGTTGAATATTGCTCAACAACGAGTGGGTCACCATGTTTCTCCCCTGAAACAGAAAAAGACTTACCGTTAAAAGTAACGATGTTCGAAGAGCTTGGAGGGAGGTAAGGGCCAGCAAAATCGTCTTTCTCAAGGTTCTCAAAGTAAAGGCCAATCCCTTGAAGGCCACTAATGTCTACTCCATCAATGTTAATATCCCCTCCGGCACCATCTCCGGTGTGAAAATCACTTTGGATTTACTCTGCCTGTGTTGGGTCTGTTGGGTCGACCGGAGGAAGAGAATCCGGAGGCCGGAGAGCTACCTCATCCCCTTTGGAGATTTTCTTCTTCTTGGCTTCCCTATCCCCACCTTCTGCTCCCCATTTTCTGTCTTTTTTGGGAGCTTTTGGGGATTTTAGATGTCCAACTGCCTCTATGGTACTCTCATCTTCCACCACTTGAAGTAGAGCAGCATCGATTCCCCCTTGGTCTTGCACCTCTTGGTTTACTGGGACAATCTCTTCAGCACCACAGTGATTGACCTTATCTGCATCTGGTTTTTTCTTGCCTTTCTTGCCCTTCATTTTACTTGGGGATTTAGCTTTGCCCGGTAAGGCTAGCTTCCCATCCTTCTCATCTATCCTCTGTAGGATGACACCCGGAGGAGGTGGTGTGGTTAGTTCTTCCCAAAACAAGTCTCTCCGGCCGGTTGTGTTCTAGAGGTCGGACCTCACCAGGTTGCCAGCAGTAAAACAGTTATGGAAGCGATTTCCCTATTTGTCAGCAACCCAAGCATTCAGCTTGGCACAAGTTGCCTACCCCTCCTCCAAGTAGTCAGGGAGCTCCTTCGACAGCACTACCCAAAAAAGAAGAAGAGCATTTAAGTAAACAATTTTTTTATAAGGAAAGATTTAAGTAAACATACTTTTTATAACGAAATACTTACCCGTGCTTTTCCATCTGCTGGTCAGCATGCTTGGGTTGTCACCAGCTTTAATCTTTTTCTCATTTTCCCAAGCTTCACTAATGAACAAGAATTGGGTCTTCCAATTCTTCTCTGATTCGAGCAGATCATCCACCACTTTATAATTGTCACCCATGTTGAAATGGTAAAAGGGGATGATGTGGTTCTTGCAAAGGCTGGCCACAACACCGAATTGCTCCATCGGAAGCGGAATTCCGGAGATCTTAGAGGCCATGATGCAGGCCATGAGGGTGAACCAAGCATTAGCACTCAGTTGGCTTAGACATAGCTTTATCAGATGAAAATATCTAACGATCTCTGGGTCTAAGGGAAATCTGAGCTCCCAGTTGAACAATTCTGTGTAGAAGACTATCTTACTTAGCTTGCAGTCCATTGGCATCTCCGGATCGATCGGTATCCTTACTTTGACAGACTCTAGGATCCCCCACTTTGTCCGGATCCGGCCTAGTTCAGCAGTATGAATGAAGGCGTAGTTAATGTTCTGCATGGCTAGCAAGGTCCTACTCTGCCTTCAAGGGCCTCCGGCAAGTCCAGATGTTTTAAACACAGCTTCTCTTTACCCTTGCCCTTCTTGGCAATGACAGTTTTCCCCGTCTGCTCGGGGACATCAGTCTCAAAAGGGGCTTCTTCAACACTGTCCTCCATCACCTTAGAAGGATTGTCAGTTGTCTTTGGTGGAGAAGTGCTGGTGGTTGGTTCAGTAAGCTATCCGGATGGCTGAGCATCGCTTTCCCTTTGTGGTCTAGTGTCCGGCTGGGGCTCAGATCCGGTGGGTTCATTTCAAAGGCTTATTCCAGTAGCCTCCGGACCAGACAATTTATCATTAGGAACTTTGTTGGGTGCCTCTGACCCTGTAGCTTTGTCTTTGGCCCCAAACTTAGTGGGGCCTGATTTCAGAGACTTGGACTATAGAACAACAACCTGACCTTTTACTAAGCGACCTCTTCGTCGGAGTGACAGTTTTTCTGGGGAATTGTTAGCATCTGATTCCATAGGTATGAATGGAGAGGGTCTCTTTATGCTTGTAACAGCTTGTTCCCGTTCGACAGTGGGTTGTGACTCTTGAACCAATGAGCCTGAGACGATGGGTGAAAGACTTGGATGAAATAACCTTTTGGGTTTGGAGTTTCTGGCAGAAGATGAACCTCGATCAAGCTCTAAAGATGGTGTTTCAGACTTGTCGATCGAAGAAACTGCAGCAATGCGCCTTTCTCGTTCAACTCTTTGAGCTTTTTCCAACTCTGAAAGGTTGAGCCACCCACATTTTACTAAAGCGTTTCTTGTTGTAAACATAAACTCACACCAAAAGGATTTTTGAGAAGAGGTGAAAGCGTTGAAATACAGGAATGAGGGAGTAATGAAGATGGTAAACAGTGAAAAATGAGGTAATTTATACTAATGATACAAAAAGATGCCAAGAAACCTAGGAGAATACGAAAAGACAAAAGTAATGATTTAAAGCGGCACTGACGTCATAAGAATTAAATGAAGAGGTTACTTTTTAGGATTAGTGGGAGCGCCGTTCTAGGAGAAAAACGGCCGTTGAGGCCAATCAGGAGATGACACGTGTCTTACGATCCATGGCAAAACCCGTAAACTTCTGAGAAGTTTTTCAGTCCGGACAAATCTTGGGCAGAACACTTAAACAGTTCGGAGAATGTAACCAGTACTCAATGGAATATTTTTAGGTATTTCCAAAGACCTTCGACAAAACCTAAAAAAGGGGCTACTGATGAGTCCGGATTTTCTCACCACTCACTGTAGAAACTGGACATGGGCAATTCGGACAAAATCCACCCACTGAACTATCCAAACTGGACAAACGTACTAAAAACTAATCACTTATTGACTAAGCTAGTTGCTAATCTGCTTAATAAACTACTGGGTTTTTGAATTCGACCCGGTTCCATATGATTGACCCGAAAAGCCCATGTGGCCCATAAGTAAGGGTATAAATACCCAACCACTTTCATTAATGAGGTTAATGAACATTTGATACAACCAGGCAGCTCTAACTGATGTGAAAGAAACACCTCGAATCAATATGATGAGGCTGATCGGAATTTGTTTGCAGTAATGGGAACTGAAGATTAGTATGTTCAAGGTGTTGATTGGAGAAATTCTCCATTGACAAGTGAAATTAGATCTATTACGCTTCCGAAGCGTTTTGACATCTCAAAAATTTGAAAAGTTCGATGGGATGCAGGATCTAGACAATCACATTAAACAGTTCGAAAATTATATGATGAATTTTGAGGACGATGACAGACTGGTATCTCGGGCTTTCTCACAGACTTTTAAGTGAAAATGTTTAAAATGATATAACCGAATTCCGAGGGGATCCATTTCAAATTTCAGAGATTTTTATACCGCTTTTTGAAAACAGTTTGTTGGGAGTAAGGAGATGAGACCAAATGGGGACAAAATTATCCAATGCAAGCAAGCAGTTGGAGAAAAGTTGAAGGATTACACGAAGCTCTTTGTTTTGACAAAAGAAAGTTTATATAATTGTGAAGAGTCAATGATAATGGCTGTTTTTCGCCAGGGACTATTGCCAGGTGATTTGGCTAATGAGACGACCAAGAGAAGAGCTTTAACTTTTGGGGATTTGATAGCTGAGGTAGAGGACCAAATCAAGGCTGAACAATCGACCAGGGTCCAAGGTGTAGTTGTTATTTCTCAAAAACATTCTGGTCAAGTGCCACATAATCAAGGGCAGTCTTCGAATTCTCCTCAGCAAGCCCGTCCGAGGAATAAAAACAATCTACCATCTCGAACGAGAGGATATTCAAATCAAGCTTCATCATACCAATTTACTAGGTCGAGGCCAAATCAATGGATAATGCCTGAATATTATGCAGATGTGACTGAAAGTGTATTAACAATTTTTGATAAAACCAAAGGATATGTAAATTTCAGGAAGCCCGCTCTAATCAACAGGCCAATGGAGGAGCGAAATAACAAGTTTTGTAGATATCACAATGATATTGTTCATGATATTAATGATTTTATTGCTCTGAAAAAGAAGTTCAAATTTTAATAGAAAATGGAAAGCTACTGACTTATATGAAGAAACAGAACAACGCACCCAATAATCCTTTAGCATCGGCTTCACAGCCAGCAAATCCAAATACTAGGCTAAAAGTTTGATGATTTTAGATTCAAAGCTTGATGAATTTAATGATTCCTTAGAGTATTTGGATAAGGATCCGGACACTTTAATATCGATGGCGGTGGAAGAATTAATATAGAAGGGGCATTTTCATAGTCTATGTGAGTATTTTGAATCATTGACCATTTTTTGAGGCAATTCGATGACTGGTAATACAGATAGCTCGAGGAAAAGACATATTGTAAGTTTGGCAACTCAAATAGAAGGAAAATTTCTACTCATTTGTATAGAAAAAGAGACGTTCCCTTTATCATTTTCGATGATGATGATTTACGAGGCACTGCAGGGCCACATGAGGATGCAGTGGTCATTGGAACTGAAGTTGCTGGCATCGAGATCCGACGCGTGTTGATAGATACTGGAAGTTCTGCAAACGTCCTTTTTAAAGCAACGTATGATAGGATGCGCAATCCTCCTCGGATTTCTCAATCAGAACGCACAATCATTGGTTTTACCAGGGTAACTGCGCGAGTAATACAAGAATTCGAAGGGGAAGTAAGTTTGAGAATGGGATCTTTCAAGAAGAAGGTTCAAGTACTTTTTATGGTGGTAGACTGTCCTATAAGTTATAATGCCATTTTTGGAAGGTCCTGGCTATCAAGGATGTATGGTGTTGTATCAACAGTCCATCAGAGTTTCAAATATATCGTCAGAGACCGTGTAGGGGTCGTTCAAAGCGACCAAAATGTTGCAAAGGAATGTTACGCTATCGTGTTTCGGATTCGAGGATCCAGCAATGGTGATATAATGAGTGAATAATAGTCAGAGGGGTTGAACTTAGATTTTGGTGAATGGGTAGACGATCCGAGGGAAACCTCAGGGTCATTAACAGTAAGTGAATATATAGAATAGTATACGTTTTCTGAGAGAAGAGTACTTCGAATAGGAACCATATGCAACCTACGTTAACAACTGTTACAATTGTAGTCTCATAATCTGGATGTTTTGGAAAACAGAGTACATGGTAGGAGTACCGATCGAAGTAATTTGTCATAGCCTGCCTGTTAATCCGAAGGTGAAACCTGTAATTCAAAAGAGGCGGACATTTTCATCAAAAAAGGAAGAAGCTATTGTTTCCAAAGTGGAAAACTTATACAGGGTCGGACATATAAGGGAATCACAATATCCATTTATGGACGGAAAATCCGGTAGTTTTCAAGAAGAAAAACGGGAAATGGAGAATGTACGTTGATTTTACGGACTTAAAATGACCCATTTCCTATTCCTCAAATAGACCAGCTGATTGAATCCACTTTAGGAAACAAAATTTTAAATTTTATGGATGCTTTTTCAGGGTATCATCAGTTCCAAATGGATCCGAAGGATCAAGAATGTACTAATTTCATCACTGATAGGGGCTTGCATTGTTTTAAGGTTATACCGTTTTGATTGAAAAACGTCGAGGCTACCTACAAAAGGTTAATGAATAATTCATTTGCTACCCAGATCGGAAGAAACATTGAGGTATACAATGATGACATGGTGGTAAAAATCTTAGTAGATGATGCACATTTGGAAGATTTAAAGGATATATTTATGAATTTAAGGGCGATAAGGCTAAAATTGAATCGTGAAAAATGTACTTTTGGAGTTCGATCAGGGAAATTCTTGGGTTATGTTATCAGTAAAAAAGGGATAGAAGCATACCAATAACAATTAAAAGCTATAATATCCATGATATAGCCTCGAACTATCAAGAAAGTACAAATGTTGACATAGAGGTTAGCAGCACTTAACACGTTTATTTCTAGATTTTTTGATAAATGTTTTCCTTTCTTTCAAGTATTGCGAGGGCCGAAGAAATTTGAGTGGACTTCAGATTTCGAATCAGCATTTTCAAGCATCAAGGATTTATTATCATTACCAGAAATATTATCTAAGCCTCAAAGTGGAGAACAACTCTCTTTTTATATTGTGGTGTCGGTTTTTGCAGTAAGTGAAGTATTGATAAGTGAAGATTCATGAATTCCAAATCCGATGTACTATGTTAGCAAAAGTTTGGTGGCAGCAGAAAATAGATATTTAAAACTTGAGAAATTGGCATTGGAATTGGTGGTGGCTGTTAGAAAGAAGCGCCCTTATTTTCAAGCTCATACCATCGAAGTTCGAACCTCATTTCCATTGAAAAACGTTTTACAATGTCCTGATATTTCAGGAAGAATGATTTAGTGGCCAGTGGAATTGGGAGATTTTAATATTATATTTACACCTTGAACAGCAATTAAAGTGCAAGCTCTGGCGAATTTCCTCGTTGAATTCCATTCAAGCAAGTCGGATAAAGAGGATAGCAAAGATGTTTTACCAGTAAATTCTGGTGTGGATTATTTCTGATTGAGGGTAATTTTGTAAATTATTTTGGGAATTTAAGGTTTAATATGAAATGTATAGAGATCATTAAGGTGTGTGCTTGTATTAAATTCTGATCACCCTCATTAATGAAAGTGGTTGGGGTATTTATACTTAATTAACAACTCATGGGCCTTTTGGGTCGGGTGGTGGGCTTGAGTTAAGTTTAAGAACCCATTAGTCCAAGAGATGAAAAGGCAAGCACCTAGCTGAGTTATGTTCCACTGATTTATCCCGTTCGGTTAGGCTTGGTACTGGTTTTATCCAAACAGCCCTTCGGATCGATGTGAGTACTAGTGTCAAAATTATCTGACCTTATCAATAACCCCTTTAGGTCTTGCAAAGAACCTTTGGAAGAGCTAACTCGAATTAATAAAACTCAATGTATACTCGAAGTGATACTCTGATCTGTCTTTTGTATCCGAACTGAAGAAATTAAAATTTCTGTTAAGAAATCCAAAATTCATTCTGATCGGATCTCAAAGAGACTAACTTTACCGTTAAGAATTTCAAAAGCCATTTTTTGACGTGGGACACGTGTCAAGTTGTGGTTCGACCTCTCAGCCGTTTTTTCTCCTAGATTTATGCACCTACTTGGCCAAAACATTACTTAGGGTGTAACCCCCATACTTCATAGCCCCGAATCATCAGTTGGATCAATTTGTCTTCTCCTATGTAAACTCTCATATTTTCATTGTTATATAAATCGATTTTACTTTTCTATTGTTTCTAAGAACACAAACATTTCTAGAGAGAGAAAGCTTAGTAATCTTCTTAAAATGTGCCTAGGTATATTTATGTTCAGAGCCAGAAACGCTTTGGTAAAAGGAAGTTGGCTGAATTTATCAGATTTGGAGAAAGCAAGAGAAGTTACAAGAGACGCAAGGATTGAAGCTGGTCTCCCTACCTCTCTTAGCGAAGAAATCGATCAACCAAAAACAAATACAGACCAAGGTTCATCATCATCGAAGACACCTAAGGTCAGAAAACTACCTTTTGTCATAATCATATCTCATCTTTAGTCAGGGTCTTCTGTTTAAGAATCTTAAAATCCCTTACCTAAAGAAAAGGCAGTCTTTAGTGTTCGGAAACCTTCGCATTTTCTAGTAATGGGTTTGGATGTTGAGAAGTCTACTGAGAAAAACACCCCTAGCCGAATAACTCGTCAATCCAAAGTTAAAACTACTCCCAGTTCTTCTAAACCGGCTAGTTCGGAGACGATAAAGCCCTGGCAGAAACTAAGCCATCCGAACAACAGTCAAGCGTAATGGAAGAAACCGTGGAGCATAGAATAAAAGATACTCCTTTTGAGGCGTCCAGATAGACAGAGAACACTGCAGCAGATCGAAAGGGCAAAGTTAAAGTGAGCATGCCCAATTCCGAGTCACTTCCGGAGTGTCTAGAAGGGAAAATGAGGCCAATTTTTTGGAAGGTCAGCGTGAAGTACTTGATAGCCCTCCAAAACATTACGTATGTGTACACCCATACTGCTGAGTTGGGTCGTATCTGAACAAGGTGGGGCTTCCCCGATTCTGTTAAGATGAGAATCCCAGTCACTCCGGAGACTCTTATGGACTGCAAGTCTCATGAGCTAATAATATACACCGAAGTGCTGAATTGGGGACTCCGTTTCCCTTTAGATCCAGAGATAGTCAGGTACTTTCACCTGATAAAATTATATCTGAGACAGCTGAGTCTGAACATATGGTACACTCTGTTGGCTGGCATAATGGCATCAAGGTTGTAAAAAATCCCACTACCCATGAAGCAATTTGCTGCTGTGGTGAGTCTATGCAAGAACCACCACATTCCCTGTTATCACTATAATATGGGAAACGATTATAAGGTGGTAAATGACTTGTTGGAGTCCGAAAAACCATAGATGACCCAATTCTTGTTTATAAGTGGAGCATGGGAGAACGAGAAAAAGATAAAAGCTGACATTAATCCAAGTCAACTACATTCAAAATATAGAATGCTATTTGATACTATTTTATCCTAACAACTTTAATTTGAACTATATATCTTATATTTAATATATATAATTAAGTTTTTTTTGTACTTTTGAACACTTAAATTAATGATGGATCGATGTTGATGAGCTGGAATATTTACACCATTATTAATAGCTTATTCAGTTTTTGTGCGAGTAACAAAGAAATACTACTTTTCACTGTGCATAGCACCACTTGACATTAGATGAAACTTGTACACATCAATTTTTTTTGTTTATAGAACTCTTTCTTTTCATATGAAACTATTATATATTGCATGCCAAAATTATTATAGCATCCACAACTAGCTAGAATCCTAAGTGTTATCTAATTTACCACAGTTGAAGTGTTATCAGTGACATCTCCGGTTTGGTTCGTACTCAACTATTTATGCCTTATTAAAACCGTTCACCGACTAAAACTTTGCTTATGGATATTAAACTCTATTTTCTCGAAGGAAAATAGTACAACTAACAGTTAGTAGGCTTCTAGATTATTACATATTGGTTATTTTTTTACTTTGAAATACTTTAATTTTTTACTATTTAAGTAGCCCCCCTCTAATCTTTAGCGAAAGATGAAGTAAGGATTAATAAACTGAATCAAAGTGTTAATATTTTGCATTCGGCTGAAATTTTTATGATGGTATTCTAGTAGCCCTTATAGCCTTTGGTGAAAGATGATGGAATGATTATTGTAATTGATTTTCTAATTTGAAAATTCTTGACAAGTAAAAATGTTGATTTTTAGTTACATGATGTTGTCTATGATAAAAGTTGGACTCGCCATAACGACGCGACAAATTTATCATAACATCATGAATTTCACTACGACAACTATCACAATGTCGAGCTACGTCCATTAAACGTTTGCTTACAGCAACGAGCTCTATTTGTTATCGTAGTAAGTACGAATATGTTATTTTCAAATTAATGCATTTTTTACAAACATACATTTCATTTTCGATATACTTTTTGTATGATTTTAATAAATCCTAAAAATTATACTAATGAGCTATGAGATTGGAGTACACAAGTTTTAATCCTGTCTAAGTCCATAATTCTATATTGTTTCCATATTTACCAAATGTTTGTCAATATGATTTTCGATTTCTAGTTATTTTTATTATAATTCACAAGGTTTGTGGTAACCCAAAATAGTTTTCATCAAATAATATAAAGAATAGAGATATATAAATAGTTATTTTAGCGGGTATATTCTATATGTATTTTATATTTCAATTTTTGTTTTAACTTTTCAAAAAATCTTATGATGAGAGTTATGTAACACTTCTGCAAGTTTTGTTTATGTTTTATTATTTTTATAATAATAGTAAAAATAACACCAATGGCAATATAAATAGTGATGGTTACTCATTGGTAAGACAAGTTGACATTATTTATGGTTGCTTTTACAGTTCATTACAACCCTGAACTTGTATTGGAAAATATTTTGGAGTCGACCAATGAGGATACTGAATAAAGAAGAAAAAATATGCAAAAAAACATATGTTGAAGACTTGTTCTAAACATCATTTCTCATACTTAATGTTTGATTCTTACACCAATAAAACTTTGGTGTTGACGATAAGAAACTCTCTTGAAAAGGAGTACACAGCCAAAAATAATATATGAATAAAATTTTAATATCTAGTATTTTAATTATAAATATTTTGATGTAAAACCTTTTTCTCCCTTAAATGTATGAGTCACAAATCATATTCATCAAGCTCATATCTGTAAAAATAGTGCTTCAAGAAATTTTAAAAATATGAGTAATTATAAAAGGATATACCTCCATATACGAAGATTTACAAGAAGAATCCAAGATGGTACCTTATATAAATGCAAATTCTGTAGAGCTCAAACACACAAAATTTGGTTAAAACTATTTAGTATAAAATAAAACATAAAATTTTCATTTTGCTCGTGAATACAACCTCAAGAATAAGAGATAAAATATAAATTATATGGAGAAAAATATGGTTTCAATCGTGACATAGGTCAATCAAATTAAGGACAAGACTTTCGGGTCGTGGTTTAATACATGCATATTAGTTCATATCTCCTACATAAATTTATTTATTTTAAATCAAATATAGGAACAACACAAAAAATATGCAAATGAGAAACAACATCAAGTCCAACGTCAAAGAAAGCATAAATGTTTGAGTTAATATTTATGAGAATTCAATGAATAATTATTGCAAATATATCGTATGGTCTAACAATCATTTTTTTATCCAAAGGTGGTACCTTCATTGAAAATTAATACATTTGATATAATATTGTGAAACAATATACTATTAATTATGTTATTAATGAAGTCAAAAGTTATATTTACTCTTGTCTCGCAATAATTATTTTGTGTGACTTTATAGACTTGCACATATAGGTCATAACATGATTTAGATTTTTTCAAACCATACTTAAAAATTGTAAAATTGGTTCGTATGAGAAATGTGAATTGTGTTTAAAATAAAATATGATGAAAAAATCTATATAAATCCGTACAATGTCATACAAAACTAGTAGATTTTATACACATTCATATATGTGAGTTTAACAGTGTCTTAATGCGTAGGGTAAAAAGATATTTTATAACTTTCTAGATGGCTACTCTTGATTCATTTCTTTTTGTTTCCTTGAACATAAAGATGAGGCCTTTAACATGTTTAAGATATTCAAAGCATAAGTTAAAATTAAATTAGACACTAAGATTAAAATCTTTTGGAGCAATACATGTGGAGCTCATTTTGAAGTAGAAATTTCTAGGCTTTACGAAGAGCACATGATAATCTATCAATATTTGATGCCATATACACCTAAAAAAATAGGTTGGTTAAAAAAAATTGAGATGACCAATTCCATGCTAGTTAATTATAAGTTTCATATTAATTTATGGGGTGAAACTATATTGATTGCATGTTATATAATTAATTGTATTCCTCTTAAGAAAATTGTAATATCTCTATATGAGTTATGGAGGGAAGAAAACAAAACATTACATATTTTAACGTGTGGGGGTGTTTAGGATTTTGCAAAACATAAATTTAAAAATGATCAAGTTGGGTTCAAAACTTATGAGATATGTGCTTATTGAGTTTCCAACCAACAACAATTCTTATATACTATTATAATTGGAGTCTAGAATTGTATTTTGATCATTAGAAGTGAAGTTATTTGAATCCAAGTTATATGATGATAATCAGACTAAAATCATTTTGAAAATCAAGGAAATACCTTCAAAACAAACACACTTGGTTGAGAGAAAGCGTGTGAACCTGGTAGGAGTAAAAGAGAGAAAATATTGAAAGGTGTGATATCCAATGAGATAGATTATCAAATAATTTATATTTACTTGTTTGAAAAACATTTATGAATAAATTAAACAAAATATTATGGTGATCTTTGCTAAAACGTTATGAAAATGATCCCAAATCTTATGAGAAAACATTATCCTCCTACGATTCTGTATTTTGACACGAGGCAATAAATAATGAAATAGATTCAATTATTTCAAACGACACATGAGAATGGGTTGATCTCTATTTGAATTCAATACTAATTGATTGTAAGTGGCTATTTAGAGTGAAATGTCGCACAAATGGTACCATTCAAGTGCTTAAGGAAAGCTTGGTAGCTAGCAATTTTTTATACAAATATATAATATATTATTTTGACATATATGTTATGTTTGATAAAATCACAAGTATAAGAATTAATTTTGAAATTATTTCGATATTAAAATTGAAACTTTCTCAAATTAATGTCTAAATGGTATTCCTAAATGAAGATCTCAACAAAGAGGTTTACATAGAATATCCTCGAGGTTTGTAGTTTCTAAATATAAAACGATGGTGTGTAGGCTTGTGAAGTCATTATATGGTCTAAAATAAAAACCTAAAAATTTACATAAAACGTTTGATCATGCGGGATAAAATATAAATTATATGGAGAAAACTATGGTCTCAATCGTGACATAGGTCAATCAAATTAAGGACAAGACTTTCGGGTCGTGGTTTGATACATGCATATTAGTTCATATCTCCTACAGAAATTTATTTATTTAAAATCAAATAGAGGAACAACACAAAAAATATGCAAATGAGAAACAACAACAAGTCCAAGGTCAAAGAAAGCATAAATGTTGAGTTAATATTTATGAGAATTCAATGAATAATTATTGCAAATATATTGTATGGTCTAACAATCATTTTTTTATCCAAAGGTGGTACCTTCATTGAAAATTAATACATTTGATATAATATTGTGGAACAATATACTATTAATTATGTTATTAATGAAGTCAAAAGTTATATTTACTCTTGTCTCGCAATAATTATTTTGTGTGACTTTATAGACTTGCACATATAGGTCATACTTAGTCTGATGAGTTTAATTAAAATATTGTGGACGAGTGGATGTACATTAAGGTCCACGGTAACACGGTGGTCATTATGTGTATATTAGGTCATTATGTGGTACAAAAATTATATCTTATTAGTCACCAGAGTTAGTCACTTGTTTCAAAACTTCCACTCAAATTATATTTGTGTCAAATTTACCATTTTTGTTGGTTTTCTAAAGACGGTGAATCTTAAACAGTTATTTGGAAATAAACTTATTAGAAAAATATTAAGTTTTACCCTAAGTCAATCATATTACACTAAATATGTACTTGATAAATGTAAAAATGTAAAAATGTAAAAATATAAAATTTAAAGAAGTACATAAGTTATTATATGCTAGTTTATAGTTCATAAAGAATAAGGGACAGTGGTTCTGTTAGAATATACTAGTGTTATAGGAAGTCTAATGTATGCAACTTTACACCATATGGAGGATATTTAATTTATGGTGAGTAAATTAAGTTAATTTACTAGTAATCCAAATACGAAACATTGACATGTTATTGTAGTGATTCTCGGATACTTCAAAAACAAACTACAAACATGTGCCTTTAATATTCTAATTGTCCTAATATACTTGAGGGTTACACATACGCCAGTTGGATCACTATCAAAAAATTGGCATTGGATGGGTGTTCACTTTACAATAGGAGTTGTTACTTGGGGATTAAAGAAACAAACATGTATATCTCCTTACCGTAGAGAGATAAGTTCAAAGAACTTTTAATATACTTCGGTGTACGTGTGACATATGTTTCCAAAAATAACGGAAATACTATAACCAAAGGTTATAAGTTCGAGTAAAAAATTATTTGAACCTCACTCCACCGACTCGAACTCATGACCTTTGGTCACAAGTATGCTTTACTATTCAGAAAAAATAAAAATAAAAACGTCAATTTAATTTTTAATAATTTTATATAAAAAATCATGAACTTTATTATATCTTAAAATAATTTTGTTGGAAACCAAATTCATATTGAGCATGAGCTTCATGTCTCTAATTTTTCAAGATATACTAGAAAAATTTATGTGATAATTCTATAAATTCTGTTCATTTTGTACTATGTTTATAAAAATTGAAAAATAAAATAAATATAATAAAAAAATCTAAGCTGAATGATAAACGGTAAAAAGATGTTGGTACAGATTTTATGAATACATGATTTTTTTTTCCGAAGGGAACCCACAGCCGCTACTCAGAGTGCAATGAATGCGCACAGGGTAAACCCTCAGTCTGACGCGATAGCCTGCAAACCAACGCTAGAAGGTAAACCACATAAAATGACAGGCTCAGTCGAGAAAGTGTATGTAAAGGGACTCGAACTCATGACTTTTTGGTCATAAGAATGCCATACTCAACCAGACTCTATGTTTGGGAGGATAAAAATAAGACCTTTTTTGGTTAAGGTTAGTTGTAATGGATTGCTTTATCCACAATTACTACTTATCAACTGCAACAATTTAGAGAGACAGTTGAAGAGAGAGAGTGTAGAGAGACAGAGAGCGGTGAATAGACGACCGTAGTAGTGCAAGAGCAGAATCTAGAGAAGTCAATAGCCCAACAAATGGGATGCATGGCTGGATTCTTTCATATCTTCACTCGTCACCGCAACTTTACCCAAAGCCACCTTTCTACGCCGGCTTTTGAATCGATTTTAGTGTCGGAGACGAGCTCGCCTATGATATCAGCAGTATTAGTAAAACAAAATAAGGATAGTGACCGGTTGAAGCAGACGCCGGTACCGGATATCCGAACACCACCTGCAGGGGAAAAGCTAAAATCACTTCTTCCTCTTGATGTGTTCGAATTCAAAGAAGGTGCAAGGATGCTAGGGAAGTTCCCTAAAGAAACTCCACGGCTCTCGCTGGACAGTAGAGCGGTGGTAGACGCAAAGGGGAGCCTAAAACCTCGTAAGATCAGGACGAAGGAGCCTATCCTATCAAGTAATGGGTGCAAGAACGAAGACGGACGAATAAGACAAGAATACGCCATCGCCGAGCCTGATGGCTCGGCTGATGGGACTGGAACCCCTACAGAGCTTCGATACTGACTGGCCGGCTACCAACGCTCAGCTACGGAGATCCGCTTCGGAGTCAAGAGCGTTTTGGGATCAGTACCAGTTCGTGGACGGTGTCCATTTCCAGCCCCAACAAACGCCGGAGAAACAAAGTATCAATAGCATCATTGCCAACAATATCATTAGAGTAAACAGTTACAACAAGATCATCAGTAGGTTAGTAGATCAGAAGGAATTCACGGCTTGTAGAGCGAGAGTTGAGCCTGCAAAAGCTAGGGCCAGTACAGCAGTGGGGCAGCAAAAAAGAGTCGTCCACTCAGCTGACTTTTTCCCGGAGCAGAAGGAAGCTGAAACTGTCTCCAGAGATATCGAAAGGACAGTAAAGATGCGAGGAATCAATGAGACAAATACTCTGAAACAAATACCGGAGGTTTCACAGCTCAAAGAATGCATGCGTTCAAACAAATGTTCAAATCAAGGAATAAACAGCCGTAACAATTTCGTGTTGGATCGCGATTTCTACCACAAGATATCACCTATACTAGACATGAAGCCAGCAAGAGCTCATCTCCAGTCGAACCGAAATTTCGGGCCAGGAAAAAATTGATCTCCTGCGACTTTAAGATGGAGAAAGAGTGGAACCCGAGAGGTCTCTCTGCCGGTGAGTCCCAGGCCCAGTCGGCCTTTACCAGATCAAAGTACGCATAGGCAAGCTGGGAGAAGGAATTCCATCTCGCCAAGAAGCCAATATAGAGTCAAAAGTCCACGTATGAGAATCAATGTAGAAACAAACAGGAAAGAGAATAAACCACTGGAGCCAGAAAAGCATCTCCCGTACCATATGATCGGATAAAGCCAGATCAATCCTCTAACAGGATGAGTTATCCACAGTTTCTGAGAGTATTGTCAGCACCCCATCTCAAACCATTCCAGAGCGATCGAAGATGGTGGAATACAAGTATGGCAAAAGTAGGTCCGAGTTTATAAAAATCCAAAAAATAGTATCGGAAGATTTATTTGAAATGATTTGCCGTGTTGCTAAAAAAGATCCGGCAGACAACGCTGGTGATAGATGGGGTGAATGCGCCACCGAAAAGTCCGAGTCACTACTAGACATCGAACGTCTAACAATTAACGATTTGATCAGCGAAATAATGTGAGATTTTAATTTTTCTGCGAGATGTTCTCAAACGGTTAGGGATATTAGGTCCGTGGTCTGTTAGTCCATATTTTTTGTTTGTAATCTCGTCATTTTAAATATTAATCCTAACGATTTTTTTTTGGTTTCCGTTTGGATATTTGATTTTCGATTGAGAATTCTATTCGTTTTGGATTGTTTGTTTTTTTATTTTATATATATATATATATATATATATATATATATATATATATATATGAATTTTCAATCATAAATTTTGTTCGTTTTTTACTGTTTGTTTCGATGGGAGATTTGTTTGTTTTGGATTGTTTACTTTCGATTGAGTAATCGATTTTTGAATGAGAATTGATTTTCAATTGCGACTTGGTTCTGATTTCAATTACGATTTAATATTGTTGGATTGTATGATTCTATTCATTTAGTACTTGTGGATTATTATCGCAAATATGAGAGAAAAATACGACTCGCGGTTTATTAGTATCCAACTAAATGGAAAACTATCTTTATTGGAATTATGTCATACAAAAATTTCTTCATGACATACATATGTGGGGATATGCTTTATCTATAAAACTTCCACCTACTCATAAAACTAATGCTGAGAACTATTATGTGTTGCTTGATACGTTGAAAACCGATAACACTAAGGTTATCATTTGGATAAATAACTCTGTAACTCAGTCGATTGGTACTCAGTTGGCTAAGTATGAAACAACAAAAAGGATTTGGGATCATTTGAAAAGATGGTATACTCAGTCCAATTTTGCTAGGCAATACCAGTTAGAGTATGATATTCGTATTTTACAATAGAATGATATGAGTATTTCTGATTTTTTATGTTGCCATGTTTGATTTGTGGGATCAATTATCTCTCAAAAAATCTGCAGATTTGAAGATGTTCGAACCTTACATTGTTAGAATAGAAGAGCAAAGATTGATGTAGTTTATATGGCTTTGTGATCTGAGTTTGAAACGTTTCGTGGAACAATTCTTTATAGGTGTTTATTTCCCACTGATGATTTAGTAGTTCATGAATCTATTAACTAGGAGACTCGAATCAAACCTCAGGTTGACAATGGGTCCAGAGTAACTAATGTTCATATTCAGTTTGATGTCCCACAACGACCGTATGTTCCAAATGAGTCTACGCAAACACCCGGTGAAGAAAAATTAGCCTTTGATCAGTGTGACTTATGTATTCAAAAGAATCATTGGAAGTCTTAATGCCCATTGTTGAAATCAAAATATCAACAACGCCTTCAGCAACAACCGCTTCAGCACTGACCCCATTAGTAAGATTCTTTCCGGAAACAATCGTTGCATCTTTCTCAATAATTTTATCCTCAATTTCGTCCCCCAATAGTTTGCTGCCACCGCTGCATCACTAGGAGAAATTAACAGCACCACACCACCCTTTGCATTGGACCTCCAGATTATGGAATCTCTTAGATAGTTTATTACTTCTAATCTTCTTTATGAACCTATTCATCTTCGTGGATTTTAGTTTTCATGTGCGTCTCCTCATATATCACCTTACATGTTTTACTTCTTTTTCTTGTCTTCTGTTTCACACATATCTACTTTACCAGCTAGTGCTACATTGACGTCAATATAGGGTGTTCGTTCTATTACGTACCCTTCATATATTGATATTTGATGTTTACTACGTTCCAAACTTTTCCTTAAATCTTGCTTTGGTCAATCAATTCTGTAAATCTGGTCATTAGGTATTATTTTCCAGATTCTATTTGTACTATAAAAGATCAACATACTCCAAAAGTGATTGAGATAGGTCGTAGATTAAGAGAACGTCTATGTTTTGGATGAACTTAAAGTCATTAATGTCGTTGCTTCTAGTGTTGATTTGTCTTCCTTTCGTTTGAGTCATTTTTCATCTGGATGTCAAAAAATGTGTTTCAAAATGGTGATTTTCATAAGAAGATTACATGACTCCTCCATCGAGATTTGCTCACCAACCAGGTCAATTTTGTTGACTTAGGTTAATTTTATATGGTCTCAAACAAGCTCCTCGTGCTTGGTTTAAGAAATTCTATATAATTATTACTTCACTTGGCTTTCATGCTAGTAACCACGATTCGGTTTTATTTATCAGGTGTACGAGTGGATGGCAGATTATATTATCCATATATGTAGATTACATGATTATTAAAGGTGATGATATTGATGGCATTGAGGCAGTAAAATGTGATTTGGCTAATCAGTTTGGGATGAAGGACTTAGGATTACTTTTTTATCTCTTAGGTATTAAGGTGGCTTAGTCACATAAAGGTTATATCTTTCTCATACAAAATACATATTTGATTTATTTGAGCGAGCGCGAGTTTCTGATAACAACACGACATACACCCATCTTGAAGCCAATGTTCAATACTCTTCAAATAATGGTGTTCCTTTATCAAACTCGACTTTATATCGTACTCTTGTGGGGAGCTTGGTTTATCTTACAGTTACTTAGCCATATATATCTCGTGTTGCTCATGTGGTTAGTCAATATGTTACTTCTCCTACTTATGTCCATTGAGGAGTTGTTCTTCGTATGTTCACATATCTTTGTGGTTCAGTTCCATATTATTATTTTTATTTCGATGCTTCCACTTGAACTGCATGCCTGTAATGATGCTTGATGAGGACAAAAATATTTGAAGGGTAAATTCGGACTTAGGCCAATAGTTGCCTTAAGTATTTATTTTTATATTTAAATAATATTATTTTTTGTATTTGTATTTTATTTTTATTATGTTATATGCTTTAATGGTAATTGGATTATAGGCTTATCACATAAGCATGATTCAGCCCATTAGAGCCATTATGCTAAAATTAGCCTATAAATACTTTCTAATAAAACTTTAAGAGCGATGATTCATTTTGATAGTTCCAGAAATATTTGGAGGGATGTTGGAGTAAAGCTATATTTTGAAGGGAAAAATCATTATACAACTTAGTAAATGTTTAATAATTATCTAATCATTCATCAATCACTTTTCGCCAAAAGGGGTGAGGTGCTTTTATAGTATATTTGTTGGACTCCACATGTCTAAACAAATTAGTTGTAGCGATCCCTTTCTCAAGTTTATTGTTTGTTACAAAGTAGTCATTTTGTGTTACATAATTACAAATTAATCCTAAAAGACTTTATTTATGTCAAATTCTACCCCTAACTTTCTAAAGTCTTCTAGTTCGAGCAATGACTGTTATATGGCCAATCTTGTCTTCATCGAACTATTTGGTGCTTTAACTATTAAATCTTCTCGTCATTGAATTTCGTTAACTATTCCTCGAGAAAAGAAATCTTCCATAAATTTTTAATCAAAAAAATCTTCCTCGAATTTCTAGCCAGAGAAATCTCCTCCGAATTTTTCATTGAGCTTTGATCTACTTTGTTTAGAGAAAACACCCTCGAATATTTGAGCAGGTAAGTCTTCTTCGAATTTTGTCTATCTTTTTAGCACATATATTTTCAAAACTTTTCATCACTTGTGACGTCATGACTTTTTCTGACACCACCAATGAAAATACTCTCTTTCGATCATGTGTGGATTAGGATGCATTTTATGTGTCCCTCTTTCTGACACGAACTATCCTAGGAGTGGCTTGACGCTTCCCTAGGCACTTATTACACCTAGTCTGATCAGTTTTCCCTTAGGCAAACAACTCTTCACATCTTTGGGCCTTGATATCTTTTAGAGCCTACACATTTCTTATAAAATCCCTAACTCCTTATCTATTTTATATCAAAACTTTTAGAGAGATGAATCTCTGAAAAAAATTATTCTAGAGAGAGAAGTGGTTTTTGCCAAAGAACTTTCATATTTCAGAGTGGTTAACAATTAGCCAGAAAGCCGAAGAAAGGAAAGTTGCTGGTCTATACGTTGAACCATAGCCTCAACCACTTGTCGTAACATACTACGATGTCTGGCCTCCCTCGGAAAATTTCACTACAATCATCTCTTCGAACATCTGTTCTCATCCCCCTAGTCATGCTTTCTCAACAATTGACAAGAGTGATTCTTTAAAAATGGGAAAATATAATCACTCGAAGGTCTCCTCCTTGAAAAGGAAAAGGTATCATAGTGAGGGTAAACATAAACATATCAAACGTTCCAAAAAATCTCCATCAAAACTTCCAGCCACTCTGTCTTCTCCTCCCCATAGAACTCCTCGTTTAACGCCAGAAATTCCTCCCCAGAATTTGACAAAAGCTGACGATCCCTGATGACAAAGCGACCCCTCAAACCTATTCTGGAGTCTGGTTTGAACGTCTCTCCTATTCACCCTATTGTTGCCAAGTCTGATGAAGAAAATTCCAAGGATTCTGTAGCCTTAGATTTTGGTGAAGAATAAGAGTTGGCAAGTTTCGATGGAATGCTAGTCCTAGTTGAAAACGAAAAAACAACTGCCACTACTTCAATTGCCACTATTTCTCAAGCTGTCGAGGAGAAAAATACCATTACTACCCTGCCAGAGAAAGAAGCAAACGCCACTGTCCTTCAAATCGAAGAGGGGAACTCTCCTCCAAAGAAGACAGTAAATTCAAAAGAAATTATTCTACTCCCTCCCGAAATCGATGCTTTAGTTGGGAGAAACCTCAGACCGGTCGAACATAAACACCTTCTAGCCTTGCGTAAAGTGCAATACAAATATTATGATATGTTCGAAGAAGCCAAACTTAGAAGCCGCTGAGGTATTCCTTCTACTATTTCCATCTAGTTTTCAGCTACCGGGGATACGCCACTGTCAGTCAAGGATAACGAATTGATCGTTTACACTAACTTGATGAATTGAGGATTGCGCTACCCTCTAGACTTTTTTTTCGTGGAGTACTTCTTGATGATTAACCTTTGTCCCACCCAGGCTAGACCCAATATGTGGTTTACTCTTATGGCCTGCATCATGGCCTCCATAATTTTGGGGTTGATATTTTCTTTAAAAGAGTTAGTTGGTCTCTCGGGTTTAGCTAAATATCCACACTTCCCTTTTTACTCGTTGACCTACAGTCAGAACCAGAAGACGTTAAAAACCTGCTTGAGGCATAAAAGAAATGGAAGCAACGCTTTCTGTTTTTCTCAGGTCTTTAGGAGACCGGATCCGAGGCACCAACCACTGATAATCCCCACATGCTGTCACTCATATGGACTAACAGAGGTACGCTCCCCTTTATTTCCCTTTGAATTTTTCTTATGTCTATTCTCATACATATCCTTTTTAATTATGAATAACAATGACTAGCATATCTAAGCCCTACGCCTACTTCTTTGCCTAAAGCAACAAATATTTTTACTGAACTAAGTTTTTAGGCTAAGACTGCATGGTCCAACGAATTTCGACTTTGGTTTACACCTACAAATCTTGTCAAAAGTTTCCTATGGAGGTTGAACCCATCAGAACACTTATCTTTGGAAGAGCTCATGGTTCTTCCTACTCATCAAGATGTTTTAGACCTATTGGAAGAAAATGATGTCGTAGTATTTATTCCAACAAAAGATAGATTCAAGATTCATCTAAACGAAGACTCATATAATTATTTGGAAAAAAAAGGCTTCTATAGTCGACAATCACGAGGATAAAGAGAGTGCTGAAAAATCTGATGGGTCCAATAAGCTATATGTCCAAGCTCATGAAAACTTCCCAGACAAGCTCCTCACAAGAAGAGATGCCAACAAAAATTGAAAGGCATTCTAGAAGAAATCCCAAAAAATTCTCGGGCAGTTGGTTCATCGGAAAATAAAGTAACTGAGCCCACCAAAACTTCACCAAAAAGGATGATCATTGAATCTGACTCTTCCCAACTTCCACCAATCGATGTGACACTTCAAGACCTGTAAGATGATATTCAAAAGACTGATTTAGTTGGGTTCCCTTTTAGGCTGGTTCCTCAGATAGTTCGTTTGAGATTCCTCGAGAAGATGAATTTTCTCTTTGCCTTCGCAAGCCCCTTCATTCCTCTGTTACTATTGGAAAAAAGATGCAGCATTTGAAGGATCAGAAACCTTTCTACAAATTCGAAGCCTTGTCAACAAAAGCATAAGTCGAGGATCTTAAAAAACAATATTCAACTCTTGAGAAACAGGTTGGTGCAATTTACGAAAAGTTGGTTTAAGCTGAAGATTATATCATGCTTCTTGAAAAGTGTTGCTAAGAAGAGAGGGATCTTTACGCAAAGCTAAATGTCGCTAAAAAGATGCTCATTACTACTTATAAATACGAAAATGACATGGTTTTTGACGGCTTCAACATGTGCTTCAATAATTTTGAGAAGGTCGTAAGAGAGAAGCATTTTATCTTAGCTTAGGCTAAAAAATATAAGAAGGATGATGTCGAAGATTATGCTGCTAAGTGCGTAGACAAATTAAATGTGACGGATGCAACTGTTAGGTCTGGGTTGATCAAGGAAATTCATGAGCGCTACCCTAATTTGAACTTGGGTCGTTTCTAGGAACATGTCCCAGCCAAGTATCCTCCAGCTGGGATATTTGTGAGTGATAGTGAAGATACGGAGTCTAATGAAGACGAATCTCATGAGCCTTCAGAATAAGAAAAATTATATAAGTCCTTATAATATTTGAGACAATTTTTAAAAAGTCCTCATAATCTTCGATGAGATTTTGTAAGAGTCCTCAAAAGCTTTGAGGAAATATTTGTAAAGTCCTCATGATCTTCGACGAAATTTTTTGTTAAAGTCCTCACAAGCTTTGACACAATATTTGTAAAGTCCTCATGATCTTCGAGGCAACATTTTGTTAAGTCTAATGATTTTTTAGGCAATTGTTTCTACCAACTTAATGAATTATGAAGTACATCAGATTTTTAGTTATACTTTCATTATAATTCGAATAATTCAAACCAACTTTCATTGGTATACCTTTCAGGTTTAAAATACATGGTTTGAGACCAACTTTCATTGGAAGATCTTGTTGGTCCAGAATTAAGTAGTTTGAGAAAAACTTTCTTTTGCAGACCTTTTAGGTCCAAATTAAACAGTTTGAGACCAAATTTTGCTAGAATACCTTTTAGGTCCAGAATCATGAGAATAGTTTTATGGCAAAAGCATATATATATATATATATAAATCAGTTAATAGGGCACCTCGTTAAAACCTTTTTGTGCCATCGGGGTAAGAAAGAGTGTGCCACCAATACTTTAAACCAAAGCTATATAATTTTTTACATTCAATCCAAATGCAACTTAAGATGCTCTATATTCCATGGGTGGTTCAGACTTCTTCTTTCTTTATCTTTAATTTGATACGTTCCAGGCTTCACTCTCTCTGTTATCTCATATGGGCCTTTCCAATTAGGACCTAACTTTCTGAAGTGTTTTTCCTTGGAATGAAGAAAAATAATTTTTAACACTTGATCGCCCCCTTTAAATTATCTTCGTTTTACTTTGGAGGCATATCTACTTCTCATCAATGTTTGATAGTTTGAGACAAACTTTCGTTAAAAGACCTTTTAGGTCTAAATTTAAATAGTTTGAGACCAACTTTCGTTAGAAGACCTTTTAGGTCCAAAATCATGAGAAGAATTTTATGGAAAAAGATTATATATATAAATTGGTTAATAAAGCACCTCGTTAAAACCTTCTTGTGTCATCAGGGTAGGAAAGAGTGTGCCACAAATACTTTAAACCAAAGCATATATATTTTTTACATTCAATCCAAATACAACTTAAGATGCTCTATATTCCATGGGTGGTTCAGACTTCTTCCTTCTTTATCTTTAATTTGATACGTTCCAGGCTTGACTCTCTCTGTTATCTCATATGGGTCCTCCCAATTATGACCTAACTTTCCGAGGTACTTTTCCTTGGTATGAAGAAAAATATTTCTTAACACTTGATCGCCCACTATAAATTCTCTTCATTTTACTTTGGAGGCATATATATTTCTCATCAATGTTTGATAATATAGCGATTTTATTTGTGCCCGCCTTTTTTTCTACAATCAAATCCAGTTCCACTGATCTATTAACATCATTAGACTCTTTGAAATATGTTATGACACGATAGGACGAAAAAACTGACTCGGATGGTACTACTGCATCCATTCCATATACCAATACAAATGGAGATCTAACGTTGTTGTTCGAGGAGTTGTTCGATATGCCCACAAAATGTTTTGAAGATAGTTTATCCGTTTTCCTGCCTTTCCTTCCAATTTTTTCTTTAGCCCATTAAAACAATTTTGTTTTGTGACTTTTACTTGCCCATTTTTCTGAGGGTGAAAATGAGCTGAAAAGCATTAATGTATCCCTCGAGAGTCACAATAATTTTTCAAATCTTTATTGTCAAATTGAGGTCCGTTATCCGTTGTGATTTTCATTGAAATCCAAAAATGACAAAAAATATTCGAAGTAATAAATCTAATGACATTTTCAGCTCTTGTTCCTGTTAACGGCTCTGCATCAAACCATTTTGGAAAAATAATCTACTGCCACAATTATTTTCTATCGCCCTTCAAAAGCCATTGGTAGAGGTCTTACAAGATCAATTCATCATCGATCAAACGGCGGTGCCTCAGATATACTTTCGAGGGGAACTCTTGGTTTATGAATTATGTTGGCAAATCTCTAACAAGTATCACACATTTTAACCAACTCTTTCGCATCGGAAGAGATTGTAGGCCAATAGTTCATGCAAAAAATAATCATCTTATTACAGCATTGTACCCACAATGCGTTGATCCTTCTCCATCATGCAATTTTGATAATATCATTTGCGACTTATTCTTGCCCAGACATCGGAGTAAAGATCCACTGAAATATTTTTTATACAAAATGCCTTCAAGGACCATGTATCCATGAGACTTAAAACATATTTTTTAGAGAATGATTTATTAACTGGTAATTCGTCATTTTCTAAAAACTTAATAATATTTGGTCTTCAATCTTTATCTTCAAAAATAGATACTCGAAGGTTTTCGTATGTTATTCCAACTTCTTGCTCTGAATTCTTAATAATTGATGGGTTTTCTTGTGCAATAATCCATAGATATGCCTCCGAATATGAAGCAGTTGCTAAAGAGTCTACCATAGAATCTTCTTCTCTTCGGGCGTGCTCATAACTGACTTTTTCGAAGGGTACATCCAAATATATTAGCGCTTTCGAATATTTTACTAAATGATCCTTTCGAGGTTCGAATTGTCCCGATGCATGATTAACGAGGAGTTGTGAATCACTGACTAATTTAACATTTTTAGCCCCACAGATTTGCACAAGTCTTAAACCTGCTAAATCCGCCTTGCATTCTGCTTCATTATTTGTTTCTCCAAACCCAAAACAGATGGCTTGATACATAACTATTCATTTTCAGAAGCAATCAATTTTACCCCAGCCCCACTTCCTGATACACTCGAAGGTCCATCTGCACGGATTACTCACTCTGCTTCGAAACTAATCTCATCAATTTTCATATTCGGCCACTTAGAATGAAATTCCACTATGAAGTCTGCTAAGGCTTGTGCTTTGATCGCAGCTCAAACTCAATATCAAAAACTTCTAATTCAACCAACCATGTGGTCATTCTTCTCGAAATATCAGGTCTTTGAAGCAAGTTTTTAACGGAAAAGATGTTCGTACCACAATAGAATGAATTTGAAAATATGGTCTCATTTTCGAGGAGAAATTACTAACACAAGGGCCAATTTTTCTAACTTCAAATATCATTTTTCTGCATCCAACAAACTTTTACTGATGTAGTACACTGGTCTTGGAACATTTTCTTCTTCTCGGACTAACACGATATTTACAGCATTATCTGAAACTGCTATATAAACAAATAATCTTTCCCCATGAACAGGCTTTGTGAGAATTTATGGTGAAGAAAGGTATTCTTTATTTCGATGGAAAGCCTCTAAGCACTCTTTTATCCAGTTAAAATAATTTGTATGCCTTAATACATGGAAAAATGAAGCACATTCATCCGAAGAACAAGATATAAATCTATTCAGTGCTACCAACCTGCCTGTTAATATTTGAACTTCTTTTATATTTTGAGGGGAAGTCATAGACGTTAAAGCTTTTAACTGTGTTGGATAGTCTTCAATCCTTTTTTCATTTATAATATTATCCGAGGAAGTTTCATGATCGAACCCCAAACGTGCATTTTTTTTAGTTTAATTTTAAATTGACAATTTTTACGTTAATAAAAGTTTCCTCTAAATCATCAAAGTGATCATCATCCTTAGGAAGTTTTACCAGCATTTCATCGATATATACTTCAACATTTCGCCTAATTTTTGCCTCGAAAGTTTTATTCACCAAAGGTTGATAAGTTGCCCCTGCATTTTTTAACCCAAAATGCATTACTTTGTAACAGTGCAAACCCCTTCCACTGATAAATGAAGTATTCTCTGCATCCCTCTGATCCATCTTGATTTGATTATACCCTTCATAAACATCCATAAAAGAAAGTAATCGATTTTTTGATGTGGAGTCTACCAACTGATCTATCTGTGGGACAGGGAAAGGATCCTTTGGACAAGTCCTATTTAAGTCTGTAAAATCTACGCATATTCGCCATTTGCCATTTTACTTTTTTACCAACACTGGATTTTCCGTCCACAAAGGATAATGTAATTCTCGAATGTGCCCTACTCTGGATAAACGTTCTACCTTTGCAACTATTGCCTCAAATATTTCTTGAGAAAAAGGTATTCTTTTTTTATTATTGGCATTATATTATTCTTGATTGATATCTTATGGAAAATTATTTCAGGGGGCACCCTAGTTACGTCCTCGGAACACCAGACAAACATATTCAACTTTGTTGATAAAAAATAAATTAATTTTCCCTTAAATTTGGAGATAACTTCGTCCCAATCTTCAAAACCTTTCCATTTAGATAAACATTATCTTCGTAATTTTCATCATGAACCACAAGACAGGAGGGCTCTCTCGGATAATGGCGCCGAAGAAGTCCCCGCTAATTGTTATGCTTTTTCTGACTCATTCCCTTGAACTTGCTTGGAAGACAAGGTAATACGGTAGCACTCTCTAGCCATTTTTTACTGCTTCTAATTACCCCAATATTATTCCCCACAACATATTTTAAAAATTGATGAACAATAAATATTACCACATACATCTTGGAATGACAAAACCTCCCAAAAATAGTATTTTAAGATGTTGGTGCATCTACTACACTAAACAAAATTCCAACTTCTTTTCTAAACGGCCCTCGGCCCAGTTCAACCACACTTTTAAACTCTCCAACCACTTCAGTTGTCATCCTTGTGTATCCCACAATAGTTCGATCCGACCTTCGGATCATAAGAGGATCAATAATCTTCTTATAAGTACTCATGAATAAGATGTTGGAGGAGCTGTTTGTGTCAATTAAAACTCTATGTACTTGATCAACGGTTCTCCTTGCTGCAATTACTATTGCATCTTCGTGTGGCCATGCCACATTTCTCATATCATCATCTTCAAAACAAAATATTGGGGAAGGACTTCGATGCATATGTGTCGAGGTACCTACTTCAAGATGAGTAGTCAGGCTGACTATGTGTCTTTTTAGAGAGCTGTTCGAATTTCATGCTACAGTATCACCCTCAAAAATTACTAAAGATTCGAAACAAGCACCTAAATCACTACCTTTTTTCCTCGGGATGATTTCTTCTATAATAATAATATTATTCCTTCCTTTTTTTGGCTCAAAATACTATGTTGTAAAGTCAAAAGAATCAATCTCTCCAGATATAACCGGAGCAGTCTCATCTTTTTATGCTTCTTTAGTTGTCGGATTTTCTGAGAGTGTTTCTTTACAATGTTGTGCATTCTTTTGTGTCATGCCCAACGATTTCATGATATTTTCAATATTTGTCATTTCTATTTTCCCTTAGAGTTTGTATAGGGAAGGGCTTGCAAAATTTCATTTGACTTCGAGTCTTATCAAATATTGTGGCCACACGCTCAGTCAAATCTGCGAAATGTCCGGATGAATCCATTTATCAGACATTAGCCTACCTCCATGTTGTGTGTTATATGCTTGTTGGTTTACCCTGGGCCTCGGAGGAAACAGATTCACTACTTTGTGTTGCACATTTATCTGGGGCGGCTAGACTGTAGCAAGAGATCTTTAGAACTGGTTCTGCTCCAACTGATTACAAGAACCCATTTCTGAAGCCTGAGTTTCTTCCACCAAAATTCTCTTTTCAACTTCATCAAGTAGAGCCCCAAACGTTATTGCTTGACTTTCAGCCACAGTATCCTTCAATATTCACGGGATAAGTCCCATTCGATAAGCTTTGAATGCTATAGAGTCTTTACAATATTCCATATCATTTTTTTTCTTTACCAAAACAGTTGGTATAATTTTTCAAACTTTCTCCGACTTTTTTCCTACAGTGTATTATAGTATCACCATTAGCTCGAAATCTCTTACTTCCCACGAAATATTGTTGGAAAATGTTCCAAAACATGTCAAAGTTTTTTATATAACCCTGCGGAAGTTGGTTATACAATTTTAAAGCAAAACCCTTAAATGTTTGGGAGAAAGTAACTTGTCATCGTCATCAAAATTAATCATAAGGTTTTTAAATTGTTCAATGTGGCTATTGGGATCTTGCATTTCACTGAACTTTTCTAATTTGGAAATACTAAAATGGTTTGGGAGGTTTTCAGAGAGTATTTTCGAGGACAAAGGAGAGGACCTCTAATTATGGCCTTCTCTGTAAACATTGGTTCTAGGACACTCGTGTGACATTGCATAAAGACCCTCCTCGGAAGGCGTTGTGTACTCGTTACTTACTCAATATTCAGAATTTTGACTCCCCGACAGATTTTAAGTGTACATAATGTTTTCTTTCCTAGCAAGATCCTTAGAGCTTTGTACTTTTCCTCTCGTATTCTTAACCCAATGATCAGTTCGATAATTTTTTCTATGTCTCCTTGTATATTTATTTTTATGCTTTTCTTCCTACAATAACCCCTTTCCGGAGAAGATTCACTTGAATCATATCGTGAATAGTCACTTAACTTGGATAACTCTTACCGATACCTTGGCTTTAGTTTCTTCTTCGGAAAATAGCGATTATGCCTCTCGTATTATCTTTCCTACTACTAGTCCAATGGTGGTCATCCAATTCATCTATTTCAGTTTCATTTTATCTTCGAATCTCTGATCGATTTTTCTTGAAAGCCATCACAACATCTCTTTCGGAATTCAACTTTTCAATTTCTTCTAGCAATTCTTTTCTTTGAGCTACCAATATGGACTCCTCTAATATCTCACCAGCATGTTGATCATTGTGTTGTTGATAAATCTCCATGTTATTTCTGACGAGATTCTCTTCGAATTCATTTTCAACTATCACATCATTATTCACGTCTAATTCTCCTCGGATTTCCATAATTTTTCTTTCGATATTTTAACAAGGTTTTGGAAGACGATTCTGGGTACCAAACTGTTTCCCATAGAGGCGACAATGATAGTTCCAAAAATATTTAGAGGGGATGATGGAGTAAAGCTATGTTTTGAAGGGCAAAAATGTTATACAACTTAGTAAATGTTTTAGCGAGAAAAGCTTCACATTTTAGAGAGAGAAAGTCATAAGAAATATTTTCTAACTATTCATCAATAACCCTTCTCCAAAAGGGGTGAGGTGCTTTTATAGTACATTCGTTGGAGCCCACATGTCTAAACAAATTACTTATTATGGTCCCTTCCTCAAGTTTGTTGTTTGTTATAAATTAGTCCTTTGTGTTACATAATTACAAATTACTCCTAAAAGACTTTCTTTATGTCACATTTTACCCCTAACTTTCTAAAGTCGTCTAGTTGATTTATTCTTTCCTCATCAGTAATTCATAATCAGACTCTATATCTCTCTAAAAAATAGTTGAAGCACCTCAATTGTCTCTCTACTCTCCTCTTTAAATCAATTTATTCCGCCTACATTACAAAACTACCCTTCGTATAAGATTTCTCCACACTTGTGTTGATTGGGATAGTGATCATGATGACCGTAGATCCCATACTGGTTTCTTTGTTTTCTTTAAAAATTAATTAATCTCATGGAAAAGAAAGAAACAATATGTTGCTTTTAGATCATGTACCGAGGTTAAGTATTGTGATATGGCATTGACTGCATATGAGATTGTTTGGTTAAGATGAATTCTTGCATATATGAGGTTTAAGATTACTAAGCCCACTTCTTTACGTTATGATAACAAAATTATTATGTATATTGTAAAGAATTCTGCTTTTCACGAGAGGACAAAGCACATTGAAATTTCACTCCATTCATCATCATCTTCAGCTCGACACCATCTCCCTTCCATATGTTATATCAATTTGCATGTTGTTGATATCTTCACGAAGGCTCAGTCGACATCGCGTTCTCGTTTTCTTTGTGAAAAACTCTAATACTTATTAATATTTCATTATGAGTTTAAGGGAGGATGTTATAGTTATTATATATAGCACATTATCTGTCAATAATAGCTTAAATTCTTTATAATCTTATTTTTTTAAATGATAAACATCAGTTTTTTTTTTCTCTCTATAAAATACTACATTAAAACGAAGGGATTTGGATTTTTTTATTTTTTTTGTTTATCTTTCATTTGAAATTAAAAAATTTATTATATATTAACTACCCAAGTATACCGTTTTCTGAAGAAAAAGAATGTAAAAAAGTAAAAAATAATAACTTTTTAATTTTAAAACCCTTATATTTGAAGATAGATAGCTGTATTATTGAAAGCAGAAAAAAGTTTGAAAATAATAACAAGCTTTTGAAAATTTTGATTCCAAAAACAAGTTTCTATATGTTCTTGTTCCCCTACACTAATTTTCTAACCATTATTGCACCATAATATAGTGATGATCATAGAAAAAAAAATTTAGGTTACCATCCTTGAAAATTTCATATTGTGTCTAATATAATACCAATATACATTAGCCTCGAAAATAGTAGTCGTGTTGGTGGAGTAGATGAGCTCGTGACCAAAGGGTCATGCTTCGATCCATCTACAAACGCTTTTTTGGTTTGAACCTATTATCTTGTGTGGTTTACCTTCTAGCGTTGGTTTGCATGCTATTGCGGATTTACCCTCTGCGCACTTGTTGAGTAACACTTTTTAGGTTTGAACCTATCACATTGTGTGGTTTACCTTCTAGCGTTAATTTGCATGCTATTACGAATTTACCTTCTGCGCACTTGTTGAATAGCGGCTGCGAGTTCTTTCAAAAAAAATACCAATATACGTCGATAGATATAACATGTTTTTATTCAAGTTTCTTAACCGAAAAACGTTTGGCATTTGCATGACTTATTGGTTAATCACATCTTCAGAATAAACTTTTAAAGTTCTTAAATAGCGTAAAAATGATTATTTGGTTTCATGTTAGCAATAAATATTTTATACTAAATATAAACAAATTTACATTAATTTTGATAAAATAATTAATTGTAACATCTTGTTCTATTAATTTTTAGTTTATAAAATACAATTTTAGATCTAATTGTGTTTTAAATTTATAAAAAAGGTTTCAGGATACATTTGCAAGAGAACAAAATTACTTAATTAGAACATGAGTTTAGGTTATCTGATACAACCCTAAGGCTATAAGTTTAAGGCAAAATAGGTGGCTAAAAAGCACTATTAGTTCCTCATGTTTACCACTTGTATCAACTTAGTCCCCTTTCTTGACCTCTGCATAACACTCATCCCCTTCGTTTCATTAATTTTCAAATTTAGTCCCTCCGCACATGTGAAGCCTGAGAGATTGACACGTGGCACCAAGTTTTGTTGGAAGATTGGTCCCCCAATTGTTTGGCAAAAAATGCCCCTGCTCATGCCAAGTAGGATGTCAACTCAGCTGCCTAGTCAAATTTCTGATTTACCTTAAAAATTTACCATTTACGTTAAAAAGTTACCATTTACCCACCAATTTTATAAACGGACCGGGTCAAACCCAATTAAAACAAACCCAACCCGAAAACCCAATATATTATAACCCAATCCACTTACAATATAACCCAACCCGACCCACTACTCTATATCTATCAGTCCCTCATTATTCTTCTTTCTTTCCTGAATAGAATAATCAAGATTACTCTTTATGATTTTGTGAGTTTATCACAAAATTCACAGATTAACAGTATACAAAAGTGTTATGGTAGGAAAATGTAAACTTCTAGTTTGCTTGCGTTGATTTAAGATATACAAATTTAGTCAAACATCTCAAAATTAATTTGGAAATTTATGAGGTACAAAAGATTGTATATGTTTTGACAATCGAACTCTTGATGTATGCTCGTGGCTAATTTAAGATAAGATATAAAATTTATCTTAAGTAAATATGTAATATTTTCAAAAGATGTATCATTGTACATATGGTCCAATATTAAGTATCGAACATCACATAAAGACATAAAGAAAGTTAGGAAATTAAGGACATGAATTAATTCCATGACTTAGAGTAAGTGGATGTTACAGTGTGATTTATACCTGTATATTTCATGGGAATAAAAAAATTAGAACACTCAATAACATTTAATAAATAAAAGACATTCAATTTCGTATAAACCAAGAAATAAAGATAAAACAAACTCGTATAAACTAAGAAAGTCTATAGTCTTTTATGAACACAACATTCATATGGTCGGTTTTAGTTTAGAGGATAATCAAATTCAATGGCGGTTTTGTTTTGACTTCAGTAGAACTTTTGATTTCAATTCAAAATTGAGTTCAAATCAACTTTCAGTATTTCAGATTGTATTATTATCATATGCATACACTTAGGTTGTTAATATTATAATGATCAATTTTCAATAATTAAGATTGAATTACTATCAATAATACAATGATTCAATTTTCTGTTTTTGCTTTGAAATTCACCAATCTCAATTTTAGTATGACCAGGTAAATAGTTGACACGTGTTGATTACATGGTCATGTCTTACTTTCATACCACACTCTATTAGAGGTCGGGATCTACTAAGGTGGTAGTTATAAATATGATTTATTGTGAAACCATTACGCAATATTAGTTGTGGTGGAACCTTTTGATTCGTGGTTAAGTATCCCCTTACATGGATGGACGATCAGATATTATTTCGTATCCACAACGTTATATAGAGCACAGTTTAGATTGATAAAATTCAGTACACATGAATGATCCAAGTGGCAGATTGTAAGAAAATCTTAATTTGAAATGTCTCATGATGTGTAATTTAGGATACTTAGTCTCTTTTGGTAAGTCTAATTAAAGTAATCAATTAGAATATTAGACTGACGAATAATAAATACTAATATTGTTAATATTATTATTTAGTCTTATGGTGTTATAAACAATATGTGGATACCTGCTGGACTAAAACATATATAAAAGGAGGATCTTTTAGATCAAAATTTTTGTATTGGGATTTAGTAGCCCAATAAGAGTTATGGTCCATATCGTCAAGAGTCGGCGTGGATTCAATAAGAGTGGATTCATTTGTATGCGGATACGTCAGCATAACAGCACAATCGATATGTGAAGATTCATTTGTATTGAAAGTTTCTTACCTCTTCATACCTCTCAATAAATAATATTGTAATGGCTAATTACTTGAGAACAATATTTTTATGAAATTCGAGCATCTTTATTATCATTTGATTCTTTGAGAGCCTTCGGTGACGAGAATGTTTGGATATTATCATCCTTGTAAAATAAGGTCCTAGTCATTGTTTGAATATGTTTTGTTTCTTTGTTGCATGTCAACTACTTATTTAAAAAAATCCTTAGTATATTTAATATTAGTTAAGGTTCTAGTTATGGGTTAGTTCTAGATCTAATTTTGTTTTGTTTCTTTGATGTTTATCTATGTATATCGACTGTTTTTTTTAATAAAATACGAGTTTTATTGAATAAGAAACTTGATACATGAGTAGGTTTTTTGGATGGATACACAAATTAGATTACATAATATGTTACTTAAGATACACGTATATAGATCTAATTGATATTACTAAGGAATAATTTGGCATTAACAATAAGGTCTTGAAAAATTGGAGAAGATTTCTCCTTTTGATCATCTTGAGTTGATCCAACACTTCAACTTGATAGGTTATTCCTCTTCAAAAAGATGGCCATCATTCCGTTTAAGGGATAATATCAGATCTGTTAATTCGACCATTGGTAATCAACATGATACTAAGACTTTAGATTGTAGTTATTTCTTGAATCTGCAAACACTCATGGAAGAGTTAGAATTGAGACAACATATGAAAAAAGCCTTCAAGATTTGATTATTTTCAGGCCTAAGGTAACAGGTTCCAAGGCTTTCACGGATGGTTATGGCCCTCATAGGATCAGGAATCTGGCTATTAAGGTAATCGAGTTTCATTTTCCATTTAATGGTCCAATGGGAAAGCCAATCGACTTCCTGGTTTCGAATTCTAGAAATATGCTTGATGGTCATGTTAGGAAAGATTAATTTCCAGCAAAACTTTAAGATTGGTTCTAAATACCAAGGGGACCATGTGCTAATATTTCAATAAATGTAGTTGAATCAGTTTTATGTCAATATTTATATACCATTTAAAACATACGATAAGTCCGTCTAATAAGCACCTACACTCAGCAACTAAGACAATTTGCCTATTGTATAATCTACCATATGCAATTAAAATATCGTAATTATTATTTATAATTAAGCTAGCTCCACCGGAACACCATTGAACATACAAGAACCATCAACATTCAATTTAAGTTTATTATCGTTAGGGTGGATCCATTTTGAAACAGTAATATTCTTATTGTCATCTATATGAAGGAAACAACCAAGATTTTTATGAGTATTATGATCACCTAACCACATCTTCCTATTTAAAACATTTTCACTATCCAATCTTGCTAGAATGAATTTAATTTTGAGTAAATTTTGGCTAGATGTTATATTTTATTGTCAAACTTGCCTATATTTCTAAAATTTAAAATAGTCCAACACACTATAAAAGGAGTCATTTTTCTAATATGGATATTTTTATCAGTGGACCAAAACCAACATCTTACGAGGTGTTGAATGGTCATATAGCTTCTAATATAAATCTTAAATAAACTAGCAAACTCAGATTAGATAGGCCAAACAGTTTTACAATTGACAAAATAATGATTTACAGTTTCAGAATTTGGGCAGAATTAACATTTGGAAGCCATGGAGAAATTTTGTTTTTTGAAGGTTATGATCAATTCAAATTCAGTCTATCATAACCTTCCAAAAAAGGACAGAGTATTTGGTTGGGATGAAATCGTTCCAACTCTTTTAAAAAATGTTTGAACAATTATAGTGTTTTTTTAATTTTTCGTAATCTGATTTAGTGTTGAAAATCCATATTTGTCTAATGTCCATATATTTATATCCTTCTTATCATTACAAATCGATTGATTAGTGATTAAATTATTGTGAAAGGGAATAATACTATGTTAAAATTTATCTATATCTCAAGTTCTATTAAGTCAAAAGTTTTCATTTTATCAATATTATACCAATCACAATTTTGCTCAACAAAAAGATCGAATAAAGGCTTATCTCTAAACCATATATCTAACCAGAATTCTGTCTCACCTTTGCAAATCTTCCACATTATATATGCCTCATCTTTATGTTTAATTTGCAGTTAACTCTTCCAGGTTTTAGACCCTTTAGTGTTTAAATTCAGGAGAATATGAGGGTTCTTACAGTATATGGAATGCATATACTTAGACCATATGGTGTTATTTTCGCGAAATATGTACTACAATATGCAAAAAAATGTGTCTTGAATATCATAATTGTTTCTAATATTTAAGCCACATTCTTTATAAGGTTTACAAATGTTCTTCCAATTGGTCCAAATAATAATAAGAGGTGTATTTAGATCCCCATAGAAATGTATTTAACAGTCTCTCAATCTACTAGTAACAACTACTTATTTTATATTTTTTGTTAATTTATACCATATTAGTTAAAGTACTAACGATGGATAAGTTATGAGTTTGATTATGTTTTTGTTTTTGTTTTGTTATATATGCATATAAATACTGTATATTCCATGATAAAGAAGCACCGAGGCAAAAATAAATACTGTATATTCCATAATAACATTGGTTATTTTACTAGAGATTTTTGGGATTTGAAAGATCAAGTCCAAAGTTTACTTGATGAGGAAAAACTCAAGGAGTTGTTAAAAAGAAATAGAGAGAGATGAACCAAGAGAAGTGTCTAGAATAATGTGAAACAAGCTTTAACCTTAGCTGAAGAACACTATTATAGTGACTGAAGTATATGAAGATTACATGGCCCCATATCTGAATAGACAAACAATTGGAGTGATTGTCGGAAGAGATCCGTACTCTGGAACCAAAAAGTAAAGAAATAGGTACGCGGAGGAAACAGAGGTAATATGTTAAAGGAATACATCCTCACATGTGTATCGAAACCCATATCTGATATTATCGTTCTTGGATGAAGATTTAAGACGAGTGATGTCTCACATAATGATACAATATTAATAACGACACATATAGTGTGAGTATAGATCAAGAGGGTGATGACCGACATTGCAGTTTGGATGAAACTTGTACAGATGTACTTATGAGAGGATGAGAGGATCCCCAATACTGACCCCAATTCAAAGAATTCTTACTAGCTTCACCGGTGTAAATGCAATTGTCTTATGTGAACTAAATTTTTACGTCCCATCGACAAACACGAGTACATAAAAAATATACAATATTTATTCACTGCGGTAGATCCATCATCATCATTTCAATCAGATACACGTCATAGTATATGCGGCTCACAAGTTCCTAATATACCCAATAAATGAAAAAGTAGTTGTAATTAGAGGTAATCAACAGCTTAAAACGATTTCTCTCTTTTGGCAATAGTTCTTTTCTTCTTCTCCTAAATTGTGTGATGGATTGGGTGTGAAACCTTATAAACCTTTTTCTTGAACAGAAGAATCAGCCCCAAATATACCATTCTTGTGATTATTTTAGCTATGCAAACACTCACTATCTTCTCTTGTTTAACCCATTAATAACAGAAATTGAAAGTTTGTTGTAACAAAATAACAAGAAAGAAAATTATTCAAGAAAATCGAGAAACAATAGAATAAGACGAAGAGAGTAATTAGTATTGGTGAGAATAAAAGTTGAATTGAGAAGATTGAGAGAATATTGATCAAGAATCAACAAAGAGATTTTTAGGTAGTGAAAGTAAACTTTTGCCTCTGATTATTTCATAGGTGTAATTAGACTCTTCGACCTCTTTAAATAGGCCTAGAGAGTTAGTTACAAATTCGGTTACATGAGGGGTTTATTTACAGTTCAGTCCCTATTCTCCTTGTAAAACTTTAATCTTACCCCATATTAATAGAACTTATCATTCAAGTCCTTATTAATTACATTTAAGTCCCTAAGAAATATATTTCCTTATCAGTAGCCCCCCTAGTTCTTATACAGACAATTTTATAAGAACTATTCACTCTTCGAACATTACTCCAAGTGAATAAAACTTCTTTCACCCAGCCCCTTCATTATGATTGAGCCTGATGACTTGCAACTTCACTTCGAATCTGAGAATAAGTGCAAATAAACTCCTCATTCACTTCGAATATACCAACTTGAAATACAACCTTACTTTCACTTCGAATCTTCTGGCTAGAATTTCAATTTTGCTTCTACCTCGAACCTCTTGACCCCTACTTGAAAGACTGATTGGACCCTTCTTGATAGGTCTATGACACAGCAAATTTTCCTCCACGTTTCACATTCCACCCAATGAGAACAGTTCACTGGTTTTGCCTCTTCCAATTCTTAACGTCATTTTTTCCAAGTATAAATACTTAGCTCCACCTTACTGAGAACCTTTTAGAAAAATCATCTCTTTCCTGAGCCACCTTCCTCTTGTTCTTCATCAACCCTCATCTTCATCTTCTGCTACCTTACCCAGAAACACCATTTCTTCAGTCACAAAAAACTACTTCCCAGATCAACATCCATTATATGAGACGATACCCCAAATACAAAAGATCTAAACCTAAAAACCAAAGAAAACCAAAGAAATCTCTCTTTCCTAGTTCTAGCTATCAAGTATTTGGTGCTTACGATTATCTCTGTATTTCAAAAAGAGCTAAAGAATACAAAGCTGCTGGGTTAATCTACAACGGTCCTCGTTTCTCCTCTACCACCTTCAAATATGGTAACTTCAATCCCAATCTAGTCAATTCATCTTCAAACCTAGCATCTAACCCAGAATCTAGCCAACAATCTTCTCCTTCTCGAAATCAACCCACTTCTCCATCACTAAAACCACATCGAAAATCTAAGCCTGTCAATTCTGACAAACCTCCAACTCTAAAAAAACCACAACTCAAATCACCTATCCTACAATCCGAAGCCGTTAAAGTTAAACTCCACAAAAAATCAACATTTCTAGCAATGGGTGACGATGCAGAAACCTCCTCTCCTCCCCCACAAGAAGTGGTTGACGTTACACCAGAGAATAGTCAACCAGTTCTTGTGACTCAAACTGAGACTCAAACTCGAAGTCTTCACGATGAGGCTACCGATGAAGAAAATAACAAAGAAAATAACAAAGAAAATGATTCTGAAGCAACTGAATCCGATGTCGAAGGGGAATCCGAGGCAGATGGGTTAATCCCTCCAAAGAAAATTCGAGGAAAGAAACCTCCTATTACTCTCCCCGAAGATGTTGCTGCCTTGGTTCAGGAAAACTTGCGATCACTTTGTCCTCGGTACATTCTCGCCCTAAAAAATGTACCCTACACCTACTACCTTGAATCAGAAAAAGAAGAACTCAAGAAACTATGGGGATTAACAGACAACATTGTGCTTCGACTACCAGTAGAAGGAGAAACACCTCTGAGCTGTTAGAAGAATGAACTTGTAGTTTACCCTGAGCTTTTCAACTAGGGACTTCGATTTCCCCTCGATCCAATGATTGTAAGGTACTTCGAAATTCTTGGTTTGTGCCCAACACAAGTCACTCCAAACCAACTGTTCACCTTATTCTCCGTTATCATGGTGTCGAGGCTAGGAAGCATCCCCCTCAAAATAGAAGATTTCATCTCACTAACCAAAATCTCAAATGGGCCAGTTTTACCATTCTACTACCTAACCTTGGAGGATGATCTGAAGATTATCGACGACCTCCTCGAAGCTGATAAATTTTGGAAGCAAAGGTTTGTCTTCTTATTAGGAGCTTGGGAAAATGGTAAAGAAATTTCTGATGACAACCCCCCAAGACTTACTCTCACCTGGAGAGATAGCAGTAAGTAAATCATTGTTGTATTGTTAATATTTTTTTTTAAATTATTATGCCTAGCCAAATTAACCAAGTCTACTTATCTAACTGTTTACTCTTTTTCCAGAAATTCTGAGGAGATTCAAAAGTCGTCGAAAAACTGCAAAGGATATCTTCCAGAAAATGGCTGACTGGGCAGAGAAAGCCTGGGGAAATGGCTTTCACTCAGCCTTTCAACCAATCAACTTCGTCAACAGCCATCTCTGGCGCATAACCTTGGGAGCTGACTTCCCTGAAGATCTGATGCTTCCCCCAGATCCCATTGAAGCAGTCCAAAGAATACTCGCACCAGATGGGAAAACGTACCTTCCCACTAGGAATCGATCTGACAGTCACCTGCCACTAAAGAAGAAGGGAAAACTAACCCTCAAAAAACCCAACACAAGCAAGGCTAACCCTTCCAAAAATTCGAAGTCTGTAGGGAAACGAAAAGCGCCTGCATCTCAACTTCCTCCAATATCCGAAGAGGACGAACCTCCGCTGAAAAAGAAAAAGAAAGAAAACAACACTCCAAAGAAGAAAAAGAGTAAGTCCACTACTCCAAAGAAAAAGAACGAAGCTGACATGCTCGAAGAGGTATTGGCTTCCGAGGTGCATGAGAAAATCTTCATTGGAGAAAATCCTCAAGGGGGATTGGCCTTAGGAGATAGCCAAGAAAATGAATATCTTAACCTCGAATATTTCAACTCGAGCGGGGATTTTGCAGTCACTGGTGAAGATTTTCGACCTATCAACACCATTCCATCAACTTCTACCGAGGCTGCCATAACTTCAACATCTAATGCAATATTTCCTGTTCGTCATCACCCATCAAATGTGCCCAACCCTGACAGATCCGATGAGGTAACTTCAATCCTTCGACCTTTTACTAATTTAAGTGCTGCAGCCAAAAAATTGTGTGAAGAAGTGAAAAATTCTCATACACAATTAGAGCTCCTTGCACAAGAATTAATCAAGAGCAAAAAAAAACAGAATCTGAAAAGGCTTCGAAAAATGAAGCACTTCAAAATTTCGAGGCTGAAAAAGGAAAGCTTCTTAAAGAGCATAAAGAAAAAATCGAAGCTTTGGAGACTTCTCATCGTCTGGCTCTTGAAAATCTAAAATCTCAACATTCTACTGCCATTTCTGAGGAAAAGAAAAAATCTACCGATGCTGAAGAACTTGTTAAGAAAACTCAAAAAAGCCTAGAAGATTGTCAAACTCAATTGACTACGCTTCAAACAAGATTCGAGCAGGAAAAGAAGGCTGCCGTCAAGAAAGCCGAAGCTACTGTTGGTTCTGTGATGCTTAAGGGTATCAAGAAAGCTCAAAATGATACCGCTATCAATCTTCTTCGAGAAATCCACGCTGCCTATCCAAGGTTGAATTTAACAGAATTTTGGAAACAAATCCCAGAAGAAGAACGTCCAAAGAAAGCATTCGAGGTGCCATCAAGCTCCTCAGAAGAAGATGATACTTCTGAAGGATCATCGGAAGAAGAGGATGACTAAACAGTTGATTATGTATGTTGCGCTTGTTTTTTGTGTGTTTTAATTAAGTAGTTTTCTCCTTTTTGTAAGCTTCAAGTTCTATCCGATGAAACAAGTAACTTTCTTAATATTTCAAATTTCTGGTGTACTTATAAAACATGGCACTTCAAAAATTAGATGCACTCATAAGACGTGGCATCTCGAAAATTAGATGCACTCATAAGACGTGGCACCTCGAAAATTAGATGCACTCATAAGACGTGGCACCTCGAAAATTAGATGCACTCATAAGACGTGGCACCTCGAAATAGGTTGTTTCTTCAAAGCTATTGCTTTGGAAAATTATTCTTGGTCAACTTTCAAAGATGATCAGTCTTTGCCAAGTTACCAAAATAACAAATCATTCATCATACTAAACAACCAATGGCCAAAAGAAATTTTATTATGAAATTCAATATTAACCAGACACCTCATTAAAACCTTTCTGGGCCAACAGATAAGGAAAGAGTATGTCTGTCTTGTAAAAATTCGAAGTTCAATTTTACTCATAATACAATTTCAAATGTTCTATATTCCAAGGGTGTTTGAGCATCCTCCCCTCACGATCAGACAACCTGTAAGACCCTGGCTTGACCTTAATTTTGACTTCATAAGGACCCTCCCAATTCGGAGCCAATTTTCCGAGATGCTTGTCCTTAGTATGAAGAAATACTTTTCGCAACACTTTATCGCCAACCTTAAACTCTCTCTTCTTAACTTTAGCATCGTACCTGCTTCTCATTAAGGTTTGATAATGAACCACATTCAAATGTGCTTTGACCCTTTTTTCTTCTAACAAATCAAGCTCAACCCTTCTAGCTTCATCGTTATCTACTTCGGAATATCGCAATAACCTGTAGGAAGGCAATGTAGATTCAGCAGGGCACACAGCATCCATTCCATACACTAAAGAAAAAGGAGTCTCTTTTGTAGCCTCTCTAGGGGTTGTTCGATATGCCCACAACACTTCTTGAAGATAATTTGGCCATTTCCTTGCTGCTCCCGCCAAATTTTTCTTTAAACCCTCTAAAATAGATCTATTTGTAACTTCCACTTGCCCATTTTCTTGTGGGTGGAAAGGAGTAGAGAAGCATTGCTGTATTCCTTTCGAAGAGCAAAAAGAATCCATTTCCTTGTTATTAAATTGGGGACCGTTGTCCGTTGTTATTTTTCGAGGAACTCCAAAACGATAGCAGATGTTACTTAGAATAAACTTGATCACATCTTTAGCTTTTGTTCCAGCTAAAGGTTCTGCTTCTGCCCACTTCGAAAAATAATCAACCGCGACAATAATCATCTGTCTTCCAACTGAAGCCATAGGCAATGGTCCTACTAAATCAATCCCCCATCTATCGAAAGGAACCGCCTCAGAGATTGTCATCAGGGGTACTACCGGTTTATGTATTAAATGTGCATACCTTTGACAAGTATCACAGCTTCGAACCAATAACTTGGCATCGTGCAATATAGTAGGCCAATAATACCCTGCCAACAATACCCTACGTGTTAAAGCTTTGAAACCACAATGAGCTGACCCGTCTCCATCGTGTAATTCAGATAGAATGTTTTGAGATTCATGCTTGCTCAAACATCTTAATAAGGGCCTCGACACAGACCTCTTATACAATATCCCATCCAACACCACATAACCAAGAGCTTTATTCCTTATTTTCTTGAGCGAGTGCTTATCAAGAGGTAGTATTCCCTTTGTAAGAAAGTTTAATAAGTCAGTTCTCCAATCTCTTCGAATGCGCGTCGAATCATTTATTACCTCTTCAACAAATTCAAACTGCTCAGAGCTTGATGTAATCGAAGGCAGTGGTTGTGTCACGATCCATGGATATTCTTCAGAGTAAGCCATTGTTGCTAAAGAATCAGCCATTCTGTTGTTACCTCTTCGAATATGCTCCACCTCAACATTTTCAAACTGTGCCATCATACTCCGAAGTTCTTGCAGATACAAAACTAAACGATCCTTTTTAGCCTCTGATATTCCTCTAACATGGTTAACTACCAACTGCGAATCTGTTTCTAAGCGCACGAATATTGCTCCACAAATTTTTGCTAACCGCAATCCTGCTAACACAGCTTCATATTCAGCTTCATTATTCGAAGCATGAAATCCAAATCTTATAGCTTGAAACATAAATTCCCCTGTTGGTGCCACCAATACAACTCCTGCGCTTGACCCTTTATTACTAGATCCTCCATCAGTTTGTACCGTCCACGTCGGATTTGTGTTCATTTTTTCACCTTCTTTTTCTTCGGATCTACTCGAATGAAACTCAACAAAGAAATCTGCTAAGGCCTGAGCTTTGACAGCCGTTCGCGGAGAGAATAACACATCGAAATCTCCCAATTCAACAGACCACTTAGTCATTCTTCCTGAGATATCTGGTTTTTGCAATACGTTTTTCAATGGATAAGAGGTTCGAACCACAATTGTATGTGCTTGGAAGTGGGTACGCATTTTTCTCGCAGCCACTATTATGCACAATGCCAATTTTTCGAGCTTCAAATAACGTTTTTCAGCATCAACCAAACTTTTACTGACATAATAAACGGGCCTCGAAATTCTTGAATCTTCACTAACCAGAACTGCACTCACTGCATAATCCGATACCGCTATATACAAAAATAGTTGCTCACCTTCTCGAGGCTTTGATAATATTTCAGGAGAGGACAAAAGATTTTTGATCTTAATAAAAGCTTCTTCACAATCCGAAGTCCATTCAAAGTTATTTGGTCGACGCAGCACCTGGAAGAAAGGCAAGCACTTATCTGAAAAACGAGAAATGAATCTGTTCAGAGCTGCTAACCTGCCTGTTAACATTTGCATTTCTTTGATATTTCGAGGTGAAGACATTGATATCAGGGCCTTCAACTGTTCTGGATCCATTTCAATTCCTCTTTCACTAATCACATACCCCAGGAACTTACCAGATCGGACTTCAAAATGTACATTTTTATGGGTTCAACTTCAACTGTATGGCTTTGAGATTTAAAAACGTCTCTTCTAAATCATCAATGTGTTCATCATCACTTTTGCTCTTAACCAGCATATCATCGATGTACACTTCGATATTCCTCCCTATTTGTGAAGCAAACGCTTTATTCATCAACCTTTGATATGTAGACCCATCATTTTTCAATCCAAACGGCATCACTCTATAATAGTGTAAACCTCGATTAGTGATAAATGTTGTGCTCTCTTCATCCTCTGGATTCATTCGAATTTGATTATATCCTGAAAATGCATCCATAAATGTTAGAATTTTGTTTCCAGAAGTAGAATCCACTAGTTGATCAATTCGAGGTACTGGAAAAGGATCCTTTGGGCAAGCTCTGTTTAAATCTGTGAAGTCTACACACATCCTCCACTTTCCATTCTTCTTTTTTACCACTACCGGATTAGCTGTCCACTTCGGATATTTGGACTCCCGGATATGCCCCATCTTATACAGTCTATCTACCTCAACAACTATGGCTTCGGATTTTTCCAACGAAAAAGCTCTCCTTTTTTGTATTATTGGCTTGATCTTCGAATCCACCGCCAAGCTATGACATATAATATCAATTGGGACCCCCACTACATCCTCGGACCTCCAAGCAAACACATCCAAGTTCTTAGACAAAAAAATCAACAATCTTTCTCGCACTGACAAAGACAATAAAGTCCCAATTCGAAGTACTTTACCATCATTGAAAACGTATTCTTCTATTTCTTCACTTACCACTACAGAACTCGGGGTTGACCTCGGATCATCAATTCCCTCATTTGTACCACCGGAAGGCAACCCCCCAAACTGTTATTTCTCTATTGGGTCATCGGTACTTTTGCCACGTAGTCTAAACGCAGCAGCGTAACACTCTCTAGCCACCTTTTGATCACTTTGAACTACACCGATTCGATCCCCAACCATATATTTCAGACATTGGTGAACTGTAGAAACTATAGCATACATTTTTGCCAACCATGACCTTCCAAAGATGGCATTGTAGCTCGACGGACAATCTACCACCATAAAAAGTACTTGCACTTTCTTCTTGAAAGGTCCTTTTCCCAAAGAAATTTCACCTTCAAACTCCCCTACTACATTCGTTGTCGCGCCAGTAAACCCAATTATAGTTCTTTCTGACCTTTCTATCCGAGTCAGAGCAGTTAGTCTATCATATGTTGATTTGAATAACACATTAGCAGAGCTTCCAGTATCAATCAATACTCGTCGAATTTCCACCCCACACACTTCTGCTCCAATGACCACCGCATCTTCATGTGGCCCAGTAATTCCTCTCAAATCATCCCCGTCGAAAATTATGAATGGGACATCCTTCTTGTTGCTTAGGTATGCTGATGCTCCTCCTTAAATTTGATTCGTTAAATTCACTATATGTCTCTTCCTCGAATTATTAGTGTTATTAGTCATTGAATCTCCCCCAAATATTGTCAGTGACTCAAAGAACGCACACAAATCTCGAACATGTCCCTTACGCATCGGCTCATCAACTGACATCAGCAACAATCGACTAGGGTCTGGGTCGACATATTCCGAAGCTACATCAAATTCATCTCTTGCAGCATCTAAAATCATCAGTGCACTTTCCTGCTTAGAATTAGGATTCCCCACCTTTTGAGTTATGGCTTTAGCATTCTTTTTTACATACTCTAACAATTTTCCATTCTCTATCAAAATCTGCATCTCCTTCTTCAAAGCAATACAATCATTTGTATCATGTCCAATATCATCATGATACCTGCAGAACCTGTTATTGCGCTCTTCTCTTGGTCTATTAATCGCTGCTGGCTTTCTGAAATTTACTGTTCCCCTGGTTTTCTCATATATCGAAGCCACACTTTCAGTCAAATCCGCATAATATTCTGGTCTCACCCACACATTCGATCTTGATCTGAATTGGTGTTGATTATTAGAATTGTGCTGATTAGAACCTCCTTGATATGAGCTTGAAGAACCCCCTTGGTACAAGTTCGAACCTCCTCGATTAGAAACATTTTGGTTACCCCTCGGGCGCGACGAGTTATTATTTGAAGTGTTCACTTGACTATTCCCTTTCTGAACAGTGCTACCTCCTCCTCGAACCCGAGTAGACTCTTCAACTTTGATCTGATCTTCAACCTGAGCCATGAGAGCTCCAAACGTTAATGCCCTACGCCTCGTAGTCTCATCAGCTAAATCTCCTGGCAACAATCCTTGTCTAAACGCTGCCATAGCCACCACCTCCTCACAATCATCTAATCCAGCTTTTGTTGACACAAATCTTTTAGTATAATCCTTTAACTTTTCCCCCACAGCTTGCTTACATTGTATTATCGTATCTCCATTAGATCTCATTTCTTTGCTTCCCACAAACTGTCTTTGAAAAGCTGTGTAAAAGCCTTTAAAATTTGCAATGGACTCCTTAGGAATCTTGTTGTACCATTTTAGTGCAGTTCCTTTGAATGTCTGAGAGAATGCTCTACACACCAATTTATCATCGTCTTCGAAATTAGTCATATAGTTCTTGAATTGTTCTATATGATCATCTGGATCTTGAGTTCCATCAAACTCGTCAATTTTAGAAATGTCGAACCGTCTCGGAAGCGGCACAGATCTAATCTCACTAATCAATGGTGAGTCCCTCCAATCGACTCCTTGAACAAACTGGTCTTCGTTCCTCATTCCCACAGTAGCATATAAACTTGACTTACCTTCAAATGTCCGAGGAGAACACTTCCGAGGAGAATACTTCCGAGATGAATACATTCGCCTTTCCTTCTTTTGCCTTCCTTGCTTATACATTTTAGCTGGCCGGAGCTCATATCCTCCTCCTCTTGAATGACCTCGAGAATGTTCATATCTTGGTGTTTCATCTGACTCCGAATTTTCAGAATCCTCCTTTTCACTAGAATCTATATACCGCTGCTTCTGCAATTTTTCTTTTCTTTTCATTCCACTATGCTCCTTCTTACGCTCAAAATGTATTTTACGCTGCACATGTTGAGCGTCACCGTCTTCATTTGACGGATCCGACTGATCATCCCGATCACCTCTTGCTATTTTAGACCTAATTCTAGCGTCATTATTATCTTGCTTCTTTTTAATAAATTCATCAAGCTCCGCCACTTTTCTTATCATCTCATTCATTTTACCTTCGAAATCAAATTGGTTTGATTGAATCGGAATTGACTTACCTGCCTCTTTCTCTTGCAGATCAGATTTCAACGTCTCCAAAGCTTTTCGAACAGGTGGATTATCTCCTTCCTCTGAATTCATCTCCGATCAGCAAAAATATAAACAAGATTCTTCAGAAAACGAACAAATTCGAGACTTGATTTTTGATCTATCGATCAAGGTATCTTCGTCCCCTCTTTCTAGCGCCAATTTGGTGAGAATAAAAGTTGAATTGAGAAGATTGAGAGAATATTGATCAAGAATCAACAAAGAGATTTTTAGGTAGTGAAAGTAAACTTTTGCCTCTGATTATTTCATAGGTGTAATTAGGCTCTTCGACCTCTTTAAATAGGCCTAGAGAGTTAGTTACAAATTCGGTTACATGAGGGGTTTATTTACAGTTCAGTCCCTATTCTCCTTGTAAAACTTTAATCTTACCCCATATTAATAGAACTTATCATTCAAGTCCTTATTAATTACATTTAAGTCCCTAAGAAATATATTTCCTTATCAAGTATAAAAAAGTAAATAAAATAAATCAGAGTGGTGACACTAAATTTATGTACCCAAAAGTATGAATAAATTTCAAATCGTTGATTTCTTTTATTATATGTCTTGGATTAACTTGCGGGATGAGTGACTTGGTTTGAAAAATCATGGAGGGACTACATTTAAGAAACAAAAGTTTGACATATGCTTGTCAAGATATCGGCAGCTACAATTAGAAAATTAGCTAGAACATATGTTATCTATTTGCAACTCATATGGAATTGGATATTACATATTGTTTTTAACATAACCTAAGTCAGCATTTTCAAGGAAAGTGATGGCATTCAATTGATAAAGAGCTTGAATTTTATTAAATTTTGATTTTCTGTTTGCATTTTATGTCCATTTCGCTAGCCAATCGACAACTATGTTTTGATCTCGACTTATATGAGAGATAACCATTGAGGGAGAGATAAGACTCTACATATTTTATGAGAGGCTCAAAAGGAAAAGGATTGTTACATGTAGATAGGATATTAACTAGAATTTGAGAGTCTAACTCAATGTCGATATTAACTAAGCCTTTATTTTTCCAGATTTAAAGACCATCAACGAGGGCTCTATCTTCTGCCATAATTGGGGTACGCTTCCATACAAATTTCCATAACCCTGAATGATTTCTCCTTTATTATATCTTATTAGAATACCTTCATTGGCCTCTCAATTAGGTTGGGAGGATCCATCTCTGTTGAGCTTTACTCTATTTGGTTGAGGGGAGTCCAAGTTAGATATATAAAAAATTGAATTGTAAATTATTGTATCAGTCCATCTCAGTAGCAGCACAGGCGTTAGGATTCCAATGATTCTTCTTAAATAGGAAGGTCTGGTCCAAACCCAAAATAATTTGCTTTATGTAGTTGATAGAAGTGTTGGGAGCATATGTTAGACCCTTGATTTTAGATTTGTTCTTGGATTGCCAAATGACCCGGCAAATAATAGGAGGCAAAATGGAGCTAATTTGAATCTCTTTGCTAGAATTCCAAAACCAGCTTCTGATCATATGAGAAATTGTCGTAAATCTGAAAGTTTTGATCTTGAAACTACTGAAAAAATGGGACCATATATCCTAAAAGTAGTTACAACCTACACACAAGTGATTAGCAGTCTCAATGTTGTCACAAAATTGGTGCTAAAAATCACTGTTAGTCCTCTATGTTTACCCTTTGTATCAAAATAGTCTCTCGCCTTCACTTTTGTCTCCCACCCACCCCCGTCGTTTGAAAAAAATTCACAATCAGTCCTCCGACACATTATGGGGGACCAAAAGTGACACAAAAGTTGGGATTTGGGGACCAAAAGTGACACAAAAGTTGGGATTTGGGGACCAAAAGTGACACAAAAGTTGGGATTTGGGGACCAAAAGTGATACAAAACTTGGGATATAGGTGCCACGTGTCAGTTTTTAAATGGTTTACATGTGCAGGGGGACTAATCATGCAAATTTCTCAAACGAAGGGGATGAGTGGGGGACAAAAGTAAAGGTGAGTGACTAGTTTGATATAAGGGATAAACATGGGGGACTAACATTGATTTTTAGCCCAAAATTGGCATTTAGAGACCATAATCACATGCATCTTCTTCATTGTTGTGTCAATAAAAGCCAGTTATTGAGAAGTCTCCAAGTCACAAAGAAGCACTTCTGAAGAGTTATGTTGTTCCAAAGCTTTCCAAAAATACATATTTATGATGATGGTTTCTAATTTGATTCAATGTGTCCTTAGTGTTATAATTGTCATCCTTAGAATCTAGTCATCTGAGAGATTCTTCTTCATTTTATTTTAAAGATAACTTGTCAACAATCTCCAATTCATTAAGCGTAATGATTCTACTTAGCTTTAGCTTGTTCCGGTTATTGTTTTCCAAAAAAAAACTGACTTTATTATGTCTGTACAAACTGTTATATGAGTTATCATCAAGTTTAATTAAAGGAGAATTCTTGTACCAATTGTCCAACCAAAATTCTATTTCACTACAATCAATCTTTCATTTGATGTTAGGTTCAATAATGTTCTTGGTACTAGCCATTTTTTTCCAAACCTGAGAGCAAGCTTTAAAGATGTAGTTAGCCTGCAAGGGATGAATATTGTTGCAGTGGATACTATGTATGTATCTGGCCAGAGAAACTTATTATGTCTAAATCTCACACAAAGCTTACATGAAAAAATGTCATGTATGTTAATAAGATTCCTAACATTCAAGCCACCTTCATTAAAAGGCTTGCAGACATTGGTCCAGTTTGTCTAATCAAATTTGTTAGTTTCTCGAGAAGGACTCCAGAGATACGTGTTGAACATTTTGTCTCAATTATGTTCATAATACACTTAGCGAGGGTGCAGCTTTGAATCCAATATATCGAAATGGCCATCGAAACAGAAAATATTAGTGTAAATCTTCCACCATAGGAAATTCCTAATCATTGATATTTTGTTTTATTTTGTTATCTACAATGTCTCCTTTTTTATTTATTTTAAATAATCTTCGAATTCAAATCTGATCAAATCCCTCAAAACTTTTTACAAACTATATAACGTATTGTATATAATCTTGTCCATTTACTATATAAAATATTATGAAAAATATATTATTTACTAAATTCATGCACATAACCATTATACAAAACCAGACAAACGTTATATTTTGCCAACGTTAAAAACAATAAAAATATATATATATACATGGATGGTGAGTTCTATTATGAGTCACAATGTTTTGAATCAACTGCATAAACATATTATGTATTCTTAATATTATGTTTTGAAATCTATACAAGAAATGTTATTATTTTTATGATTTTTTTATTTCTTTCATATTATAGTCATGTTTTTTGTTTTGTTATTTTTTTATTAAAAAAATTAATTATACTCTTATTTAAATTCAAAATTCCTAAGTCATTTATTTGAGATGTATCATTTTTTATTTTGTCTATACTTATTTTTAAAACTATTTAAATCCTAACTCACTCTAACAATGAGTTTTCGGTAATCGGGTTCAGATCCATTGACAAAATCAAAATTTCGTTTTCTTAAAATCTAATCTTTTTACAAATCCACAAATTTAGATATGTGAATTAAATAAAAAAAAGAAAAATATTTGATTTTTTCAAATTTACAATTTGTGTCTTTTTTTTATTTGATTTGATTTCTTCATATTTAAAGCTCTAAATGATATTTTTTTAAAAATAATGTGAAGTAAAGTTCTTTATTTTAAGGAAGGTTTCAAGTGAGTTACGAAGGAAATAAAATTAGTTAAATCAATGATATAAAAATTAAACGTTAAAATTAAATTTAAGGTAATCTTATAAAAACACGATTTAATTTTATTTTTTTAATTTTACATAGACGTAATAGAAAAAATTATATAAAAATAATAATTGCATTCGACCTATACGCTGGTTATCGTTTATATTTGTTTTTAACATGAATTCATACCTTCTAAAAAGAACCAAAATGGTTATAAAAATTTAATCTAATAATATGTTTTAAAACAAAATATAATACATTCGTTGTGAATGTTTTATCCAATAGATATGTTATAAACCATGCACAGTATAACAAACTATAAAAAACGAAATATTAACAGCAATGTAAAAGAAAGTTATAAATGTGAGATTGATAAATTTTATATTAAAAAGTTAAGATCAAATATTTTAATTTATGATTTGTAATTTTTTGTCGTGAAAAAAATTAACGGATAACTTTCAATGTATTTGAAAAAAACGTGGTATTACAAAAAAAACTTTAACTTCGCTACATTAGTCGGAGTAGATGAGCCAAATAAAAATATAAAAAAAGATTTATGTTTATTTTGTTCAATGTTTTTGAAATTATTTTTGCTCAATTTGAAAGAAAATTGTAAGATAAAAAAAGGTAATACTGTTTACTCTCTAACTTTTATTATTTCTTCGATGTTCAAAAAAGACACCATCTTATTATTATTTTCATTAAGAAAAAAGATATATTACTTTTAAAAAAATTACACTTAAACACCCATTTCTTTTACCTTCTAACCCTACCCACCTACCTTTAAACCCAGCAAAGCAAATCCTGGCTAGGTAAACTCGATTTGATTCTTGTTTTAGAAATTGATTCAATCAATTGTTCATGAAATTGATTCCCATGAATTTTTTATATTGAAAATCGATTTCATGAAACTTTCAAAAACTTTGTTGCTCTTTTCTTTTCTTTTTTCCTGGAAATCGATTCCAAACATCTTTCGAACGTTCATGAAATCGATACTCGAATTTATTTATTTTTGGAAAAAATAACACATGATTCCGAGTTGGCATCTTGAAATCATATGTTATTTTTTTATAAAAAAAAACAACTAATTACGAGTGACTATCTCGGAATTAGCTGTTGTTTTTTTATAAATACAGCTAAATTCAAATGGATATCTCGAAATCCAATCTGCAAAATCGGGATTTTCGATTTTAATTTTTTTAATAGGGATTTTGATGTTAGATCAATGTACAACTAAAATACAATATCATATTACATCGTTGGTTGTTTGAGTGTTTTCTTCTTCTATTAGATTAAGAATTATTTTTTAATGAGTTTTTTGAAATTTTAGAGTTTAACTTTAGGTGTTAAAATATATATGTCCGGTATAAATTGGTTTAATAATGTGTTTGTTGAAGTGAGAGGTTGAATAGTGTATAGTGACATTAAAATATATATTAAAAAATAAATAAAAGACAAAAAATATAGAACAAGGGTTGAATGTTTTTTTGAAAATTTAAAAGGAGAAAAATAATAAAACTTAGAAATAATATTATCAAAATATAAATTAAAAAATAAATAAAAGATAAAACGTAAAAACAAATATTGGATGTTTTTTTTTAAATTTAAAATAAGGGGAATGATAAGACTTGGAAAAATAGTTTTAGCCTAAACAGAATTGAGAATTTATGTTTACATAAGGTTTTAGACCAGGCTCTCAGATTATATTTTATCTAAAATTTATGATAGATTACCATTAATAATTTTATATCCTACTATTTTTATTATATTTTTCAAAATACACGTCCATTTTTAACGTCGAACTTTTCTTTTTTCGTACCCATAGCCACTGAAAAAATCATTAAAAATAAAATTTCAAAACAACACAACATAATAAATTGAAGTTGATGAGGGCGGAATTCGCCGATTCGAGTCATAGGGGTTAAAATGCAATAAACGACATTTGATGTAGTTGATAAAGTATTCAGACTCCTTCGAGGACCAATATGAAAAGATAAAACTAGATGAGGGGCCTCGTTAAAATGTAACGAACGGCCCACTAAGAGCTTAAATGGGTCCTCCTTATTCTAGTATAAAAGGATGACCCACTTGCCTAAAAATGGCATTGAATATTATTTTTACGATACCTCCATTATCTCTCTACGCTTTCTCTCTCTAGTCACATCTGGCACAACATCCCAAATATATTCCCTAAACCATTATTGACTCATCATTGGCGTCGTCTGTGGGAACGTGTGATACCGAAAAGGAATCTTTGCTCTTTGAAATTCACATTTTTCGGGATGAGCAGCGAAGCGGCGATAGAGAGGGTCGGTAGAGAAGTCATCCGAGCCGTCTCTGGTTCGGAAGGCGCTGGAGCCCCCGGTCGGGAATGGCACGATCTGGGACGGGACAAGCGGTCGACTTTAATAATGACTCGAAAGCAACTCATCGAGGACATTGTTCGGTTGAAAGAGGAACGGGAGCGGGCACTGGACGAGAAAAGGGCCCGGGAAGGAAAGGGCAAAGAGCCCATACTGGAGGATCGGGAGCCTGCCGACCATGGCGACGGTCCGCGAATAGAGGCCCGACCCGTTAGGTACTAGGGACCCTATCCCCGATGACGAGCAAGCTGCTAGGACTCATCGGAACCCTGAGAACCATCAAGCCATGACATCGGATTACCCCTCCGAAGATTCGTCGGGCGAAGAATACCTGTGTCGGGAAAGAGTTCAACGAACGCAAAAGAATCGATCCCGACGCCTTCGAGGGCCCAGGGCCGACCCTCTACAATGTAAGAAGGGTGGCACCGATAAGCAGACCCCGGTATCCTTTGAGAAAGAAGAAATGCATACCGCCAGTCGCGGAGAGCGGGAAATATTGCCGCTAGTCCCGTGGCAACCATCGAATAGCCAGAACCATGGGTACCGAACCAGTAGCCAGTTCGTCAGCCCGGGAGTCGAGGGGCTCTATGGAGTTCGGACCGAAGGCCTAGGGGGAGGAGCATGTGAGCTCGGAGTCAACTGGAGGGCCTCCCCATTATCCGATGAGATATTAGCGGGACAACTCCCGAGGAGATTTGACATTTCTAAGCTGGAAAAATACGACGGGAAGAAAGACCCGGATAACCATTTGGAGGCTTTCAAAAACTTCATGTTAAGTTTTGACAATGATGACAAGCTCCTGTGTAGAGCTTTCTCTATGACTTTCAAGGATCGGGCTTCTAAGTGGTACAACCGTTTGCCGCAGGGTTGCATTCGGAACTTCGGGATTTTTTGGACGATATTCAGGCAGCACTTTGTGGGAAGTAAGAGCTTCCGCGCCAACGGAGATACGATCATGAATTGCAGACAGAAGCTGGGGGAGAGCCTCAGAGAATACACTAGGCGATTCATCGACGCGAAAACCGACCTGGATCATTGCGAAGAGAATGTGGCTCTGACGGCGTTCCGTTTGGGTCTACTTCCGGGGTCGATGAAGCAAGCCGTGACGAAGAAGCAAGCATTCACTTTTTCCGCGCTTCTAGCACAGATAGAGAAGCAGATATTAATTGAAGAGACAGAAGCATCTGAGTTGGAAGCACAGATCCAGCAGAGTGCCCAAGCGTCGGTCGTAATAAGACAGGGCTCCCGGTCAGATTACGCCAGGGCGGCCCAACCGGTTAGCACGGTACACCTGAACCCTCCTGTGTTGTCCAAGTCTCCGACCCTAACCGGACTGAAACCAAAACAGGTTGGCCAGACGGTTTCTCGACCCATGTCCAACAAATGGACACGACCTGCTTACTTTGCGGACCTCACAGAATGTGTATCATCGATCTACGAGAAGACCAAGAAGAGCGGAATATACCGAAGGCCCTTCCCCATCCCGACGCCTCGGGAACAAAGAAATAACCGTTATTGCCGCTACCACGAGGACGTCGGGCATGAAACGAAGGATTGCATAGCCTTGAAGAAGGAAATACAGATGCTCATAGAGCACGGGAACCTATTGGAATAGGTGAAGAAGGCACAACAGGGCACGACCTCGAAAGAAGTTGTAATCGTACCAAACAGAGACCACCATGGCCATTTCGGAGGTGACTGACCACTTCGACGGGATCAATGAATACCTCGATCCCGAAGCAAATCGCAACATCATCGGGATCATTGAGGAGGAGGCAGAGGAGAGCGTCGGAAGCGTGCGTGGCCTTTGTAAATTTTTTGAGTCGTTAACCATTTTCGGGGGAGATTCTATGGCGGGAGTTACGCACTCATCCAGGAAGAGGCACATAGTCAACCTAACCACTCAGCTGGAGACCCGAACTTGCTTCCAAACCAGAAGTGTCCCTTCTCCGATTTTTTATTTTGACGATGACGACATGAGGGATATAGCCGGTCCGCATGAGGATGCCATTGTGATCGGGGCAGCGATTGCAGGAGAAGAGGTTCGGCGCATCTTAGTTGACACTGGGAGTTCAACCAATATCATCTTTGCGTCTACCTTTGCCAAGTTCAGAGCGCGGCCAGTGATTGCGCGGTCCGACCGAACCATCGTCGGTTTTACGGGGTCAGCAGCCGACGTTATAGGAGAGTTCGAGGGCGTAGTCCAGTTAGGTCGCGGTCCGTTTAAAAAGGAGGTCACGGTTTTATTTGTGGTAGTGGACGCGCCAGCCTCTCACAACGCCATACTGGGCCGATCTTGGATATCGCGCATGCACGCTGTGACTTCTACAATTCATCAATGTGTAAAATACGTGGTCGGAAACAACGTAGGTGTGGTCCGAAGCAGCCAGAAAGCAGCGCGGGAATGTTACCGAGCTGCGTTGGCACCAAAGAAAGACCAGGAGATGTTCCCAGCTCACGAATAGAAATTAAGGGGGATTCCCCCGGGATCACTGCCAGTGGATGACACCCGGGAGGCCCCAAGCCTTTTGACAACAGACGAAGAATGCGAATTACATCATTTCGCGGCGGGAAAATCTTTACGGGTCGGGGTATGCCTCTTGCCGACCCTAAGGGAACAGCTATTGATCCTCCTCCAGGAAAACCTAGACCTGTTTGCATGGTGCTCGGGGGATGTCACGGGAGTACCAGAATCTTTCGCGGTTCACAAGCTGACCATTAACCGAAGTGTCAAACCGATCATACAAAAACGTCGAGCTTTTTCCCCCGAAAAAGCAGACGTAATTCTGCGGGAAGTCGAGAGGATGACCAGCATCGGACATATCGAGGAAGCGAAATACCCGTTACGGATTTCTAACCCCGTTCTAGTCAAAAAGAAAAGCGGAAAATGGAGAATGTGTGTAGACTTTACCGATCTCAACCGGGCCTGCCCGAAGGACCCTTTTCCGATGCCGAGGATCGACCAGCTGGTGGATTCGACGTCGGGTAACAAACTGCTGTCATTTATGGACGCCTATGCCGGATACAATCAAATCAAACTACACACCGCGGACCAGGAAAATACCACGTTCATCACGGGCCGGGGACTATACTGCTACAAAGTGATGCCCTTCGGGCTGAAGAATGCTAGCGCGACATACCAAAGACTAGTCAACAGGACATTCGAAGGTCAGTTCGGGAGAAATATGGAGGTTTACATTGATGACATGTTGGTCAAAAGTGGGACCGATGTGGCCCACCTAGCCGATCTCCGGGAAGCCTTTGATAACTTGCGAAGAATAAACCTTAAGCTGAACCCGGAAAAATGTTCCTTCGGGATCCGATCAGGGAAGTTCTTGGGGTTCCTCGTCAGTGAGAAAGGAATCGAAGCAGATCCCATCCAGCTCCGGGCTCTGGCCGACATGACTCCGCCCCGAAGTGTCAAAGAAGTCCAGATCCTGACCGGGCGTCTGGCCGCCCTAAATCGATTCATTTCTCGGTCATCTGATAAGTGCGCCCCGTTTTTTCAGGTCTTACGACAAGCGAAATTTTTTGCTTGGACTCCCGAATGTGACGAGGCGTTTTTAGGGATCAAACAATACCTATCATCCCCGAACCGCCTAACGAAGCCTGATAGGGGAGAAACGCTCTTCCTTTACATCGCGGTCACGGACTACGCGGTCAGTGCAGCTCTAATCAGCGAGTCAGGGTCGGCTCCAACAGCGGTGTACTTTGTGAGCAAAAGCTTGCTCGATGCCGAAACTCGGTATCTAAAGTTAGAGAAAATGGCACTAACCCTAGTGACGGCAGCACGGAAAATGCGCCCGTACTTCCAGGCGCACCCTATCATCGTCCGCACGTCATTTCCTCTTAAATATGTTTTCCAAAGACCAGACATGTCCGGGAGAATATCCAAATGGTCGGTAGAACTGGGGGACTTCGACATCGATTTTGAACCCCGCACAGCTATCAAGGGTCAGGTCTTGGCCGATTTTTTAGTCGAGTTCCATTCGGAACGACCCGAGCAGGAGGTGCCTGAACAAGAAACAACGAAGGGTGAATGGACCGTCTGAACCGATGGGGGGGCGAACGTTAGTGGTTGTGGAGCGGGGATACAAATCATAACCCTGTCGGGCGTGAGCATGCTCCAAGCCATCCGATTTGGTTTTCATACTTCAAACAACGAAGCGGAATATGAGGCCGCTCTGGCAGGATTACGGTTGGCACAGGTGTGCGGGGCAAGACAAGTATGCCTCGTAAGCGACTCCCAACTTTTGATAAACCAAGCCTCGGGGAGTGCGGAGGCTCGGAAGGAACATCTGGTACAATACTTAGCGGCACTAAGAGTTTTGGCTGCTTCATTTGACAAAATCACCTATGAACATGTCCCAAGAAATGAAAACACGACAGCGGATTCCTTGGCAAAGATTTCCTGCTCTAGCAGTTATCCGTGGGTGACAGAGCAAGAAAGCCCGTCCATTATCAAACGCCATGAATTGGATAACCGGCCTGAAATCGCGTGCCAAATCTCCTTGGTCGCGACCTCAGATTGGCGGCAGGATATTATCTCTTTTCTGGCTGAGGGTCGGCTCCCCGACGACACCGCTTCGGCACGAAAATTACGCAACAAAGCACGGGGCTACGTCCTTTTGGGGGATGTGCTCTACAAGAAATCTTTTAGCCGACCCCTGCTTCGATGCTTAGGGTTCCACGAATCTCAAGTAATTATATCCGAGCTGCATGATGGTGAGGGCGCGGCCCACTGTGGATACAAGGCTCTGATTATGAGAGTTCTTCTCGCAGGATTCTATTGGCCGACAATAACGGCAGATGCACGACTCATAGTAAAAACCTGTGATACGTGTCAACGGTTCGGGAACGCCATTAATATACCTGCATCTCCCCTAGAATCCATATCCGAAGGGCTGCCTTTTGACCGATGGGGAATCGACCTCGTCGGGCCATTACCAATGGCATCGGGAGGAAGACAGACGATTGTCGTAACGGTGGATTACTTCTCCAAGTGGGTCGAAGCCGAACCTCTATCTGCCACAAAAACCAAAGACATCGTCAAATTCATCTGGGCTAACATATGTTGCCGGTTCGGAGTGCCGCAGAGGCTGACTATGGATAACGGGCCACAGTTCGACAGTGCAGAAATGAAAGCGTTCTGCACCACTCATAACATCCGGCAATGCTTCTCGGCTCCCTTCCATCCTCAAGCGAATGGGCAGGTCGAAGTAACCAACCGAACCATTCTGGACGGTCTCAGAAAGAACCTTGAGGGAAAGGCTGCAAAATGGCCTGACTACTTGCAAGAAGTGTTATGGGCTTACCGAACCACACCCCGAACGGCTACCCAAGAGTCACCTTATGCTCTAGTATATGGTATGGACGCGGTCACCCCCGCGGAATCTATCTTTCCTTCTTACAGGGTCGGAACTTATCAGGAGGAGACGAATGACGACAGCCGGCGACTCGAGCTCGACCTCATAGAAGAGAAGCGCCATCGCGCCCGTTTAAACTCTTTACATTATCAGACCCTGATGAGAAGTCGTTACGCATCCAAAGTCCGTCGTCGGGAGTTTAAGGTCGGAGACAAGGTCCTGCGACGCGTTTTCCTTCACACAAAAGACAAGAGCCTCGGAAAACTCGCCCCGAATTGGGAAGGACCGTACGATATCGTCGAAAAAATCAAAAGCGGAACGTACCGCCTGCAGAATAGGCTCGGACATCTTTTAAGGCTGCCATGGAATATTGAACACTTGAAGTTGTATCTAGAATAGTAGAGGACTTGTATTTCACATTTTATTTCACTTTGTATTCCACTTGGTTCAAAATTGTAAACGGTCGGGGATGCACTCTTTCCTACATCGGTGGCGCGAGGAGGTTTTAACGAGGCATCAGCAAAGCCCGACCACCGGTTATATTAATCAAAAAATTATTTTGCCTTCCAAATATTAAATTGTTGCGACTTCGGACAGCTGACGAGCTGGACGTCGTCCGTTTCTATTAATATCAATGGATCTACATATTTAATTTTCCCGACCCCCTGGAAAATTTTCGATGATATCGATCTACAGAACCTTAATGAGTTTTTCGGTTTTACCGATCTACATATTTAATTTTCCCGACCCCTAGGAAAATTTTCGATGATATCGATCTACAGAACCTTAATGGGTTTTTCGGTTTTACCGATCTACATATTTAGTTTTCCGGACCATCTGGAAAAAATTTGATGACATCGATCTACAGAACCTTAATAGGTTTTTCGGTTTTTACCGATCTCATGTACACTTTAAACTGATCCATAAAAAAAAATTATGACCTTCACCTGCAAGGTTTACGATGTGCGAGAGGATATACCCAGAACATTCAATATATTTACAGGGGGCCCCATGGCCCCCAAAAACAAAAGTTAACAAAGGTTCAACGAAAACAACAACGGAGGGGCCCACGGCCCCCGAAGAGTTACAAAGTAAAAAAAATAAAAAAAAAAAGTGATCGGAAATCACTCGTCCCCATCTTCGTCCCCATCCTCGCCCTCGTCTTCTTCATCCTCGTCCGCATCATCGGACTCTCCACACTCGACTCCCTCGGGCCGGTCCTTCTCTGGAACGTCTAACCACGTCGATCCGAGGCGGAGGTCTGGAAAGCGGTTGTGGAGTGACAGCACGTACGCGGCTTTGGCATCCGTAGTCTCCTTCTCCGACCACTTCCTACACCGGTTGGCGAAAGCAACGTTTGAGGATTTCGACTTTTGGACCTCCAGTGCCAGAGCTGCGGCGCGGTCTTCCGCGGCTTTCTTCGCCGTCTCCGAAGCCTTCATCGCATCCTCCGCGGTTTTCTTTGCCGCCTCCGTAGCCTTCGCCGCCTCCTCCGCGGCTGACTTCGCTTCGGTAGCGATACGCTCAGCTTCGGCTACCCGAACCTCTGCCAACGCCTGGGCCCCCTTGGCAGTTTCCACCTCCGCAGTCAGACTGACAATCTTTGCCTCCGCTAAGGCTAGCTTCTGACCCAGCTCCTTTGTCCGACGTTCTTTCAAGGCTGTCGGCACAAGCAAGTTATACAGCGATAAAGCTAGACCATCTGTGCTCCGAAGAGGAAAGGGGTGCGGGCTACCAAGCATTGACAGCACAGAGAATTTTGGGCCACTAGACGAAGATGCGTCTGGGTTTGAAGCCCCGGGGGGCTCAATGTCATCTGGAATTAACACAACGTCAGCCGTTGGAAGATCTTGGACGTTATCGACTTGATCCAGAAGTTTAGGCCCTACAGTACCTGCCCCCGCGCTAGCAACTGCCAGACCCTCCTTCGAAGGCTTGGGTTTCTTCACCTTGGATCCCCCTGGGTCAGCACGATTTTTCCTCTTTTGCACCAAAGCCAGATTCTGACTTGCGTCCGTTCGTTCAGCCACGGGTCCCTCCACCCTGGTCGGTTCACCCACCGCCTCGGCTCCGGCCTCCTGTTCCTCCCCAGCGTCCTCTGACTTTGGACACTTGTTAGGCGCCTTATTGCGTTTGGGTAAGTACAGTATGAACCCAGGAAGCCCGGTTCGAGCGACCACGTCGTCCAGATTCGGGGGCTCCCGCAGCTGTTCAATAGTAAGAACCTCGGAGGAGCAACGCCAGAGGTTGCTCATGAACAAGTTCTTATCCATGAAGGTGCGATGCATAGCCCAACCCCAGTGCCTTCGGGAGTAGTTTTTCAGCACCTCGAAAGTGGCCTCGGCAGCTTTCGAATAATCCTTCTTCAGCCCCTGCAGCCAGTCCTTCGACACTACGCGAAGGGTCGGTAAAGAAAATGAATATAAAAAAGGGGGGGGGGGTAGTACCATCATGGGCCCAGGTCCGCAGCAGCTGCCTTTTATTCTCCGAAGTATACGGAAGACCGTTCTCCCAGCATCCACTCAGAAATACGAACCGATGCTTCCACCCTTTGTCCCCTTCCAAGAAATCATTGACAATTTTCCACTTATTTCCAAGGGAAGAGTAGAAGAATGGAGATTTTGGGGACTTGGATAGACCCGACATAGCAACGTACTCCTCCATCGGCATGACCCGACCTGAAAGGCGGGAGGCCATGATACAAGACATTAGGGTATACCAGGCGTTCGGTGTCAGCTGCGACGGGCAGATTTGGAGGGTGCGGAAGTAGAGCGCAATCTCAGGGTCTAAGGGGAAGCGCAACCCCCAGTTGAAAAGCTCGGTGAACACAACAATCTCCCTGGATCGGACATGAACAGGGGTCTCCCCGGGGAGCGGGAATCGAACGTTGACACATTCGGGAATTCCCCAGCGGATCAGCAGCTCCCTATGATCGGACTCGGGGAAGTATAGGTACTTTCCTTCGAAAAGAGAAACCACGTCCCTTGTCCGAAGCCAGCTGAAATACTTGGTGGTGATGGCAGCCGTAACCGCTTCGGGCAAAGGGTCGTCTGGGGGGTTAGCCGCGTGGCCAGCGGCAGCAACACAGATTTCCGCAGGCGCGATGTCTACTTCCGACTCTCCAGCTTCTTGGGCAGGCATCTGGTTGGAGCTTCGGGCGCTAGCGGCGTCTGGTTCTGATGGTCGGACCCGAGAGGTAGAAGCATCGGTAATATCGCTCGAGAAAGCCCTATGAGCTGCTTCCAGTTCCTCGGGTGTTAGCTGACGTTTGGGCAAACCTAAAAAAGTGACCGCAGTATTAATACCGGTCCGATACCCTCGAATCGAGGGCGTAAGTTGAATCATTTCAGGATCATTACCTCCTGCGGGGGACTTAGAGGGACTGTCTTCTCCCATTATCAAGAATTTGGATTTGCGAGCGCGTCGGGGATCGTTTGAGTTGACAGGCAATAGGGTCGGATCGTTCGACCCAACTACCGGGGAATGAGAAGAGCTACCACTGGAGGAAAGGATAACAGTTTCTGGGGAAAGGTTAGCCTCGGGATATGGAGAAACCGGAGGGTCGGTTAAAAGGAAAGATTCTGCAGGGATAGGGGTGGCGAGAACGGGATTGTGAGGAAGCGGAGAGAGAACAAAAGGTTTGGAGTTAGACCCCCAGATCAGACCAGCGCGTCGGTATTCTTCCGCTCGGTCTCCGATGCTAGACCACTCTTCAAAGCTCCACTCGGATTTTCTCTTTTTCTTGTTTGGTTTTTTCGTCGGGTATCTTGGTTTCATACAACAAACATTCGAGGATAAAGGAGGGTCTGATGAGCTCTCTCTCTCTCTCTAGAAATGGTCTGGCAGCACTTCCTCTCTCTAAAGATGCCTCTGAGAGACACCAAGGACTCTGGAGTATTTATAGGCGAGATTGAAAGATCGGGGGATACCAATCGACGAAAGCACGGCGGGAAGATGAAGAGTCTCCCTAGGAGCCTAGTCTGGAAGAGTTGCGACCAATTAGTTGATGACACGTGTTGATTACCGACTGACAAGGGCTGACCTAAGCCATTCATCACGAACCCACCTTTGGTATGGGCCGTCGTGACCATGACCAGTAAGAAATACTAGCCCATCACAAGGGACCTGGGCTGAAAACCCCAGTAGAACAAAAGGAAAAGGCGCGGGAGTCGACTTATGAAGGAGCCTCTAACGTCGGGAGGGCAAAATTAACAGAACCCGAAGATGGAGTAAAGAACAGATCCGCCCAGGGTAGTTCGACCAAAGAATATGAGAATTCGGACGACAGGTGAATGCTCGGTAACAAGTCTTCGCTCATGACACTCCCGAAGACTGGGGGGCTACTGATGAGGGCGGAATTCGCCGATTCGAGTCACAGGGATTAAAATGCAATAAACGACATTTGATATAGTTGATAAAGTATTCAGACTCCTTCGAGGACCAATATGAAAAGATAAAACTAGATGAGGGGCCTCGGTAAAATGTAACGAACGGCCCACTAAGAGCTTAAATGGGTCCTCCTTATTCTAGTATAAAAAGATGACCCACTTGCCTAAAAAAGGCATTGAATATTATTTTTACGATACCTCCTTTATCTCTCTACGCTTTCTCTCTCTAGTCACATCTGGCACAACATCCCAAATATATTTCCTAAACCATTATTGACTCATCAGAAGCCAATTATAAAAAAAATTGGCAACAATACGTGATCATTTTAAACCATGAAAATGTTAGCAAAATACCATAGACATGTTTAGATGAAGGCAATATCACCAGAGTAAGAAGTTGGTTCATGTGATAGAGGAACTCAAAATCAATACACTATTCTCATATCTAAAAAACCTTGAAGAGGTTAAGAACGTTTACATAAATATTCATCCAAGTTAATGAACTGGAATAAACATCCCTCGGCTTTTAGACATACAAATCACATCCGTCTAACCCTTTCAACTGATGATGATGATCAAAGTTACTCATATTCTCTTTACTTATATAAATCCGGCTGTAGTCTATTAGAGACTGAACTCCTCTGCCTAACCAGTGGGGGCAAGGATTTATCAACAGCTTCAATGTATTTGATACTAGACTAGTGGTTTATAAAAAATCCACCATTAGTATTCTGCTTTTAAACTTTCCGAGCACGGTCACGCCATGAAACTTGTTGCTTCTCAAGAACCTAAATCGTAATAATAATTGTCAAATGTTAGATCTCATAGACTAGTCTAAGCATGCACATATGGGTGGCAGAATCTTCTCCAACTTGACCGATAAATATTGTTTAACTCGGAAACAAAACAGGGTATGTACATTAAATTTATGTCCAAAATCAGGTTATAGATGAAGAAACATTGTCTGATTCGAAATCCGTGTCGGGCCCAGGATCCGACAAACTGTTATAGTTTGGAACTGAGAAATGATCAATCTAAATGGTCATTTGGTTCTGAAAATCTGGGTATGGACCGTATGGTTACAGATGACATGAAAATATTTGAAAAGCAACATTACTAATAATAAAAAGATGTTGACCCCAGGTCGAATCTGGTTAACCAGGTCGATTCTGGTTTGTAGAACGGGTTCTAGTTCGGACATGCAGATATGCCGGGCCTGTGATCGGAGCTTTGTCATCCCCATTTAAAGGGTGAGTACTAAAAATATGTACCTTTTCACTTAACAGGCTTGTTTCAGCACTATTTTCATTGCTGTTCTTTTTCAAATTGTCTGCCTCTAACTCGTCTTCCGTACATGTGGACAAAGTAAGAGCTGGTGCTCCAAACATGGCCTCATCATGGGCAGCTTTTACTTGCTCCTCCCTTCTCGCCTATATAAATAAAAGCTGCATAATGGAATCAAAAGATATATATTTGGAGACACTCAATGAACCAAAATGGATTCAATGACAGCATCCCTTTTTCGAACTTGACTTGATTCTTCCATGGGCTATGGTGGTTGTAATTTATAAACGCCATTTAAAGCATCGCGCGTGTGTGTATATATATTCATAGATATTATTTTAACTAATCTTAGACGCCAAAATAATATCATATCACCTCTATTGCGGAGAAGCGGAAGCTCTGACCAATTTGCTTGACAACCTTTGCATCATCATCACCAGCTGCATCAAACAAAACTTGCCTAATCAGTTCTGGAGTATTTATTCACTTCAATATTCTTCTGTTTCGGCTAAGAAGAGAATATTCAGATATTAAAATTGTAGAAGCTGTCAAATGGAGAACAAATTTATAGCTCCATCTGTTAAGGTGGAAGAGATGGATTAGATTTGACGGCATTCCCTTGTTTTATGTAGGCAATGCCAACAGCTAAAAAGCACCAATGTGCCCATTATTTCTGATAAGGTCCTGACATATGTTCAATAAAGATAAGTGGGACAAAGAAATGTTACCTTCGACTTCCTCATCATCAAGGGATGCTTCCCTGTCAAACTCGAACCTTTCCCAGCCAGACCCCATTAATGTATCCTTTTTAGCTACAACAGTCAAAATAAAAAGAAAAGACTTAAATTGTTGTTCATGATATAATGGTAAGCGATAAATACCAGCTACGAAATTGAGTCTAGAAAAGCAATCTCTTGGTTCGCTTTAACTCGGTGTATTTTATTGTAGTGTGCCAAGCAGAAAAAAATGACTATTTAGACAATGTAGAAATAATGTATGACTAAACAGAACTGGCTTATGCTTTTTATTTTAGTTTTTCTTCAAGATATCAAGAAATGGAAGATAAATACACTTATATGCATTTTCAACAATGAAAAACTATACATGCTAACTTGGTAGGCATATAGCATTATGATATCTACAAAAGAAGCCATAGCCAAGGCCCATTTCTATTGCGTTGCTACTTTTTAAGGCTCCAAACAAACAGACTAACCACAAAATTACTTCACTCCTGATTTTGATATGTATCCTATACAGTTCCACTGCCAAACATCTGAAAGCGTAGAGCTGTTTGAGCATGATTTCTATCAACTACTTAATTTGAGACTCAAACTTCTCATGGTTTTGGGCGAACCCTTTTGCACCACAAGAATTAAGAGCAAAGGTCAGGACATAAAGTAAAGCCACCGTCCATGGCCCATGCTTTTGGGCTCAGTCCCATTGCAGCAGGTCATATGCTTATTTGGCAGCTATATTATATGCTTCTATACACTTGAGAAGAAAAAACCCCATTAAATTTAGTGGTAAACCAGGAACCATGTCATACATAACAGAGAATCTAAAACAGAAACTAAAAGATCACGTACAGCACGAAAATTACCTGTGTCCGCAAGCTGAAGTTTCATCTTGGCTTTTACTCTCTCAGCTGCAGACTGTAGTTAACAGAACAAGAACGTAACACGTGCTTAAATAATAATAATAATAGTGGTAAAAGTACAGTTACAATGCAGCATATATATTTATAACTTTATAACTATATAAAAGTTAAACCTGCACTTTAAATGAGTGTGCCATAGCAAGGGAAAAGGTGATGGTTGTAGGATGCACAGCACAGCACAGCATAAAAAGCAAATTGATTCAACTAGGTTATAGGTTCGGACGTAGTTTCTTATCGCATAAGGCAACGAAACGCAAAGGGTGCTTGGAGCTACAGCGGAGAGCGCTCTTTTTTTTACTTATAGTACATATATATAAATAAGAATATAAAATTTATAGATACCTACATCTTATAAATATTTTAATAAAAAAACCTAGGAGCATCAAATACTTCAAATGAATTGATATAATCCAAAAGCATTTAGAAAAAAATCGAAAAATCTTAGGAAACCAATTTTAAAAAAATCTAAAAAACATCTTTATTTCAAAAAATCGTCTTTAGCCTTTGAATTTATAAACATGAAATGAATATCAGATTATAAAATATGTACAAATAGTAGTAAAGCCAGCTAGCTTTTAAAATCAGGTTTAAAAAAAATTACATATATATATTTTTAGTCTATTATAAATCACTTCAAAATTTTAGAATCGGATTAGAAACAGTTACAAAACAATTAAGATTTGAATTTTAAAAGTTAGTTTGTAAAACCATATAAACATATTTATTTTGAATGGAGCCTAAAGAAAAACAAAGATGTAACTGGGTTTCTAGGCTAGCAGATGGCACGCATAACCTCAGAGTGCAAGGAGCTTGGCAGCTACTTATTGCACATCTCTCGCGCTTTCTATAAGTATGCAAAAGACCTACTGAGTATTGACAAAGAAAAATTGTAACACTATATATCTTAAGTTCTCTCTTTCCCACGTTTGTTGGCCGAGGTTACTGGATAATAGGCATTTGAAGGTCCCTGAATTGGCCTTGTACACCAAACTGATCTTGATTTGATGTACAATACCAAATACTACATTTAAACAGTAGTCTTTAAACACCCTTGAAACTAAATCCGTTTCTTTATAGCATGGCATTTAACAACGTTGGCTACATATTCTGATTGAATATACAAAATGTAGATTGTTCTTCAAAACCTAGAAACATGAATCCTAGGGTTATATGCATTCAGCCATACATACACGAGAAAAAGCGTTTAAGTACCACATACCATTGTATCGTAGCCATCAATCAGCTGTGAATAATCAATCTTTTGATCTTTCTCCTTCTTCACATCATCCAGTCTCCTCTCTCTCCTCCCATCCCGACTCCTCCTCCGTGCCCTCTCTGGAGACAAACTCCTCCTCCTCCTCCTCCTCCGTTCCTTATCAGGCGAAAAACTCCTACTCCTACTCCTCCTCTTATCCTTATGCCTATCCCTATCTCTATCCCTATCCCTATCCCTATGTCTGTCCCTATCGCTTTTTCTATCGCGGTGATCTCTATATCTCTCTCTACTTCTGCTTCTACTCCTACGACGCCTCTCTTTCCTCTCGGAAACTGCAGAGGCCTTACAATCATCAGTTTTCTTCTTCGCGAGCTTGTTTTGGATGGATTGTAACTGGGACTCCTTGTCGAGCTTCGCGATCGAATTAGGGCTCGATGCTTTGACAAATTGGTTGCGGAAGGAAGACGAAGAAGAAGAACCCCTTGCCGGAACGGCATCGTTTGAGGAGGAAGAAAATCCTAGGCCTTGTTTGAAACGAGCAGCTCCTTCTCCTTTTCGAGTGAGCTCGTCGTAGTAAGCTGCTGCTTTCTCCTCTTCCATTTTCAGTCTCTCTCTTCCTTTGGAGCTCTGATGAAACGCATCGGTTACTAATCACTCACAGCTAAAAATTGAAAAACTTAAGTAAGTAAAAAAGAAAAAGAAAAAACCGTTTTTGAATTTGCAGCTTGCTCTGCTATAGCAAGACTGTAAAAAAAAAAAAAAAAAAAAAAAAAAAAAAAAAAAAAAACCAAATACTCAATAATATCAAATTGCGAACTTTTTTTTCTTTTATATAAAATCTAAAATCTTCATTCAAATATATTTTTTTTTGTAAACACTAAATATTATATTTTTTTTGGTAAACACCAAATATTTTTTCGGTAAAAAAATTGAATTGATGGTTGAAAAATCCAGAGTCAATAAGATAAGATTTTGAGTAAGATCTTTTAGATTTTATATAATAGTTTAAATAAAATATCATCTTTTTTTAGATAAGATAATTTTCCAGATAATATTTTAAAAAGAGTGTTTAAAATATCATCTTTTAATTCTTTCTACTTCTATAAATTCAGCAAACATTTTTGAAATTAACTTTAGTTACAGTATCCTATATATTCTAAACAGTAGCGTCTTTTCTTAATATTTTCTTAACTTTTTTCTTAGGCTTTCCAGAAATTCAATGAAGATTTTAAAAGAGGTAACAAAGAAGGAGGAAGAATCTGAACAAGACATGTATCTCCACAAATATATCGAATTTGAAATACTAAAATGGCTTCCTTCAAAATCTCTTCTTCGATTTAAAACAGTGTCAAAGAGTGTTTTTGAACGGATAATAACTTCGAAACTTTTCGTAGATTCTCACTTAGCTGCTTCCTCTGCTCGTCCTGGAATTCTACTCTCCTGTTATGATAAATCTTTACATACAACTTTTCGTAAAGTTGTATGTCGTCTTTACGAGGTAAATCTTCAAAAGCTACCTGTTGTTGTTCCTTTGATCAAATTCAACAAGAATTTCAAAGATAGTCCTTTTGGTATAAACAAGGTTTCAAACTGTGTGAATGGTATTGTCTTGTTTAGAGGAGATGACATCTTGGGTGCTTACAATCTCAGTACCAGGGAATCAATAAATCTTCCATTAGTAAAAGAAGTATGTCATTCATGTGAATATGCATTAGGGTTTGATCCATACACCAAAAACTACAAAGTCTTAGCTTTATGTTCTCTTATAAATATATGGGAATATCAGGTTTATGTACTCACACTAGGGGCGAAAAACATAACTTGGAGAAAAGTAAAGTCGGACGGCGGCCCTGTATATGATAATAACATGGACGGAAGCTTATACATTAATGGAAGATTATACATTCGAGAAGACATGTCGGAGGAAGTAATTTCATTCGACTTTAACACTGAAAAATTTCAACGTATACGGCTGCCAGCAGTGCCTAGGGCATCTATATGGCGTAGTTGTGAAATCAGGTGTTTCAGACTCTTTCAGTTTAAAGAGAGTCTAGGGCTTACAAACTATGAGCAATCAGATAGAAAAGCCATAAATATTAGGATATGGGAACTAAATGAGAACTCTTTATGGATGGAGAAAATGAACAGCCTCAGTGTTCCGTATAGGGGTGGCTATTTGGTTGATAATATTTCTGGGTTGATTTCTCCTCGAAGCAGTGATGAGCTTTTGGTTTTCATGCGTCCAAGGTATCACTATTTGATACGTTGGAATTTTAACAACAATACTACAGAGCTTATCAGGACATCTGGATGTCCTCGGAATCTAAGTTCAGTTGAAATTTATGCGCAAAACTTAGTTTCCCTAAAATATTTGTAGTTTTCGTTTTCCTTATTTTATGTATTTTGATGAAGTTACATTTACATTTACTATATGGTCTATGTATAGTTTTTTATTCAAGATCTAGAACAATTTCTTATTTGCTGAAAATCTGGGTATGGTACAGATGACACGAAAATATTTGAAAAGCAACATTACTAATAATAAAAAGATGTTGAACCCCGGTCGGATCTGGTTAACCAGGTCGATTCTGGGTTGTAGAATGGGATCTAGTTCGGACATGCAGATATGTTGGGCCTGTGATCGGAGCTTTGTCACCCCCACTTAAAAGGTGAGTACTAAAAATATGTACCTTCTCACTTAACAGGCTTGTTGCAGCACTATTATCACTGCTGTTCTTTTCAAATTGTCTGCCTCTAACTCGTCTTCAGTACATGTGGACAAAGTAAGAGCTGGTGCTCCAAACATGGCTTCATCATGGCCAGCTTATACTTGCTCCTCCCTTCTCGCCTATATAAATAAAAGCTGCATAATGGAATCAAAAGATATATATTTGGAGACACTCAATGAACCAAAATTTATTCAATGACAGCATCCCTTCTTCGAACTTGACTTGATTCTTCCATGGGCTATGGTGGTTGTAATTTATACGACCATTTAAGCATCGCGTGTGTGTATATATATTCATAGCTATTATTTTAACTAATCTTACACGCCAAAATAATATCATATCACCTCTATTGCGGAGAAGCGGAAACTCTGACCAATTTGCTTGACAACCTTTGCATCATCATCACCAGCTGCATCAAACAAAACTTGCCAAATCAGTTCTGGAGTATTTATTCACTTCAATATTCTTCTGTTTCGGCTGGGAAAAGAATATTCAGATATTAAAATTGTCGAAGCTGTCAAATGGAGAACAAATTTATAGCTCCATCTGTTAAGGTGGAAGAGATGGATTAGATTTGACTACATTCCCTTGTTTTATGTAGGCAATGCGAACAGCTAAAAAGCACCAATGTGCCCATTATTTCTGATAAGGTCCTGAAATATGTTCAATAAAGATAAGTGGGACAAAGAAATGTTACCTTCGACTTCCTCATCATCAAGGGATGCTTCCCTGTCAAACTCGAACCTTTCCCAGCCAGACCCCATTAATGTATCCTTTTTAGCTACAACAGTCAAAATAAAAAGAAATGACTTAAATGGTTGTTCATGATATAATGGTGAGCGATAAATACCATCTACGAAATTGAGTCTAGAAAAGCAATCTCTTGGTTTGCTTTAACTCGGTGCATTTTATTGTAGTGTGCCAAGCAGAAAAAATGACTATTTAGACAATGTCGAAATAATGTATGACTAAACAGAACTGGCTTATGCTTCTTATTTTAGTTTTTCTTCAAGATATCAAGAAATGGAAGATAAATACACTTATATCCATTTGCAACAATGAAAAACTATACATGCTAACTTGTTAGGCATATAGCATTATGATATCTACAAAAGAAGCCATAGCCAAGGCCCATTTCTATTGCGTTACTATTTTTTTAAGGCTCCAAACAAACGGAATAACCACAAAATTACTTCACTCCTGATTTTGATATGTATCCTATACAGTTCCACTGCCAAACATCTGAAAGCGTAGAGCTGTTTGAGCAAGATTTCTATCGACTACTTAATTTGAGACTCAAACTTCTCATGGTTTTGTGCCAACCCTTTTGCACCACAAGCATTAAAAGCAGAGGTCAGGACATAAAGTAAAGCCGCCGTTCATGGCCCGTGCTTTTGGGCTCAGTCACATTGCAGCAGGTCATATGCTTATTTGGCAGCTATATTATATACTACTATGCAATTGAGAAGAAAAAACCCCGTTAAATTTAGTGGTAAACCAGGAACCATGTCATACATAACAGAGAACCTAAAACAGAAACTAAAAGATCACATACAGCACGAAAATTACCTGTGTCCGCAAGCTGAAGTTTCATCTTGGCTTTTACTCTCTCAGCTGCAGACTGTAGTTAACAGAACAAAAACGTAACAGGTGCTTAAATAATAATAATAATGGTAAAAGTACAGTTACAATGCAGCATATATATATATATATAACTTTATAACTATATAAAAGTTAAACGTGCACTTTAAATGAGTGTGCCATAGCAACGGAGAAGGTGATGGTTGTAGGATGCACAGCACAGCATAAAAAGCAAATTGATTCAACTAGGCTATAGATTCGGACGTAGTTGCTTATCGCATAAGGCAACGAAACGCAAAGGGTGCTTGGACCTATTTTTTTAGGTATAGCATATATATAAATATAAATCTAAATATATTGTACATCGACCACTCAATTTTTGTTCGATCTCACGTCATCAATCAACATTCTAACACCGTTTTTTATATTCTTACTGTTCATATAAATATTATTTTGTGACAAATTTGAAAATTTATAAGAAAACCTCACAACTCAACAATTTTAGTTTTTCAAAAGTTTCAAATTTTTAAAATTTGATTTCACGATATCGTTAAAATACTTATCACTTCGTGGATGATACTAATAAAATTCTATATTATTAGATACTTGAGTTAGAAATTTTATTTTAAAATAACTTAATTAATTGATTATTTATTTATTTATATATATGTAGTTGTAGATTTTCTATAACATTTGTGGATTTCTTTTTGGGATGTTTATTTGTATGTAATAGTGTATAAATGCCTGAGTTATGATTTTTAAAGAAATTATGGCTTTGTGGTAATTTTGCGCATCTATTGTACGCGAAGAAGGCATTTTGTCATCTTTTGTGTGCACCAAATTGCTTAGTTTTACGTGCATTTACCTATGCGAAATAGCGCAAATCCAGTGCGATTTTGGGCAGAATCACGTAACTTTCATGTGCAAAAAAATACCAAATTTGATATAACTACTATACCTAAATATGAGTTCCTTGCTTAGATTAATATTTGATATAATTCTAGTTCCGAGTTCGGAATTCTTATTGATAAGGAAAGATATTTTACAGGGACCTAAATGTAATTAGTAAGGACTAGATTGATAAGTCTTACAAATATAAAGCAAGATTGTACTTTTATGAGAGAGATAGGGACTAAGTTGTAAATATTCACTTATGTAACTACCTTTGTAACTGATTCACCTGGTCTATTTATAGAGGCTGAGGAAGACAGTTACACTTATGAAATAATCAGAAGTGCAATACTACTTTCTCTACTGAAAACTCTCTCTGTGAAGAATTGTGTTCTTGATTTACTTAGTTCAGCTTTAATTCATACCAAATTGGCGCTAGAAGGAGGGGACGAAGATACCTTGATCAACGGATCAAAAATCGAGTCTCGAGTTTTCGTTTTGTGAAGTTTTTCGTTCGAATTTTCGTATTTTGTTTGATTTGTCGCTGATTGAAGATGAATTCAGAAGAAGGTGACAATCCATCTGTTCGCAAGGCTATGGAAACATTGAAATCCGATCTGCAAGAGGCAGGTAAATCGATTCCAACTCAATCAATCCAATTTGATTTTGAAGGAAAAATGAAAGAGATGATAAGGAAGGTGGCAGAGCTTGACGAATTGATAAAAAAGAAGGGAAATAATGATGGTGCTAGGCTTAGGTCTAAAATAGCAGGGGGCGATCAGAATGATCAGTCGGATCAGTCGATGGACGATGGCGACGATCGATATGAACAGCGTAAAGCACGTTTTGAGCAAAAAAAAGAGTATAGCGGGATAAAGAGGAAAGAAAAGTTACAAAAGCGACTGTATGTGAACTCTAGTGATGAAGAGGATTTCGAAGATTCTGAGTCTGATGAAACACCGAGGTACGAACGTTCTCGAGGCCATTCAAGAGGAGCAGAGCGTGAGCTCCGGCCAGCTAGGGTGTATAAAGAAGGAAGGAAAAAGAAAGAAAGGCGAGTATATTCACCTCGGAAATATTCGCCTCGGAAATATTCGCCTCGGAAATATTCGCCTCGGAAATATTCGCCTCGAAAATATGAAGGTGAGTCAAGCTTATATGCTACTGTGGGGATGAGAAATGAAGACCGGTATGTTCAAGGAGTCGACTGGAGGGACTCACCATTGATCAGGGAGATCAGATCTGTGCCGCTTCCGAGGCGGTTTGATATTTCCAAAGTTGATAAGTTTGATGGGACTCAAGATCCGGATGACCACATAGAACAATTTAAAACCTACATGACTAATTTCGAAGACGACGATAAATTGGTGTGTAGAGCATTCTCTCAGACGTTTAAGGGAACTGCGCTGAAATGGTTCAACAAGATTCCTAAGGAGTCAATTGCAAATTTTAGAGGCTTCTATACCGCTTTCCGAAGACAGTTTGTGGGAAGCAAGGAAATGAGAGCTAATGGATACACAATAATACAATGCAAGCAGGCTGTGGGAGAGAAGTTAAAGGATTACACTAAGAGGTTTGTGTCAACAAAGGCTGAATTGGATGATTGTGAAGAAAGTGTGGCTATGGCGGCGTTTAGGCAAGGACTGTTGCCTGGGGATTTAGCCGATGAGACTACGAGGCACAGGGCGTTAACATTTGGAGCTCTTATGGCTCAGGTTGAGGATCAGATTAAGGTCGAAGAATCGACGCGGGTTCGAGGAGGTGCTAGTACTATTCAGAAGGGGAATGGACAATCTAACACATCGAACAACAATCCCTCGCGTCCGAAGAGCAATCAAAATGTTTCTAACCGAGGAGCTTCGAGCTCGTATCAAGGGGGATATAATCAACACAATTCTAATAATCAGCAACAGTTTAGATCCAGATCGAATGTGTGGGTAAGGCCAGATTATTATGCGGATCTGACTGAAAGCGTGGCTTCGATATATGAAAAAACAAGGGGAACAATAAATTTTAGAAAGCCACCAGCGATTAACAGGCCAAGAGAGGAGCGCAATAATAAGTTCTGCAGGTATCATGATGATGTCGGCCATGATACAAATGATTGCATTGCTCTAAAGAAGGAGATGCAAATTTTGATCGAAAATGGAAAGTTGCTGGAATATGTCAGGAAGAATGCTAAAGTTGCAGCTCCGAAAATTGGTAATCCTAATTCTAAGCAGGAAACTGCATTGATGATTTTAGATGTTGCAGGTGATGATTTCGATGTGGCCTCGGAATATGTCGACCCAGACCCCAGTCGACTTTTGTTAATGTCAATAGATGAGCCGATGCGTCAGGGACGTGTTCGAGATTTGTGTGCCTTCTTCGAATCACTAACTATATTCGGGGGAGATTCGATGACCAATAACACTAATAATTCGAGGAAGAGGCATATAGTGAATTTAACACGACAAATTGAGGGAGGAGCATCGGCACACCTAAGCAACAAAAAGGATGTGCCCTTTATAATTTTCGATGGGGATGATTTGAGGGGGATTACTGGGCCACATGAAGATGCAGTGGTCATAGGAGCAGAAGTATGCGGGGTGAAGATTCGACGAGTGCTGATTGATACAGGGAGCTCTGCTAATGTGCTTTTCAAGTCAACATATGAGAGATTAACTGCTCCGCCTCGAATAGAAAGATCAGAAAGGACTATCATAGGGTTTAATGGCGCAACAGCAAATGTGATAGGGGAGTTCGAGGGTGAAATTTCTTTGGGAAAGGGGCCTTTCAAGAAGAAAGTACAAGTACTTTTTGTGGTGGTGGATTGTCCATCAAGCTACAACGCTATTTTTGGGAGGTCGTGGTTGGCTAAAATGTACGCTGTAGTTTCTACAGTTCATCAATGTTTGAAGTATGTGATCGAGGACCGAGTCGGCGTAGTTCGAAGTGATCAAAAGGTGGCAAGAGAATGTTACGCTGCTGCATTTAGACTACGGGGCAAAAGTTCTGATGATCCGATGGAGAATTAGCAGTTTTGGGGGTTGTCTTCTGATGGAACAGACGAGGGAATTGATGATCCGAGGTCAACCCCGAGTTCTGTGGTGGTCAATGAGGAAATAGAAGAATATATTTTCAATAATGGCAGGGTACTTCGAATTGGGACTCTGTTATCTTTATCGATGCGAGAAAAGTTGTTGACCTTTTTGTCTGAAAATTTGGATGTATTTGCGTGGAAGTCCGAAGACGTAGTGGGGGTCCCAAGTGACATCATATGTCATAGCTTGGCGGTTGATCCGAAGGTCAAACCGATAATTCAAAAAAGAAGGGCCTTTTCATTGGAAAAATCTGAGGCCATAGTTGCCGAGGTGGATCGACTATATAAGATGGGGCATATCAGGGAAGCCAATTATCCGAGGTGGACGGCTAATCCTGTGGTGGTAAAAAAGAAGAACGGAAAATGGCGAATGTGTGTGGACTTCACAGATTTGAATAGAGCCTGTCCAAAAGATCCTTTTCCAGTGCCTCGAATCGATCAGTTAGTGGATTCCACTTCGGGAAATAAAATCTTGACATTTATGGGTGCATTTTCGGGGTATAATCAGATTCGAATGAATCCAAATGATGAAGAAAACACGACTTTTATCACTCACAGAGGATTGCACTGCTATAGAGTGATACCGTTCGGATTGATAAATGCTGGGTCAACATATCAGAGGCTGATGAATAAGGCGTTTGCTTCACAAATAGGGAGAAATATCGAAGTGTACATCGATGACATGCTTGTTAAAAGCAAAAGTGATGATGAACACATTGATGATTTAGAAGAGACGTTTTTGAATCTTAGAGCCATACAATTGAAGTTGAACCCAGAAAAATGTACATTTGGAGTTCGATCTGGCAAATTTCTGGGGTACATGATTAGTGAAAGAGGAATCGAAGTGGATCCAGATCAATTGAAGGCTCTGATATCTATGTCTTCACCTCGGAATATCAAAGAAGTGCAAATGTTAACGGGCAGGTTAGCAGCTTTGAACAGATTCATTTCTCGTTTTTCAGATAAGTGCTTGCCTTTTTTCCAGGTGCTGCGTAGACCTAATAATTTTGAGTGGACTTCGGATTGTGAAGAAGCTTTTATGAAGATCAAAAATCTTTTGTCCTCTCCTGAAATATTATCAAAGCCTCGAAAGGGTGAGCAGTTATTTTTGTATATAGCAGTATCGGATTATGCGGTGAGTGCAGTTCTGGTCAGTGAAGATACGAGAATTTCGAAGCCTGTCTACTATGTCAGCAAAAGTTTGGTTGATGCTGAGAAACGCTATTTGAAGCTCGAAAAATTGGCACTGTGTATAGTACTGGCAGCGAGAAAAATGCGCCCTTACTTCGAGGCACATACGATTGTGGTTCGAACTTCATATCCATTAAAAAATGTTTTGCAAAAGCCAAACATCTCAGGAAGGATGACCAAGTGGTCTGTGGAATTAGGAGATTTCGATGTGTTATTCTCTCCTCGAACAACTATCAAAGCTCGAGCCTTAGCAGATTTTTTGGTGGAGTTTCACTCAAGCAGATCCGAAGAGAAAGGTGGTGAAAAGGTGAACGAGAATCCGACGTGGACGATACGAACTGATGGGGGATCCAGTAATAAAGGGTCAAGTGCAGGAGTTGAATTGGTGGCACCAACAGGGGAATTTATGTTTCAAGCTATAAAATTTGGCTTTCATGCTTCGAATAACGAAGCTGAATATGAAGCTGTGCTAGCAGGATTACGGTTAGCAAAGATTTGTGGAGCAATATTTGTGCGCTTGGAAACAGATTCACAGTTGGTAGTTAACCATGTTAAAGGAGTATCGGAAGCTAAAAAGGAACGTTTGGTTTTGTACTTACAAGAGCTTCGAGGAATGATGGCACAGTTTGAAAATGTCGAAGTGGAGCATATTCGAAGAGTTAACAACACAATGGCTGATTCTTTGGCAACAATGGCTTACTCTGAAGAATATCCATGGATCATAACACAACCATCGCCTTCGATCATACCGAATTCTGAGCAATGTGAAGTTGTTAATGAGGTAGTGAATGATCCGATGTGCGCTCGAGGAGATTGGAGGTTTGACTTGTTAAACTTTATTTCGAAGGGAATATTACCTCTTGATAAACACTTGCTCAAGAAAATAAAGTATAAAGCCCTTGGCTATGTGGTATTGGATGGGGTATTGTACAAAAGGTCTGCGTCGAAACCTTTGCTACGATGTTTAAGCAAGCAAGAGTCTCAGAACATTCTATCTGAACTGCATGATGGGGATGGATCAGCTCATTGTGGGTTCAAAGCTTTAACGCGTAGGGTATTGTTGGCAGGGTATTATTGGCCTACTATTTTGCAAGATGCCAAGTCGTTAGTTCGAAGCTGTGATACTTGCCAAAGGTATGCAAATTTAATACACAAACCAGCAGTACACCTAATGACAATTTCAGAGGCGGTTCCTTTCGATAGGTGGGGGATTGATTTAGTGGGACCATTACCTATGGCTTCTGGTGGAAGACAGATGATTATTGTTGCGGTTGATTATTTTTCGAAGTGGGCAGAAGCAGAACCCTTAGCTGGGACAAAAGCTAAGGATGTTATCAAGTTTATTCAAAGTAACATTTGCTACCGTTTTGGAGTACCTCGAAAAATAACGACGGACAATGGTCCTCAATTTAATAATAAGGAAATGGACTCTTTTTGCTCTTCGAAAGGGATACAGCAATGCTTTTCCACTCCTTTTCACCCCCAGGCAAATGGACAGGTGGAAGTTACAAATAGATCTATTTTGGATGGCTTGAAGAAAAAATTGGCAGGAGCAGCAGGGAAATGGCCAAATTATCTTCAAGAGGTGTTATGGGCATATAGAACAACCCCTAGAGAGGCTACAAAAGAGACTCCTTTTTCTTTAGTATATGGAATGGACGATGTGTGCCCTGTTGAATCTATATTGCCCTCTTATAGACTACTACAATATTCCGATGAGGATAACGATGAGGCTAGAAGGGTGGAGCTTGATTTGTTGGAAGAAAAAAGGGTCAAAGCACATTTGAATGTGATCCATTATCAAACATTAATGAGAAGCAGGTACGATGCTAAAGTTAAGAGGAGAGAATTCAAAATTGGCGATCGAGTGTTACGAAAAGTATTTCTTCACACTGGGGATAAACACCTCGGAAAATTGGCCCCGAATTGGGAAGGTCCTTACGAAGTCAAAATGAGGGTCAAGCCAGGTTCCTACAGGTTGTCAGATCGAGAAGGGAGGATGCTCAAACATCCTTGGAATATAGAGCATTTGAAATTGTACTGTGAGTAAATTCAAACTTCGAATTTTTGTAAAACAGACATACTCTTTCCTTATCTGTTGGCCCAGAAAGGTTTTAACGAGGTGTCTGTTTAATATTGAATTTTTTAATAAAATTTCTTTTGGCCATTGGTTGTTTACTATGATGAGTGATTTATTATTTTGGTAATTTGGCAAAGATTGATCATCTTTGAAAGTTGACCAAGAATAATTTTCCGAAGCAATAGCTTTGAAGAGACAACCAAATTTTCGAGGTGCCACGTCTTATGAGTGCATCTAATTTTCGAGGTGCCACGTCTTATGAGTGCATCTAATTTTCGAGGTGCCACGTCTTATGAGTGCATCTAATTTTCGAGGTGCCACGTCTTATGGGTGCATCTAATTTTCGAGGTGCCACGTCTTATGAGTGCATCTAATTTTCGAGGTGCCACGTCTTATAAGTGCATCTTAATTTTCAAGGTACCTTCATTAATAAATGCGTCTAATTTTCGAAGCGACAAATTTAAATAAGTACACCAGAAGTTTAAGATAAAATTTTAAGAGAAAGAAAAGTTGCTTGTTCATCGGATAAAACACGAAGTCTACAAAAAGGTGAGAATTACTTAGCCAGATACACAAAAAACAAACATAATATGCCTAGTCTATTAGGCATCTTCTTCTTCCGACGACTCTTCTGAAGCATCTTCTTCTTCTGAGGAGCTTGGTGGCACCTCGAATGCTTCCTTTGGGCGACTTTCTTCAGGAACTTGTTTCCAAAGATTCGTTAAATCCAGCCTTGGACAGGCAGCATGAACCTCTCGAAGAAGTTGAATAGCTGTATCAATTTGAGCTTTCTTGATACCTTCAAGCATTAAAGAGCCAACAGCGGCCTCGACCTTTTTGACGGCAGCATTCTTTTCTTCCTCGAATTTTGTTCGAAGCGTAGTAACTCAGTTTGGCAATTCTCCAGCTTCTCCTGAGTTTCTTTAACAAGTTTCTCAGCATCGGAAGATTTTTGTTTTGCCTCGGTAATTGCGGTGGAGTGTTGAGAATTTAGGTCTTCAAGAGCTTGTCGATGAGAAGCCTCCAGAGCTTCGACTTTTTCTTTGTGCTCTTTAAGAAGTTTGTCTTTTTCAGCTTCGAATTTCTGAAGTGCCTCGATTTTCGAAGTCTTTTCAGACTCTATCTCTTTTTTACTCTTGATCAATTTTTGTGCAAGGAGCTCCAATTGTGCGTCTGAATTTTTCACTTCTTCACATAATTTATTGGCTGCAGCACTTAAATTATCAAAAGGACGAAGGATCGAAGCTACCTCATCGGATTTGTCTGAATGAGGAAAGACTGTTGGGTGGTGATGAACAGGAATGATGGCGTTAGATGTCGAAGCCATAGCAGCCCCAGTAGAAGTTGGTGGAATAACATTAGTAGGTTGGGAGCCAGAAACGCAAAATCCCCGCTTGAATTAAAATCTTCGAAGTTGAGATAATCGTCTATTTGATTATCTCCTAGTTTCAGTCCTCCTTCAGGATTTTCTTCAATAAAATTTTTCCCCTGCGCCTCGGAAGCTAGCACCGCCTCTAGTATATCAGCCTCATTCTTTTCCTTTGGCGTGCTGGACTTACTTGTTTTCTTCTTTGGAGAATTGTCCTTTTTCTTTTTCAAAGCAGGTTCATCCTCCTCGGATATTGAGGGAAGTTGAGAGGCGGGCACTTTTCTTTTCACTGCACGCTTCGAAGTTTTGGAAGAGTTGGCCCTGCTTGTACTGGCCTTCTTGTGGGTCAATTTTCCTTTCTTCTTTAATGGAAGATGGCTTTCGCTTCGGTTCCGGGTGGGAAGGTAGCATTTCCCATCTGGTGCAAGTATCATTTGAACTGCTAGGATAGGATCCGGGGGGATCATCGGATCTTGAGGGAAGTCAGCCCCTAAGGATATGCGCCAGAGATGGCAGTTGACGAAGTTGATTGGCTCAAAGGCTGAGTGAAAGCCATTTCCCCAAGATTTTTCTGCCCACTCAGCCATTTGCTGGAAGATAACCTTGGCTTCTTTTCGACGACTCTTAAATCGCCTCGTAATTTCTAAGGAAGAAAGGGGTAAACAGTTAGATAAATAAATATGATCATTCAAGTAAGGTGAGGTGTTACTTACTGTTGTCTCTCTAGGTGAGGGTGAGTTTTGAAGGATTGGCATCGGAGATCTCTTTGCCGTTTTCCCAAGCTCCTGATAAGAAGACGAATCTTTGCTTCCAAAACTTATCAGCTTCGAGGAGGTCATCGACAATTTTTAAATCATCCTCTAGAGTGAGGTAATAAAACGGCAGAACTGGCCCGTTAGAAACTTTGGTTACTGAGATGAAGTCTTCGATTTCGAGGGGAATGCCTCCTAGCCTCGATACCATGATTGCTGAGAATAAAGTAAAAAGCTGGTTGGGAGTGACTTGTGTTGGACACAATCTAAGGATTTTGAAGTACTTCACTATCATCGGATCGAGGGGAAACCGAAGTCCCCAGTTGAAGAGCTCAGGGTAGACTACCAGCTCGTCTTTCTGGCAGTTCAGAGGTGTCTCTCCTTCTACTGGTAGTCGAAGAGTCATGTTATCGGTTAGTCCCCATAGTTTTTTGAGCGTCTCTTTCTCTGAATCGAGGTAGTAAGTGTAGGATATATTCTTTAAGGCAAGAATGTACCGAGGAGAAAGTGGTTTAAGATTCTCTTGAACCAGGGCAGCAACTTCCTCAGGAAGTGTAATGAGAGGTCTCTTCCCTCGAATCTTTTTTGGAGGAATCACGCCGTCAGCCTCGGATTCCTCTTCGGCATCAGATTCAGTGGCTTCGGAATCGTCTTTGTTATTATCTTCATCAGTAACTTCATTAGAGCGACTTCGGATTTGAGTTTCTGCTTGAGTCACAAGAATTGGTTGACTACTTTCTGGTGTAATGTCAACCACTTCTTGTGGGGGAGGAGAAGAGTGTGGGGGAGGAGAAGAGGTTTCTGCTTCTTCACCCATTGCTAGAAAGGGTGATTTTTTGGCACGTTTAACTTTGATAGCCTCGAATTGAGGAGGGAGTGAGTTGGGTTGAAGGTTTTTAGTCGCTTCGACTTGAAGGACAGGTGATTTGGGTTGTGGTTTCTTATCAGTTGGTGGCTTGTCTAAAGTAACAACTTTAGATTTCCGATGAGGTCTTAGAAATGGAGAATTAGCTGGATTTCGAGGAGGAGAGGTTGCTGGATTAGTTTCTGGGTTTGAAGCTAAGGGTGAAGACGAAGTGGCAAGGTTGGGGTCGAAGTTACCATATTCAAAAGTGGTGCAAGAAGAATGAGGACCGTTGTAGATCAACCCAGCAGCCTTGTATTCTTTGGCTCTTTGTGAAATACAAAGATAATCGTAGGCACCAAATACTTGATTGCTAGAACCAGGTAAAAGAGGTTTCTTTGATTTTACTGGTTTTCTGGGTTTAGATCTTTTGTATTTAGGATATCTTCTCATACAATGGGTATCGATCTGAGAGGTTGCTTTGGAGGATGAAAAAGATGAAGTAATTTAAAGGTTTATGAAGAACAGGTTGAAGATGGCTTGAAGAATAGGATGAAGATGAAGAACAGGTTGAAGATGGTTCAAGAGGTGATTTCTCTAAAAAGTTTTGAGTGAATGAAGAGTTGGGTATTTATAGGTTAAAGGAGTGACGTTGAGAATGTGGAGAAGCAAAACCAGTGAGTTGCTCTCATTGGGTGGAATGTGAAACGAAAAGAAAAGGTATAGTGTCATAGGTCTACTATTAAAGGTCTAATCAATCTATCAAGTAGGGATCAGGGATTTCGAAGTATCAGCAAAACTATGCTCCTAGTAATAATATTCGAAGTAAAAGCGAGGCTATACTTCAAGTTAATAAGTTCGAAGCGATTGGGAAATCTGTTTGCACTTATTAATGAATTCGAAGAGAAGCTACAGATCGTTGAAGAAGCAAAGTGAAGAGAGTTGTATTTGTTCAGGGTGAAGTTCGAAGAGCGACTAGTTCTTATAAATTGTTTGTATAAGAACTAGGGGGGCTACTGATAAGGAAAGATATTTTACAGGGACCTAAATGTAATTAGTAAGGACTAGATTGATAAGTCTTACAAATATAAAGCAAGATTGTACTTTTATGAGAGAGATAGGGACTAAGTTGTAAATATTCACTTATGTAACTACCTTTGTAACTGATTCACCTGGTCTATTTATAGAGGCTGAGGAAGACAGTTACACTTATGAAATAATCAGAAGTGCAATACTACTTTCTCTACTGAAAACTCTCTCTGTGAAGAATTGTGTTCTTGATTTACTTAGTTCAGCTTTAATTCATACCACTTATGACATACATTAGAGATACAATGAGGACTTCAATATGAAATTCAAAACTTTTTCTTATTGTGTTTGCATAGCATTGCTTGAGATAGATCAACTTATCAACCTTATTAGTTCTTGACGACATATGGCCACTGTAGACTTTTAGTTTTTTTAATTTTTGTTGTTGTTGAATGTTTTAAAAGTACTAAACTTGTTATTAAAAAATGTGACTGACCAATTTTGCGTAAATTCTAGTATATAATTTAGACCTAATACAATTCTTTGTTTTTGTCTAACTGCATACTTCAAACTCTTGATATATTTATGTCATAAGAGCTTTGACATGGTTTAGTTTTTGTTAAATGATGGTGATTAAGAAGTTGATGTTACATGAGACTCATATAATTTATTATTATCTTATTTTTTTTATAGAGTTACTTTATGCAATTTTTGTTATTTTGTTCAGTTTATTTTATTATGAACTTATATAATTTATTATTATCTTGATTATATAAATTGTTTCATGAAATTACTTTGTGCAAGTATTTTTTTCGAATATGACAAAGTGCTTTTTGTTGTTATACTTCTTTTGTTATTAAAGATCGGTATCAACATGTAGATAATTTTGTTGTTAAACTTGTTATATCGTTAATTTGTTTTTATATTTTGTAGGCTAAAGTATCGTTAAGATGTTACACTATGTATGTGATCCATCACTATTGGGATCTCACTCATCGGAGTCGGGTTAAAAATACAGTTATGGCGACATGTTTTGGTCATCTTCTCGATTGTCTCTCGCGTTTGTATACCAACGTTCACTTACTCGAGGCATTATCAATGGGGTGATATTCAGAGACTAATTTGTTGTATTTCTCTTTTGGTGAGATGACGGTGACGTTCAACGATGCACACACTATCATTGGTCTTCTCGTAAGAGGTTAAAGTTTTGATCTTGTTTTATATCCTAGTAAAGCTCAAAGAATATGTGCAGTTTCTCAATTTGTTGGTGTAGATTATCAAACCTTAATTGTAGAACTTAAGGAAAATCATGGTGCTAGTGACAAACATGTTCATCTTCAGTTTTTGTGTGACACTTATATGTAAAGTAAATGTTTCGATGATGTGATCACTGATGATATGGTTGTTCATGCGATTATGGGTTATTTACTACATATGTTTGGTTATTGGATTTTTGGGAACAAGTTGGGTAACACTATTTCCCTTGACTATCTACAGTTTATTGAGAACTATAATAGGCCAGGTAAGTATAAATAAGGTCAGACCATAGTATCCCAATTATATTACCAGCTTTGTAAAAATCGTTTACATGGCACCTCGGATTTTACCTGTCTCTTGATATCGTTAGAGACATGGATTTACGATCATTTTACGGTGCTTGCAAATACGCATTTCAATTCTGTATGTTATCATCCAACTAACCACATATAGATATGCACCTCATCTTTTTCGTTCAAACCAAAAGACTTTAGACCATATTCGTCAGTCTTTATCTATGTTCTTAAAGGAGGATGTAAGTTTTATGTTTCGTTTTCTATTTTTACTATATTTCTATTTATTTTGATATGAATTTAATTTATACTAATATTATTTTTATTCCATATATACTTATACGTGACATTAGATTTTCCTGTGAGGTTGCTTTTTTAGATGTTACATTGAAATCTTGGGATATTGTGGAAGCTTACTATCCATTTTGTGTCACTCGAAAATTAGGGTATGTTCAAGAGGTATTTGGTTCACTAAGATATTTCTTGGTAGGTATTAGTAGATCTAAACGTGTAACCACATGTTATTTGTGGAATGCATCTATTTGGACTGTATGACAATTCCATACTGTTGATTCTTTGTCGCGAGGTGCTTACATCAGCTCAGTCATTATGGATGGTATTTTTATACCATTTATGGGTAAGGACTAACATATAGTACGTATTGACGATTACGAGTCTCAACCCACTTATACATCTGTTGGGGTGAACTCCTATATGATCATTATCAAGGGAGGCTACATGACTTGATGAATGAGCTACTCGATATGGAAGTGATATACTATGACTTGACTATGAAGAAGATTTACGAGCCTTTACTTGAGTGTCGTCGTTATCGAGATTCATTTTATTGCATTTTTTGTATGTACAAGTTTGATATTTAAGTTTTATTGTGTTATGATTATCTTGTTATGAAGTTTTTATGTAGAATTTTAATGTCTAGTAGCTTTATGAATTTTATTGAACTATAAGTCATTTCATAGTTTAATCTATATAGAATATAGTCATATTAAACTCGATGAGAATATATTTCGGTATTCATAACTCATACGTGTTGAATATTTATCGGTCCATTTTGATTACCTTATCTGACACTCATCGCGGGGGTCTATCTTGACATACAATGAGAGTTGCGTTAGTTTTATCCAATAGGTACCCCAAACATATTGGTTAAGGGGATTACGTTATCCACGACTTACACGTGTCAGATATTGATAAATCTATTTAGATTGTAGTATCCTCAACTAAAGCTCAATAAATATATACTTCATTATTGTAAAAACTTAACCTTTAAAACTTACATTGTTGAAAAAAAATATGCCTATGTGGACTAATGTTGAAGATGAATATTCGAAGAAATTCGTTGTAGAAATGATAAGAACCTACCACAACGAATAAGGTAAACATTATTGGGAGGAAATTCTCTGCCCGTTATACTATCAAAATGGTATAAATCATGTCGAGCCACCATAAACTTCATGACGTGTAAATGAGGTTAAAACTATGTGTAAGTATCTAAAGACTCAATGGGTATAATTGGTTTTCAACCTTAATGGCGAGGACGCCATACTGCGTTTCAGTTGTTATTTTTTTTATCACCAATAGTACAACCGAAAAATATTTGGATGGGGTACGTTATCAAATAACAAACAAGATAAAAAAAAGCTATGTATGAGGCTCAGATTGACTAGAAAATTAAAAAGGAATATATGAAGTTGATGATATGAAATTGGCATAACATATAAGCAATATTTTGTACGAGGCTCAAATTGCACCATGTATTTGTAACAATTTTTTTTTACGATAACTTATTTCAACTATCAGTTTACATAGTACAAGTGGAAAATGATTTTTTTAAAAACATGCAGGTTACTAACCACACTCAAAATATGCGAAAATATACATCTTATCGCAATAAGTGTGTTCATTATATACACCATGTTGCACCGAGAGCGCATGGATGTAGTACCATGAGGCGAACTAGTAGTGCGCACATGTATATATTTTTCCACACTCTAAATGCGATTAGTAACATGCATATTATAAAAAAAATTACATTTTTAGCATGTGGTGGGCAATTTTACAAGAAAACATACATAAATATCATATGGATTAAAAAAATCGAATAATACAAAAATTAGACTTAAATGAAATATTAATATCTGAACGATATGTAAATAACTTGTAATTATTTCGTAAAAACAAAACTTAAAGAAGTAACCTGTGGAATTCATTCATACAAACGTAGTATAATCAATGGTTTTTGGTCAATTTGATAAAATGTGTTTCTCTACTACGTGCAGTAGATGTTTGGACATACTTGATTTGGTTAAAAAATTGAATTTTCAGTTGAGCGAAATTGCAATCCAATTTTTTCGGAGCAAAACGGGTACCATACCGGGTGTTACCGATAACTGTCCATCCAAAATAACATGTAGAAATATAATGTTGATAACTTAGTGTAACGTAACATATCATAACATAACATAGTATAAAATAAGTATATTGCTTTACTTACGTGAACAATGTTATTGTTATGTATGAAACTAACACCAACTTCTTTTATAAAACACGATTAAGGTGGGAAACCATGTAAAGGTAGATACACATAGGACAAGTGAAGAGATAGGTATACCGCGTATTTGATATTGAGTGGCTATCATTAAATCGATGTCGGGTAATGTAATGCAATATATATTACCAACCTTGTATACTTTAAACTAATATAATCTATCAAGTAGGTCGTCTAAAATATTTTCACCAGCGAATACTGCCACCCAAAAATTCGTGTTAAGCTTTAAATTCGTAAATTGAATCTCATCTCACCAATTTCCATGAGTCATCAGAACTATATATTCATATAACTACGGCCTGATATAACTGCACTAACCGTTGAGCAACTTCTTTCATGCTGCTAATATAATTAAGTAAATATTTTGGAAAGCATCTTTTGTAACCAATAATATCACTCGTATTACTAGATTTACTTTTTCAAGTAACTTTCTCTTTCTTCTTCATAGAAACTTTAGCTTTGGTACTATGAATGGATTTTCTTTTGAAATACTTATGCCAGCTATCATATCAGACGTTTTAGCACTATAAATATGACTATTAGCATGTTCGATAGGTCTCATTCGTTGATTAGTCTGTACCTGGTTTTTTTATTATCTTTAGTGATAATTGGTTCATTATACACTAATATGTGACATGTTTTGGGTTTGGAGATTTGCATCATCCTGTTCATAATATGATATTGAATATTTGGATCGTAACCTCTGATAGAAATTTCCATTATTCTAATTTTTTATGTTAGGTCATCTTCCGTACCTATTTTCCTTGAAAAATATTTAAAAGTATTCAAATGTATATCAAATTATTTTAGAGAAAATGGCTTACATTCTCTCTTGTCCATATATATCTTACATGCATACGGTAGCTCGTAAACATTTCTAATAATGTAATTACAAGTTAGCTGATCTACGTCTATTTGTCTAGCACGTTATAAATCTTGTCGATAATGTAAAAGACCGTATAAGATAAATTACCTTTTAATTCTTTATATATATCAATTTATACAATACTTCTGCATGACTATGAACGGACGTCCAAAATTGATAAAAACTTCATAGATTTGTACCGAGGTAGTATATTAGAATCTAGTGAGCACTATCTGCCCTATAATATATAAATAAATAAATTCTTGTTTTAACATTGAATTTATAAAATTTAAGTTTGTAAATGAAAATATCACTTACCGATTGCTAGTTTTGTTCCCTAATTTATGTTCGTTCGTGAAGATATGGATAATGTTTTCCATATATGGTGTTATCCATTGATTTACAACATAACTAACCCACCATCAAGGTAGGCCAAGGTAAGGGAATACCATCTAGCTTAGTACCTAAATGCATTAAAAGAACTAGCAACCTTGTTCAAAAGCATTCAGTATGGACACGTTCACCGGGCATATAATTCTACTGTTGATTCTGTGGCAACTATAGCATACTCTGAACGGTATCTTCGATGCTCGAACAAGATCATCATTAGATAATAACAACCTCTGAAAATATATTAGATACAAAGTAAAAATGGAACATTTCAACAAATGTGGAGAAATATTGGAGGCATGCGCTTAAATAACTTATAATTAGAAACACTTTTCCAGTTTATAAAGCATTAGCTAAAAATTGGGATTTAAGGCACATAGTTTTGCGGTCGTCAGAGATATTTTCTAAAAAATATATTTAACTTAATAATTTGTGCGGTTCATTCAAACTAATGAGTCATATATGGTACTCTCTGAACTACATGATGGAGAGAGATTGGCTCGTTATTTGGTTTAGAAAATTGACACAAAATGTTTTATTGGCCAAATATTATTAGCCTTCCATTGTGGGTAATGCCAAAAAGTTAGTCAGAAGGTGTGATAATTTTAGCCAATTTTCCAACATCATACGTAAGCCAGTTGTACTGTTTGAATCAATATTTGAACCATTTCCTTTTGGTAGATGTAGATTATATATATTCAGGTCGTTACCTATGGCTTCCGGGGGTCGTCAAACCATTGTAGTAATTGTTGATAATTTTTCTAAGTGGGTGGATTCATAGTCTTTATCCAAAAATAAAGCAAACGATGTTATCAAATGTATTATATCTAACATATGTTGTACGTTTAGAGTCGCGTGAACAATCACCACAGATAACAACCCTCATTTTTATAACAAAACTATGGAAGCTTTCTGCTTTTCCATAGGCATCTATCATTGATTTTCGACATCGTTCTACCCTCAAGCTAATAGGAAAGTGAAGGTTACAAACATAACTATCCTTGATGGATAAGAAATAATTTAGAGGAGGCTTTCGCAAAAATGGCTAAATTACCTCCAGAAAGTATTGTGGGCTTACTGAATGACCCCTCAGGCAGCGGCCCATGAATCACATTTTTCTTTATTCTATGTGATGCATGCAATAACCATTTATGAACCAGCACTTTCGACTTTTAGAAGACGGACTACTCAAAGCTTGGCACTGATGAAGCCAAAAGAGCCAAACTTGACTTGGTCGATGAGAAAAGGATAAAATCATATCTAAGATTCATGCGTTATCAAACTTTAATAAGAAATAGATATATATCTCGAGTCTGTCGAAGGTTATTTAAAGTAAGGGATAAGTTTTTAAAGAAGGTTTCTTGTATATTAAAGATAAATGACTTGGAAAGTTGGGGCCAAATTGTGAATGATCTTATTTGGTAAGTAGTAGGGTTAAATCCAGGAACTTATCAGTTGGAAGACTAAGAATTAAAAGCATTTCAACACCCTGGAACATCAAACATATGAGGTTGTATTTGGAATAAGTATATAAGAACTGTAAAATATTTTTAATAAATTGTGTAATGACCGGTGGCATGCTCTTTCCTACCATGGTGGCGCATGAAGGTTTTATTGAGGTTCCTACATAGCCGGCTAGTGAATGTAAGTCATTTGCCTCCAATATTCCCCAGCTTTATTTTTTATAGGAGTAGAAAATCCGACCCAAAATCTTACTTTAAAAGGTTTCAACAATAGTTGGTCATATTCTAAAGGCTCCAATATTAGTTGGACATGTTTAAAAGGCACCAACATTAGTTGGTCGTGTTTAAAAGTTTCTTAAACTAGTTAGTCATGTTTAAAAAGTTCGAACAATAGTGGACATGTTATTGGTTCTTTTGCAAAAAAAAATTCAGTTTTATCCTTAAGATTTTCTTCAGATTGACTTTATTTGGAACTTTTCTCTTCGGACTATGCACTTACATAACCATCATTATCACCATTACTACCCGATTCTCTATATGTCTCTTATTCCTCTTCTAAATATATATATGGGACATTCTTCCTCCAAAACCACATTCCTATAAAATCCTAAGTTCAAATCCGGTAATGTTTCGTTAAAGCTGGTGACCATCGCATATTTGGCTATAGTGTCGCGCTAATTTAGGGCTCTTATGTATTCATCGGCATAAGTAGGAATCGCGGTTATTTTGTCTTTTTTAGCTTGGTCTTTGAAGACACCAAGAACATCGACAATTATTTTCTTATATTCTTTTGTGTATTGGGTAACAACTACATGTTCTTCGTATTTTTCATAAGAGTATCAAAATGAAAGGTATTTTCTTTCATTATCGTGTTATGCTCTTGAAATTATTTTTAGCATAGCAAAATCATATTCTTGATGAAATTATTTTTATTTTTCTCAGTCACTATCAGACCAACAACCTCATTTATTTGCTTTTTGACCTTCGAATCAGCCAAAATAGATTTCTTCTATTCCTTAGGGTTTTTCTTGGATTTCTTTCTGACCAGACCATCAAAAGATTCTTTTTTAACTCTGTGGCTCGAAACCTTTTTCTGGTTGGAAGGAAAACTTGAGTGTCAAGAGTAGCCAATCATTTTAAAAATTTAACTTGACCAAGCAGGGCATCAATTGTTCCAAAGATAAATTAGTTTCTTGACTCGTACGCGATCGGTAGCTTCGGGCCAGGCTGACCAGAGTAAGGTAGTTTTGAAATTGACTTAACCACTTTCATCTGGCCCACTTGGTTAAGTCGGCGAAAGTCTTTTAAGTAGCTTTCATATGCTATTTTTTGGATTTAGAGATTACAGCAAAACACAATTGTATATAAAAATCAAACATTAAAGGTTCATAACAATCCAAGACTAGACATACTAAATACCAAATATACCTATACTTTTCCACTTCTTCAAAAATTAGCTAGGGTTTTTCTTCTGTAAAATTTTCATACTATTCTCCCAACATCCACTAATAAAAAAATAATTGTTGCTTCCAAGTCTTCTCTGCTTCAAGAAGATCATCCACGAGTTTGTACTCATCCCCTACGATGATGAAATAAAATGATGTGAAGGTTCATCAAAAGGGAAATAAATATCACGAACTACTTGAGAAGTTTGATTCTATAAATCTTCGATGCAATGATACATACATGAGAGTGACACATGTATTCATACTAGATTTACTATAGAAAAGTTCCACCAATTCAAAGTACCGAACGGTAGTAGGGTCTAAATAAAACTGAAGTCCCTAATTAAGATGTCTGGATAAACCATAGGTTTACTCTTCTTGACATACAATGGTTTCTCTCTAGCTTTAGGAAAACGGATATGAGCTGACTGTGGAATCCCCTAAGGTCTTCGAAGTTTTGACTATTACTCGTCGGATAGATAATTGTACTTAATGCTAAACGGATCTACGAGATATCGATTTTCAACCTCATTATCAGTGCCACCTCTTATTTCATTTGATCTACTAATGTTCAATCTCAATTTATTTTGGTCATCATCCTCTTCTTCAGGTTTATCAACCAATCACACCATATTTTATTTGGCAACTGATATTCATTTTTTAGACCCAAAAGATCCTTCTAGATTCATAGCTTGACTTACAAGAATCCACTAATCTCATATGGGAACCTTCCATACAAACTTAACTGATTCATCTGGCGGAGTATTAGAGTCCATAGGAATTATCATGGTTCTTTTGGATTTCTTGTCTTTATAATTAAGGGAATGTTTTCTTTTTTTAAAAGGTGCCAAAGGATTTTTTATGGAAGAAATCTTTTCAGTTTCGGACTAGCTTATCGAAATATATCGGGAACAATGGTCATTTTCATGCGAATGATTTTGTTACAGGGGATATGGTACTTATCGAATGATGACTATAAGGGGTTGAAGAACAAGATGGACCAACCAGTTCTTGATATTTGTTTCTTGATGCACCAGTTTTGTAATCAAATACTTGAGCAAAATGGCTAGGTCTATCATCTACAATCTCGGTGGCTCTTCTTTGCTCGACTTTCTCATAAATTGGCAGTTAGTCAACGGTGTCTTCTAGGCAAAACATAAAAATTAATTGACTTTATAAATAAAATATTCACCTCGAACATATTGTTCATATAACTCCAAAGGAGGAGCACAATATGAAAAAAAAAAACACATGAAAGAAAAATTTATCTTGTAAAGGTTTTTCCGCAACGGTCTATCAGAAATTTGGTTTTGCGGTGGTTTGATCATAATGATCTCTCTCTCTCTCTCTCTCTCTCTCTCTCATCTCTCTCTCTCTCTCTCTCTCTCTCTCTCTCTCTCTCTCTCTCTCTCTCTCTCTCTCTCTCTCTCTCTCTCTCTCTCTCTCTCTCTCTCTCTCTCTCTCTCTCTCTCTCTCTCTCTCTCTCTCTCTCTCTCTCTCTCTCTCTCTCTCTCTCTCTCTCTCTCTCTCTCTCTCTCTCTCTCTCTAGAACTAGCGAAAAGTAAGAAAATAGAGAAGGAGTAACAAATTTATAAAGCTATGTTGCATAGGTCGAATGTATTTATGATACGTGTACAAAACAAAATATGCGTGATGTAGACAGTTCTCGAGGCTAATAATTTCCATAAGCAAGAATCATCGGAGATAAGATTATCCGACCCATGTCTATTTAGATCACAAGTTTGGCTACAAGCCAAAGTATAAATACTTATAGAATCTAAAGCAGCATCAAAACTTGTTCTCCATCAGAATTCTTCACAAAGATTAGGGAAGCTATTGATAAAGGTACGAATTATGTGACCAACATGTCAAACCGGTAAATTATTGGACTGGTATTTACTTCATAATATAAACCCAAGTAACATTAAGAGTATTTTGTGTAATAAGGAGTAAATATATTTAATTTAATTGATTAATGGGATGGAATAATAAAAAAAATAGACTAATTATATAGGTCAAATTCCCACCACCATTACGATAAAGCAATGTACATTTTCTTGGAAATGGTGAACATTTATGTCTATATTACTACTTTTGGTGGTTTCTCACTCTCGAATTTTTGTCTTTATCTCTCAAATATATATGTGACCCCTAAAATATTCTAGATATTTTTCCCTTGGGATATTTTAGAAGTCATCAATGACAAGACATGACATATTATAACATGTTTAATGTAACTAAAAGATATTTAATGTCTTGTCTAAAGGTATAAAAAGATTGACATTATGTTGTTTATATCCTACTTTTTGTGTTTGACATATTTTGTAAATTGTGTCTAAGATTTGTTTTGGTATAAAAGGTATGATAACTTTATTGATAAATAGGGCACGTTAAATTGTCACACCTCCTTAATTTTTTGAAGTAAATAATTATATTTCAACAAGATATAGATTTTGTATGCAAATAAACATGGTACTCGTGTCTTTCCTAAAGATATAACAAGGCATGGATAATTTTTAATTGATTTTTAACCCACAAACATCTAACATACCTTGCCTATATACATAACAAGGCACGCCAAATTATAACACACTGTATATCCTACAAAACATTTCATGCATTGCCTAAGGGTGTGAAAAGATGCACAATTATATTATTTATGTCATGTTTTTTATGTTTGAGTGTTTTGTTATATTCTATTTAAAATATACTTCCGCGTGAAATCCATGAAAAATATTGGTAATAAATAATGCATGTTATAATCTGCCATACTTCTTTCATTTTTTAAGTAAGACGTGTTAGATTTTGTATGTAAATGATTATGTTTCAATATGAAATGCATGAAAAAAAATTAGGTAAACAAATATGTCATAATAAGTCATTTATTCCCTAACGATATAACAAAATTAGTGATGGTAAAATCTCAATTATGGGTAAAAATGGGAAAAAACTTTAGTTGGTGGATATTAATTGTTTTTCTAAAGGGTTGTGAGAGAAATGAGGTGTGTGCTTATATTAAATATTTTTGGAAAAAGTTCAACCCCTCTTAATGATGTTGGTTGTGGTATTTATAGTGTTTTTACCTGACCCATGGGCCGTGTGGGTCGAACCTTATAGTCGGGTCATGCATATAAGCCAGCAGGCCTAAGAAATGAGCTACTAGACACATAACTGAGTTATTGTTCCCCTCAAACTATTGTTCATCTTTTGTCTTTTATTTTGTTTGTCCGAAATGTCCTTCGGATATTATCAGCATTACTAAAGGTATGCTTCCAGCAATATGTGAATTGATAAAAAGATAAATTTTTAATTGATTCTTTACTTACAAACATATGTGATGTTTTGTCTATGGATACAAAAAGTTATGATAAATTATAACGTGCTTAATGTAACAACACAATCTTGCATATCTTATCTAAAGGTATAAAAGATGCACATTATATATATTTTCATCATGCTTTTGATTTGATATGTTTTGTACAATTCTCTTTAAAAATATGTTTCACTATGAAAGTCACGGCGAACTTTGTTGATAAATAAAACATGTTATAATTTGTCATTTTTATTTAGTTACTACGATTCAGACATTATATATTTTATATGTAATAGATTATGTTTCAATACTAAAGGCATGCAATACTTTTTAGGTAAACAAGCATGTCATAATATGTATTATCTTTCCTAAAGTATAACGAACATGATAAATTAATAATTGAATCTTTACCTACAAACTTGTCATATTTTGCCTACGGATAAAACAAGGCAAGACGAAATTCGATCATGCCTAATCTAACTACAAAACCGTTCATATCATAACATAAACAATATGATGGAGTGCAGATTGAGGAATTCAACTGGTTGTGAATGGTTGGTTCATGTATGGGAGGATTATGTTATTAGGTGTGTATATATATATATATATAAAGTAAGTAACATCATACTTGTGATGATGTGTTTAGATCAAATAATAATGAAATTTTTGGTTTTGACATTGTATTAACTAAAAACATTTAAGATTTAAGGTCGAAACCTATTATCACACCTAAAGAACTTATTATGCTTTTTAAAAGCATATACAAGTTTGGTTTATTATATCGGTTAACTAAGAATTATATTTCTAAAGCAACATACTAGGTGTTTGGTGATGTTTCCAAATCTTATAGCCGAGTTATTATTTAGATTAGATCAAGTTAATTGACGAAATTTTTTTAATATAGGAGTATGATCCTGCAATTGATGCGTTTTTATCTTGTTTTGTTAGTTTTGGTGCTTATAATCATGGTTTTTTATGAGAAAATAAATGACTAGGGAATATATTGAATCTTGAATCTGATGTGACTAGAGAGAGAGTGTAGAGAGAGAAAGAGCAAAGAGAATATAATAATGTGGAATGTCCCACCTACCAAGAATAAAGAATCCCCTTTTATAGTATGGGAAGGTGGACCCGTTTATGTGGTGGGCTTACTTTATTTCCCTTTGAGTCCCTTATTATATATATTGTTTACAAATTACTCTCTAATTTATGATAAATACCCTATTAGACATTTTAACTTCCTTCTATTCACAATTGGCTCCTTGCTCTTATTATCGGCGAATTGCTCCCTTATCAGTAGCCCCCCAGTCTTCGGGAGCGGAAGGAGTGAAGACTCTTAGATGGTTTAGCTCAAAATGCCTCTGTACCTTTGCCTCTGGATCGATCTAGGTTTTCTGAAGGGCAGAACTTCCCTTCCATCTGACGCCCGCCCGTTCACATTTTCGTTCGAGGGTCAGATGCAGATGCTTTCCTTCCACCTGATGCCCGACCCTTCTCGTTTGTACAGATATGGTCGGGAACGCTTATCCCGCATATTGTTCTTGAGTCGTTTTGGGTCTGCTTTCGCTCCTATGTGACACCGTTATGGGCCTTGATCGGTCACATCTTTTCGGGTTGGGGTGGCCCATCTAGCATCTCTGTCTGACCTAGCAAGCCCACGCGTGTTGCGTTTTTCTGACCAAGAGCGACACGTGTTGACCGACTACTCGAGGCGTGCTTGTTTACACAGCTTCTCAAGAAAACCTTTCGACTTCCCGCTTCTTTCCACCGTTTGGACTTCCCCGTGCATGCAACGGCTAGAGAGAGTTGCCTATAAATACCTTATGAACAAACATTGCTCTCATAAGCGTTCTAGAGAGAGGAATTGATGCTCGGATTTTTGTAGAGAGAAAGCTCGTTTTATGAGACATAGTTACCCGAAGCGGAAACCAAAACCCAAGAAGAAGCAACCAGTGTTCGGATTTGTGGACTGGGCTAGCATCGGTGACCGTGCTGAAGAATACCGATGCGCGGGACTAATTTGGAGCCCTAACACCAAACCAATTTACACCCGTACCGCAGCCCCACGACCCTGTTATTGCTCATCCGACCCCTGCTGAGCCCTTCTCCTTGCCTGAACCATCTGGTGTTCCGACCCCGGAGCCTATTACCATATCTTCTAACAGCAGCTCTCCTCACTCCCCATTGCCCCACTAAGTCGTCCAACGCCTTCGTCAGTTAATTCCTACGCTACCGCGCCTCCTTTTCCATCCCGACGTTGCGGAAGAGGCCAATTTATTTCTATGGGAGAGACCAGTTCTCCGACTTCTCCAGCGGGAGGTAAATTCCTTAAGATGGTTCAGCTTACTCCCTCCATACGAGGATACCAAACCGGTACTAATACAGCTGTGACTTTTTTAGGTCTTAACAAACGGGCACTGACTCCCGCAGAAATAGATCCTGAACGCGCCCGTCGAGAATAAAACGAGGCTCATCCGACCCACTCTGGTAGCTGTTCTAACCCTGCCGACCGGGCGCGGCCGGTGCCCTTAGTTCTGATAAAATCCCGGTAGTAAATACCGAGGAGTCGGATGCAGACGCTCTGCCTGTTGGAGACGGTGGTGCTGCTGGGAATGCTGCGGCCCCTCCCGCGGAGCCACTTCCTGAGGAGATAAAGGCGATCATTACCACTACTTATCATCGTTGGTTGCCCGCGGACTCCGTCATTTCTCTGTTTGAAGGCAAGTAGCTCTACTTCTATGCTGCGGAACAGACAGAGCTGCTGGTTCGGTGGGGCATCCCCGAGTGCGTCACTGTTAGGTTTCCAATTCATGGGAGACCCCCGTACTTGTTCGGTCACGAGAAATCGTGGTTTTTACCGAGCTATTCAACTGGGGCCTAAGATTCCCCCTGGACCCCAAAATTGTTCTGCATTTCAGAACCCTGCAGATCTGCCCCTTTCAGCTGACACCCAACGCCTGGTACACGCTGATGTCCTGCATAATGGCCTCGCGCCTTTCAGGTCGGGTTATGCCCATAGAGCAGTACATAGCCCTGTCCGGGCTGTCTAAATCTCCGAAGTCGCCTTTATTCTATTCTTCCTTTGCAAACACCTGGAAGATAGTGAACGATTTTCTTGAGGGCGACAAGGGTTGGAAGCACCGCTTCATCTTTTTAAGTGGCTGCTGGGAGAATGACCGCCCTTATAGCCGAGAGAATCCGAGGCTACTGCTGCGGACCTGGGTTCCTGATGGTAAGCTTCTCGCATTTATTTATTTATTTATTTATTTAATCCGAACCTTTGTGCAGTGTCGAAGGAGTTTGTCCAGGGGCTGAAGAAGGACTACTTCAAAGCGGGCAAGGCTACCTTCCAAGTGCTGAAGAATTATGCTAAACAGCACTGGGGTCGGGCGATGCATCGGGCATTTAAGAATACAAATCTGATCATGAGCAACCTTTGGCGTTGTTCATCAGAGGTGCTTACAATTGACCAGCTGCGTCAGCCCCCAAGTACGGACGACTTAATCGCAAAGACAGAAGCACCTGATACACACCTGTTTTTGCCGAAGCGTAACAAGGCGCCTAGTAAGCGCCCAAAATCCGACGATGAGGTCGAACAAGACGTTAACGGTGCTGAAGAGGCTGAGGCTCGCGGTCCTCAGGATGAAGCTGCTGCTGAGGGCGATGAAGCGCCACCGACTCAGGATCTGGCGCTGAAGCGGAAGGGAAAGGCCGAGGTGGATGGAGCTCGGGCTAGGAAAACCAAACGCTGAAGGAGAGAAAGTGGTGCGGTCCCTGGTGTTGAAAATATCACTGTTCCAGAGCTCTTCGATCAATATGAGAGGGTTGACGGAAGTTTGAAGTTAGCCCCCGTGGTGGTAATCCCTGACGATGCTAGCCCATCGAAATCCTCGAACCCTGCCGCGGCGTCATCGAGTGGCACAAAGTACCCAGTGATGTCTATGCTCGGCAGTCCACACACTTTCCCGCTGCAGGGAATCGATGGACTAGCCCTTTCTTTGTACAATTTGCTTGTACCAATGGCCATGAAGGAGCGTCGGGCGATTGAGCTGGGCCACAAACTGGCGGGCGCAGAGGCAAGGGTTGCTGGTCTGGAAGAGGAGGTGCGGAAGGCGAACGCGGCTCGGGAACTAGCAGAGGGGCGGGTTGTGGAGGCCGAACAAGACATGGAAGAAGCAAAGAAGGCCAGGGAAGATCGTGCCGCTACCCTGACGCAGGAGATCCATGATCTGAAAGCTGCGAACACTGCATTTGCCGACAAGTGCAAACAATGGATGGAGAAGGAGACAACTGAAGCCAAGGCTGCTTATGTGTTGTCGTTTCATAACCGCTTCCTGGACCTTTCCCTCGGGTCGATGTGGCTGGATGTGCCGGAAGAGGACCGCCCTTCTGACGTTGTATGTGAAGATGAGTCGGACGACACCGGGTCGAAGGAAGATGATGCGTGATCCCGACGCCCTTTTTTTGTTTTTTTGTTTTTTATTTTTTGACTTTTGGGGACTGCGGAGTCCCCTATCGATCTCCATCTGTAAACAAAATTCTCAGACAATTAATGTTTCTCGCATGTTTATATTTTATTGGGTGTTTTTTTCTATAGTGTTTTTATAGATGCATGGTAGGGTCGGATCCCCGAGAAATCGGTGTTGGATTGAAAAGTTTTCGTATGGTCGGTAACGTAAAATGTGGATCAGTCGAAAACTAAAAAACCCATAAAGGTTATGTAAATCAATGTAACATTGAAAATTTCCCTTAGGGTCGGGAATTTTAAGATGTAGATCAGTTCGAAAAATGAAAAACCAATGAAGGTTCTATAGATCAATGGAACATTAAAAATTTCCCTTAGGGTCGGGAATTTTAAGATGTAGATCAGTTCGAAAACTGAAAAACCAATGAAGGTTCTGTAGATCAATAGAACATTGAAAATTTCCTTTAGGGTCGGGAATATTAAGATGTAGATCAGTTCGAAAACTGAAAAACCAATGAAGGTTCTGTAGATCAATGTAACATTGAAAATTTCCCTTAGGGTCGGGAATTTTAAGATGTAGATCCATCAAGATTAGTAAGAACAAGCGACGACCAGCTCGTCAACTGACCTAGTTTGTAATACTTCAAAATTGGAAGGCAAATTTTTTTGATTAATTCTGACAAAGGGGGGTCGGGCGTTATCGATGCCTCGTTAAAACCTTCTCGTGCCACCGAGGTAGGAAAGAGTGCATCCCCGACCGGTAAGTTCTTACATACAATGCTTAACAAATTACATGCATGTAAAATTACTCTAAATACAATTTCAGATGCTCGATGTTCCATGGCAGTCTTAACAAGTGCCCGAGTTTGTTTTCCAAACGATATGTCCCGCTCTTAATTCTTTCTATTACTTTGTATAGTCCTTCCCAGTTCGGGGCGAGTTTGCCGAGGCTTTTGTCTTTGGTGTGCAGAAAAACGCGTCTCAAAACCTTGTCACCGACTTTAAACTCCCGACGGCGTACTTTAGACGCATACGGACTTCTCATCAGTGTCTGATAGTGTAAAGAATTTAGCTGAGCCCGACTCCGTTTTTCTTATATGAGGTTGAGAGCAAGCCGGCTGTCGTCTTCATTTGTGTTGTCATCGTAGGTACCGATCCTGAAAGATGGAAAAATGGATTCTGCCGGAGTGGCCGCGTCCATACCATACAAGGTCGATTCCCCATTGGTCGAAGGGCAATCCTTCTGATATGGATTCTAAAGGGACTGCAGGTACGGTTATCGCGTTCGCAAATCTTTGACAGGTATCACAAGTTTTTACTATTTGCTGTGCGTCCGCTGCTATCATCGGCCAATAAAATCCGGTGAGAAAAATTCTTCTAATTAAGGCTTTGTAGCCATAATGAGCCGCACCCTCTCCATCATGTAGCTCAGATACAATTATTTGTGACTCGTGGATCCCTAGACACCTTAGCAATGGGCGGCTAAATGACTTTTTGTATAATATGTCGCCCGATAACACGTAACCTCGAGCCTTGTTGCGGACCTTCCGAGCCGATGCGCCATCGTCTGGTAGTCGACCTTCGGCGAGAAAAGCTATGATATCACGTCGCCAATCTGAAATAGTTACCGAGGAAATTTGGCAAGCAATTTCAGGTCGGTTACCAAGCTCCTGCCTTTTGATGATGGATGGGTTCTCTTGCTCGGTTACCCAGGGGTAATTGCTTGAGCAGGAAGCTGATGCTAAGGAGTCTGCCACCATGTTCTCGCTTCTTGGGACGTGTTCGTACGTGATTTTGACAAATGAGGCAGCTAGCACCCTTAGCGCAGCTAAATACTGGACCAGATGCTCTTTCCTGGCTTCCGAGGCCCCCGAGGCTTGCTTTATCAGAAGCTGGGAATCACTAATGAGGCGTACTTGCCTCGCGCCACATACCTATGCTAGCTGCAGTCCGGCCAGGGCAGCTTCGTACTCGGCTTCGGTGTTTGAGGTAGGAAATCCGAATCGGATGGCCTGTTGCATACTGATGTTTGTCGGGGTTACTATTTGTATGCCCGCTCCGCAACCACTGACGTTTGCCCCCCCCCATCGATGCGGATGATCCACTCATTTGGTTCGTCCTCTCCAGATGGTGCATCCGGATCCGGACGCTCGGAATGGAACTTCACTAAAAAATCATCCAGAACTTGGCCTTTGAGGGCTATCTGAGGCTCAAAGTTGATGTCGAAATCACCTAACTCGACCGACCATTTAGACATTCTCCCCGACATGTCCGGTCGCTGGAGGACGTACTTGAGCGGAAATGAGGTACGGACGATGATGGGATGCGCTTGAAAGTATGGCCGCATTTTCCGTGCTGCGATTACTAAGGCTAAGGCCATTTTCTCCAGCCTTAAATACCGCGTTTCCGCCTCCAGTAATCTTTTGCTTACAAAGTAGACCGCTGTAGGGGCTGGTCCCGACTCGCTCATCAAGGTCGCACTAACTGCAAAATCTGTAACCGCAATGTAAAGAAAAAGGGTTTCGCCAGTCAGAGGCTTAGTTAAGAGGTTCGGGGACGATAAATATCGCTTAATCCCTAAGAATGCTTCGTTACATTCGGGTATCCACGCGAAATTCTTGGCATTTCTCAAGACCTGAAAAAATGGAGCGAATTTGTCAGACGAACGAGAGATAAAACGATTCAGAGCAGCCAAACGCCCAGTTAGGATCTGGACTTCCTTGATGTTCTTGGGCGGGGTCATATCAGTAAGAGCTCGGAGCTGGATGGGATCGGCCTCAATCCCCTTTTCGCTGACAAAGAAACCTAGGAACTTGCCTGACCTGACCCCGAATGAGCATTTTTCGGGGTTGAGCTTGAGGTTTATACTCCTGAGGTTATCAAAAGTTTCTCGCAAATCGGTAAGATGGTCCTCGTCCGTGCCGCTTTTGACTAACATGTCATCAATGTAGACCTCTATATTCCTTCCGATTTGGTCCTCGAATGTTTTATTAACTAGCCTCTGGTACGTTGCTCCGGCATTTTTCAGTCTGAACGGCATGACCTTGTAGCAATATTGGCCTTGGCCCGTTATAAACGTGGTGTTTTCCTGATCTGCTGGGTGCAACCTGATCTGATTATATCCGGCGTATGCATCCATTAAGGACAGCAGTCTATTTCCCGAGGTCGAATCTACCAATTGGTCAATCCTCGGCATTGGGAAAGGGTCCTTCGGATGAAGTCCACGCACATCCTCCACTTCCCGTTTTTCTTCTTTACCAGAACAGGATTGGAGGTCCACAGCGGGTAACTTGCTTCCTTTATGTGCCCGACGCTGATCATTCTTTCGACTTCGCGTAGAATAATGTCTGCCTTTTCCGGGGCAAAAACCCGACGCTTTTGAGAGACAGGTCTGAAGTTTTTGTTGACAGTTAGCCTGTGAATAAAGCAAGACTCTGGGCCTCCTGTTACGTGGCTCGAGCACCATGCGAATAAATCTAAATTCTCCCGCAGTAAGGACAACAACTGCTCCCTGAAGATTGATGACAAACAGATCCCCATCTGCAGAACTTTACCTTCGGCAAACGGGTGTTGTTCACATTCTTCGTCGGTAGTCAAATAGCTAGGAGATTCCCTAGGATCATCAACGGGCAATGACCCCAGGGGGAGCCCCTTTAACTGCTATTCTCGTGCCTGATCCATCTCTTGATCTTTTTTGGGTGCCAACGCCGCCCGGTAGCATTCCCGCACTGCTTTCTGGCTGCTTCGGACTATACCCACGTTGTTCCCGACTACGTATTTTAAACATTGATGGACCGTGGATGATACCGCATGCATTCGCGATATCCATGATCTTCCGAAAATTGCATTATGGGAAGCCGGTGCGTCTACTACCACGAATAAAACGGTGACCTCCTTCTTAAATGGACCGCGGCCTAGCTGAACGATGCCCTCAAATTCTCCAATAACGTCAGTTGCTAACCTCGTAAATCCCACAATGGTACGATCCGACTGCGTGATGACCGGAAGTGTCCTAAATTTGGCGAAAGTGGACGCGAAGATTATGTTGGCCGAACTACCGGTATCCATTAAGATACGTCGGACCTCCTCTCCCGCAATTGCCGCCCCGATCACGATGGCATCCTCGTGAGGGCCGCCTATATCTCTTATGTCGTTGTCGTCAAAATATAGGATCGGTGACAGGACACTTTTGGAGTGTGGGTAAGTCCGAGCCTCTAATTGGATGGTTAGATTCACGAGATGCCTTTTTCTGGAAGAGTGTGTGGTACTTGCCATAGAATCTCCATCGAAGATAGTCAGAGATTCAAAGAATTTATAAAGGTTTTTTACATTACCGACGCTTTCCTCAGCTTCCTCCTCGATGATCCCGATGATGTTGCGATTTGTATCGGGGTCGAGGTATTCAATTGAAACAACAAAAGGGTCGGTGACTTCGGAAATGGTCATAGCGGTTTCGGGCCTCGGAATCGTCACGACTTCTCTCGAAGTTGTGCTCTGTTGGGGTTTCTTCTTTACATATTCCAAGAGGTTTACGTGCTCTATGAGCATCTGTATTTCTTTTTTGAGGGAAATTCAGTCCTTGGTATCGTGCCTCACTTCCTCGTGATAGCGACAATGACGGTTATTCCTCTGTTCCCGAGGCGTTGGTATTCGAAAGGGCCTTCGATACATCCCGTTTTTCTTAGTTTTTTCGTAGATTGACGATACACATTCCGTCAGGTCGGCGAAATAAGCAGCGCGGATCCATTTGTTAGATATGGGCCGTGAAACCGTTTGGCTCGTCTGCTTCGTTTTTTGGGCTCGGGGGAGCCAAAGGCTTGATAGGTAAGGACTGGGTCGGGGGTATTGTGCTAACCGGCTGGGCTGCCTGAGCGTAGCTGGATTGGGTCCCTCGTCTTATACGACCGCCGCTTGCCGCTCTACTGAATTTGGGCAGCTAGCTCGGACGCCTCGGTTTCTTAGATCAGTATTTGTTTTTCTATTTGAGCCAGAAGGGCGGAAAAAGTGAATGCTTGCTTTTTGGTTACCGCTTGCTTCATTGGTCCCGGGAGCAAGCCCAAGCGATACGCGGTCAGCGCCACGTTTTCCTCGCAATGGTCCAGGTCGGTTTTAGCGTCGATAGAACGCCTGGTATACTTCATGAGGCTCTCCCCCAGCATCTGCTTACAATTCTTAATAGTGTCTCCGTTGGCTCGGAAACTCTTGATTCCGACGAAATATTGTCTAAACATCGTCCAGAACATCCCGAAGATTTTGATGCAGCCTTGTGGTAACTGGTAGTACCACTTGGATGCCCGGTCCCGGAATGTCATCGAAAATGCCCTACGTAGGAGTTTATCGTTATTGTCGAAACTCAGCATGAAGTTTTTGAAGGCTTCCAAGTGGTTATCCGGGTCCTTCTTCCCGTCATATTTTTCCAATTTGGAAATATCGAACCTCTTCGGAAGTTTCCCCGCTAGTATCTCATCGGACAATGGTGAAGCTCTTCAATACATCCCGTACCCGAACGTTCCACCTCCGAGTCCTTCTGTTCGAACTCCGTAAAGTCCCTCATCCCCTGGATTGATAAATTGGTTGCTGGTTCTGTACCCTTGGTTCTGGCTGTTCGAAGGTTGCCATTGCACTTGAGGCAGTGCTACCCGCTCTTCCCTGCTGTTGGCAGGCATTTCTTTCTCAAATGACACTGGTGTTTGCTTTTCGGTGCTACCTTTTTTGTACTTCGGAGAGGGTGATCGGGGTTCTCTGTGGTGTCGGGAACGATTTTTCTGTGCGCGTTTGTTCATCATTTCCCGTCGTTGGTACTCCCTTCCTGACGAGTCATCCGAGGTGTAATCGGCGGAAACACCGCGGTTATCCTTTGGGTACCGCTGTTCTCTGGTATTTTGCCCCACCTCGGTACGAGGCTCCCGATAATATCTGACATGTCAGGCTTCGATGCGGTGTCCCGCAACCGGGTTGCCTCCGCTGCGGCTATCCACGAACGGCTCTTTTCCTTTTCCTTCCCGAAGCCTTTTCTCGTCTAACATCCGCTCCCTTTCAGCGTTCAGCCTGGCAATGTCTTCCAAGAGCTGTCTTCTAGTCATGATGAGGGTCGACCGTTTGTCCCGACCCCGGGTATATGGCTCCCGATCCGGGGCTTCTTCTCCCTCGGATAACGAAACGGCTCAGGCTACTTCTCTCCCGACCCTCTCCTCGACAGCCTCGTTCTTCATCTTTTCGATTGTGATTTTCAAAGAAAAATATTCCTTTTTGGTATCACGGATTCCCACAGACGGCGCCAATGATGAGAAAATAAATGACTAGGGAATATATTGAATCTTGAATCTGATGTGACTAGAGAGAGAGTGTAGAGAGAGAAAGAGCAAAGAGAATATAATAATGTGGAATGTCCCACCTACCAAGAATAAAGAATCCCCTTTTATAGTATGGGAAGGTGGACCCGTTTATGTCATTGGTGGGCTTACTTTATTTCTCTCTGAGTCCCTTTAAAATACATATATAATAAAATAAAATATTTGAATATGTATTTCATATTACTTTTAATCAATATTTCATTTTTTTTCTTTTCTAACTATGTTGATAACTTATATTTCTACGAACTTTTGGCCTTCATTATTTTTTCAAATATTTATACTCTCCTTTTCCTTAGATTTGAAAGTTTAATTTCATTATTTGTACTTTTTTACGTAAAAAAAAATTATTTTTCAGATCATCAGAAGATAAACTCCACAATCAACACCATTTGTTTGTTGTGAACATGTCATTATATTATCGTTGCAATTTTTCATGTTAATGGTGGTTGTTCTTGTTTGAATCATTTTCCTCAAATCATCAAACTACATTTATGAGGGAGTTTATTTAGACAAATGTAAATATTAGCGATACAAATGTAAAATATTTATACTAATTTGTTAACATATAATATTTTCTTTATTTTTCATCGAGTCATAGATTAAAAAATGGTTTTGCATATTAAACGTTAAAGTTGATCAATTTCATATTCAACTTTTTTTTTCATTTTATTGTGATGTGTATATTAATATGATGAAGATTTTAGTTTGTCTATTTTTTGCTTAATGGTCTTCAGTATGGACTTCTTATACTATTTTTTTTGTTGGGGCTTAAACCAATAGTACGATTTATCGTGGAAAGAACCAATATACGAGTAAAAAAAACGTACGAAAGAACGACATAATTTTCATGTACAAGATGAGCAACATATAAAAGAAAGCGCAATAAAACCAAACACATAAGATGATATTTAACGTTGTTCAGGTTGTGAAGAAATTCTACAATCACGAGCAACGAACACTTTTTTATATATAAATAGGTTACATAAAGACTCTCGGAATATAAAGGACACAATCATCCTATATAATAAAAGATAACGTGATTCACATAACCATATGTTCGCTGTTTATCTCTAACCGTACTTATCATTAAAAAACTTAAAGCTATTTCATTATCACATGAAATATCTTCTCATATAATTGTCATTCTACAGTTACAGTTGTATCATGTTACACATTGCATCACAGTATATATATTTTTTATAGGTTTATGAAAACACTAATTCTTCATAAAAAACTTTAGATTAAAGCCCATTAATCAACGACCGAAATAACTCATACTCTATTAATATAAGATAACCCAATTAACATAGGAGCCTTAGTAAATGATATATTTTTCTTCGACATATGTGTTACACTCCAGCTTTTTAGATTATACTGGTTCTTCTGATCAGTTTGCTTCAATCATATTGCTTTGTTCATCCATATTTGACTCACCACAAATTCCATTCGACTCAATGATCACTAGTCTTCTACAACTTGTCTCAACCCTTGGGGTCAATAGACGTCTTTGTAACTAATTCATGGTTCAAGATTCAGAGAGTTTTAATAGTTCGTGCCTATACACGTAATGGTTGATCCAACACTCATGTAATCTTATGATTATACATATGTTGATGAGTTACTTCTAGCCTACACCTAACAATTCTCCACCTCGGCTTCTAGTAACTCCAGTATTCATTGTATCCAATATTTTAACTCTTTAGATATAAACTCACATGCCTCCAAACTTGAACCAATCTCATATAGTTCGTGAGCTTTAAAATTTTTAATATCTTGATAAGAGCATCCAAAAGGATTTTCTCACTAGAAATCATGGTCTCCTTCACTTTCTTCTTCTTCATCACGACTCTAATGAAGTGAAACTTAATGTCTACATGTTTAGTTCACTCATGGAACTTCATATTTATCATCAAATAAATAACACTCGTGTTATCACTGAACAAAAACACATCTTGCTCCGCACCTGTGATTTCACTCAACAATATCTTCAGCCAAATAACATCTTTCATGGATTTGGTCTGAGCCATATACTTGGCTTCAGTAGACGATAATGCAACGACCTTATGTATATATAAGACTTCCAGCTAACCACTCATCTAAGCATAGTAAACTGATAACCCGAAGTATATTTCCTTTTGTTGAGGCAGGTTGCACGATCGGATTCCACATACCTCTTCAGCAATATATCACATGTATCTTTTGGAATGTAACACAACCCTATAGAAGTCGAGCCGTTCAAGTATTTTATGAGCTACTTGAGTGCGTGTCAATGCAACTTCTCTAGATTGGACATAAATAACTTATTTAGGATGTCTTGCATGTATTCTTGTTGAGATAAGAATATATACATTTTCAATATGTTCATCTTGATCTTCGTAGCAAGTATTCTCTTAGCTTTTCCCATATCATTCATCTCAAACTCTCTCTTTTTTAGCTGAGTCTTTACCGACTTAATATGCTTCTTATTTCTACCATCTATTATCATGTCATTCACATACATTTATAATATGACTTGTCTCATAAAATCAAATCTTCTACTTTACTGTATCGGTGACTGATTTAGGCAATAGAGGGTCTATGCAACAAATACACATAAACTTACTTCCCTTCTTCAAACCTTTTCGGTTGACACGTGTAAATTATATATTTTAATTCATCAAGAAAAAAGTAGTAATAATATCCATATGATTTAACTCGATATAAAATCTAACAACAATTGACAGTAAAACCCAGATGAAGACAAAAATATTTTATTGAAACCTACATCCTCTTTTTACGTAAAGCCCTTAGCCACGAGCCTAGACTTGTATATAGGCAACTTACACCAAGAATACATGGCTTCCTCTTGAATACTAATTTACTCTCAACCAGATTTTGACTGTTTGGTTACTTCACAAAAATCGAGGTGCTCATCTTCTTTCGTAGTTGTAAGCCAGTTCTCTTTATCACTGCTATTGATAACATCCTGATACATTTTTTGGTCAAATAGCATCTCCTTGTATTTCAATCGATAAAACATGACCAATTACATCGACAAAACCATACATATGCAGTTGTGTACTTGGTCTTCGTGCTCTATCACTCTCTAGTTGATAAATATCATACTGATGTTCATCTCTTTGATTATTTGGAAGCCATAGAACAACACTCTCGGTCAGATTTAGACTCATGCAGTGGTTGAACTTTCTATGTACGACCTGAGGCGAAACCAGACCCAAAAATATTATTCGGTAAAAGCATCACCAACTTCATTTTATAAATTAGATCTAATTAACTTCACATCTCTTCCTGATAGTACTAGGTTAAGTCTCTAACATATTCTTCAATGAAAAGTACTATTTATTGAAAATCATGTCTATGATTATCAAAACATTCTAGCATTCAGGTTCAAAGCACCACGCATATACTATTTTACTGATTCTGGATTGGGGAGAAACAAATATTTAAGTGTTACTGGCTTAAGTTTATTCTGCTTCGCAAGTGCATAGACAACAGATCTAAACACTCTTACTATTATAGCTTAGGTTTCATTCTAGACTATGAATGTTAAGGGAAAAGAAACATAAGATTTTTATGATGGACTTATGTTGATGATATATAAAGTCGTTGTCACAACTTATCCTTATGGTTCTAAATCTAACAATGCTGTGTATGGTTCTAAATCTAACAATTCCAAACTTTGCGCAATAGCTAGTAAACGCGGTGTTCACATATTCTAAGGCCATTATCAGTACAAAGATTCTTAAACATTTTCCTAATTTGATTTTTCTACCTAAGTTTTCTAGGTCATATAGGTATCAAATGCTTTATCTATGGTATTCAAATTGGAAACCATACTTTTCTGGAATAGTTATCAACCATCGATATAAAATACCTTGCATCACCTATGGAAGGTTCCTGTGTTGGACCCAAAATATCTGAATGAACATAATTAAGTATTTTATTAAATGTCTGGTCGTTGGGCTAAAACTTTAGCATTTTGCTCTTACCTAAAATGCAGTTTTCACAAAATCTCAGCTTCTGAATGTAGTACCACCTAACAACATATGTTAACGTAGTTCAATGAGTCAATTCTTACTTAAATACCACGTAGATGATGCCACAACCTGGTAAAAAAATTTACCACCCCACACTTCATACTACTATAGTACCTTCAAGAACTAACAAGTTATTAGTCATATAGGCTTTCATAACAACAAGGGAGCCTTGCATAACCCTAAGTCTGTCATTTCAAGCCCTATAAGTAAACCTTTCCGCGTCTAACATCAACTATCTTAACTTCTGTAGACAATTTGATTCGTATCGTTTTAATCCCTTTGACATCAAAAGATTCATCATTCTCAAAGATGACCATTCCACCATAAAGAACTTTTTAGGTTTTCAAATCAATGTTTATTGGAATTCATCATTCTGTTTTTCTTATTTTGTAATTTCAACATCCTCATTACTAAGATATTTTGCATTACAAACATTATATTGTCACATTTGTATTTTATTTTTTCAATCCCGCATCTATTTTTAGCTTTAATTAGCTTGTCCTTTTATTTTAATCTTTTATATATTGTCAATTTTGTTTATATAGTCTGAGCAAGTATTCTTAATTAATCTTGATATTCGGCTACATTTTGTACTTATTTAAATCAATTTTTTTTTCTATTTGGCTTTTAAAAAAATTGCATTTTTCTGTAATTTGAGTTGGTCATTTTACTTTGTCATTTATTTTGTTACACGAGATAGTTTTTATTCCATATTATTTTTGTTTCATTTTAAAACTGAATCAAATTTTATTTCAAATTCTCACATCTTTGACATGGTTTTGCAACTCCAAATTCATAAAAAAAATATGTAAATTATTTAGTAAAATAAAACGTAATGTTCTGCATTATTCAAAAGGTTTATTATATAACATATAATATTTACTCACATCATCAATATGCTATGCCTATGTCTTCAAATTAAATAGTTTGTAGATGCTTAATTATTTCTCGGCCATTTTTATTTCTTATTTTTTATATTTTTTATATTAGGTTTGTTACATATGCTTTGGCATTTTGAAGCTCTACATATAATGTAAAAATATGAAATTTAGATAGAATTAATAGTTTATAATGTAAAAAAGCACTCCACAAATTATTGCAAATATGGAATGTTTGTAGATTTTTAAAAATCTAACATGTTTTGCTTATATTTTAGTTTGTCATATTTCTAAAATTACGCCATTATTTGTTGGGTTTATCATAATTGTTCTGTCAACATTTCCTTTTATAATAAACACGATAGATTTCTAAATATTTGTCATGTTTTGTTAATATGCAATGTGTTATATAAAGTATAATTGCCATGTATCAATGCGTTAATACTTTAGTAGTTCGTATTACAACAGTTATGTCTTATCTTTTTAATAGTTTACCTTGTTATCTTATACAAAGCATGATAGATTTCTAAAAAGTTGTCATATCTTATTTCATTTTAGTTTGTCAAGAGTTTTATATACAAGGCTTGATAGATTATTTTATTCAAATTGACACTTACCTCATCTTCTTATATTATTTTTTCTTCTTTCACTATTTTAATTTATTTACAGTTTTATTTTATAGTTTGTTGAGTTCAAGTTAGATTTTTTCAATTTATTTTATTTTCTACTTCAAGTTTATCTCACAACTTTGTTAAATATGTAACATGATTATTAGTGATCATTAACTCTAATTATAAGGTGTAATGTTTCAAATTTTAAACATTAAATAAATGTTATTAAATTATCTAAAAAAATTAATTAAATAAGTATTAAATAACTTAATCCATCTTTTTTACTTTCTCTTTCTAAGTTGTTTGACATCTTGTTATTCTTGTTTTTCATGTTGTACTTCACCATATGAGTCATTGTTATAATCTCACATATTCTATCCATACTCATTATTTTTAGATGAACTATTGTTTGTGTATTGAGTTTGGAAATTGCAGGAAGCATATCTCTACTAATTTTAATAAAATCTGAAGGGCGTTTTAAAGAATCCAAATAAAATATTAATAGAGGAACAGAAGTTGGAGTGTGTTGGAGTGGAACCATGACTCAGCTGCATGCATAGTAATTTGTCAATTGGGCGTGTGGGCTCATAACAATGACAGAATTACAGGGTTTGACCCATAAATCCCATAGATTAAAGAAAAAAGAACTATAAATACCCCAACAAACATCATTAAGAGGGGTTAAATACAATCACACACCTATTTTATCTCACAACTTTATACTTGGTAATTTAATACTCTTCAAATAAACTACCCAAAATACCCTCCTTATGATAAACCATCTACACCAGAATGACGACTACAATGGGAGGAAAAGGTGTCTGGATAGCTTTATTCGAAACCAGCAAGCAAAAATCGTAGTTCGGACATCATCCAAGCATGAATCTTAACATGCAGGATGTTCCGCCTCCTCAAGTTGAAGATGTAAGAGACAATAATGAGCACACTAATGTGTCTCATGTCAATCACAACACAGATTAAAGACAATTTATGCAAGCTGAACGTGATCAGATAAGGGCTGAAACTGAAGCTCTAAGGGCCCAAAAGCGAGCTGAAAAAACAATGAAAGAAATGCCTGATGCATGTGGTGTGTTTGTAGAGGAGCATAGTGACAATAAACAGTCCCCAAATGCGCATATTAAACCTAAAAAACATGTCGCGTTAAACAAGTTATGAGTGCATCGGATTCTTCTGATAGTTCGTCCACTGATTCTGACTCTAATAAGTCTTTTTCATCCAGTAGTGACGAAGACCGTCAGAAAAAGAAATTGAGGTTAACTAAGAAGCATTCATGAAAAAGAGACAAGATAAACAAAATAAAAAAGGAATAAAAGTCAAAAGAAAATAAAGGATTCAACAGATTATAGCATTGATCATCTATTGAATGATCAATTTGTTATTCAATCTGAACCATATATTTTTGCTACTTCTGATGAAGATACTGTATTTAGCCGAAGTCATTATTAGAGGCAATCCTCATTGTCCTCGAAAATACTCTCCGAACATCGTCCTAGACGATCTGATAGTTCCAAGATGGAGAAGTATGATGCAAGTAAAGATCCGGACAACCACCTTGAGCAGTTTATAAAAATTTTGATGAACTTTGATGATAATGACAAGTTGTTATGTCAGGCTTTCTCACAAACCTTTAAAGGAAGTGCCCTGAAATAGTATAACGGTGTCCCACAAGGTTCTCTAAATTTTTTTGATATGTTTTGGGTGGCTTTTAGAAGGCAATTTGTGGGGAGCAATGAGCTCAAAGGGAATGGTGACACTATTATCCATTGTGCCCATGAACCAAACGAGTTATTAAAATAATATATCAGTCTATTTGTGAATATATAAAATGGGTTAGTTGATTGTTTTGAACAGGTGGTTATCGCTTCTTTAAGACAAAGATTAAAACCGGTTATGTTAGCCGATGCAGTAACTCGAAAGAATATAATAACTTGGGGAAGGATGTTAAATCAAGTTGGAAAACAGATTACGATTGAAGAAACTAAAAATTCTAGAGTGCCGTGTCAACAGGTCTGCTGCTACAACATTAATTCCCCAAGCTACCTTTAATTTTAGGCCAAAATAGTCCGTACATGGATCACATCGGCCAGACAAAACCGACCTAACCAAAACCAACAAGCTAGACCCAAGAGGGGCCAATGGGTTCAGTCTGAATGATTTTCCAAACTGGGCGAAAGTGTGGCCACGATATATGATAAATCAGGAATCCTATGCATTTTTAGAAGGCCAGCCCCAATTCAATATCCCAGAGAAAGTCTAAGTATTCATTTCTGCAAATGCTACAATGATGTGGGTCATGATACACATAACTATATAACTTTAAAATAATAAGTACATAATCTGAATGAGAGAGGAAATTTAGGTGTCTTTCTTAAAAGGTAAGGGGGCAGTAGACAAGATAATACCAACCTTCAACCCAATAATAATGCACCCCAAACAACCTCACCAAGTGGTCCATGGAAAAGTATGGGGCATCCAGACAAGAAGACACCATGATGATTATGGAAATATTTGATGCGGACACCGAATATCTTGATCCTGATCAAATCGGAACCAAGTTGGGGTAATAACTGATAGGGCAGCAATTGCCTCCAATCTGTGCAAATTTTTCGAAACGTTTACTATTTTTAGGGGAGACACTGCGACAGCACCCTCGAGTTGTTCAAGAAAATGACATGTTAACAATTGGACAACTCAGATAGAGGGTAAAATATCCACACATATTTACCAAGATCTTTCTCCATTCATTGTCTTTAATAAAGATGATTTAAGAAATATTGTCGGCTCACATAAATATGTTGTTGTGATCGGAGCATCTATTGCATGCAATGACATACTATTGCTGATAGTTTTTGAAATAAGATCATCAAAGTTTCTCACACTGTTTTTGATTGGAGAACTAGTGTTTTTGGTTGTTTTGATTTATGAAGTGATGTATATGGTTGTTTTAATCGATTAACTGGTGATTCTGGTTGTTCTGATGGTTCAAGATTTATTAAAGATGAAGTAAATAACTTTTTCTTGAGAAATATTGTTAGTCTGCAACAAGATTTATATGTTAACAAATTAGTATAAATATTTTACATTTGTATTGCTAATATTTACATTTGTCTAAATAAACTCCCTCATAAATGTAGTTTGATGATTTGAGGAAAATGATTCAAACAAGAACAACCACCATTAACATGAAAAATTGCAACGATAATATAATGACATCTTCACAACAAACAAATGGTGTTGATTGTGGAGTTTATCTTCTGATGATCTGAAAAATAATTTTTTTTACGTAAAAAAGTACAAATAATGAAATTAAACTTTCAAATCTAAGCAAAAGGAGAGCATGAATATTTGAAAAAATAATGAAGGCTAAAAGTTCGTAGAAATATAAGTTATCAACATAGCTAGAAAAGAAAAAAAATGAAATATTGATTAAAAGTAATATGAAATACATATTCAAATATTTTATTTTATTATATATGTATTTTATTGTGACTCAAAGGGAAATAAAGTAAGCCCACCAATGACATAAACGGGTCCACCTTCCCATACTATAAAAGGGGATTCTTTATTCTTGGTAGGTGGGACATTCCACATTATTATATTCTCTTTGCTCTTTCTCTCTCTACACTCTCTCTCTAGTCACATCAGATTCAAGATTCAATATATTCCCTAGTCATTTATTTTCTCATCATTGGCGCCGTCTGTGAGAATCCGTGATACCAAAAAGGAATATTTTTCTTTGAAAATCACAATCGAAAAGATAAAGAACGAGGCTGTCGAGGAGAGGGTCGGGAGAGAAGTAGCCTGAGCCGTTTCGTTATCCGAGGGAGAAGAAGCCCCGGATCGGGAGCCATATACCCGGGGTCGGGACAAACGGTCGACCCTCATCATGACCAGAAGATAGCTCTTGGAAGACATTGTCAGGCTGAACACTGAAAGGGAGCGGACGTTAGACGAGAAAAGGCTTTGGGAAGGAAAAAGAAAAGAGCCGTTCGTGGATAGCCGCAGCGGAGGCAACCCGGTTGCGGGACATCGCATCGAAGCCTGACCTGTCAGATATTATCGGGTTTTTGAAATAAGATCATCAAAGTTTGCTGATAGTTTTTGAAATAAGATCATCAAAGTTTCTCACACTGTTTTTGATTGGAGAACTAGTGTTTTTGGTTGTTTTGATTTATGAACTGATGTATATGGTTGTTTTAATCGATTAACTGGTGATTCTGGTTGTTCTGATGGTTCAAGATTTATTAAAGATGAAGTAAAGAACTTTTTCTTGAGAAATATTGTTAGTCTGCAACAAGATGAACTTTCATCTGGTTCTAACACTTTTTCAATGACCAATCCACCATGAGAGGCTAGCAATCCGGCTGTGATTCGGATCTCTCTTTTCTCTCTGTCTAACTCCAACAAGTTAAGCCAGCCTCCTTTAATCAAGGCAATTCTTGCTATGAACATAAAACCTTGAAAAATATTGAAGACGATGAAGTTTTCTCCCCTTAGATTTAAGATTTGAAATATTTTCTTACTTTAGATTAGAAACAGTAAAAGGTCTACTTGAGTGTTTCACCTAGGAAAAATAATTAAAGTCTATTAATTGTATCGCTCTATAATTTTGAAGGATTAGCTGACACGTGTAATGAAAAATTGATAATAAAGCATCGACCTTTGAGTTGATTGGTAGACCATTCGAATTCACTTCCAACCCAGATGATCAGTTCATATATTATTTGATGTAATGAGCTCTTTCAAAGCTTTATGAAATAGCTAAGGAGGCTATATGATCAACTCGGATATTGCTGAAAGCATATCTTTACTAATCCTAATAATATCCGAAGGGATTCTCAGTGAATCCAAATAAAATATTAATAGAAGAACAATAGTTGGAGTAGAAGCATAACTCAGCTGCATGCCTAGTAATTCGTCTATTTGGCATGAGGGCTCATAACAATGACCCAATTACAGGGTTTGACTTATAAAGCCCATGGGTCAAGGAAAAAACAATTACAAATATCCTAACAAACATCATTAATAGGGGTTGGACTTTTCTAGGAAGATTAAATACAAGAACACACCTCTTTTATCTCACTAGTTTCTACTTGGTAATATAATACTGTACTAATAAACTATCCAAAATACCCTCCGATCATAAATCATCTACACCATGTATAAATTTTCACTCTCTCGAACTTTATAAACTTCAAATGATGGTATGATTATGATATTTGTTTCTCTCATAATATAAACAACTATTGCAAGTTGTGTACCATCTTGATGTTGAAATTTTTATTTTTCGCTCTCATGTAAATATTTGTAATAGATTTGTAAATTTTAGTTAATCTATATTTTGATGTATTTGAATTTTTTTTATTTAAAAGTATATTTATATTTGTTTTAAAATGTTTTTGGAGTTCTTTTTTCTTTTATGCTTATCTTTTTGTTTTCGATTGTTGTTTTTTTGTTTTTCTTTTTCCGTTTTATTTTTTATTTGGTTATTCAGTCGGTAAGAAGTTGTCTTTAATATAAGATCTGTTGTCGATCTTGAACTTGAACAATTTCTTCTTCAACCATTAAATCTTGTTTTTTTTAACTTTTATTTCTTATGATTTTTTTCCATAGGAAGTGCATGCCAATTATTTCACAGTAACTCTTTTGAACAAAAAAAATTATTTACAAAAAATTGTAAAATTTTCGCTCTATTGATTAAAGATGTCTTACATGACTTTCTTTAAGGATGAAAATTCCTTCTAGGGCACGATAGTGAAACTTTCACTCTAAATATCGTAGATATATTGTTTCTATTTTTTTTTATTGTTGTGTGTTCATTAAACTAATAATTGATGTCGTAAAAGTATTAAGTATGTATTTCTCCCAATTATATTTTTTGATGTTTTGTAAATCATCTACTAATGCAACAAAGTACCATGAAAGTTTGTTTCTTTGCTTTGAAAAAAGACAGTGATACACAAGCAAGTAAAGACATCCGTTTTGTTGTATATTTATAATATTTTTTACCAATTTTGTTTGAACTTAAATCAATATCTTCAATAATCATCTTTTGGGTTAAAGGGATGGTAGTTTTACCATATCTTTTTCCTTCATCATTATACTTTGTAAGTAATTTTTATAAATTATAGAGTTTTTTTAGTATTTTTCATATTTGATCCTTATTTCACATTCTCTGATTTAACTACTTAACCAACTAACTTTAATGCTTGTTTTTTGTGCTAAAAAGTTTTATGGTCTCAACAATTAGTTTGCCGTATTTCCTAAGAAATACCTTTAAGTATTTCCAATTATTTACTTCCTCAATAAATTATTTCATAAAGTATTTTTTTACCGAAACGTAATTTCTAAATATCATTTGCTAAAGTAATTGTGCTGATATGAATTCATACTTTCATGTATATTTCTATGTGCGACATGTTTTTTTAAGTAAAAGATCAAATAAAAAAATTAAATATATAATGTATAATTTAGTGTAAGAAAACATTACAACCTTAAAATATGACAAATAAATATTAATGCATGAAATTTTAAAATATGTCTTGTCTTTATTTAAATCTCTATTAATCTAAAGCATTTCCCAAGACATTATTTGAATATATTCTATCGTTTTTAGAAGTTATATAAAATTTATAATGCATTACCTAAACATTGCCTAAAAGGGTTGCTTTTATATAGAATTGTATTAAATTTAGCATGTCTTACTTAAGACATTTTCTAAAACAATATTTAAAAATCTACATGTCTTTTTATTTAAAATTCTATAAAAAAAATGGCATCCCTTACCAAAACCATTTTTCTAAAATAATACATAAAATATAGTATCTTATTTATCTAGAATTCCATAAAATATGTTATGCATTTACTTAAAAAATTCCATACACTTATGTAGAGTTTAATAAAATACTTATTGTCTTACCAAAGTTATTACACAATCAATTATATCAAATATGTCATATTACCGAAAGTTTAGCCTAAGAAATTATTTAAAATATGTCATATTTTTATTTAAACTTCTATAAAATTTAGGCTTTGAGTAATAATTAATCTATTGACAATCCTCTTTCATGACAGACAGTCATTTGACTAAAAAATATATGGTTTTAATTCATTGACTATCTATTTTGGATAAAGTTAGTCCTCCGCGTGTGTTGATATTTTGTCTCCATGAGAAATAATCATTCGACTGCCTATTTTTTATAAAGTTAGTCTTTTGACTATATATTTTAGATGGTTTTGAATAGTATGTCGTCCCCGGACTATCACATTTGGCGATAAATATTCCTTTGACTTTCAAAAATATGTTGGTAGTCCTTGGACTATCAGCTTTGGATAAAGTTAGTCCATCAGATCCTTTGATTCATGTAAACTTTCATAGTCACCAAAATTTTGTATCAGACTGGTCCCTTAACTTTAGGGCACAAGTTGTAGACTACATTTTGGCTTTGACCTAAAGTTAAGGGACCAGTGATGATACAAATTCTGGTGATTATGGTGACCAGATGGCAGGTTCACAAGAATCAAAGGATATGGTGAACTAACTCTATCCAAAGCTGATAGTCCAGGGACTACCAACGGACTTTTAAAAGTTAAGGGACTATATGTCACCAAGTTGATAGTCCAGGGATGATATACTGTTCAAAACCTATTTTAGATAAAGGTAATCTCGTAAATAAATATACATGATGACTAAATTTATCAAAAATTAATAATAAATGGATAAACACCGGACGATTTTTTGTTGATGGAATATATGTATCGAAAGTGAATACTTAATGGACTAAATTGGACCTTTTTTATTTGTTGGACTATCTATTATAAAAGTGGATAGTTAAAGGACTAATTACTATTTAAAGCCATAAAATTTACAATGTATTACTTAAAGAATTATCTAAAACACTATCTAAACTTCAACATATCTTTTGTTGGATATATGATTAAATATGAATAATCCAAATAGGAATTCATATCATCAGAGTTTGTGAAATAACAATAATGCCAATCCCAACACATAGGACTTCGTCATGACAAGCAACAGGGTTGGTCTCAACGGGGTTTGTAGGGAAACTTACTAGAACTGTGCAAACATACTTCGTTGCAATCATGCTATAGTTGATTGTGTTGATGTCAACTTTGTCGTGAGAAACTTAAAATTAATCCCGACCAACTTTGAATTTTTGGTTACCAACATCAGGTAAATGTTCTAGCAAGTACTTTGGCATGACCAAAATGGGGCTTGTCACGGTAAAGTCTGACAATTTGTATTATTTTTTTGAAAATTTGAGTTTCTAAAAAGATACCTCTTGAATATGTGTGACTTTTCCTACATGTTTATTTATGATTAGAACCATTTGGAATGGTTTAATCATTTTTATAAATATATAATCACTTTGATAACAAATCACAACTTTGTAAAACTCCCAAATCCTCTCTAAATTTATTTATTTAATCAAACTCCAAACTTTAATAAATTTATATCTGAATTTCTAATTCCTTATATTTGGATTCATAAAGTTTTTTATATCTCGAATGAACTTCCTCAAATGATCAAGAAATAGAGTGATCATAATAATTATTTTTGGAAAGCGTAATCTTACGTGTCTCCAACTTCATAATATTTTTAATGACTTTCCGGGGATTCTTCGATGAATTTTATCTTAACCTATTTATTGTAAGTGTTATTTTTTATCTCTATTTTCTAACAATAAGAAGGAATTAGTATCATGGAAGCGGAAACAACCATGGTTATCATTAAGGTGATGAACCAAGACCTTGTTAGATTGGACACAAGATAAAATAACTTTCTTGTTAACTGCAGTTAAAGTCCACTACAACTCTGATACAAACCTTGGAAAAATTCTCGAAGCAAGTGAAAAAGGTACTAACCAAGTCAAGGAAAAAAATGCATAGTAAAAGGAGGACAAACTCATATGTCGGGATATATATTGAATGCACTTTTATATAGTCTGTTTGACCTCTACAGTAGTGAATCCTTAAAATTAAATATAAGGAGTGCACTTGAATCAAAATATAAAACAAAAAAAATGTCCGAATAAATTATTAATTTTCAATGTTTTGATTTTAAGCTTATTGACGTAAACTCATGTCCGCAAAAATAATACTTTCAAAATCTAACATCGAAGCTTCTAGAAAAATATTTTTTGGCAAACTCGGTTATTTTGCTCGCACGCCAACCTTAAAAAAACGTGATAACATAAATTTTAAGGAGGAAAACATTGCTTCAATGATGAAGGAGGTCAAAGCCATTAAATATAATATTTTGGGTTGGTGGTACGATGCATATGTATCCGTTCATGTCTCTTATGATAAATCTTTGTTCAAAACAATTGAAGTAAATAAGCAATAATATATATGAGGTGCAAATAGGAAACACAAATAAGTCTACAGTTAAGGGATTAAAAAATGTAGAGTTGTTATTTAATATGGTAAGAAATATATTCTTCCATATGTATTGTATTTTTGGAAATAAATAAAAAGTTAGTTTTCGGTGATTAATTGTCTAAATTTTGAATTTCGTCCATGTACAAATCTGACAATCTTGTTTTATTAAATGGTGAACCATTTTTAGAAATTGATCTCTTGTTATAATACGGTAAAAATATACACACTTGAAGTCATTATTCATTACGTGAATAATTATATTTACGCTTGTTCCCGTAATGATTATTTATTATGACATGATAGATTTTCTCATATATGACGTAACATAATAAATATAATTTTCAAAACGAGACGTATAAATATGATATAGGTTCGCATGAAAAATGTGAATGGTGTGTAGAATCAAATATTATTAAGAAGCCTTACAAATCTTTAGAAAGATGCACAAAAACTTTAGACATAATACATACTAACATATGTGAGTTAACTAGTATCTTGGCATGTGGGGGGGTAAGAGATACTATATAACTTTTATTGATAACTATTTTATATTTACTTATGTTTAGTTTCTTAAACATAAGGACGAGGCTTTTAGCATGTTTAATATCTTCAAAACTAAAGTAAAAAATTAATTAGACACTTATATTAAAATCTTGTATAATGATATATATGTGGAATATTTCTCATGATAATTTTCTAGTTTATGTGAAGAGCATGGGATAATTCAATAGTGTTCGATGTTGTATACACTGTAACAAAAGGGATTGATTTAATACAAAATAGATATTTGATCGAGGTAACCAATACACTGTTAATTAATTCAAATTATATATTAATTTATGTTGTGAGGCTATTTTAAGTTCAGGTCATATATGCAATCTTATTATTCTTAAGAAAATTGGTATGTCTTCGTATAGGTTCTAGAAAGAAAGAAAATCATATATGTAATATTTAAAAGTGTGGGTGTGTTTAATTTTTGCAAAAATATGGGTCTAAGAATAATGAAATTAGGTTTTAAAGCAATAAGATGTTTGTATATTCGCTATGCGGCCAATAAAAAACTTATAGGTTATAGACTTAGAGTGTAATTTAATATCTGAATAAAGATGGATTTTCTTAAAACTAAATTACTTAGTGATGATAAGTTTCAAACTGATGCAGATAACAAGGTAAGAACTTTAAAAGAAACACCTCCAATTGATGAGTAACCAAGAGAACCTTGTAAGAGTCAAAAGGAAAATTAAACCTAAAAAGTCAAGATATGATGAGATAGGCTCTCATAACATTTTATTTTATCAAGTATAAGAAATTTATGAAGAAAGCACCTAGATACCTTAATAGTACTTTATTTAGAATACAACCCTAAATCTTACAAGGAATCAATATCTTCCCGAGGTTCTACATTTGAACAAGAAGACACAAATAAAAAAATAGATTCAATAATATCAAATCACACATAGAAGTTGGCCGATTAGCATTTATGGTCAAAATTAATTGGTTGTTAGTGTGCGTTTATGATGAAATACCACACTGATAATTACATTCACGTATTTAGAGCAAGATTGGTAGCCAAAGTTTTTTGGCAAAAAAAATCATTTTAACACCTATTATCAAGTTCGAAGAACCACAAACATTAGGATACTCTTTGAAATTACATCACTATATAATTTGAAGATTCACCAAATGGATGTCAAATAGAATTTCCTAAATGAAGTCTCGATGATGAGGTATTTTAGAAACAACCTCATGGTTTTGTAATTGCTAGGAATGAGCCTAATATATGTATGATTCGTAAGTCATTATATGGTCTTAAGAAAGTTCATTATAAGTGGCATGAAAAATTTAATCGTATTATTGTATTCGATGGCTTTAGACATAATTCGATAACAAATGTTTATACATTAAACTTCGTTGTGATGTACTAGTCATTGTATGTCTATATGTAGATGACTTTCTTATTCTAGGTATTGATATAAAAGGGACCGTTGAAACAAAGAGGTTTGTATCTTCTACTTTTAGGATAAAGAATTGTAATGATGTAGACACTACTTTATGAGTAAATGTATTAAAACAGTTGAGGTTATGCCCTAAGTCAATCCTGTTATATTGAGAATGTACTTAATCAGTTTAAACAATTTAAATTCAAATAAGCACAAACATCATTTTATCATAGTTTAATACTTTTAATAAATGAAGGAAGAACAATGGTTTAATTAGAATATGCTAGTATAATATCAAGTTTAATGTATGTAGGTTTGTGCATTATGGCGAATATATCTTTTGCGATAAGTAAATTAAGTTAACTTATAATTAATTCAAGTAAGGAACATTAGAATGCAATTGGAAGGGTCTTAAGGTAATTCAATATAACCAAAGACATGTATTCTTACTTTATCGTGGCAATTGAAGGTTACACGGCTGCAAGTTGGATCACTAATCTAATTGATAACAAATTGGCTATGGGGTGGGTGTTCACACTTACAAATGGGTTATTTATTGGGGATTAAAGAAACAAACGTGTGTATCTCACTTGACTATGAAGTTTGAGTTCATAGCATTAGCTGCAACGGGTAAGGAGGTTGAATGCTTAAAATATCTCTTCTTAGAGATATTATTCACCTGTAAGAGGAATATTATGATACAAATACATTATAGTCAAGCAACATTAAGTAAAGTATAAATTTGAATCTACACTGAGAAGTCTAGACATATAAGTCTAAGACATGAGTATGTTAGGCATATAATTTATGGTGAAATTATATCAATCTTAAACGTACGTTATAGTGAGAATTTATCAAATACATTTACTAAACCATTATTTTTAGATGTGATGAACTCTATATCTAGTGAGATGGGACTAAGACTTTTAGAAACAAAAAATGAGATATAGTTACTAGTTCTGGTATAATTTACGGTAACCTTACTCATATTCTAGCATAAGGTAAGGCTCTATAAGACGAGTTATTACTTTGTAAGGAAAATGAAATCAGTAACTTGGATGTATAATCAGATTCTCTAGTTTTTATTGAGATGTTTCTTAAGGGTATAGCCCCATGGTTCTTAGAGCCATTTATAGCATGTTTTAGAAAACTTATTACATCAAATATGAGTCTAACTCATATATTCAAGGATAAAAACCATGAAGCGGATTAGATTGCAATGGACTTCAAAATGCACATAAAGCTTGATTTTAACACAATCAGCTAATGGCTACCACTTTATTAGATATTCTTGGATTATGATATATAAGATGAGAAGATTGAATTCAACATTTAGTATTATGTACAAAATAGTTGAATACTTTACCTCACACCAACTACCTGAATGTTTAATATTATGGTTTATCTGGTGCATCCCTCAATACAAATTATATATTATGCCTGTGCATCCCATGTTTCCTCATACTTCCTAATCATTTCAAACCATTCCATAACATCTTACAAAAGAACTAATTGCATGAACATGATAAATACTAAAGGTGGAAATAATACAAAGTAAGAGTGAAAATGTTATTGCAGCTGGAATCTTAAAGTTCTTTGGAGTTGAAGAATGGAAAATCTGAACGAAACAATCGAAGAATTCCAATGAGAAAGAATCCATATTTCAAACGATACAAGGCTATTGATATTACATGTTTGGTTTTCATTGAAGGAAACGAAGTCTTTGTATTATTTTTACCCAAATGATAATAATCCTTGTTGAAAAATGATTAGTCTCTCTAAGACAAAAGAACAGGAAAGGTAATGGTGAGAGAAAAAGATTAGAAAAAACTTTGAATTGAATATCATGAAATTGCAATTGTGCCAACAACGGTTCTAATATGATTTTCAAGTACCAAATTTAAAATGGTTATGGGCTTGACCTAGTTAAAGACCCATAAGGAAATAAATTTTAATTTTCGATTTAAAAAAATAAAACTATTAAAATAATAATTTGTAAAAAATTATAACCCAATTCGACTATGAATAACATAAACATTAAATTTGCAATGGGTAACAACAAGTTGTATATAAAAAGTTCAGTATGTATATAAATTAAAGTTTCATATGTGATGTATGTGAGATATGTCGGTTGTTACCGTAGATGGACAAGTTCTGAGGAAATTTTAATATAATTTAGTCTACACGTGACATGTATTTTTTAAAGGTAACGAAAATATTATGAGAATTGTACCTATAAGAGTTTATGGGTTGTGTCATCTCTCATGATAAAATGAATTATTTTCAATTTATGATTCTTGGAATGGATTTGACAACATGACCAAAATAGTGCTAAAGTGTAATGTGGACACATGTTTTGATAAAACAATTGTGTGTGTGAGATCGTCGATTATGTCAAATTATAGGTTTATTCAAATTTATGACTACCAATATTTTTCAATTTAACTTTTTCTTATTTACACTAAGTTAAAATTTAAATAGAAATATATTTTACTTTATGCACAAAAGTTTCCTACATAAAAAGATAATAGAGGATATTTAATCAAGTGGAAGATGATTGAATAAATATTGATGATTTAAAGGGGAGTTGAGATCATCGGAAATGGTGAAACAACAATAAGATAGATCCTAACACAGTAGACTTCGTCATGATAAACAACAAGGCTACTTGCGGCGAAGTAGACATGGATAACCTATTGGAAGTTTTGTGTGCAGTGTTTTTCGCGACCAACACATATTGATCACGGTAAAGTATACTTTGTCGTTGCAAGCATAAATATTGGTCGTATTGAAGTATTTAGATAAACCACTTAAACTATGTAAATATATTTCATCGCAACCACGTTATAGTTGATCACATCAAAGTCAAATTTTCCGTAAAATGTTTGTTTACCGACATTAGGTAATTGTTCTAATGATTACTTTTTTACGACCAAAAGAGGGATGGTCGCGGTAAAGTCTGACATATTATGTTATTTTAAAAACAATGGGTTTCCGAAAAATACCTCTTATAGATGTGTGACTTTACCTACAAAATTTATAAATGATTACAACCATTTAGAAGTGTTTAATCATTCTATAAATAAGTAAACACTTCAATAACAAATTGAAACTTTGTTAAACTCCCAAATTCTAGCTAAAATGATATCTTTTATTAAACTTAAAACTTTGTCAAATCTGAATATAATTTTTTAATTGTTTGTATTTGGAGTAATAAAGTTTGTTATATCCCGAAAGAACTTCCTCAAAAGATCAAGCAATAGAGTGACCATACTAAATATTTGTGGAAAGTGTAATTTCAGTGTCTCAAGTTTCACCATATTTCCCAACGATTCTCCGATGAGATTTGTCTTAACTTATTTGTCGTAAATGGTGTTTCTCATCTCTAATTTCTAACACATTTATCAAAAGATCTATAATATATAGCATGTCTTACTTAAAATATTTGATAAAAATACTTAAAATATTTGTTAAATTTTTTATCTAATTTATTATAAAATATGATTGTCTTACCTAAAACATTACCTAAAATATGTCACGTTTTTAACTAAATTTCAGTTAAAAATTATAATTAATCACCAGAATTGGTCGCATGAATCAAAATGTTATTGATGTGACATTTGTATCAAAATAATCATTTATGCGAACCTTGTTTTGCATCTGCGGTCATATGTGATCACTCGCGGATGACGATAGATGCAAATTACAAAAATGACTACATATATAAAATATAACCAATAAAAATAGGGGAATTGCTAAAAATGTGATTTTACTTCGTGAAGTCATCTTTTTTTAAAACTACTCCGCGAAGTAATTATGTATGATAATTTTACCCTTATAAAATCTTGTAAATTGGCAAATTTACTCCGTAAAGTTACCATAATTTCCAAAAAAAAATCAATTTCTCTACCTTCTCTCTAAAAACAACTAAATTTTTTAAAAATCCCTAATAAAAACCTAATACCTAAATTAAAAATAAACATAAACTAAAACTAAAACTAAACCTAAACTAAAACTAAAAATAAACATAAAATTAAACTAAACTAAAACTAATACCTAAACCTAAAACTAAACTTAAAATACCCCTCTCGCACCTCACACAAACTCTCTCATCCCTCACCCACTGCCGAGACACCAATTTTTCCAGCCAAATCCAAATCTATGTTTGACAAAATCAAAACCCAACCTAATCCACAACCAAACCTTTGACGATACACCGAGAACCATCGAAAGCCTGAATCGGAAGCACCCACCAGAAATTCGCCGAACAGAGTTTGTAAGTTAAACTTATTGTTATTTAATGGTTTAGTTCAATTTAGGGTGTTTGATGGCTTGTTTTTGCAGGGTTTGGGTTGTATTTACAGACGCTTCAAGCTTCAACAATGGCGTTAATTTTTCTACGCCATACACGGGCGTCAAACAGCATGTTTACGCCATTGTGTGGCGTAATTAACAAATCCCACGACATTGGTATGGAGTAGGATCTTATGTGTACGTCTTACTATGGAGTACATACAAGATCTCAGGCCATACCAATGGTGTGGGTGTTCATACATATGCCACACGTATGGTGTGGACGTCCTAACACACGTCATCGTGATGGCGCGGGTTGCTCCGGTCACCGGAATATCCCAGGACCGGTTTATTCTTTTTAAATGGTGTGTATATTATGTGTTTATACAATTATTTCTCTAAAAATGCTTCTTGATTGACATTTGATATTTTGAACCCACCTTGACTTTTCGTAGGTTTTTTATTTCAGGTTATGGATCATGTTAACGCGTCCTAGTCCGCTGATGGGTCACGAACAAAGAGAGTAAAAAGGCGGACAAGGGTATGGGCAGTTGGTCAACCCGATTTAGTAGCCGATTCAGCGGTTTCAATGGAGGAGCTGCCTATAGTTTCTGGACCGCATGCTTCCGGATCCAGTTCCGCTTCCGTTTCCCGCGGGCGACGCCAACCTCATCCACCTAGAGGAAAACCTCGAGCTCCTTCTCTATAGACTACAATCATTATTCAGCGAGACATTCACCACTCACGCTACCTACTACATTTGGCAGGGCGAGGTAATATTTACATTTGTAGTTGATAATTTAGCTCGGTAGAGTTTTAATTTATACTCATATATAGAGAACGAATATTTTCAAGGAGCGCGAGATGCGGCTATATGCCCACTATCCTAGCCATAGATCTTGGAGTTTAGCCTTGCATGGGAGGGTGTGCGTCGTACTTGATTGCACACATTTCAGTAAACTTATCGAGTCGTTCTCATGCATGTAGATGCACTCTAACATGAAGGAGGTATTTCTTGAGCGATGGCATATACAAACAAACAGTTTCTATTTTTCATTTGGTGAGATGATGATCACGCTCGCTGACGTGCACACCATCTTGTGGCTCGCAGTAGAGGGTCAACTTGATGTTTTTCTTCCTATATCTGACAAGATGTTGGTCATGTACGAGGGCGCTGATTTGCTTGGCTTGAGCGATGTAGTGTTTGTAAGGGAGGTTGAGAGATGAAAGGGTATCAGTTTGGGTTACGGTTGGCTACAGAGTAGGTATAGTGGTCTAGAGTTATGCGGCGACAGCCATAGTCTCACCAACCATATGGTACATGTGGCTGCGTGCGTATTTATTACATATGTTCGGCACCGTTATATTCCTCGACAAGAGTAACATGTATGTTAATTACAAGTATTTATTTCTACTGCACGATTTAACGGAGGAGGGTGCCGGATACTACGCTGGGGTACGGCCGTGCTTACTTACTTATATCACCATCTCGGTGAGTCCTCACTTCATGAGACTAGGAGTATGGTTGGATTTATCGGTTTTCTAGAAACGTGTACACGATATCATTTTGTTATGCTCCGCCCTGCTACTCGTTCCACTTACATCGAGCGCCAATCCACTATTACGAGATGAGATACAGGTGTGGTTGTTTCTGACTCGCGGACGAAGCTGAATCTTTGGATCACATTTAACTACCTGCAGAAGACATGTGTAAGTTTTTATAATTGAGATAAAAAGTGTTTTATAGTTTAACCTATTGTGATAGTAGAATAAGATAGAACTGTTTAATAGTTTTTCGTGTGTTCTATTGGTTGTGTTTAGTGGAATTTATATGTGTTTGCGTACGTATTGGTTTGTATTGCAGGTATTGTTTGATCCTTATCGTGTTGATAAATAAGTAGTTACCAGCGGCCAATATAAAAGAAAAACATCGAAGCAAAGCAGAACAAGAGGAAAGTCAAGGAAGGGCCAGAAGAGCGGACAAAGCATTTAAACCGAGCAGGAAAAATATAAAACCGGGTGCGCTCACTATGAGTCGAGCAGGGCATGATCAAAGATGAGCGCGCTCAACCAAAGCTAATATACCGAACAAAGAAGATATGAAAGCTATGACGCCCTCAACATTTAGTCGAGCAGAGCATGATTGATGGGCGAGCACGTTCGGCACAAGTTGATATAGAATTTAGTACGCGCAACCGGAAACTTTACAAGCAAACTCAATCAAGGACGAATTAACACCGGAACCGACTGGGCGGACGATCCAGCACAAAAGCCGAACGAACAAGATGGAAAAAGCTGCTCTACTCGGCAAGTCGCCAAGCTAATTATTTACCTCAATAGCATTGATGAAGTCAGCACAGTGGACTGTCTTAAAGACCACTAATCAAGGATGAATAGTCAACGGTAAAATATTTGGGGATCGCTGATTAAGGAGAATATATAGCAATCAATTTAATTTAGGTCTCAGCTCATTAAACATATGAAATTAATGAGAAAGTAACGTCAAAGAGTAGTATATATAAGATTTTAAATACCATGTAAAGGTTATGTTCAGAAATATTCTCGAAATAATAATATTACTATCTTGGCATATTGGTGTATAAGGTTTTTCCCATAACATTTTTAGCGCTGTCTGTGGGAAAGATCGAAACAATTTTTTTCCAATGGTAGTAACTCGATCCGGGATTGATAGTGAACCTAATCAGAGACGTATCACCATGGCCAACCCTAACCAATCGACGAGCCAGTTTGAGGATCAACACTCCCACCCCCCCCCCCCCCTCATCCCGATCAGGGCAGCCTGGAAAACGGTCGTAGCATCACACAAAATGGACCCACCAGTGGTACCAGCTAGTAAATTAAGTCACTTTAATTATTGGCCGATGCCGAGACGCGTTATATGGATCTCGAGAAACTCACTTTAGGTCTGGTAGTAGCAGCACACAACATGCGGCCGTATTTTCAAGGTCATACTATCAATGTCCGCATATCCTTTCCTCTGCGCACCTTACTACACAACTCCAATATTTTGATGAGGTTAACTAAATGGTCCATTGAACTAGGGGAGTACAATATCCAGGTTGAACCACGCAGGTCAATTAAAGGCCAAGTCGTGGCCGATTTCTTAACAGAATTTTCCGCCCCCTGACCAGCCGATGGGGACCCCAATACCTGTGTGGAGGGGAGCGCTTGGATCTTAGAAGTCGATGGTGCATCCTCCAATTCAGGAGACGGTGCAAGCATCCTTAGAAACTCCATCCGGGGAGCAAATTAAGCAAGCTATCTATTTCAATTTCCCAGCGACTAATAACAACGCAGAGTATGAGGCTGTTATTGGAGGGATGCGTTTGGCACAAACCTGCGGTGCTGAAAATCTTTACGTGCGCTTGGATTCCCAACTAGTTATAAATCAGGCTAAGGGACTTTTTGAAGCTAAGTAGGAAGCCACTAAAACTTACCTCGCGATTCTCAAGGAAATCGAAGTGGATTTTCATTCTGTCTACTACGAGCAAGTACCCCACATTGCCAACTCTACCGCAGAGGATTGGCCGAAGCGACCGCGGCAGCTGACCACCCTCTCCTCATAACTCAGGAAATTCCTAGCACCGCTCACTTTGTCCAGACATCTCCGGTATGTTCGATCGACAATACCCACGATTGGTGCAGCCCTTTCATACTATATTTCACCCAAGGCACGCTACCACCAGATAAAGCTCTCGCCCGTACTTTACAGGTCAAAGCAACCAAGTACTGCCTACTCGATAACACACTGTACTAAAAAAGTACCACCAGGCCGCTCCTTCGTTGGCTAGATAAAAAAGAAGTTGCATCAGTTCTTCATGATCTACATGCAGGAGACTCTGGGGTACACTGCGGTCATCGAAGTCTTATCCATTAATTCCTTCTTGCAGGATTTTACTGGCCTGAACTCGCCGCTGATGCTGAACTCTAGTCCAACAATGCCATGCTTGCCAACAATATGCTAACACCACCCATAAGCCGGGCGAGCCGATGACAACGACCCATATTCCATGCCCTTTCGACAAGTGGGGAATAGATCTCGTTGGACATTTGCTGATGGCCATAGGCAAAAACGTCAATTTTTAATGGATAGAAGATTAAGCATTGGCGCGCACCCGATCTCAAGAGGTATGTGACTTCATACACCACCAAATCTTAACAGGCTTCGGTATACCGCAGGTTCGAATGATGGATAATGGGCCTCAATTTCAAAACAAGGCATTCTCCACTTTTTGCAAAAAAATCGACATCACGCAACACTTTGCCACCCCCTACTACCCCTAGAAAATGGGCAGTTTGAGTTCACCAACGGTACAATCCTCGATGGTATTAAGAAAAACCTGGAAGGGGCAAAAGGAAAATGGCCGGATAAATTGATCGAAGTATTATAGGCTTATCGTACAACCCCTGGGGCCACTACAGAAGCGACTCGATTTTCCCTGGTCTATGGATCTGAGGCCGTCGTACGAGCAGAAATGTTGATCTCCCTCATCGTACCATTACTTACTCAGAAACAGACAATGACACTAGAAGAGTAGCTGACATCAACTTAATTGAAGAAAGGCGAGATCAGGCGCGCATAGAAGCGGAGCACTACAAAAGTCTCATGCGTGGTCGTTTTAACTCCAGACTTCGACCGCGAACCTTCAACATCGGCGACCTCGTTATGAAAAAGGTTTTCCAAGGATCTGGTAACCAAAAGCTAGGGAAACTTGGTCCTAATTGGGATGGAACTTACACAATAACTGCTAAAGGGCATCATGGACCATTCCGCCTTGCTGATGCCGAGGGAAATGCCCTTAAACACCCATGGAATATTAGTCACCTTATGTTATATCATCCTGCGATGTAAAATTTAGGATGCGCTCGTTTTCCCTTATGAGGGCGCGGAAGGGTTTTCTAATGAGGCATCTACATATCTATCATCGATACATTTATCATTTTTTGTCATCCTTGTGTTTATACTTATTTTCTGTAACTCCGCTATAGGGTCACTGACCACGCGTAAACGGCTGGGCAATAGGGGCCATAATGTGCCATACTTAGACAATCCGGTCGATTGGCCACGCCCGATGGGCTATGTTAACGGGCCATACTATGCTCAATACCGCACTCAGGTATTATAAACCGCGAACTACTCCAAGCCCAATGGGTTACGCAAATGGCCAAACCGGTCGCTCTGCAGACTCAACTATGGCCAGCCTGATAGTCATAAGTTACGCAATGAGCCCCACTGTGCTCAATCTTGTAGCAAAAATTCTTAATATGAACAACTCAAAAGTATAAAAACGCAACATACAATTATTGTTAATCATTTGGGAACATCAAACTACCCATAAAAATTTAAGGAACGTGTTCAAAGGTTTTACCAAAATATATAAGTCTTTACAAATATCCCAATGTTATGGCTTGGTAGGGTTCACCACTGCCACATCCACAAAGTCTGCTTCCCTATTTTCCACCAAAAAGGGCAATTCCTGATAAGGCCACGGATCCATTTCTGGGTTCAAGGCCATCAGCTCTACCACCAGTTTCGCCTTTTTTTTATATACTTTCCCCAAGGCTACTTGCATCACCTGGCGCTCCAAGGCTTCAACATCAGCAGGAGCTTTCTTTTTTAGCTCAACCACTTCACCATGTTTTTCCTCTTTCTCCCGCTGCAGCTCAGCTAGGTGTACTTTCACCTCGGCCAGCTCCCCTAACAGATCGGCTACCTTGGCGGCCTGCTCTTCCACTTTGGTTGCATGGCGCACATTTTGCTCCAACAGTTGCGAGTTTTGCGTAATCAGCGACTCGTTCTTCTGTAACAACTCATTATTCTGGGTGGTCAGCAATGTGGTGCTAGTCATCGTCTCCGGACAATGCTTACTCCCTGCAACTCTTTCAGCGCATGCATTGCCCAGTCGGCGTAATAGCTCCTCGTTTTCTTTTTTCGCTTTCTCCGCTCGTTGCTTCGCCACTCCATATGTATTTTTAAATCGAGTCAACTCGGTAGTCAGACCTCGCACCGAGCTAAAAACATAGGTTCTTGTTTCCACTTCTTCATCGTCCGAACACCTACCGAGGATATGCGTCGGTACGCTGGGGCGTGCGAGTTATATTACATCTACGCAACATCAGAATACATGCTCTCAATATGACTTATTTCCCCAGTGCATACGAACCAAAATAATATATGTAACAAAGGCATTCAAATCTATATACTTACCTACAACGCCAGCTCCAACTGACGCTGCAATATTTCAATCATCGACAGCGTATCATAAAACGACAAATCAGAGCTGTGCCGCACTTGATCAATGATCATCTGCGAGGCCACGAGCATCACCAACTTAACCGAAGGCTCTGGCATCGGCTCGGATTGCTGCACGATCTGTTGAGCCCTATATTCGGCCCCTCCTGGCCTCTGTGTGTGAAGACCTTCAGGAACCATAATATTTACCAACAAGGCCCCTGATCCAAGACCATGCACGAAATTTTTCATTCGCTGCGCTACTGAAGGTGGAACCTTTTTTCTCTTCACCCCACCCTCTGGATCCGACATTTTATCGTTGATAACAACTAACTCCGGGGACTTGTCAAAAGGTTTCTCATTCTCATTTGTCTGCATAACATCACTCACTTTCGTCTTCCTCGTCCTCATCTACTAGCCTCATCTACCGTTGTGAAAGGGAGCGGAGTTAATCACTCCTTTCTTTTTCCTCTTTAACGCACTGAGTCTTCCTCTCGTGGCCTCACCAACTTTCCACTGGCCTCCACTCCTTCGGCCACAATTAAAAGCTTTACTTCATTGCTCTGCATCTCCACATCCTCACCGTTATGTGCCCCTTAAAGCATAAACAACGACCCGCTCGCTTCTTGCGCTTTGCGTCTTTGCGGCACCGATAGACCCAGCCCGGAAAAATATCCCTTCTCTTACTGCTGCTCCATCAATGCTCGCAGCCTTCCCAAAGTAGCCTCCTCTTCACTATCACTCATTGTTACTCTCCCTTCCTCTGCAACAGAAATCTCGAGAATACACCATAGACCGGACTTCAAATAGTTCACCGCACAGAAGACTTGCGTCGGCTCGCCTCCTAAAGCAGCGTGCACCGCGACCGATAATTTTGCCAAAAGATAACTGACCCTTTGGGGTGACCTTCTTTACACAACTCCTGATACTTCCCTTCACATGCACCAGCACACCACCAGTTATAATGAACTCTACAAACCATTCTGCATACTCAAATATTCAGAAAATCTTACACTTGGAATTCCAACGTCTCTCTAACTGAAGATTTAGTTTAGCACTTTCATGCTACCAATTACGAGACACATATATAAACCTTTCCTCTAAGTCTTATCGGAATTGGGGAGGTCAACTATGTGTCGCGCTCCGTTAAATTGCAGATAGAAGAACGGCGATCATGCCAGTTTAGACACCTTCATTCCAGCCAATACATCAGCCAAGCAAAGGGGTATCCTAAAGTACTGAGAACTCGGGATGATACTCAGCAATGTTCTACAACCATTTGACGTTAGTTGGGTGGGATAAATGCCAATGAAATTAAAAAAAAATCCCTAATTAGCGGGGGTAAGGGGAGTCGCAGGCCCCAATCAAATAAAGTCGTATACAAGCAGGTCTCCCCTTCTTCAGTGGTGTAGGGCTGATCCCCTGCCTGAGGTGCCCTAATAGTCACATCATCGGGAAACCCATACCTATTTATAAACTCCATAAGGAATCACCGGTTAGATACCCATATTTCGGGGTAATTTTAACAAAGTACTCCTCTAACACATCCATCTCCTCATACTCCGATTTCACTTCCATAGTTTTCTTCTTCATAGTTTTCTTTGGTGCCATGTTCAAACCGACTGCAATTACCCAACAGTGGTAATCAGAATATGGTTTCACCTTATGAAACGTGGTTCTACTCTCAGTAAACCCAGTACTTTGTGCAACAAGGCATACATTCTCGGAACTCTAAAGCCCCTAACACTATTCAAGGTTTCTTTCCCTAGGCTATCTAAATTAACATAAGGTAGAGAACCAAACAAAGATTGCTTACCTGTTCAGTACTCTGTTATCCGCTTGCGTCACCGGTAGCCTTTCCCAACAGTTAATCAAAGCGCTGCAAAGTTTGCGTCAGGAACTCTCTTTCTCCAAGTCTTTCTCGAAATCAATTTCTTAAAAGAATCTACAAGATTAAAGTTTTAGATTTTATTCAAAATGTTTTAGTACTCGAGAAACGGTTCTCTTACCTAACCGTCATCAAAATAATGACACCTGTCAAATCATGCATAGAGAAACTCAAACTCCTAGCACACATTTCTACAGTAACTTGTTAGAAAATCAAAACAAATCGACACACGCTATCATATCAAAGAGTGACACGTCACTCATGCTTCTTTTTATTTTTTTCTTTTCATTTTTTTAGTATTCTACTCAGTAACTATTTCATAATTACTCATTAGACTAGGTGGGAACCCTGATAAAGAAGTAGGTACCCGCAGCCAATATAAAAGAAAAACATCGAAGTAGAGCAGAACAAGAGGAAAATCAAGGAAGGGCCAGAAGAGTAGACAAAGTATTTAAACCGATCAGAAAAATATAAAATCGGGCACGCTCACTTTGAGTCAAGCAGGGCATGATCAAAGATGAGCGCGCTCGGCCAAAGCTGATATACCGAACAAAGAATATACGAAAGCTAGGTTGCGCTCAACGTTTAGTCGGGCAGAGCATGATTGATGGGCGAGCACGCTCTGTACAAGTTGATATGGAATTTAGTATGCGCGACCGGAAACTTCACAAGCAGACTCAATCAAGGACGAATTAACACCAGAACCGACCGGGCGGACGAGCCAACACCAAAGCCGACCGAGCAAGATGGTAAAAGCTGCTCTGCTCGAAAAATTGCCAAGCTAATTATTTACCTTAATAGCATTGATGAAGTCAGCATAGTGGACTGTCTTAAAGACCACTGATCAATGATGGATAGTTAACAGTCAAATATTTTGGGATCCCTGACTAAGGAGAATATATAGCAATCAATTTAATTTAGGTCTCAGCTCATTAATTACATAATTAAATATATGTAATTAATGAGAAAGTAACGGCCAAAAGTAGTATATATAAGAGTCGAAAGACCATGTAAAGGTTATGTTCAGAAATATTCTCAAATTAATAATATTACTATATTGGCATATTGGTATTTTAGGTTTTTCCCATAACACGTGCGATATGCGATCATTTTTCGTTTTAGGATATATCATGGTTTCGATATGTCATCTTCGGTGTTGAGCACTCACAGGCATACTATCTGGAGCGAATGTAGAGGAAGTTTGGCCGTGTGTAGAGGGTTTTCCCGCATCCATTGCTGAAAATGCAGTCGAAGTCGAAAAGAAAACCTAAGACGATGGCATATGCTTTTGATAAGGAAATTTGGGAGGACTGACGATTCAACTGTTTTCCATAGTTTTTCAGGGGAGATATGATGAGGGACGAGATGGAGTTCTTATGCACTCCTGATTATCTTTTGCTCCATCAGAAGATTAGTTAGTTCAATATGATCAATAGTGAGATATACTCGCTCGAGGACTATGTGTACGAGGATCAGGACAAAGCTATGATACGACATTTGCGCGCCGGTATGCGTAGGATGTCATTGTTTCCCAAAGTGGATGAGTTTGGTGATGATTTTGGTGCTTTGAGGGAGGTGTATAAGGATGTTTTTTCTATTGCCAAGAGACTTACTTAGAGATTATGTTATTTGTTTCAGGTTGTATGACATTTTTACGATATTTTGATGATTTAGTGTTTGTTATATTGATATATTTTTGTTAAAAACAAGAAGTTTATCTTTATCATTGTTGTAAGATATTTGTATATATTATTTGTATATTTTAGTTTTATTAATCTATATGTTTTTAATGTACCATATTTTTAGTGACATATTTAGTTACCTAATTAGTTAATAAATTGAATAAATATAATATGAAAAATTTAAGAGTTTATTTTAATGGGAAAAATGTATATATATTTAAAAACACCATTTGAAAATATAACTTCACCGAGTTGTTTCCCTCTAAATTGTTTCCCTCTACAAAATGATTCCATTGAAATAATGATTCCCGCCAAATTCCAATTCCCTCCAAACAATGAAGCTCACCAAACATTTGTTCCCACCAAATGCAGATTGCCCACCAAATTGGAATGCCCTTAAATAGGGAATTCAAGCATAGGTAGATAGTTCATCCATTGAACATCAAACATAGTTAAAAACATTAAGGCTTATAAGAATGGAGTGTCATCGACCTCCGCCACGGCCGCGACCTCCGACACGTATGGGAGTTCTACCGTGGGTTTTAATCTTTTCGAGGGGTTCGCAAAGGAGTGTCGTCGACATATCTAAAATTTGTTGAATTGTTTTCAGCCAATGACTTCATTCGTAAACATCAAACTCTTCAAGTTTGGAATTTAGATTTTATAAATTTAATTTTACTCTTTGTCGGTGATTTTAACTCGAGGAATGATGTCTAGTCACTTCTAATGCTCGTCTATAATCTGAGTAGGTACAAACTGTCCGCTTGTCAAATTGCTTCAAGTTCGTGGGTACACGGTAAACCATGGATCGTACGATCGGTGCAAACGCATGAAGATTTATAACCGTCGTTTTTATCAACAAAGTTATCGTATATTATTGCCAATGCAATATGTTATACGTACCCTCGTAAAAATTGGAACGGTTTGTAATCTTGAAATTTTTGAATTAGACGACACTTGCTAAGCTCCATCGATTCTTTTATGGTCAAATGTTGCATCGCTAACAAACCATGTACTTTATCCAAAAACCCATCAAAATTCAATCAGCTTAACCGGGTATATTTTTTCAATGTAGCATGCGAGCTTCCCGTCCTATTAGAGGTGTGATTATTTAAATGCATTATTTTGTTAGTATATGCATGAACGAACCTATCTTAATAAAGAGTAAGCCATGAGTCTACGATATAATCCACCGCCTTATCTTGCTCTTTAAACACCGACCGCATCTTAGCCAACCTCTCGTTCATCACATCAACAGTAGTGGATGAAATGATGTCGTTCCAAGCCGCCAACAAATTGTTAAACATTTTCCCGTCTTCAAACATTTTTTTGTTTTCCCGCAAACATTCTTGTTGATATGCCACTCGCATAACATGTGACTAGCACTATGAAATATTTTGTCGATGTTATTCAACAAGGCTAGTTCGCGGTCCTTAATTATAACATAAAGCAATTCACAATCATTCTCATCTATTACTGTTTTCAAGCATCACAATGACCATTCATAGTTATCTTGTTTTACACTCACCATAAACGTGAAACCAATGCCAAATGTTTTGTTGGTCGATGTTATCCCTACTACTTTGAACAAAGGCATCATGTACTGAATAACTTTGTATGTGTTATCCATGATTAGTAAGCATGGAAAGGTTCGTAGTAAATATATTCTAAGCGGGTGTGTGAAAAATAAATCGGTTATAACGTTAGATCCACCGTGCCCTCCATTCCCAATATGTGTACGTGTGCAATTACAATTTAGCTAACAAGCATTGCATTTAGGATCGACCGCCATTTTCACCCATATTCGTTCGTTGTCGGTGATTGTAAACGTGACGGATATTTGAAGCATTTTCTTGATCGGCCTTCTTCAAAGCACCAAATATTTGTCGTCGAGTTGTTCCGTTCATCGTCAAAACATCGACGAGCTCTTTTTCCTTCCGTTCTAACTTGGACCATTGAAAATGTCCTTGGGCATCTTAATCAATCTGTGGTTGTGCTTGCCGGAAAGGACACTTAGAGCCCACTTATCGTCGCCTTTTACTAGGATTGTCTACCAAATGAAAAAGGCAATTTATTTTTTTGCTAGCGGTAGCCTTACGCTTACAGTCGCACTCATTAACGTCCGACTTAAAAATGTCGGATCGTTCGTATCGATAATTTATTCTCGGTGTTCTCCCTCTTTTCTCAATCTCCTTAAATGTTATGTTAATTAAGAAACCTAACGATTTTCCCGTACTTTTTACTCTTTCTGTCATCGAGTCTAAGTTATACTCGTCATGAGTGGTGAAATGGTGAGCGTAGTCCAAAACAAGCAAAATTTCGCATTGGGTAACCTATTGAAATATGTAAGAATTAGAAAATTCAATTAAATCGAGATTCCGAATTTGCCTAACCGATTTCGCCACGTGTGTGGCATATCAACCAATTCTCACGCCATCTGGTGGTGTAAACAACCAACCGCACGCCACACTTATGGCGTAGGCAAGGATCGATATGCCACTCTCAGGTACAGGGTTTGCTCTCTACGCCACAACGGTTGGCGAAGAACACTAGTTCGACGCCAACGTGTGGCGAAGAACACAAAATACGGGTTTTCTAAAAAATATGTTTTTCGCAAAAATAAGATGGGGGAAAGCAATGTACCTCCTCGGCATCCATGCTGCTCTGTAGGAGAACTGTGGAGGGAGGTTAGCATCTTTGTAATATCGTGTGTGGACTATCTATTCCGGTCATGTTTTGAAGGTTTTGAAGTTTTTGAAAAAATGGGTAAATGGGTTTAGAGGTTTGATGTTGTTGGTAGTTTATAGAAGATGAATTATAGTTTGGTAATTGAAATTGCATTTGCAACTACATAGAGTAGTTTGGAGTCTTCAATTCAATGGCATGAGTTGTAATCTAATAAGGTTTGAAGCTTTTTTGGGATTTCACGACTTTTTTTTAAACAATTCACTACAAACAGTTCAATTGATAAACAAATAACAGACAAAACGTATGTAATATATGGGATCAATTTCGATAATAACTAATATATATTTTAACTTCTAAACTTTTAGAGAATCTGTAGCACTTATGATCTAACATTGTATATAGAATGATATCAAATTTATCTTATATTGTTTAAAACATTTGCTAAAACAATAAAGATATCATTTTTTAAGCAACTAAAAACTTTTATTACTTAATTGAAACAAATACAAAGGTTTAGGATAAAATTGAAACAAAGCAGAAAATAAAGGACTAAGGGACCAAAAACAAAACAATGGTGCCTTCTTCTTCTTCAAATTCAAATTACAGGTCTTCTTCTTCACCAGCGACTCAGGGGACAAAACCAAGCCTTAGGCTTTCAAGAAGAGCGATACTGCGTAATTCATTCGGAGGATTAGAAAATTGAATGCTTTTCTTAGAGTTTAGAATGCTTTTAGCAAACCAATCCGAGCACTGGTTTTGAAATCGGGAGATGTGCTTGATCGACATTTTTGGGTGAATCAAGGATCTGCAGATGTCTAGAGATGATTGCAGGTACCATGCTTCATTTCTATTAGCAATAAGGTTGATCATAATCAAACTATATGATTCAACATCAACTTCAGTCCAGTTTTTCTTCTTGCAGATTATCAATCCTTCAGTTAGGGCACTCAGTTCAGCGAATAGAGGATTCAGTTTTCCTAAAAGAGTTCCAGAGCCAAGCAGAATATCGCCATCAGAATTTCAAACCATAATGCCAGTGTTTGCTTCTCCATGCCTGTTACACGAGCCGTCAACATTGAGTTTCATTCTTCCTGGATTTGGAGCAATCCATCTGAGGTATTTTGGAGCTATCTGTTGTTTATAATTGAGCTACAACCAAGAGAAACACCAGCATTATAAGAGTTAGTCCATAGTTTGTGAGACAGCATATTAGAAATATCCATGCTTCTGATAATGAATATGATTCCGTCAATAGCTTTTTTGGTAGTATCAGGAGAACCACAAAACTTAGACCAGTTTCTGTTTCTCCAAATGACCCAGCATATGACTTGAGGAATAATATGAGTTATGTGTCTCTTGCTTTTTTTAAACCAAAACCATGAGTGAAGGACATGGGGAAGGACCATATGCCTACCAATCTTAATATTGAACAGGCAGCTGAAATAGTTCCAAAGTTGCCAAGCAAAGCAACAGCTAACAAAGAGATGGTTTTTCTCTTCGCAGTTGTTGCAGAATTGGCACTTGGAAGCCATTTGAGTGTGCCTCTTCATGATAATATTATCAATAGGAATATATCCTTTCAGAAGCTTCCAACACATAAAAGAGAATTTTTTTAGGGATAGAAGGGCTCCAAATCTTGAAGTAGATACCAGACTTAGTGAAGGTTTTTCTAAGGCTTTCTCAAGTATTCTCACTATCAAAATCCTGGTTTATCGAAAGAGTCCAAATGATTTTGTCAGTCTTATCATGATCAATTTTATACTTTGTTATATGACTAATTCTATCATTGGAAATGATGTTTTGAAGACCATTTAGATCCCAATTGTTGCTTTCCAAAAAAATTTAACACTAGTATTTAGATACCAATTTTGGGAGTTAGGATCACTTATCAGTGGGGGTTTGTCATGCCATTCCTCTATCCAGAAATCCATGTGACCTTGTCCAAGCTTCCATTTGATGTTTTTCTCAGCTGGCCTTTTGATAAGTGAAAGCCTTTTCCAGACATTCGAGTCAGTTGTTTTGCAATTAGCCTTTAAGGCATGGGTGTCAGAGCAGTAGTTCTTATGCATCAAAGAAGACCATAGGCTACTGTTTTTCCTGAAAAGAAACCACAGCTTGTAAGAAAATGTTAGTTTAATGTCATTTAGGTATTTGGTGTTTAAGTCTCCCTCAGTGAATGGCTTGCAAAGCTGATTCCAAGTTGACCAGTGGATAGCTTTAACCTGATAGTTTGATCTCCACAAGAATTTGTTAAAATAAGATTCAATTCTCTTAATGATATTATTAGGGAGCAAAGTGTTATGCATCCAATAGTAGATTATAGGCATTAAAACATTGGTAATTAAAGTTAATCTGCCCCCAAAGGACACATTATTTAAGTCCTATTCCCCAATTTTGTCGTGAATCTTATCAAGAAGGGTACAAAAATACTTTCCTCTGTTGTTTCAGCCAATCGTGATACCCAAGTAATTGAATGGCAGAGAATCTGTGTTGAAGCCAGTATTGATCTTATTGTTATTTGTCCGTGCATGATTTGCTTTTCTGGATATGATCAACTTTGTTTTTTCTTTGTTGACAACCTGCCCTAAGATGAGCTGATATTTGTCTAGAAGGTTGCACAACATGGCAATAGAGCTAGGCTTGCAGTTTGTGAAGATCAGAACGTCGTCTGCAAAGGCAAGACAGGGCACCAAGAAGTTTGATCTAACTGCAAAGTGAAGACATTTATTTTTGTTGAAGAGATTGTAAATCCCTCTAAGTAAGACTTCCTCTGCTAAAATAAATAGGCTAGGAGACAAAGGGTCTCCTTGCCTAAACCCCTTCATCTGCTTAAAGTAGGCATTAACTGAGCCATTTATAAGAACCGAGATATGAACATTTGTAATCATATTTTTTATCAAAGCAATGCAATTTTCAGAAAACCTAAAACATGATAAGACTTTAAGAATAAAGGCATGAGATAGCTTATCAAAATCCTTTGTCATGTCAAGCTGAATGATGGCATTGCCAGTTTTAGGCTTTCTATCAATGTCATGAATCATTTCCTTTGCGATTAAGATATTTTCATGGATGATCCTGCCTTTAACAAAGGCTCCATGCATCTTGAAAACTATGTTAGGCATAATATTAGCTAAACGAGAGTTGATTAAGTTTGAAAATATTCTATTGAACATTGTACACAGACTTATTTGTCTGTAATTGTTCCAAGCAGTTGGGTTTGGGATTTTAGGAATCAGGCAAATGCTTGTAGCAAAGACTCCATCAGGAATTTTATTGCCTGAAAGATAATAGTTAAATGCATTACAAAAATCAGTGCATATGATAGACCAACGGGCTTTAAAGAAAAATATATTGAAACCATTGAGCCCAGCTGCACTATCATTTTTCATCTTAGCTATAACACTCCAAACTTCATCTCTGTTGGTTTGCTTGATAATGGAAACATTGTCATCTTCCTTAACAAGGCTAGGGATATTATAGAAGATTTCATCCTGCATTAAAAGAGCTTATTCATTTCTGTCAGTGAATGAATTAGAAGATAAAATAGATTTAAAGAAAGATTCCGCATAATTGACAAGATCAATAGGATTATCAATCCATACACCATTTTCTTTAATCCCTTTGATGTTGTTTCTTCTTTTTTTCTTATTCACATAAGCATGATATAGCTTAGTGTTCCCATCACCATCTCTATGCCAAACATTATAGCATTTCTGATGCCATAAGCTTTTCTCATTTCTTCGAGCTTTGATATACATGCTATTGGTTTTAAGTAGAGCAGCTCTTGAATCATTGCTATTATTTTCAAAGTGAAAGATCTCCATTTTCTTGACCACCTCAGCAGTGTCCTTAACCTTACTGAATATGTTACCAAAAGTATTTGCATTCCACTTCTTAAGGCAGCTCTTAAGTCTCTTTAGCTTGAACCAAAAAACTTGTCCCTGATTGATTTTGCAAGCCATGTTCCAATTCTGCCTTACAGTACTTAAGAAACTATTATCGTTAGACCAAGCATTGATAAATTTAAAACTCTTTTTGCAATTGATATAATTTGAGATCAAGTTCTGACCATGAGAAACACCTGAGTTTTATTGAATGTATTGATTCACATTTCATTTCCTAATGTTCTGTCCAATCTTTTCCAACGAGTGCCCCTATTCCAAGTATATCTTGAGCCAATATACCCAACATCTTCAAGCTTGCACTGCCTAATAGCATCATTGAAGTCACAAGTACCAGCATGATCAAAAGTAGAAGCCAACTTGGTCCTCAGAACAAGTAACAGCATTAAAGTCACTAGTTATAATCCAAGGAAGCTCATCAGTAGCAATAGCTTTCATCTGAGCTCAAAGGTCTAATCTAAGTAAACGCTTACTCTTTGTAGAAACAGTAGTAAAATTGAATTTAGTATTACAGCTCGGGTAAGTCACAGCCATGTGAAGCAATTGATCATGATCCATAAGAACATTCATATCAACATCCTCATCCCAGAATATCCACACTTTGTTTGAACAGTTAGAAGTAAACTTCTTGAAACCAAGAGCAACAGAAACATCATCCATCTTACTAACATCAGCCATGGGCTCTTGGATAGACAGAATTTTAGACTTGTTTTCTTTAATAATAGAAAAGAGCTTTCTCAAGGTAGGCTTATTGTTCAGACCTCTAGCATTCCAATTAGTTATCTTTATCATTATCTGATAGAGATTTTTGTTTTGATTTTTCTCCTATATTGGACAGAGAATTAATAGTAAACTTCTTGGATTTTCTTCTTTTTATTTTAGACCTTAGCTTACTGGTGATAATTGAACCAAAGTCACTATTGTAAGTAGAGTTTCTAGGAGAAATTTCACAACTACCACCAATGTTTTCACAATCTGTAAACATTTTGTTTTCTTCCATATTGATGTTGCTTTGAGCAAAGTCTTGGTCAATCCTATGCAAGGCTTTTATGATCTCCATATTGCTTTCAACCGAATCATTTTTTTGGCCACTGTCATTCTTTCTATTATCACTGCAATCTTTTGACTCAAGATCCTTATCTTTTCTTATTATAACAGACTTCAGTTTTCTTCTATAAACTTTACTAAAAGATTGAATGTTACTTGAAGCATTTTGAGACGTTCTTTGTTGCTGGTACAAATCATCTTTGGCATTAACTTCATTGTTTGACAGAACTTCATTCTTGGTGTTGACACTTTATCATTTTCATCGTGTTTTTCAGCCTTATCAGCTTCTTTCTCTTGTTGTTTCTATTTGTCAGTCTTTTTACATTCAGCATCTTTATGCCCAATATGATAGCAAACGTTACAGTAAGGTGAAACATTTTTATAACTTATATTGATCCAGCAGCCATCGTTGGAGCCAAAACCTGTCCATGTTCTGTATTTAAGGCTTTTCAAAACGTCAACTTCCACATGAGCAAAACAGGCATTCATGGCAGCTTTGTTATCAGGGATAATAACTTTGTACGTAGAGCCAATTGTTGAAGCCAAGTCATGTATAACAGTTTCATAATACATGAATTCTGGAATCCTTTCAAAACGTATCCACACAAGAGTCTTTGGGCTCTCAAATCTTTTATTAAAATCAGGATCCCATCGCAAAATTCTCATGATCTTTCCATCAACATTCCAGAAGGTCTTCGACCAAATATTTCTAACGTCTTCTTTACAGTGGAATTCAATGAACACGTGCCTCGAGTCATGGCTGATAAACTTGTACGTTCCCTTGAATTTGAAAGTTTGAAGGAAGCCTTCTAACACCGACTTTCTTAGTATTCCATCACTGAACTTTCCGATGATTGTAGTAGTAGATTTTCTGACCAGAAAATCTTTGACGTCTTTCGTATAGTGATCATCAGATTCTTTGCAGAATTCAGGCTTGATGTCGAGGTTTGGGTTCGAAGACGATTGCCTAACTATATCAGCATATGACTTCTTGGCTTGAGAAGTCTCATTTTCACTATGAAGAACTAGGAACTTTCAGTAATCAGGTGTTTGCTTGTAGGTATTTCCATGGCAAGGAAAGGAGAATCAATAGAAAAGGAGAACAGATTGATTGCCAATAAAGGATTTCTTGGGAGAGAAGAAATCCTATTTTTTTTTCTTTAGCGATCTCCGATTAAAATTCTATCTATATTCAACATAAATATATCATGAACGTATCTATAATTTTATAAAGTTTATCCTGCCCATTTAAAGCATTTTCTAAGCCGTGTAGATTTAATTTCAATGGATTATATATGTATGGGGATTTCTAATGTCAATATCTGTTATTAGGGTCCGCGATTGCATTATTTAGTCATATAAGTAAGTTGCATATTAGTATATTGAATTTACTCCATAAAGCAACTTTTCCTTTTGAAAATTTCCTCTCCCTCAGTGGAGCAAGTTTGTGATATAACCCTAAAACAATATAGCACCTCGATTTAGTATCCTGGAAATGGACAGGACAACCAGATATGTCCATACAATCTCAGCCGTTTGATACGAAAATCTCTTCATATCTCTAAAGATGTTATTTCCAATAAAAGCAAGTATAGGAGTATGAAAGAAATACTCAACGAAAAGGCAATAAATCTGATCAGGATCACATGGATGGATCAAACAGCGTCAATACCGATGCAAATCGAATCCGATGCCATTATTCCGATATTATTTTAATAGCAGTATTCGAATTGAACCCTCTGTCTCTGTGGAGGGAAGCTAGCATCTTTGTAATATCTGGCACATCAGATATGTTTAGTTTTTTAATCTGTCACGTTTGTTCTTCACGATCCGTAGTTCAAATATCTATATGTACGGTATTTTTGTTTTATATATTTTTATTTCATAGTGTTAGTATAGAAGAATAATAGTAATACACGTACATTCAAGATAGTAGTGGTTTAAGACATACGAATATTGAGAAAATTATTCAAAATGTCTTTTAAATCTATAAAATAATTTTACAATTTTTTATAAAAAATAAAAATACTCATAACGAATGAGTAGGTTGAATATCTAATATTTCTATTTACATGCTAAGAAGCCTGAAAATATATATATATTGGTTGCTCTAATTCAGAAGCCTGGCGTGGAAGTATATAGTATTTTGACTCGAAAGTCACTTTTCACAAGTTGGTTATTGGTATAAAATTTTAATGCATATTGGTACTCTAATTTTAAGTATTCGAAGCCTACTTCACATTGGTGTTCGTCTTGGAATCCTAACATAACTTTTGATATTCTATCATATACAAAAAGTACAAGTTTAGAAAACGTAGTTATGTCAAAATGAGGTCGTGCTGAATTGATTTGAGTCGAGGTCTTGTCTAAGATATTCGAGATTGTATTGAGCTAAATTAAGTCATGGTCGAACTAAAGTGATATTCGAGATTGTATTGAGCTAAATTAAGTCATGGTCGAACTAAAGTGAGTCTTAGTCGATCTGAATTAAGCCAAGGTTATGCTAAATCAAGCTATGGTTGGGACAAACTGAGTTATGGTTAAACCTTGTGTGATTGGCTATAAAGATAAGCCTTCGGAGGACACATTTGATTGCACCAAAATCCTATCGAATTACGGTCTTTTTTTATGTATGCAAATATGTAGGTTGGAAGAACATGCTCTTTCTACAAACATATATTTCGATTTGAAATCACTTTTTGAGTTTTGGAATCTTTGTACCTAGTTCGAAGTCACCGTAGAAGGTTTTATATTTTTCGCAATTGGTTTCAGATTGTCGCAACATGATAAAAAACACCACTAAAATTTTGTAAGAAATAATATAATTAAAATAAAATTATACATATTTACTCATGGATATATGAAGCAGAATTGGTGAGTACGACGATGACGTTTGTATAACAATACTGTGGTTGCGGTACAAAAAGATGAAAATGAAAAAGTTAGACGATGCAAGTCAGAATGATGAGATCAAATACACTTAATCAAAACATTGAGCATAATATTTTATGTAAATAATTTTAGGTTTTTAATATATTTGAATAAAAGCTTTAAAGTACCTTTTGATTCTCATAGACGACGTCAAACATATGTTCTTATGTAAAACATGGATTACTAGAGTTTCACATTAGTACTTATGTAAAAGTTATAATATTATAGAGATAAATATAAATGGAATCGATGAATAATTTAAACAAATAAATTTATGATTAATAATATTGTTTATGTGCGCAATCAAATAATCATCCAACATGATTTTATTAAGTATCAAATATAAAATTTTAAAGATATTAAATAAGTTATTACTAATTTAAATAATAGATGAATAATTGCATAAGAAATAAATATACATTGTTTATATAACTCACAAAGCAATTAATCTATATTAAATTTTATCTTAAATTTTATAACTAAGTATAAATATATTTGATTAAACATATTTATCCAAATATTTTATATACTAAGGTACAACTAAGATTCAATACGAGCCCAAAACTAGTTCGGGTTCGAATGAGTTGTTATTTGAGATTATTGTTAGGTCGGGTTCGGCTATAAGAACTCTAGCCCTCATAATTTGGAAGTCATGAAACAATGAATAAATTTGGCATTCTATGAATTTTTTCTCAACTAATATCACACATGCAATTAAGTTTCTCAAAAAACTTGAGAAATATTTTGCGATGATTAATAAGACAAAAATTAAGTTGTTGTCAATGAAACTCTCCACCACAAAGTTTCATGGAAATATATATATATATATATATATATATATATATATATATATATATATATATATATATATATATATATATATATATATATATATATAAGTCAATGATCGCCTAAAATTTAAGACACTCAAGATTGATCTTTTTAAGGAAATTGTGGTAGGATTTACGTTTTAATTTTTTTTCCTTAACATGAGAAATAGACAGTTAGTAAGCTAACTTCTCATGCTACCTAGGTAAATGAGAGACTAAAACAAAAATGTCACGAGGTGCATACAATGAGATCTTAATAGATGAGATAATATAAGATAAATTACGATATAGAATTAATGAGTCTTTCAGTTAAGAGGAAATAAACTTAAACAATCACTAACTGTAGGTTGGTATTTTTTTTTTGCGAGAGGACGAGATCTAAAAAAATATAAACAATACCAAATTTATATGAAATTTGAAGGTAATGTCATAACTCTGATATGTTCCAAAATCAATTTAGTTTCATTTGTATGAAACACATGGTGGTTTGATTTGGTTGGGGGCACCCATGTTTATATTTTTGTATATAATACGGTGAGAAGTTGAATCACCAGTGATTGTAAAATATCATTCTATTAAGTAAAAAGTAATTTCTGGTTTTGTTGTCGTTATTTTATAGTGAATATTTATTGTATTTGAAATATGTTAGAAGATATTTGATCATTATAGCTTTTGGAATACACCCTAGGATATTCATGTTTTTAGGAACTATCAAATGACTTTTTTGTTAAATGATAATGTGAAAATACTAGATCTTTAACAATGATGAAAAGTTATATATATTAACAACTATTAAACATTATAAAATAAAAATGAACATACAAGTATGTAATAAACTAGATTATAAAGCTGAAAATTTAGGAAATCTTTGACACTAACACTCGAGTCATATCTTTAAGACGATAATAGATATGTTTGTTGTCAAAATATTAATTGGATATTTTTATTAATCAGTCTTTGATGTTTCCATTAAAAGTATCAAAATAAAATGGACCATAATGAAATTGTTCAATTCATATGAAGTTGAATAAATCTGACGTTGATGTATACCGATAATGATAGACCGTTTCCAAAGGCATCATGGAATGAGAAGTGATGTTTTATCTTATTTATAGATGAATTCTCTCATTACGAGTATTTATACCTTATTCGTAAGATATCACAAGCCCCAAGCCAAGTTCATATCTTTTATGACCACAATTAAACAACTTGGTAAGATCATTAAGTGCGTCAAATATGACCATGATGGTGAATACTATTACATATATGATGGTTCAGGTGAATAACGCCATGGATCACTTGTAAAGTACATAGAGGAGTGTGGTATAGTTCGTAAAATAATAATGTGTATGATTAAGTATATGGCAAGAAATGTGGTTAGTCATTCAAGTATACCACTATCACTGTCTGGAGATGCCATCAAAGTTTACATACATATTATCAATATAATTCCCACAAAAAAACTCATTAAGATCCCATATGAATTTTGGATATGGTGCAAGCCTATCTTAGATCAATAACATGTTTGGATGTGTCTTTTTGAAGTGAATCCTTATGTCTTATAAAAATAAATTGGATTATATATTTAGAGCATTCAAAAGGTTTTAAGTTTAATGATCCTTCCACTAAATTCAAACTCGAATCGGGAAATTAAGGTTCTTTCATAATGTTGAGTTTGTGGGTATATGGGATACATGAGAAATCTTAATTTTGAGAAATAATCCTTATAGATTCACAAAGGATATAGAAAACATAAGTAGTTCATAAAGTCAACATATCATAATACAATTATCCTTGTTGGTGAATTAATAATCATGTGTCATATGATTTGATTTTCATGTCAGTTATTTCAATCATATTAGAACATGAAGATATTCAAAATTATATTTGTCTTGCATATAATAAATATAATAGAATTTTATATAATAATAAATTCTACATCCTCAATAAGTGCAATCGAGATAAATAATACCCTTAAAAAGGTTCACTAAAAAAATATACAATATATATTCGGATTATATATTCTATCTGAAAGAATATGAAGATTCATGTGGTATAACGGTAACAATCCATAATATTTCCCTAAAGGTATCAGTTTTGGATAAACATTATGGAGGAAGATTATAATTCAAGGTCATACAACGTGCTTTGGGATTTAGTCTCATTACATGAACAAAATAATTTTATTGGTCGTAAATAAACATAAAAAATTAAACAGGATTCCAAATGCGACATGGAGAGACATAAAGGGTAATGTTTTGCAAAAGGTTATACTCATTATGAAAATGTTGCGTTTAAAATACATTTTCTCTGGTGTTATAAAAATACTATTTTAGCACATACATGACACTAATTGCACACTTTAACCCATGCTTTCATCAAATAAATGTTAAGACCAAAATTATTAATTGTGGCATTGAGAAAACAATCTATATGGAGTAGTCTGCGAGCTTTGTGATTAATAACTCAAATTCGTTGGTATACAAACTTAGATCAAACACGTTTATTGACAGTGATATAATAACTTCATTGGTATTATAGTCTATTTTGGTTTTGAGATTAACTTGATTGAGAATTAGTGTAATAAAGATTCGGTGGAGGTAAGTTCATATTTATGGGTGTTGTATATCGATGGCATGTTGTTGGTCACGAATGATAAAAAAATTATTAGATACTATTAAGAGATTTCTGTTGCATAAATCAGATATGAAATATCTTGGTGATGTGACTTTTGTATAAGAAATATAACATGATCATTCTCATCGTATCATATATTATCACAAAGAGAATATATATATATATATATATATATATATATATATATATATATATATATATATATATATATATATAAAAATTATGTTGTAGTAATACAAAATTAAATATAGTAAACCGTTGAATACCTCTGTTAAAAAATAGTAAATTAAGTATAATTCAAGGTCCAAATATAAATCTTAAGATTGAAAAAATGTAAGAGTTTTCATATGGTTAGATAATATGGACTATAATCTATGCTCAATTTTATAAAATTTTAGATATTTATTTTATTGTCAAGTTGTTATGAAAGTATATAAGTAATCTAGGAATGAACATTTAGAAAGTGGTCAAAATTATTCTTCAGTATATACAAAAAAGGCACATATTAACATGTGGGAAGTCAGATGGTCTGGAGATCATTGGATATTATGGTCGTAGTTTAGTGGGTTGTGTTGACATACTTTAAATGACTTGTGACAACGTATTCCTATTAGTTGGAGGTACACAAATATAGAAAGTATGAAGTAACACTGGTTGCATATTCCAACTGTAAATAAATATGTTGTATGCTTTGAGACGTCCATCTATGCAATGTGGTTTTAAAAAAATTGTTACATGAAAGGATATAAAATACCCCAATGTTATTAAATGACAAAAATTCGATATTTAAGATGCAAAATATCGGCTAAGTCCAAGCATATAAAAATTAAGTATATGGTTGTTAAATAAATAATTTAGATCATCAATCAACATAACGTACGTAAGAACAATCCCATGGTGGGAGATCATCTTACTAAAGCAATGATAACTAGATTTTTTTAGGAGCACACCATTATAATGTGTAATTTGTTTAGAGCATCATTGATTTCAGCAGGAGTTTATAATACAACCTGATATACTTTTACCATTCGAATATGTACAATTAGGTTTTACAGTTAAACATATATAATAAGTATGCTAGCTTAAATTTTATTGATTTTAAAATTATGAAATAGATTCCCACTTAATTTAAGATCCATCAAGAATATACATATGTGATTACATTTTATATTATTCGTATTCAACACATCATAATCACTTGTTCGCTATAATATGATTAATTTTCTTTATCGTTCATCGTCATGTACGAGGTTGTTAAGCTCATATATGGATAATATAATTATAGTATATGGATTATATGGATGCATCAGTTGATGTCAAATTATGATCCAAATGAGAGATTGTTGAAATTTCTCTATTAAAATTGATCATCATATGCTTATTGATGCATTTGACTATTCTCGATAAATAGTATAATTAATAAATAATTAGATAAAAAATAAATATGATTTTTACTAATAGATAAAAATCCTTTATAGAGGTAATTGTTTAAATACCATGTCATAATCAAATTTTATGAAATATTGAATCTAAATACTAACACTTAAATATTAACTATAAAATTTAATGACAAATTTATAAAGAAACAATTAGTCATGGTTACAGTCATTAATCACAATATTGGAATTAAATGATATGTTTGCAATTAGACTTAAGCAAAAAATATGATTGAAATCTTATAGCCTAGAGTGAAGATATGATTCTCCTATTTAGATATGCACTAGTGATAGAAGATACACTCAATCAGGAACTAAAACAAAGAACAAGAACAGAAAAGAACGTGATATTTACATATTGCTGTAAGTATTTTATTATGTACTTAAGAAAAAAAATCGTACTTTTAGAGGTTTTTGTCTTCAGATTTGGATTATGGTTCATGCGATATAAAATGTAAAAAAAATGTCATACGTGACAAAATTTTGGTTCATATATATTTTTATATGGTTAGACAACTAGCACAAGTCTAACACTTAGAAAATTTAAAAATCCAATAACCAAAATATAGATGAAAATGAGTATAACATGGTGTAAACAGAAAAGAAAAGCATGAATCAAAAAATAAAAATTATATTAAAAATTCCCCATTGTACAAAGACTTGTATTTTAAATAAAAATAAGCCTCACATAAGGGATCGAAAAATACAAGCAAAAAACTAAGAGCATCGATTGGATTGTCTTTTCTAACTCACTAATAGAGACATAAATGCTTTGTTTTTATTCTTCTTACTTATCTTCAACCTTAATTTTGGTTTAAAATGCTTAATAAGTTTAGGAAAACCCACCGGGTTACCAAACCAGATAGACATGGGACCATAAGTCGCTCAAGTCCACGTTCAGGAAAATATCATAGATGTTGTTGAGCACAATGTTGGCCCCCATATTTTGTCTTGTCTCTCATGCATTCATTTGCCCTACTTATTCTAGATCTAACAAATATGGCTCATAATTTTGAAGTTTGGATTCCAACCGGTCGTTATTTTTTTGAAACGTTTTAAGGGAAGTTGAACAACTTTGTGATTTCATATATTTGTCATGAAAAATTCTAAAATATATAAGTCATAAAACTTATTCGACCTTTTTAAAAATTATAAGTTATCTTGAGATTTTTAGCTTTACTGAAGCTACGTATATATCTTTATTTGAATGGCTAGTCAAAAATAGTCTTCGTCCACTTTCACATCAACCTAATACAGTCCCCGAGAGGCTCAACTACCATCTCCAATAGTGATAAAGAAAATGTTGGAAGAATAAATCTTTTGTTTGATATAACCTTTTGTAACACGATGAATATGTTTAATATAATACGTACAAAATAAAAAGTTATTTCATAAAAACTTAACAACCAAATAACAAACATGAAAGAAACTTAAATCACTATCGTGATCAATGAGTTGTCCAACAAGTTCTGTAAAAAGAAAATCAACAACATTAATCATGAACTGGTTGAAGTGTTAACACTTGCAATAACCTATTATATTTAGTCAACGAGAGAGTAATATCATTTGAAACAATCATTATTTTTTAGATTTTATCATTCGTCGCCACCTTGGGTTCAGGCCAACACTAATGAGGATATAGACTTGGTTAATCATTCATTTGTATCAGAAATGAAGTTAAATATGATGTCTTCAAAATTGGTATATTGCCATGGTTTGACACATTGTTAAACCCACTAGCTTCAAGTTTTCTCAACCGTTTGAGGCCAGATCTTGAATTAGGGTCCCGTAAACTCTTTTTACTACTATGAACCTATTGTACTCTTTTAAAAACCTTATAATTTATGTTAACGGCTTCTTGAGCAGTATATGCAACAATACAAGCTAATATCTTTCTTGTTTTTATGGAAAATAAGAACTTCGTAATCTTATAATTTCTCTTACTGGTAGTTAAAAATGATTATTTTGTAGTCTTCTGGCTGCCTTTGTTTCCAACACCTTGAATGACAGTTTGAGAAGATACATCGAGGCTAAAATCGGCTCAGTTTGTTTTGGTTGTGGAAAAAACGGAGAAAACAATATATTTTATGGTCATTAGAAGCTTGTGTTGTTTCTTTTATCTGCATAAGAATACTCCTCAAAGCTGATAATATTTCCATTCCTCGCCTCCTGATACTATGGAAACTAAAAAATAAACTATGCAAATCATACAAACACAAACATGTAATAAAAGTCTCACAATAATTCCCAAATGGAAAAGAAAGATAAAACTTACATTAGGTAGACCAATGTTGAGGTATGTCTGGCTGATCAAATGGAAACTCATTCACCTAGTCACCACTCAGGAACACAAATGAGCGTTTTAATAATTTTTCAGAATCGATAAGGTCGGTGACAAGTCATCATAGACATATATAAGTAAATTCTCATAATGATAGAAGTTATACTTTTCAATGAGAATAACTTCTTTATCTTGAAAGAATAGTGCACAATCACATGGATGTTTATCGAGGCGATTCGAAACCTCCACCTCTTGGGCATCAATTGATTATGGTACATTTGAGCTAAATATAAAAACTCGATTGTAATTTTGTGTAGGGGGTAATCAAACCCTGCTATAAATAAAATAAAATAAAAAAGATACCTCAAGTGCTAGCACGTCTATTAGAGTCTTCATTTTCTTCGGCAATCATTACAACGATATAAATTGCCTATTATTACCTAAGTTCTGACAAATCTCCGCACTCTTTAGTAGACATATGTCTCGTTGATCACCTCATCCAACATGAGTAAAGAGAGATCCATATGGGCTCAATCGCAAAGTACCTTTGTAGAGTTTAGATTTGTTTACACCAATTGGTAAATACAAGGTAACATCAGCAAAAATCACGTGTGGGCCGCTCCACATTATCTAATGAGCAACCCCGACTAGGCAAATACACAATAATTTATTAGCTTATACCTGGTGGAACATAAGCGCTGAAATGGAGACTCCATTAGTACGACCAAAAATAGGTTCGAAATATAACATATAAACTTACTTATGTTTGGTGCTTCCATTGGACTTATACTTTACTCAAGGATAAGCAGGGAAGGTTTTCCCAAACAAGTCAGATCGATGCATATTTTGACCGTTTGAACATTTTTTTATAATCACAAAAAATGTTAAATGCTTCACGAATATTTTTTTTGGTAAAAAAAATGAAATCTTGAACAAGAAAAATGATGCGAGAAATAATACGGAATAATATGAGAGAGTGCTTGGATAAAGAAAAAAGCTAAAGTAGTAAGGTTAACTAAAGTATCTAATGGGATGATCTACATATTTATACATCATGTAAGTCATTCCCATCCATTAATTTAGTTAATTCATATATGATCGAGATTTATCCGACATCATATGGATGGTGCTAATCTAGATTTAATGATCGAGCAACTATAAAATGCTCATCACCAACGATCAAGCACACCAAAATGAATATATCAGATGATGCCAAAATAATTATGCATGTTTAACAAAAAATACATTACAAGTGACACTTACTTGACAAATGTATGTCAACCTTCCACTAAGCCTAATCATTAATCTCATATGGAAATACTGGAAATTTCTATCACACTTTAGAGTTCAAATAATTTGGCACTCCAAAGGTTATCATGGCTAGAATGTGACGATTCAACTTCAAATAGTTTGGCCAGTCTAAAAGTTGGAATGAAAATTAGTGATACTTTAAACTCCAGGTGATTCAGTCGTTTTACAAGTTGACAACTCATATGAGGAAATTTAAACCTCAATTGGTTTGGTCTAAATTATTTCGTCTTAGGTGTTTCGAGGATTGGTGCTTTGAATTTTTATTGGCATCCAATCGATTTTGGTTTGCTTGTTTTAGTTTTTATTCATAATTCAAAAAAGGAAGGGGCTATTGTGATAGGCATACAGATAATGAAATTTCAAGTAAATATTTTAAACTGCTCAAAATCCAAACACAATTGTAGTTTTTCTTATGCAATACCATCTACCACGAATTCAATAAATATAAGAAATACTACTTAGGTTTGTACTTTTTTATTTCAGTATTTTTTCTATCTTAAATGAATCTTTAACTGACCAAAGTTTTAACAAGACAAGTGTGAGAAAAATAAGGATTGGTTCGATATAGACCTATCATATCACACAACAAGTTCATACGTGATTTGAAAAATAACACAAGGACGAGCACAACTTAAATTTAATAATGGTGTGACTTTAAATAAAAATAATAACTTATATTACTACATTGATTTACTCACAAATAGTAAGAGACTATTAATATGGGTAAAGATTGTAAGAATTGATTAATCTTTTACCAATCTCATTCATTAGTTTTTTATACATAATTGAATATATCATAACATATATAGTTACAATTTGAGATCCATAAATACTTGAGGCACAATTTATTGCAATATAACTAATACCTTCGTTGTTGATGAACGATTTTTTTTTATAAAATGTATGTTTTTGTATTTCTATTATCCCACGTTTTCATAAATTCGACAACAAAAAACTCTTATTTTCACTTGTTCAACTACTTTTCACTCGTCCACTACGAGTAATTACCTCGACACCCGATAATTTCTGACTTTTAATTTACGATTATGATCATCTAACTTCGACTAAATGATAACTACATTAAATAATAAAATTTAGAAATCGAGATCATAGAATGAGAGAAAAATATATGTACAATGATGACGATTAATATGCAACTTAACCAAAACCTAATTTATAACAGATAAATCTAAATAAAAAATGCTTAACATAATCTATTAAACGAATGTTACAATTAGATCAATTTAAACTATGATTTTATGAGTATTTATTATGTAATTTATGTTATTTTTTTATTTCATATTCAGATCTCATGTAAAAGTTTCACTTCATCCCTAATATATATAGGTCGATTAATTTTACAATTTTTCATACATATATAATAAATGGGTTCATAATATTTCATTAAAGAAAAGAAAATACATGGTTGTGTACTTATAATTTAATTTAGTTTATCACTGCCCTGCAATATTCAATGACATATTTAATTTAAATAATGTAATTTTTTTATTAATATACTCGGTGATGGGTTTATGTCAAGTAGTGGTGGCTGGTAAATGATGCACAACGTGGTTGGTTATACAAAGACTAAGCTATATCAGGGAATATATAGTTTATCGAGACTATTTACGGGTAGCATTGTGGACCAAACAAATGTGTAACTGACTTTCTAAAAGCTCAACCAACTTATTGTTGGAATCACTATAAGATATTTTTTGCTCGGTTCACCCACATGTGTAATTGATGAGGATCATAATGGTTGTACTTCTCATGTCACGTTTAGTGAAGTTTAAATATATTGTTTCTCCAAAAACAATATGGAAGGATCACAGCGAGAGCGGTGTTTTTCAGATCCACTAACAGACTCGCTAGGTTTTTGTTAGAATATTTTGGCTTTGAATAATCAGTACGAGAACACTAAAAAACATGGTTATGCATAGAAGAATACAGATAGCCCCGTGATCTGCCACCATATTACACGTCATCATGATATACCCGTCCTACTATTGTTGAACTTAAAATGATGAACAACATAACATTTTTATACAATAACCAATCATGACTTCCTACGGGTTATATAATTGTTTTTTTAGATTTTTAGTTTTATGATAAACAGATAAAAGGCGTAAAAATGTGACCTCGATTTTATACGGACAACACCAATTTAATGATATATTTTAGTGATGAATTTACTCCGGTCAAATAATGGTGGCCGGAAAATTCTAAAAAGTAATGGTACAATATAAAGAAAAATTAAATAATTAAAAATATAAGATAAAACCTATAATAATAAACACAAATATTTAATTAAAAGGGTAAAGTACCACTTGACCACCTCAGCAGTGTCCTTAACCTTACTGAATATGTTACCAAAAGTATTTGCATTCCACTTCTTAAGGCAGCTCTTAAGTCTCTTTAGCTTGAACCAAAAAACTTGTCCCTGATTGATTTTGCAAGCCATGTTCCAATTCTGCCTTACAGTACTTAAGAAACTATTATCGTTAGACCAAGCATTGATAAATTTAAAACTCTTTTTGCAATTGATATAATTTGAGATCAAGTTCTGACCATGAGAAACACCTGAGTTTTATTGAATGTATTGATTCACATTTCATTTCCTAATGTTCTGTCCAATCTTTTCCAACGAGTGCCCCTATTCCAAGTATATCTTGAGCCAATATACCCAACATCTTCAAGCTTGCACTGCCTAATAGCATCATTGAAGTCACAAGTACCAGCATGATCAAAAGTAGAAGCCAACTTGGTCCTCAGAACAAGTAACAGCATTAAAGTCACTAGTTATAATCCAAGGAAGCTCATCAGTAGCAATAGCTTTCATCTGAGCTCAAAGGTCTAATCTAAGTAAACGCTTACTCTTTGTAGAAACAGTAGTAAAATTGAATTTAGTATTACAGCTCGGGTAAGTCACAGCCATGTGAAGCAATTGATCATGATCCATAAGAACATTCATATCAACATCCTCATCCCAGAATATCCACACTTTGTTTGAACAGTTAGAAGTAAACTTCTTGAAACCAAGAGCAACAGAAACATCATCCATCTTACTAACATCAGCCATGGGCTCTTGGATAGACAGAATTTTAGACTTGTTTTCTTTAATAATAGAAAAGAGCTTTCTCAAGGTAGGCTTATTGTTCAGACCTCTAGCATTCCAATTAGTTATCTTTATCATTATCTGATAGAGATTTTTGTTTTGATTTTTCTCCTATATTGGACAGAGAATTAATAGTAAACTTCTTGGATTTTCTTCTTTTTATTTTAGACCTTAGCTTACTGGTGATAATTGAACCAAAGTCACTATTGTAAGTAGAGTTTCTAGGAGAAATTTCACAACTACCACCAATGTTTTCACAATCTGTAAACATTTTGTTTTCTTCCATATTGATGTTGCTTTGAGCAAAGTCTTGGTCAATCCTATGCAAGGCTTTTATGATCTCCATATTGCTTTCAACCGAATCATTTTTTTGGCCACTGTCATTCTTTCTATTATCACTGCAATCTTTTGACTCAAGATCCTTATCTTTTCTTATTATAACAGACTTCAGTTTTCTTCTATAAACTTTACTAAAAGATTGAATGTTACTTGAAGCATTTTGAGACGTTCTTTGTTGCTGGTACAAATCATCTTTGGCATTAACTTCATTGTTTGACAGAACTTCATTCTTGGTGTTGACACTTTATCATTTTCATCGTGTTTTTCAGCCTTATCAGCTTCTTTCTCTTGTTGTTTCTATTTGTCAGTCTTTTTACATTCAGCATCTTTATGCCCAATATGATAGCAAACGTTACAGTAAGGTGAAACATTTTTATAACTTATATTGATCCAGCAGCCATCGTTGGAGCCAAAACCTGTCCATGTTCTGTATTTAAGGCTTTTCAAAACGTCAACTTCCACATGAGCAAAACAGGCATTCATGGCAGCTTTGTTATCAGGGATAATAACTTTGTACGTAGAGCCAATTGTTGAAGCCAAGTCATGTATAACAGTTTCATAATACATGAATTCTGGAATCCTTTCAAAACGTATCCACACAAGAGTCTTTGGGCTCTCAAATCTTTTATTAAAATCAGGATCCCATCGCAAAATTCTCATGATCTTTCCATCAACATTCCAGAAGGTCTTCGACCAAATATTTCTAACGTCTTCTTTACAGTGGAATTCAATGAACACGTGCCTCGAGTCATGGCTGATAAACTTGTACGTTCCCTTGAATTTGAAAGTTTGAAGGAAGCCTTCTAACACCGACTTTCTTAGTATTCCATCACTGAACTTTCCGATGATTGTAGTAGTAGATTTTCTGACCAGAAAATCTTTGACGTCTTTCGTATAGTGATCATCAGATTCTTTGCAGAATTCAGGCTTGATGTCGAGGTTTGGGTTCGAAGACGATTGCCTAACTATATCAGCATATGACTTCTTGGCTTGAGAAGTCTCATTTTCACTATGAAGAACTAGGAACTTTCAGTAATCAGGTGTTTGCTTGTAGGTATTTCCATGGCAAGGAAAGGAGAATCAATAGAAAAGGAGAACAGATTGATTGCCAATAAAGGATTTCTTGGGAGAGAAGAAATCCTATTTTTTTTTCTTTAGCGATCTCCGATTAAAATTCTATCTATATTCAACATAAATATATCATGAACGTATCTATAATTTTATAAAGTTTATCCTGCCCATTTAAAGCATTTTCTAAGCCGTGTAGATTTAATTTCAATGGATTATATATGTATGGGGATTTCTAATGTCAATATCTGTTATTAGGGTCCGCGATTGCATTATTTAGTCATATAAGTAAGTTGCATATTAGTATATTGAATTTACTCCATAAAGCAACTTTTCCTTTTGAAAATTTCCTCTCCCTCAGTGGAGCAAGTTTGTGATATAACCCTAAAACAATATAGCACCTCGATTTAGTATCCTGGAAATGGACAGGACAACCAGATATGTCCATACAATCTCAGCCGTTTGATACGAAAATCTCTTCATATCTCTAAAGATGTTATTTCCAATAAAAGCAAGTATAGGAGTATGAAAGAAATACTCAACGAAAAGGCAATAAATCTGATCAGGATCACATGGATGGATCAAACAGCATCAATACCGATGCAAATCGAATCCGATGCCATTATTCCGATATTATTTTAATAGCAGTATTCGAATTGAACCCTCTGTCTCTGTGGAGGGAGGCTAGCATCTTTGTAATATCTGGCACATCAGATATGTTTAGTTTTTTAATCTGTCACGTTTGTTCTTCACGATCCGTAGTTCAAATATCTATATGTACGGTATTTTTGTTTTATATATTCTTTTTATTTCATAGTGTTAGTATAGAAAAATAATAGTAATACACGTACATTCAAGATACTAGTGATTTAAGACATACGAATATTGAGAAAATTATACAAAATGTTTTTTAAATCTATTGAAATAATTTTATAAATTTTTATAAAAAATAAAAATACTCATAACGAATGAGTAGGTTAATATCTAATATTTCTCTTTACATGCTAAGAAGTCCGAATATATATGTCGGTTTCTCTAGTTCAGAAGTCTAGCGTGGGAGTTATGCATATAGTATTTTGATTCGAAAGCCACTTTTCACAAGTTAGTTATTGGTACAAAATTTTAATGGATATTGGTATTCTAATTTTAAGTATGTGAAACCTACTTCACATTGGTGCTCGTCTTGGAATCCTAATAGAATTATTGATATTCTATCATATACAAAAAGTACAAGTTTAGAAAAAATAGTTGTGTCAAAATGAGGTCGTGCTGGCCTAACATATTTGAGATTGTATTGAGCTAAATTAAGTCATGGTAAAGCTAAAATGAGTCTTAGTCGAGCTAAACTGAATCGTGGTCGATCTGAATTAAGCTAAGATTATGCTAAATAAGCTATGGTTGGGACAAACTGAGTTATAGCTAAGCCTTGTGTGATTTGGCTATAAAGATAAGTCTTCGGAGAACTCATTTGATTGCACCAAAATCCTACCGGATCACGGTCTGTTTTTATGTATGCAAATCTGTAGGTTGGAAGAACATACTCTTTCTACAAACATATATTTCGATTTGAAATCACTTTTTGAGTTTTAGAATCTTTGTACCTGGTTCGAAATCCTCGTAGAAGGTTTTATATTTTTCGCAATTGGATTCAGATTGTCGCAACATGATAAAAACACCACTAAAATTTTGTAAAAAATAATATAATTAAAATAAAATTATACATATTTACTCGTGGATATATGAATCAGAAATGGTGAGTACGACGATTGACGTTTGTGGCAACAATAGTTGTGGTTGCGGTATAAAAAGATAAAAATGACAAAGTTAGACGATGCAAGTCATAGTGATGAGATAAAAAACACTTAATCAAAATATTGAACATAATATTTTATGTAAATAATTTGGGGTTTTTAATATATTTGAATCAAAGCTTTAAGGTACTTTATGATTCTCATAGACCTTATGATTCTCACAGACGACGTCAATCCTGTGTTTAGATTTTGTTCAAGATATCGAAGTAAATTCAGAGTATGGATTACTAGAGTTTTACATTAGTTCTTATGTAAAAGTTATAATATTACAAAGATAAATATAAATGGAATAGATGAGTAATTTAAACAAATAAATTTATGATTAATAATATTGTTTACGTGCGCAATCAAACAATCATCCAACACGATTTTATTAAGTATCAAACAATCAGCCACCTGCTTGATGAGCCATCTGGCGCTTCATCTATAGATGAATCTGTGTCGCGCTCCATCTATCCAGATGAAGTATGGGTCTTGGCAAGATGTTCGGCATCCTGAGAATTTCACCCACATCAATACAACCCCCACATCGCGTTCTGTATGGGCCTGGTGCTCTAATACCATTTGTAGGGAGTATTAGGTCAGTATATTCCGCTTTTGTATATAAGTAAGAATACTCCGATCTCCACAATAGTGTGATATTGTCCGCTTTGGGCGCACTGGCCCGCACGGCTTTGCTTTTGGTCCACTTCCAAAAGGCCTCATACTAATGGAGTTGTATTCTTAACTTATATACTCATCTTTCTTCCCATGTTTAACCGATGTGGGATGTAGGACTTTGGTCGCACCTAACACATGGGACCATAAGTCACTCAAGTCCAAGTTCGAGAAAATCTCATAGATGTTGTTGAGCACAATGTTGGCCCCCAGATTTTGTCTTGTCTCTCATGCATTCATTTGCCCTACTTATTCTATATCTAAAAAATATGCCTCATAATTTTGAAGTTTGGATTCCAACCGGTCATTAGTTTTTTGAAACGTTTTAAGGGAAATTGAACAACTTTTTGATTTCATATATTCGTCATGAAAAGTTATAAAATATATAAGTCATAAAACCTATTCGACCTTTTTAAAAATTATAAGTTATCTTGAGATTCTTAGATTTACTGAAGCTACGTATATATCTTTATTTGAACGGCTAGTCAACGATAGTCCTCGTTCACTTTCACATAAACCTAATACAATCCCTGAGAGGCTCAACTACCATCTCCAATATTGATAAAGAAAATGTTGGAAGAATAAATCTTTTGTTTGATATAACCTTTTGTAACATGATGAATGCATTGAATATAGTATGTATAAAATAAAAAGTTATTGAATAAAAACTTAACAACCAAATAACAAACATGAAAGAAACTTAAATCACTATCGTGATCAATGAGTTGTCCAACAAGTTCCGTAAAATGCAAAGCAACAACATTAATCATGAACTGGCTGAAGTGTTAACACTTGCAATAACCTATAATATTTAGTCAATGAGAGAGTAATATCATTTGAAACAATCATTATTTTTTTGGTTTTAACATTCGTCACCACCATGGGTTTAGGCCAACACTAATGAGAATATAGACTTGGTTAATTATTCATTTGTATCAGAAATGAAGTTAAATATGATGTATTCAAACTTGGTATATTGTCATGGTTTGACATATTGTTAAACCCACTAGCTTCAAGCTTTCTCAACCGTTTGAGGCCAGATCTTGAATTAGGGTGACGTAAACTCTTTTTACGGCTATGAACCTATTGTACTCTTTTAAAAACCTCATAATTTATGTTTACGGCTTCTTGAGCAGTATATGCAACAGTACAAGCGAATATATTTCTTGTTTTTATGGAAAATAAGAACTTCATAATCCTTATAATTTCTTTTACTGGTAGTTAAAAATGATTATTTTGTAGTCTTCTCGCTGCCTTTGTTTCCAACACATTGAATGACAGTTTGAGAAGATACATCGAGGTTAAAATCGGCTCAGTTTGTTTTGGTTGTGGAAAAAACGGAGAAAACAATATATTTTATGGTAATTAGAAGCTTGTGTTGTTTCTGGAAAAGAAAGATAAAACTTACATTAGGTAGACCAACGTTGAGGTATGACTGGCTGATCAAATGGAAAGTCATTCGCCTAGTTACCACTCAAGAACACAAATGAGCGTTTCAATAATTTTTCAGAGTCGATAGGGTCGATGACAAGTCATCATAGACATATATAAGTAAAGGCTCATAATGATAGAAGTTATACTTTTCAATGAGAATAACTTCTCTATCTTGAAAGAATAGTGCATAATCACATGGATGTTTATCGAGGCGATTAGAAACCTCCACCTCTTAGGCATCAATTGATTATGGTACATTTGAGCTAAATATAAAAACTCGATTGTAATTTTGTGTAGGGGTAATCAAACCCTACTATAAATAAAATAAAAAAGATACCTCAAGTGCTAGCACGTCTATTAGAGTCTCCATTTTCTTCGGTAATCATTACAACGATATGAATTGCCCATTATTACCTAAGTTCTGACAAATCTCTGCACTCCTTAGTAGACATATGTTTCTTTGATCACCTTATCCAACATGAGTAAAGAGAGATCCATATGGGCTCAATAACCAAGTACATATGTAGAGTTTAGATCTGTTTACACCAATTGGTAAATAAAAGGTAACATCAGCAACAATCACTTGTGGGCTGTTCCACATTATCTAATGAGCAACCCCGACTAGGCAAATAAACAAGAATTTATCAGCTCATACATGGTGGAACATAAGCGCTGAAATGGATACTCCATTAGTACGACCAAAATAGGTTCAAAATATAACATATAAACTTACTTATGTTTGGTGCTTCCATTAGACTTATACTTTACTCAAGGATAAGCATGGAAGGTTTTCCCAAACAAGTCAGATCGATGTATATTTTGACCATTTGAACATTTATTTTCATAGTCACAAAAAAATGTTAAATACTTCACGAATATTTTTTTTGGTAAAAAAATAAAATCTTGAACAAGAAAAATAATGCGAGAAATAATACGAAACAATATGATAGAGTGCTTGGATAAAGAAAAAAACTAAAGCAGTAAGGTTAGCTAAAGTCTCTAATGGGAGGATCTACATATTTATACACCATGTAAGTCATTCTCATCCATTAATTTAGTTAATTCATAAATGATCGAGATTTACCCGACATCATATGGATGGTGCTAATCTAGATTTAATGATCGAGCAACTATAAAATGCCCATCACCAACGATCAAGCACACCAAAATGAATATATCATATGATGCCGAAATAATTATGCATCTTTAACAAAAAATACATTACAAGTAACACTTACTTGACCAATGTATGTCAACCTTCCATTAAGCCTAATCATTAATCTCATATGGAAATACTCGACATTTCTATCACACTTTAGAGTTCAAATAATTTGGCACTCCAAAATTGTCGTGGCTAGAATGTGACGATTCAACTTCAAATAGTTTGGCCAGTCTAAAAGTTGGAATGAAAAATTAGTGATACTTTAAACTCCAAGTGATTCAGTCATTCTACAAGTTGACAACTCATATGAGGCAATTTAAACCTCAATTGGTTTGGTCTAAATTGTTTCGTCTTAGGTGTTTCAAGGATTGGTGCTTTGGATTTTTATTGGCATCCAATCGATTTTGGTTTGCTTGTTTTAGTTTTTATTCATACTTCAAAAAATGAAGGGGCTATTGTGATAGGCATACAGATAACGAAATTTGAAGTAAATATTTTAAGCTCCTCAAAATCCAAACACAAATGTAGTTTTTTCTTATGCAATACCATCTACCACGAATTCAAAAAATATAAAAAATACTACCTATGTTTGTACTTTTTTATTTCAGTATTTTTTCTATCTTAAATGAATATTTAACTGACCAAAGTTTTAACAAGACAAGTGTGAGAAAAATAAGGACTGGTTCGATATAGACCTATCATATCACACAATAAGTTCATACGTGATTTGAAAAATAACACAAAGACGAGCACAACTTAAATTTAATAATGGTGTGACTTTAAATAAAAATAATAACTTATATTACTACATTGATTTACTCATAAATAATAAGAGACTATTAATATGTGTATACATTGTAAGAATAATTCATCTCTTACCAATCTCATTTATTAGTTTTTTATACATAATTGAATATATCATAACATATATAGTTACAATTTGAGATCCATAAATACTTCAGGCACACTTTATTGCAATATAACTAATACCTTTGTTGTTGATGAACGATTTTTTTTTATAAATTTAGTGTATGTTTTATTTATTTCTATTATCCCACGTTTTCATAAATTCGACAACAACAAAACTCGTATTTTCACTTGTTCAACTACTTTTCACTCGTCCACTACGAGTAATTACCTATGCACCCGATAAGTTCTGACTTTTAATTTACGATCATGACCACCTAACTTCGACTAAATGTTAACTACATTAAATAATACAATTTAGAAATCGAGATCATAAAATGAGAGAAAAAGATATGTACAATGATGACGATTAATATGTAACTTAACCAAAACCTAATTTATAAGGGATAGATCTAAATAAAAAATGTTTAACATAATCTATTAAACGAATGTTACAATTAGATCAATTTAAACCATGATTTTATGAGTATTTATTATGTAATTTATGCTATTTTTCTTTGATTTCACATTCAAATCTCATGTAAAAGTTCCACTTCATCCCTAATATATAAGCCGATTAATTTTACAAATTTTCATACATATATTAATAAATGGGTTCACAATATTTCATTAAAGAAAATAAAATACACAGTTGTGTATTTATAATTTAATTTATTTTATCATTGCCCTGCAATATTAAAATGACATATTCAATTTAAATAATGTAAACAATTTATTAATATACTCGGTGATGAGTTTATGTCAAGTAGTGGTGGCTGGTAAATGATGCACAACGTGGTTGGTTATACAAAGACTAAGCCATATCAGGGAAGATATAGTCCCTCGAGACTATTTGCGGGTAGCCTTGTAGACCAAGCAAATATGTAACTGACTTTCTAAAGGCTCAACCAACTTATTGTTGGAATCACTAGAAGATGTTTTTTGCTTGGTTCACCCACATGTATAATTGATGAGGATCATAATGGTTGTACTTCTCATGTCGTTGTTTAGTGAAGTTTAAATATATTGTTTCTCCAAAAAAATATGGAAGGATCACAACGAGAGCGGTGTTTTTCAGATCCACTAACAAACTCGCTATAAGGGTTTTGTTAGAATATTTTGGCTTTGAATAATCAGCACGAGAACACTAAAAAACATGGTTATGCATAGAAGAATGCGGGTAGCCCCGTGATCTGCCACCATATTACATGTCATCATGATATACCCGTCCTACTATTGTTGAATTTAAAAGGATGAACAACATAACATTTTTATACAATAACCAATCATGACTTCATACGGGTTATATAATTATTATTTTTTAGATTTTTAGTTTTATGATAAACTGATAAAAGGTGTAAAAATATGACCTCAATTTTATACGGACAACACCAATTTAATGATACATTTTAGTGATGAATTACTCCGGTCAAATAATGGTGGCCGAAAAATTCTAAAAAGTAATGGTACAATATAAAGAAAAATTAAATAATTAAAATATAAATAAAACCTATAATAATAAACACAAAATTAAAATTAAAAAGGTAAAGTACCATATAAGACCAAAAACCCAAACTATTATCCACTTAAGACCCATATTTTTATTATTCTCCGAAAAGATCCGTTTTAGTTAAATATTTACCATTGAAGACCCACTATTTTCTTAAATACCCTTGTTCATTTATATAAAAGACTTTTAGACCCATACTTCAAAAAAAATTTCCAATTTTCTTCCTATCTTTATACGTGAATATAACAGCTCTAATGTTAGGCGATTCTTCATTTTTTTACTCAATTTTCTTGTTTTTCTTTTGTTTTCATATGTTTTTTGTTGTGTTTTTAGTTGATTTTGAAGTTTGATTTGGGATATATGTTTAGATAAGTGGATTTGTGTGTGGTAAGTCGAATTTTGATTTCGGAATACTAGATGTACTCGAGATATGTTTTTGTTTCCGATTCTTGGTATTTATCTCGTTTTTACGTTGCTAATATAGTTTATTTGTTGTATTTGAGATAGTTTTTTGTCGATTTTAGTCTGTTTTGAGTTTCTAAGATTTTGGTGTCGAGTAAAATGGCTCAGGGAAGAAGATTTTTGTAATTCATAACATATCATGAGTGGTACTAGTTTGTTCGTCTTAAAAAAACAAAACCAACGGTATTTTCGGATTTTTTTTTGAGTTACGGTTTAAAAGATACAGACTTTTAAAGTTTTAAAAAAAATTAGGAGTTTCGCGAAGAAAATGCGAAACTTTCTTCGTTTTGATAGATACGAAACCTGTTTTGTTGTGCTAGATGCGAAACCTTTTTTATTTTACTAGATGCAAAACCTTCTTTATTTCGATAGATGCGAAACTTTCTTTAATTTGATAGATGCAAAACCTTCTTTATTTTGGTATATGCGAAACCTTTTTTTTTATAGATGCGAAACCTTGTTTATTTAGCTAGATGAGAAATCTCTTTGTTTTGATAGATGCAGAACATTCTTTATTTTGGTAGATGCGAAACCATATAACTGAGACACGTGTGTAAAATATAATTTTTTAAAAATAAATTCAAAACATATCATGAATGGTGATAGTTTTGTTCGTCTTAAAAAACAATAGTATTTTCAGACTCTTTTTCTGAGTTACAGTTTAAAAGATACGGACCTTTAAAAATTAAAATTAAAAAAAACAAAGTCTTTATAAGTTGATTACTGTATTTTATATAAAAGGTTATTTAAGATATAAGATCTCTTTAATATTTTAGGTTTTTATTCGTAATAGGTTTGTTGAATGAGTCTTTATTAGTAAGTTTCTCAAATTAAAATGATGTAAATAATAAATAAAATAAAATAAACTAAACAAATAAAATAAAATACACTTGAGAGCTAAAAAAATATTTTTATTGAAAAAAAAATCAACACTAATTAATTATATATTTGTAATTTAAAATCCATAACTTTTAATGATGACTATTTGTATCTAAAATCTAATTAAATATTCTTGACATTAAATTATATCGTAAATTTTATTTTATAAAATTCGAACGTAACAAGTACTCCTATTAAGAGCAATGTTCATCAAACTTTTTATTTTGTAAATAATTCATTTAATTTGAAAATAATTTTCTCTGTAAAAAACCCGCGTAGTAGATTAGCAATCTCTATCAGATATCAGGTAACAATACTAAGGCTGTTCAGGAGAAGCAAGTGGCAAGGAGAAGAAAGAGAGGGCAAATCTTCTTCTCTTTTTTGCAGTGCAATAAAGTGGACCCTACATGACGATACCGTATCCATAAAAAGATATTGGTTCGTACAAAAAATAAAAAATATATACTTTAAACAAAAAAATGGGTGGTTTTTTATTTGACGCCGGCGGTTTACCTATGGGTTGACTTGTTTAGCTAGACCTAATTTTGTATACTAATAAAATAAAAATATAATTAAAAAATAATGGTTTATGGTATTTAAATTAATTTATTAACCGACTAGCTCAAAATTTGTTTAAAAGTTAGTTCTTTTATGTTTATTAATCAATACATGCAAGAAAAAACATTGAATAAAACCATAAATGTACGTTTGAACGAGCTTTTTCTCTCCCTTTAGGATTTGAGATTTTGAAAGATCAAAACGTTTCATAAAAATTTAAAATAACACGACTGTTATATTATTGGTTGACCTAATATGGTAATAATAATAAATGTTCGTGATTCAAAAAGAAGTTATGTTTAATGTTTGGACATCTAACCTATTTTGGTTAAGTTTTATATTTAAATCAACTTTGTTTTTAATTCAAATTTGTATTTTTTTTTAAGATTATGTATGCCTATTTTAACTAATTCTAATAATATTAATCAATTCATTACAAATATATTACAACACTTTACAACAGTAAAAATATATGAATAACAAAAATTTAAGTTTGTTTTTCTAATATTTATGATAAAAATAAAACTACTGTTATTAAAATATATTTTTATAATTTATACTTTTATATTAAAAAACAGAGGATATGTTTGATGAACTATCTAAAATTCATGTTCATCGTGTGATTTGGAGTGGTTTAAAACATGTATTTTTAGGTAGCTCCAAATCCGCACGCAGTATATTGTGTACGTGTAGCATAATGGGTGCGGTTTAGAATAGTTATGTCGAGCATTGTGTGGTTTATACATTATTATATTTACTTAGTATATGATTATACGTTGTAAGAATTTGGACAACCATCCGTTATAATGGTTGATTACACACATATTTTTATAACTAAAAAATATTATATTAAATCTGAATTGGATATTTGGGTTAATTTCGAAGAGAAAAGGTTAGGATTCATCAATATTATTTACATATACGACACTCGTAAATGAGAGAAAATCCTAAGATAAACAAAAAATGCGAGAGGTACGATATTTATAAATCGAAAGCTAAATCAGAGGTTTTAAAGAAAAAAATGTAAAAAAAAAACACAATTATCCATTCGAATTAAAAGTGTATCTGGTTGATGTACTAACTCATCAATGATGAATGATCATTGCAAATGGGGGACACAACCCCAAACTTTGTGTTTGGTTAGACGGTCATTCACAAGCTCTTAGAATCAATGCAGAAAAAGAACTAGTCCGTAGTTTGTCTTTGGTTCACATCGTATGAAAATATATGTTGGTCTGAAGATGCATAATCCGGAAAATGTTTCCAACATGCATGCGATCTACGATTGTCATAAAAAATATCATGTTTTTTATATAGGTAATAAGTTTCAAATGCAATATTTATTGGCGAAATTGAAAGATAATAATTACTATGTGTGGGACCAGACATGTGATATAGTGAACGTAACCGATTTCTATTTTTGTGCATCCTACAAGTATTGACTTGTTGTGTAGAGTCACAAATGTACTTATCAGAGATTATACTTACAAGACCATGATATATACAATTTTATTGTTTGAGATTATTAGTGTAATTTTAACATTAATTATATTTTAGTTATATGTTTACGAAAACTGAAAAATAAGCCAATTATACGAGGGCTTTAAGTGTTGTACAAGTTGTGATGATGGGTAATATATGTGCTACTCATAGTGTCATTTTAACCAATTGGGAGTTAAATTTTCATGCTAGCTATTAAAAATATATTTATGGATGCAATCAACTTATTATCAAGTTTTATATAAACATGAAAATTCTTTGCAAGATTAAAAAGTTGATGCATGATGCCATTTCAAAAGATTTTATAGAGTTTTATAATTTTATTACCGAAGCAACACGATAGAAGCTTATGATAAAAATCTAGTATCATTGTGCAAATTGTTCGTCGTTTATCCAAAATATATAGATTACATTATGTTATGGATAACAAAATATGATGAAAAATTTATTAATCATCGAACCAACGATATGAAATATTATGGTAATAGACAACCAATCGATAAGAACAAATTTTATTTTACATGTTGTATTTTATATTACAAAACATTCAATGTTATAAAAATATTTTTTTTGTTATGTGTGAGAATGCAAACACGACCTTAGAATGTTACATTGGTACTAACTAGTGTACTTTAAAACGTTTTTATGACAAAGTTCACAAGTTTATACGTAAGCAACATTCCACAATTATCAAATCTTTCGAGTAAAGTAAGTTTTGTATTATACCGGATAATATATATATATATATATATATATATATATATATATATATATATATATTACTTATAACTATGTGGATATGTATCCCATTCGAGCCCATAAGTAATAAAAATTATTGTTAAATATGCTGGACAAATAAATGTAAATCGGGAAGCATGTGTATGTGTTATTACGAAAATGCACAGGTTATCTTGCGTATGTAAAATAATTATGATAGAAATAGAAGGTAGATCCATTCTTATTGACGATCTGGATATATTATGGAGAAAACTAGATATCATTATAGATATGTAACGACGCATGAAAATGCTCTATTAAAAAATCATCAATCATAAATAGTTAATACATGGTTAAATACATGGACATCAAGATCATATTATTAATAAGGTTATGTAGATCCTAAAACCCGAAACTAGTTACGTTGTAAATCTTAAAGAAATAGTTGTTACTAGAGGTGAGAAAACATATGATGCAGATTGATCAATTAAACGAAACCCCAATCATTGAAAAGATGGCATTGAGTAAACCGAGAGTGTTAGCATGCCAACAGATAAGTTAGGTAGCACGACTATATCAAATGTACCTTCATTACTAGTACCAAAACCTCCCAACGCCAAAAAAATGGGTCAGAAAAAAAAACTACTAATAACACAAGTTTAAATATGTATGTGTAGTGCATCCCAATTTTTATATTTTATATTAGTAGTTTGGTAGATGTTGTTCCAGATGAACTATGTAGTTATCAAACCATATCGGGAGTCATATATAATAAATGTGATAACTGAGATTTAGTTCGACACGATTTGATCTTAAAATTAAATGTAACTCGAGCTTCATCATTGGATGTTTATCGTTTATCTGATGTTTAAGATGATATTGTACAGAAATATGTTATTGGAAGATATTTACCGATACCAAATTAATGATAGTCATTCGATATCAATGTATTGTACATCATGTATTAATAGATTATTGTTTAACGTATCCACCATTATACGGTTGTTCATCTCATTCTACAATTATTATGGAGATTGGATTTGCCTTCGTACATGACATCCATATCGTACACGTAAGTATATAAATGACATTACTTATTGTAATTTTATTAAGTTTTTACAATGTTTCTATAAATCTTAAATTTAATTATATATAGTATTACTCTTCTAGATGGACTGTTGCCAGCATTATACTCCGTATAAGTTGGTACCATAATAATGAAGCTAGTATTTGGTCAATTACTTACTACGATATATTAAAAAACCTTTACTTAAATTACGTGGGTTAAGGCACCAAAGCATAACAAAGAGGAAATACCGACCGATTTGACTAATGATAACCCTTGATTATGTTACTATTCATTTTCAAAGTTTTTGATGAATTGTTATATTATGTCACTACACCCTTGAACTTAATTATGTAATATTTGATTCAGTATGTTATATTAGAACTTGATTATTATATGTGTTTGTACTAATTAATCATCAATTACTCACAAATTATATAATTCTCGCTAAATATTATTTCGCGAGTAAGATTACTCATAAGTAAGATTTATAATCCCATTTATATTATACTTATCTTTGTATAATTACTAAAATATTACATATTTATATGTCTACCAAATATCATACCGTAGAAACCGTGAGCTATCTTAGGTATGGAATAGACCATTAACGAAGATAATCACTTATTTAAAGTCGTCACGTTTGTTCGGAGAAAAAAATTCGATGAGACCACCTATGTTTTTTTGATGATATGTTGTGTAGAATGTACTATTTATATGGTTGTCCAGTAGCTCACTCGCTGCCTCCACACAAGCGTGAAAAAGTCTCTACGTGTATAATCATTTTAAAATTAAACCAATGGTTTGGGTTTTCGACTTCACATATGAGTTAAGGCAAGCAGAGTTCAAGGTGTGGTAGTTGAAAAATATTTATTTCATTACAAAATATATAATAGCTTATCTGGAAGAGCGTCAAATTAGAACTTAATGACACGATAATAAATTACACACATATTGAATTCAACCTCGAAGATGATTTTAACTAAAAAATTATAATGTTTATTGTACTTTTATGTTAAATGATATTTTTGTAAGTTAATCTCATATTGGATTGAGTTTGTTGATGTATTTTAATCTTATTTTCAATGTTATCTCGGTTTGTGGTTAATGTATGATTGTTTAGTCTAAAATTCTATATATTACTGTAAATTGTGTATTATATGCAAAATATTGATAGTCTGTCGAAGATAATGCGTCACACAAGGTAACAAAATTAGCCTTATAAAGCTAAATATAACATTATATCGCACGGTCTACGCGAGATTTTGTACATATATCGCGTAAACTTTGTGTTATAATGTTATGTTTAGTTTTTAAAGACCATTTTCTTGACTTTGGTCGCACATTATATTCGATTTTAAGACTATAAATTGCATATTTTATACGATTTAATGTTATTTTTTATCTTCTAAAATATGAACCAAACAATGAATTCTGCGCCAAATAAAATTTCTCGCCCACTTCATTCTATTGTGAACATCAAATTTTCACCCAATATAGTTTCCCACTACTTTTTATCCATAAATATCTTTATAAATGGAAGGTATTTATTCATTTACTTAATATCATAAGTAACTAAAATTTTACTTCGTAGAACGTGAAATAAACTATTCGAGAAGATCACCACTTGCTGAAAGCCGTCAAATTTATTAAATAAAAAATGGTCAAAACATAATGCCAAAGAATTTTTAATAGACCTGTTTGTATAATGTACTACAAGTATGTGCGTCGTTGAGATTCACATTAGCATTGACGCAATCGTGAAGAAGTGGCTTGAATTTGGTTTAAATTATTCACGTTTATGACCGCTTGAAAGATGCAAGGGAAACGGTAAATATTATATTTGGTTCCCATATTTTTTATTTTATTAACCAACAAATTCTTGACTTTTCAACAGTTACCTTCTTGAAGAACGTCTAAAACAATTAGAGTTTGAGGGATCGTATTCAAGAACGACTTATTGAATAAGTAGGTTCTCGTATTTCAGTTTATGTTTTATGTATTTTTTGTTTTTGTTTAAATATACACGCTTCTGATGTTATTGAGTTTATGATGTATTTTTAGTTAATGCTCTATATACTTGCTCTTTATGTTCCATGTATGTTCTATATTATTCAGTATATATTAGTTTTTATCGCTTTTAGTGCGATCATAATAGTTATAAACAAGTATAAATAAATATCATACTAGTCCTAAATAAGTCATAAACAAACATCATAAATTTCATAAACATAAAATTATAATATTTATAAAGAAATGTAAAATGAAGATCATAAATAAAAAATAAATCATGTGGTATAAGTAATAAGAAATAATAACTAAAATCTATAAATAAAACTCTATAACGCTTGATGATATGAAAGCACTTTTCTAATGCATCCATATTCACCTCTAACGTCATCTATCATTACCTACCCGAAACGTTAGTTTCCGATCTAATGTATCGTTCAATATACCATGAGTGCTTACTTGAGAGTTTACCCTTAAATATGTATATCGTGTCCTTACTAAGTATCCTATCCTCATATGCATCACCTATATTCGTGATGAGATGATGCTCATAACTGTCCAAAGTTCTCTCATTTCATGTAAACCTAAAGCCAACGCGTCTATCTGTCTTAGGCAATATAGTACATAAAAGTCATGGTATAATATAAATATATTTTATTTCTAGACGTGCCACACACTCTTGATAATACGCCTTTACTACGTTTCATGACCTTAACATATGATCAATCAAGCTGAACTCATAAACCGGTCACACCTCTCATAGATAATCATATGAAAGAAAGTTGACCTACAACATCGTTCAAAAATTAGTATATATTAAAGTTAGTATAAATAAATAAAAGTTGGTATAAATTAATGAAACAAAATAAAATTAAAATTTTAAAATATAAATCGAAAATTATATATATCACACGAAACTTATCTACAGTGTGTCAAATATCAACTCGAATAATCCAACATAAGCGAAGACTCAACACTGCATAACAACACATGCGGTAAAATGATAACATACTCGTCACAAAGAGAAGCTTTCAACCGAGGAAAATGATCACAAATCCAAGCCTCTAACATCATTGTTAACCCGCATATACCACCAATAACGTTGAACAAACTCTATAGAAAGGCATTGTATAACTGGGCCAAAACCACTTGGCCTTAGTTATACTTAGCCATCTTACGGTAATGGTGAACGAACTGTAGGTAATCAACCGAAACTATATTGCCAGTTTTGTTAGCTAATATCGTACTACCTAACACCTGTAATATATAAGCATGTGTATAATGAATGACACATTGATCGGTCACAATACCAGTATGATAGTGTTTAGTAGAAAATGTATCCCTCAAGCACGAAAAAGTAACAAAATTCTCACCCTTATCAAGGTCGGACATTAGCTGAAGAGATGTAATTACAAAATATATTTGCACACACACTGTACCTTTCAGTCATCTTGCCGAACGAGAAATTAAAAAATGATGTTTTTATATGTCAACGTTCGTGAACGACCTCGATCATGTGGATGCTGGTATACTAACATAGAAAGAGCGTTGATAAGAAATCCGATCAAAATACGCATAACCTGGTCGAGTACTCTAGTTTGAAGGTTCAAAAATCAATTTTTTAAAACACTATCGCGCATATAGAAACAACATATATTTACTCGAGGCTACAAAACAAATTAAAATTAATTAATAAAAATAATCTTGAATATTAATAGTAAAACATGAAAAATAGGGAATAATAGTTAAATACTGAAACTTTAAATAAATTTACATTATCGTTGAAAATGATGTAAGCCTCGTGTCTCTAATATTCGGGACACAAGTTCAACATTTAGATATTTAGATATTGACACATTCTAATACCTACTATGAGATCTGCTGTGACGATGATAGTCACTACTCTCATCTAATGTTTGATAAATAATCTCGATAGCGAATGATTTTGTATATGTGTTACGAGATATATAATAAGTTTTAACAAACTGACACGATGATTGTAATACACGAACGATAATTGTAATACGAGAAAATAAACGATCTATGTCGGTTCTAACAATATATAAAAAAATAAAATAAAACACCACATAAATTTATCAAATTTTACGGAAACAATTATATATAATGTATTAACGTCCTGCAACAGTTTAAAAAGAATAAATGACTATATATTTACGGATAATATTAATAGTGTTATCTGAAATATTGTCAAAATTAGTTAGTTTGAATAAAGGTCACTTGAACAATTTTATTATTATCTCTTCTTAGAAACTCAATTTTGAAAAATCAAAGGTGGAATGACAAATTTAAAATAACACGTCTTCAATGGAATGACCAAACAGAGCTCTGGTCAAAGCTTCCACCTTTGTTATCAATCAACCAAGTTGTAAAAGAAAATAAAAAGACAAGATCTTTAGTCTTTCTCTCTCAAAATCGAACCCACTAAAGATTTTGCGATGTAGTACTCCATGTTGTCTCTGTCACTTCACAGAAACTGCTATTCTAAATTTCTACATTTATAAAGATTTGACCGGACGGTAAATTTGGAACATTTCCCTAGTATAAAGTCACAGAACCAGAACAGTAAAAGATCCTAAAACAAAACGACTCGTTTGGTTTTAGTACCAAAGATTTTCAAAGATCTTAACATTAAAATATAAAGATCTTTAGAATCTTCACCTTTCTCTATCTCTCTCTCTCTTTGTTGCTCTCATTTAAAGCCAAACCCACTTTTCCTTTTTAGTTTCCCATATACATATACATATACACACAGATTGATCCTCATAATTCATAATTCATAAACATAGAAACCCACAATTTCCTGAATCAAATACAAAACATTTATAAATATGGGGTCTCAAAAAGTTGAACTTGCCGGTCAGCCAAAGTCACCGGAGCTACATGTTCTTGCCGTCGATGATAGTTTTGTTGACCGGAAAGTCATTGAAAGGCTGCTCAAGATTTCAGCTTGTAAAGGTAAAGCAATGACCTTTTTTTTTTTTTTATTTTGCAAAAAAGTAACTGTTTTTAGGGTATGTCTAATTGATTTTGATTGTTTTTTTTTTTGTAGTTACTATTGTCGATAGTGGAACCAGGGCTCTTCAGTATCTTGGTTTAGATGGAGACCATGGCTCTGTTGGACTTCAGGTGAATTGAATTGTCTTTTTAAAATCATTTTATGGTGTTTGTTTGCCTACTATTAGGATTAGTTTCTAAGTGCATACTTTGGAATTGATTTAGTAGTTCACAAATTTCAATTGAAGAATATATATATATATATATATATATATATATATATATATATATTTTAGTTAAATAGTTGTACTTTTGTGGGTTAGAAAGCAAAATACCAACCAATACTATAAAATTGATTTGTTACATGATAAAGTTCAATGGAAAATGTTGAAGATCTACTAACTTTGTAGGATTAGTTTATAAGATATACAATTTAGGCACTATGTTAAAATTGATTTTGGCTGTTTTGGAGTATCCTACCGAAAAGATTGGATTTTTATTTCTAAACTTTGTTTATTAAGAATATATTCATAAGTTTATGGTTTAAATTTTGGCAATCCTTTTAAATTGATTATTTTTTGACATTTTTGTTATTGAATTTTTTTTATGGTATTTTCTTGATCTTATTAGCTAATTTGGTTACTAATTAATGTTTATGATGGTTATATTAGGGACTAAAAGTGAACATGATAATGACTGATTACTCTATGCCCGGGATGACAGGATATGAACTTCTGAAGAAAATTAAGGTAATATATTTTTGTATACTACTACTAAGTTTATCATTTATTCGAATCTGTATTGAAAACTAGGTGTATTATGATTACGAGTCTAATTCGATATCGGATTTTGATCTAAATCAGGAATCTTCAACTTTGAGGGAAATTCCGGTGGTCATCATGTCATCGGAAAACATATTGCCTCGCATTGATAGGTATAATGTAGTTCTTAATGTTAGACCCGTTTCATGTATGTTAATTCGATTCAAAATGTTTTCGAAATCGATTCAAAATTGTATCTGGACAAAGTATTGATTTTGTTTGTAATTTTTACTAGTTGGATGAAGAAAACATCTTGTAACATATTGTTTTCTATAACTAATGAACAGATGTTTAGAGGAAGGAGCAGAAGATTTTCTTCTAAAGCCGGTAAAGTTAGCAGATGTAAAAAGGCTTACCGATTTCGTAATGAGAGGCGACAGCGACAAAGAAAGACTTAAACAAGTTAATCACAAGAGAAAGCGCAATAACAAAGGAGTTGCTAATCTTGATTCCAAAACATTATCGGATATTTGCGATGTGCAAACACCTATGTGTTCATCTCCAAAAACACTATTGGATATTTGTGATGTACCAACAACGCCAAATACACTATTGGATATTCGCGATGCACCAATGCCTATGTGTTCATCGCCGAAAATGCTATTGGATATTCGTGACGCGCCAACACCTATGTGTTCATCGCCGAAAATGCTGTTGGAAATTTGCGATGCCCCAGCACTTACGTGCTCGTCAGCAAAAGCACTAACCGATATTCGTGATGCACCAACACCTACATGCTCATCACCAAAAGCACTCTCGGATATTCGAGATGTGTCAACACCTATGTGTTCATCGCCCAGGCTGATCAAGTTGTAACTATAAAAATGATATCGCAGTGGCATGTGTTTTTTTGTTAGAGTAAACAAACTTTAGAAGCTAACTGGTCTATGATGTTAGTCCAAAAAGGAATTTGTGATAGTTGTTCATACAATAGGGTTTTTTTGGACGAACAATGAGAATATTGATATTTTTTTGTGAACTCTAGTTTTTCAAAGAAGTTTAGAAATTGAACTTTGAAAAATCAAACGTTCCAGTGACAAATTTAACGTCATTTATAAGCATAACTATAAAAGAAGTTTACAGAGGAGTTTTGATAAATCAAATTGCTATCTAATTATGACAATAATGTTTGGATTTCGTAAGAAAAATAATTGGGTATGGCTATATATACCCAATTCTCGTTTAAATATATCCAAAATCTTCTTTTGATTTTACTTTGATTTTTTATGATCAAATTATCCTCATTCCAATTAATCACGTAATTGCCATTAAATAAAAAAATTAAAGTGTATCATAAGTATACCAAATTCAACAAATAACCTATTTCGCTATCTATATCTAAACAAACACTTTTTTTAGTGAATTTATCATCCAAATAGCCTAGTTTTATGAAAGTCTTAAAAATCAACTTCAAACTTCAAAATACAATCAAGAACATTCAACCTCATTCCGAAGAAAAACACAAAATCGATCATGACTCACCCGGAACTAGAGATTAGCGTGGAGGAATTGATGCCGCCGGAGAAAAAAGATGATGAAATGTCGCCGGAAAAGGAACTCCAGCCGCCGGGGAAGGTGAGTTTTCAGCTGGTTTCGCCACACACCATAGGTTCCGGGCCTTGGAACTGGTGGTGCGTGCAAAGTTTCCAAAAAGGGGTTTTTACCCCTTTTTAATTATACCTAATTGGGAGTTGTGTTTGTTGTTGTATAACAGGGGACGAATGTCGCCCATGGGATTGAGGAAGTTTTCGCTACTGACTACAGTCATTTGTTCTTCAGCACCGAGTTCTATACACAAGAAGTGTTGATTAAGTGGGTGACGAAAACAGGAAAACGTCATGGTTTGGTTATCAACCTAAGTCGGCGCGATAAATTACATAGTAGAAAAAGTCCTAGGATGTTTTTCCAGTATGAGAGGTCGGGAAAGTATACTCCAAGAGTAGCTGAGAAAGACCGTAAACGGAAGTCTACAGGAACCAAAAAGATTAGCTGCCCATTTGAGCTTCTCGGGTTAATGGTGGAACCAGATCAATGGAAGTTAGAATGTATGTGGTATTCACAACCACGAGAGTTCAAAACAGTTAGACGGTCATTCTTTTGCTGTCCGTTTGAACGATGAAGAGATGTAATATGTTGAACGAACGACCTATATTGGAACTAACCCTAGAGATATACTGAATGGTGCTAAAAAGCTAAATGAAGATAATGTTTCTTGTATGCGCACCATTTACAATGCACGACAGAAAAGCAGGGTTTTGAAGAAGGCGTGTAGGTCACAACTCCAGTTCTTGTTGAGAGAGCTTAAGTCACATAATTATTATGAATAACATAAATCTGGTGAAGACGATGGACAAGTCATTTCAAATATATTTTTTACCCATCCAGTCAGTGTTGACCTTTTGCGGACATTTCCAACAGTGTTGACCATGGATAGTATGTATAAAGTCATACGATATGGTATCCCATTATTTGAGGTAATGGGTGTGACGTGTACCGGTTTGACGTACTGTGCGGCTTTTTCTTTCATGTCCGGTGAGAAGTTAAACAACTAAAAATGGGTGTTAGAGTGTTTGAAGTCGTTGATTTCCGTTCACGGAATTGAAGAATCGCGTGTCATTCCGACCGACATAGATTTAGCGTTGATGAACGCCATAGAAGTGGTATTCCGAGAGACAACACATATGTTATGCCGCTGGGACATAGCCCAAACGTTCAGGGGAAAACAAGGAAATATTTCCTGGAGAAAAGTGATCATGTGAAGTTTGTTTCTGCTTAGAAGAAGATTGCGTATGCAACATCAGAGATTGAATTCGATCACGCCCGACGAGACATAATATTGGATTATAAAGACTATCCTCTTGCAATTGAATACACTGAAAAATCTTGGCTCGATAAATACACGGACAAATTCGTTGTTTGGAAGACGAACAATAACTTGCATTTGGGATATTGCACGACTAACAGCGTCGAGAGTGCTCATTCTAACCTAAAGCGTTACCTACGTACAAGCAAATGAAACTTTGAGTTATTTTGGGGGAGGGTTCATTCACTAGTTGAAATCCAACATGCTGCTATTAGGTCGTCGTTTGAGAAGAGTTGTTACATAGAGCTGCATAAGTTTGCCGACAAACTATTTGACGAAATTCGAGGCAAGATTTCCCACATGGCGTTAGAACTATTTTTCGACGAAGTAGAGAAGGCCGAAGATAGCAAGATGATCGCTATCGAAGATCAGTCGAATGTTAAACACAATGACGTTTGCATATGCGCGATAAAATCTACCCATGGTATACCTTGCTACGACCAGGTCCGCAAGTGGCGTAAAAACGGAAAAGTTGCATCGTTATAAGTGTTTCACAGCCACTGGATAAGGTTAGAAATAATGCCTCGTTCATACCATACGACGATGATGATTCTCAAAGATAATTTGGAAAAGCTAGTAATCAATGTTATGGAGACAAAAGACGAAATCCGTATAAAATACATTTACAAGAAATGGTTTGAAATTGGTTATCCTGAAACATCCTCCTTGCTAGAGCCATTGGAGAAGCAGAAGCACCAAGGCCGTCCAAAGGTTAAACGAAAACTTGTTGTCGATACGTCATCCACTAAACGAGAAAAATGCCAATGGGAACATGTGGATGATGCGGATAAGACCAGTCTTGAATTAGTGATGAACTCTTTAAAAGTACCAAAAGTTAAAAAGGGTAAAGCGGTTGCTAGTGCAAATACAATTCGGGTGGATGTTCCTAAAGTACCTCGTACTCGTAGTTCTTCCATTGCCTCACTTGCTAGAAACATCTTACAATCATCTATTGGTGGAGTCAAAGAACTTATACACGATCCGAAAGGTTTTTTGCGTTGGTTTCCGACTCACTTCAATCCTTTTATATCAAGCATAAATGATGTTAGGGCAGATGGCCACTATGGATATAGAGCTGTTTCTTTTGGGTTGTACGGTCATGAAGAAGGTTGGCAAGGTGTTCGGAAGGAAATCTACGATGAACTAATGGACAACTATGACACATACAACAAGATATATAACGGTAAAGAGGAGTACCTAAAGGTTGCAGAAAGTATAAATTACTACGACACTCCAGCATCCCCCAAATATTGGATGACAATGCTGGAAATGGGCATTGTGATTGTAACCAAGTTCGAATGCACTGTTCATTTTGTGTCACTCGTGGGGTCTCACAACTGCAGTCAAACATTTCTACCTCTATGCGGTAAACCACCCATTATGGCCCAAAGACGTGAAATTGGGTTTGGATTCGTTGACACTAATCACTTCGTCAATGTAAGTCATTCGATTTGTAGTTTTGTTATTAATTACGATTGTATTAATCAATATTTAGTTCTAATTCTAGTCTTATTTAACAATTATCAATCAAGCCCATATGCCCTTGCGCAAGTATACATCCTACGTGTCAAAAGTTGAAGAGTGAAGAGGCTAAAACTTGGGAGCTACCAATAGTTGGTCGCTGCAAAACATACACGGAGCTCGAAGGGAGAAATCCACTTTGTTCATTACCAGAAGTAACTGATCTTAATGAATTTGTTTAGTCGGTTTATGTGTTTTGTTCGGTTTTATGTTGTTTAACACTTTGTTTACTTTTTCATAACATTTTGTACTTCATTTGTTAGTGGTTTGCATTTTGGTACTTTGTTATAATATTGACAGTAAATCATGAAATTTTCCAACTTATAACAATTGGTGTGGATTATTTTCGACTGAGGGTAATTTAGTCAGGTGTTTTGTGGTGTTTCAAAGGTATTTAATGTTTGGGTGTTTTGTAGTGAGAGATTTAAGCTGCCTGGTTGTATTAAATGTTCATTACCCTCATTAATGAAAGTGGTTGGGTATATATACCCTTAATTATGGGCCACATGGGCTTTCAGGTCAAACTTATGAAACCAGGTCAAGTTCAAAAACCCATTAGTTTGTTAAGCAGATTAGAAACTAGCTTAGTCAAAAGGTGATTAGTTTTTAGTACTTTTATCCAGTTCGGATGGTTCAGTGAGTGGCTTTTGTCCGAATTAACCCTGTCCGGTTTCTAGAGTGAGTGGTGAAAATTTTCGGACTCATCAGTAGCCCCTTTTTAAGGTTTTGTTCGAAGGCATTTGGCAAGACCTAAAAAATATTTTTCTGGGCACTTGTAACATTTTCCGGACGGATTGAGTGTTTAGTGAAGGATTTATCCGAACTGAAAACTTCTTAGAAGTTCAAAGGTTTTGCCATGGATTGTGGGACACGCGTCATCTTCTGATTTGCCTCACCAGCCGTTTTTCTCCTAGAACGACGCTCCCATTAATCCCAAAAAGTAACCTCTTCGTTTAATACCCATGGCGTCAGCGCCACCTTCAATAATTACTTTTGTCTTTTCGTATTCTCCTAGGTTTTTGGCATCTTTTTGTCTCATTAGTATAAATTACTTTATTTTTAACCATTTTACCATCTTCATTACTCTCTTATTCCTTTATCTCAAAGCTTTCACCTCTCTTCTTAAAATCCTTTTGGTGTGAGTTTATGTTTACAGCAAAAAACGCATTGGTAAAAGGTGGGTGGCTTAATCTCTCGGAGTTAGAAAAAGCACAAAGAGTTGAGCGGGAAAGGCGCATTGCTGCAGATCTTCTAGTTTCTCCAATCGGCAAGTCTGAAACACATCTTCTGCTAGAAGCTCCAAACCCAGGAGGTTATTTCAACCAAGTCTTTCACCCATCGTATCAAGCTGATCAGTTCAGGAGTCACATCCCACCGTCGAACGAGAAAAAGCTATTATAAGCACAAGGAGACCCTCTCCATTCGTAACTATAAGATCAGATGCTGAGCAATCCCCAGAAAAACTGAAACTTCGCCGAAGAGGCCGCTTAGTAAAAGGCCAAGCTGTTGTTCCACAGTCTAAGTCTCCGAAATCAGCCCCCCCTAAGTCTGGGGCCAAGGACAAAGCTATAGGATCTAAGGCATCCATCAAAGTCCCTAAGGATAAATCATCTGGTCCGGAGGCTACTGGAACAAGCCTTCGAAATGAACCCTTCAGATATGAGCCCCAACCGGACACCAGACCACTTAGAGAAAGTGATGCTCAGCCATCCAGACAGCTTACGGAGCCGGCCATCAACACTCCTCCACCAATGACAACTAATAAATCTTCCATGGTGATGGAAGAGGTGATGGAGGACAGTTTTGAAGAAGCCCTTTTTGAGACTGACGTCTCCGGGCAGACGGGGGAAGCTGCCACTGACAAGAAGGGCAAGAGTAAAGAGAAGTTGTGTTTGAAACATCCGGACCTTCCGGAGTCCCTTGAAGGCATAGTGGGACCTTGCTTCCACAAGGTGAGCGTAAAGTATCTGCTAGCCATGCAAAACATTAACTACGCCTTCATTCATACTGCTGAATTAGGCCGGATCCGGATGAAGTGGGGTATCCCAAAATCTGTCAAAGTGAGGTTACCGGTCAATCCGGAGATGCCAATGGATCGCAAGATGAGTGAGATAGTTATCTACACAAAATTGTTCAACTGGGGGCTCAGATTTCCATTGGACCCATAGATCGTCAGATATTTTCATCTGATAAAGCTCTGTCCAAGCCAACTGAGTCCCAACGCTTGGTTCACTCTCATGGCTTACATTATGGCCTCTAGGCTCTCCGGAATACTACTTCCAGTGGAGAAATTTGCTGCTGTGGCCAACCTCTGCAAGAACCACATCATCCCCTTTTACCATTACAACATGGGCGACAATTTTAAGGTGGTGGATGATCTGCTCGAATCGGAGAAGAATTGGAAGACCCAATTCTTGTTCATTAGTGGAGCTTGGGAAAATGGGAGGAAGATTAAAGCTGGTGTCAACCCAAGCATGCTCACCAGCAGATGGAAAAGCACAGGTAAATATTTCATCATGTTTGTTTTTCTTTCCTTATAAAAAGTCTGTTTACTTAAATGCTCTTCTTTTTATTTGGGTAGTACTCCCGAAGGAGTTCTCCGACTAATTGGAGGAGGAGCAGCCAACCTGTGCCAAGCTGAACGCCTGGACTGCTGACAAATGGGGAAATCTCTTGCACAATTGTTTTACTGTCGGAAATTTAGTGAGGTCCCACCTCTGGAACACAACCGGCCGGAGAGACCTGACTTGGGAAGAATTGACCACACCACCTCCTCCGGGTGTTATCCTACGGAGGACAAAGGCGAAGGATGGGAAGCTGGCCTTGCATGCCAGGGCTAAAGCCCCAAGTAAGATGAAGGGCAAGAAAGGGAAGAAGAAGCATGATGCAACCGAGGTTGCTCAAGGTTGTGCTGAGGAAGTCATTCCAGCAAATCAGGGTGGGCAAGACCAAGGGGGAATCGATGCTGCTCTTCTTCAAGTGGTTGAAGACGAAAGTACCAAAGAAGCATGTGGACCTCCAAACTCCTCAAATGTTCCAAAGAAGGACAAAAAACGGAGGGCAGATGGTGTAGACAAGGAAGCCAAGAAGAAGAAAATCTCCAAGGGGGACGAAGTGGCTCTCCGGCCTCTGGAGTCTCTTCCTTCGGTCGACCCAAAAGACCTCACACACGCAGAGCAAATCCCAAGTGATTTTCACACCAGAGAGTGTACCAGAGGGGATATTAACATTGATGGAGTAGACATTAGTGGCCTTCAAGGGATTGGCCTTTACTCTGGAGACCTCGAGAATGAAGAATTTGCTGGCCCTTTTCCTCCCTCCAAGCTCTTCGAACATGGTTACTTTCAATGATAAGTCTTTTTCTGTTTCAGGGGAGAATGACATGGTGACTCACTCCTTGCTGAGCAATATCCAACCGGTGCTCAATCTGGAGAGACAAATGGGAAATCAATCTACCCTTATCAACACACTCACTGCAGACAAAAAGACTTTATCTAACAACCTCCTTAACGCCAGTTAGAGTGTTGAGGCATTAAGGAGAGAGATCGAGGAGTTGAAGAAGGGGAAAGAGGACTTGGCCACCAAACTGGCCACTTCGGAGGGGGTTAACAAAGAACTCCAATCTAAGTGTTCTGGCTTGGAGAAGGATCTCTCCACTTCGAAAGATGAGGTGAATGCCAAAGACAATGTCATCCAGACCCTAACCAATGACAAAATTTCGCTCGAAGATGTTGTGTCTAGAGTTAACCAGGAGAAAGACGATTTGATAAAGGAGCAGGAGAAGACAATCCAAGACAAGATTGATGCATACACCAACACAGTGATAGATTTCCAAGAGGAAATGTATGCCGAAGTCAAATCTGACATGGTCTTGCTCTTCCACCGAACATTCCCGAAGAGGACGCTCGGTAAATTGTGGCAGTACGTTGAGTATGAAGATATCCCATTCCACACGATGGTGGATGGTGATAAGAAAAACTACTCCAGTGGTTATGGTGATACAACTGATGAAGAAGAGGGGACTAGAGAGAGCCTTAGTGATGATCCCAAAGACCCCAGGAAGAAACCAGATGAGGCTGGAACATCCAAGGAAGCTCAGCCTTAAAGTTTTAACTATCTTTTTATTTTCCTTTAATTATTGTGCTAGACTAAAGTCCTTGGATGGCCAAGGCATTTTTGTAACCGTGTCCGGCTCTTGTCCGGATAAACCTTTTTTTTTAAAACTTCAAAGTCCGTGGATGGCCAAGGCATTTTTCCTGTTTTAATATTATTCCCTGGTGTTAGCCGGGCAGTTTTACCTTATACAATTCTTGCATTGTCTTATGTTTGCCCAATTTTTATGGCTAATGTTTAAATAACCCCTAGTCATTTTACAAGTATTTTAAGGTGGGAGTGTTTAAATTCTCCGATGACAAATGTTTAAATGGTCATCCCTCCACCAGATAAATCAGGTCTGTTAGTGATACTTAGAAATTTTTAACAAGCTATCAATCAAACCACTCTAAATTTTTAAGAAGGCATCAAATTTCATTAAAAAACCCGGACACCTCATTAAAACCTCCCCGCGCCACCAGGGTAGGAAAGAGTATGCCCCCTAATATTTACATGGACTTTAAATAAGTAAATATTTACATAACTTTCATTCTAGATACAACCGGAGGTGTTCAATGTTCCATGGGTGATTCAAGATCCTTCTATCTTTATCTTGAAGCCTGTATGTCCCAGGCTCAAGATTTTCAATGACCACATAGTGTCCTTCCCAATTTGGAGCTAGCTTGCCGAACTGCTTCTCCTTAGTATGTAGGAAGACTTTTCTCAATACTTTATCCCCTGGTTGAAAATCCTTTCTTCTGATTCTAGAAGCAAACCTGCTTCTCATCAATCCCTGATAGTGTGTGGCTCTAAGATGAGCCTTAACTCTTTTTTCTTCTATCAAGTCGAGTTGACTTCTGATTGCCACTTCATTAGCCTGTTCGGAAAAATTGTGGACTCTAAATGAAGGAAGATTTTCCTCTATAGGAGCTATTGCATCCATACCATATACCAAGGCAATTGGGGATTCTTGTGTAGCAGCCCCAGGAGTAGTCCGGTAGGCCCATTGTACTTCTTGTAGATAGCTTGGCCACTTTCAAGCAGCCCCTTCTAGATTCTTTTTAAGACCGGACATAATGGTCCTGTTCGCCACTTCAACCTGACCATTCGCCTGTGGGTGGAAATGAGAAGAGAAGCAATGTTGAATGCCTCTAGAGGCACAAAAGCTCTCCATATCCTTATTATCGAATTGTGGCCCATTTAAGTGGTTATCTTTTGTGGAACCCAAATCTGCAACAAATATTAGATAAGATAAACTTTATAACAGCTTTTGAACTAGTTCCTGCCAATGGGGCTGCTTCTATCCATTTTGAGAAATAATCGATGGCAACAATGATAGTTCTGCACCCTCCGGATGCCATAGGTAGAGGTCCCACCAGATCCAGCCCCCAACGAGCAAAAGGTATTGGCTCAGAAATTGAATCTAAAGGGACAGTTGGGATATGTATTTCATTACCGTATCTTTGGCATGAATCACACTTATTCACCAATTCCTTGGCATCTTTCATTATAGAGGGTCAGTAGTATCCGTCCAAAAAGATTGTTCTGGTTAAAGCTCTATAACCACAGTGCACTGATCCCTCACCATCATGTAGTTCAGACAGCACTATTTGGGACTCTTCAATCCCCAAACATCGCAAGAGAGGTCTACTAAAAGACTTATTGTAAAGAAATTCTCTTAGGACTACAAATCTACGAGCCTTATACTTCATTTTTCTTGCTTCCGCCTTTTCCGGAGGCAAGATGCCATTTGAGATGTATTGAAAAAGAGGATACCTCTAGTCTTGAGGTTGACTCACTTGTATGTTTAAACTTTCCTCCTCCTTGGTCTGACTGAGTTGAATGGATGGGCACTCTTGCATGTGAATCCATGGGTAGGACTCAGAATATGTTATGGTAGCCAATGAGTCTGCTAGCGTATTTTCTGTTCGGGGTATGTGCTCATAGGTGACGTCTTTGAAGTTAAGTGCCACCTCTTTAAGAATAAATAAATATTTAATCAACTGCTCTTTTTTGGACTCAGATTGACCTTGTGCATGATGGATAAGAAGCTGAGAATCACTCATTAACCTGACCCTTTTGGCTCCAAAAATTAAGGCCAACTTTAAACCAGCTATAGCAGCTTCATATTCAAACTCATTATTGGAAGCCCTGAAAGCAAAACATATAGCCTGGTACATTTTGTCGCCATACGGAGAGGTTAAACATATTCCAGCACCACAACCCATGATACTTGATCCACCATCAGTCCGGACAACCCATACTTTCTTAGTCTTTTCCCTTGTTGCTTGCTTAGTGTCTCTGTCCGAATGGAATTAAACTAGGAAATCAGCAACAGACTGAGCCTGGTCGCACTGTGTAGACCAGTTGAATTCTTTTGCACCCTTCAAAGTTTGGAAAAACAGGGCATACTTATCCGAAGACCTTGAGATAAAACGGTTTAGAGCAGCTAACCTCCCTGTCAATCTTTGTACTTCTTTAATATTCCGAGGAGGCTCCATCTGTAATAAATCACAAAGTTGGTCTGGATCAGACCGTATCCCTTTCTCACTTATCACATACCCCAAAAAATTTCCGGACCGTACTCCAAAAACACACTTCTCTGGGTTCAACTTTAAATTAACTTTTACCAAGTTGGCAAAAGTTTCTTGCAGATCTTCCAAATGTAATTATTCTTCCACACTCTTTACCATCATGCCATCGATGTAGACTTCCATGTTTCTTCAAATCTGATTAGCGAAAGCTTTGTTCACCAACCTCTGATAGGTAGCCCCAACATTCTTGAACCCCAAAGGCATCACCTTATCACAATGAAGGCCCCCATCGGAACAAAAGTGGTGTGTTCTTGATCCTTCAGATTCACTTGAATCTGATTATACCCGGAGAAGGCATCCATAAAGGACAACAAATTGTTCCCAGACGTGGAGTCCATTAACTGATCGATCCGAGAAACCGGATACAGGTCTTTTGGGCAAGCCCTATTAAGGTCTGTAAAGTCGATGCACATCCGTCATTTCCTATTTTTCTTTTTACTAATACCGGATTGGCTGTCTATAAAGGGTATTGGGATTCCTTTATGTGTCCCATCTTAGTGAGCCGGTCAACCTCTTGAACTATGACATCAACTTTCTCCTTATAAAAAGCTCTCCTCTTTTGTACAACAGGTGTTACATCTCTTCGGATGGATAGTTAGTGTGATATAACATCTGTTGGTACTCCGGTTACATCAGCATTGCACCAAGCAAAAACATGCTGATGGTCTGTTAAAAAAGATAGCGTTTTACTCTTCAGTTGTGATGTCATCTTAGATCCAATCTTGACGTTTCTTCCTTTAACCAGAGAGTGAGTTTCAACCTCTTCAATTAGTATTAAAACACCAGGGGTCTCTTTGGGGTCATCAATTTCACCCTCTCCCCCAGAGGTCCCCTCAAACTGCTAATCTTCACTGATCCGAACTGCCCCCAAAGTTCGAGGGGCCATTGTTCTTGCATAACACTCTATTGCTACCTTTTGACTACTTCAGACAACTCCCACTTGTCCTTGCACAGCGTATTTTAAACATTGGTGGACTGCTGAAGCCACAACATGCATCCTGGAGAGCCAAGACCTTCCTAAAATGGCATTGTAGCATGTGGGACAATCTACCACAATGAAAAGTACTATGACCATCTTCTTAAAAGGGCCCTTGCCCAACAAAACCTCCTCCTCAAACTCCCCGATTACATCCGCTGAGCTTCCAGTGAAACCCACAATTGACTTGTTCGAACGCTGAATCACTGCTGGATTCTTCATTTGTTTATAGGAAGTTAAAAAGAGGATATTGGCTGAACTACCGGTGTCCAAAAAATTCGTCTAACGTCATTGCCCCTAATGGATGCTCCTAACACCACAACATCTTCATGGGGACCATCTATGTCCCTCAAATAATCTTCATCAAAAACAATGAAGGGAAAAGGAATTTGCGATTGATAGGAAGTCATGCCTCCTTCCAGTTGAGTAGCCATGGTATGAACATGCCTCTTCTTCGAAGAAGCAGTCGGTGCAGTCATGGTGTCCCCCCCCAAATATGGTAAGTGACTCAAAAAAGCTGATGAGCCCGGACACCGTCTTGCTGTGTTCTGTGGTAATGCCCACCTTATTTCGGGTTGGATCAGGATCCAAATACTCTGACTCCATATCGAATCTTTTAATTATCACCATAGCCCCATCCGGAGCCGATGTCCATGCGTTGTTTGTTGGGCCAGTCCGGTGAGTATGATCATGCCTATTTCCACTTCTTCTTTTAGCATAAGCACCCAACTTTCTTCTTTTAATCAAATTTTGCACCTCTTGTTTCAAAGCGATGCAATCTTCTGTATTATGACCAATATCATGATGATATTGGCAAAAACAATTATTACGACTTTCCCTGGGAGATTGAAGCGTAGCTGGCTTCCTGAAATGTACTTCGTCTTTTGTTTTGTCATAGATGGTTGCCACATTCTCTTTCAACTCGGCAAACCACTCCGGTTGAACCCAAGGCCCTCGCTTATTTCTGGATTGTTGGTTCTGAGCTGGTGCTGGGTGGGATTGAGCCTTGGCCCTGCTGGGACCCTGTCCGACTTCCTTAGCCTTGTACCCGGACTGATTCTGGTTCTGGTTTGGTGCAGCTGGGGCCGATCTCACCTGCCTATGCACCCTGGTCTTCTTTGTTTCATCTACATTGATTTGTTTCCCCACTTGATTCAGTAAACCACCCGATGTCATGGCTTTTTTTCTGGTTACTGAATCAGCCAAATTACCAGGGTTCAAACCCTGCCTTAGAGAAGATATTGCTACTTGGTCAAAGCAATCAGCTAATCAATTCTTGGTGTTCACAAAGTGACTTATATATTCTTTCAAGGATTCATTTGGTTCTTAGGCACAATGGATAATAGTGTCTCCATTTCCCTTCACTTCCTTACTTCTAACGAACTGCCTCCGGAAGGCCACCCAAAAAGTATCAAAATAACTGATGCAGCCCTGTGCCAGACTATTATACCACTTCAGAGCACACCCTTCGTAAAATACTGGGAGAACGCTCTACAAAGCAACTTATCATCATCATCATCAAAATTCATCATAATTTTTTTGAATTGCTCCAGATGATTATCTGGATATTTACTCCCATCGTATTTTTCAATCTTTGTACTGTCAAACCTCTTAGGAAGGTTTCCAGACAGTATCTTGGAAGACAATGGAGATTGTCTCCAATTCCGGCCACGACTAAACACAGTATCTTCATTGGGAGTTGCAAAGGTACCTGGTTCATTATGAAAGGCGAAATGATCCATCATCATTCGGTCTATATGTTTCCGGCCATGGCTGTGACCATGAGATGACCCTTTTCAACCTTCCATGCATGTCCCTCTTTCTTGAATACTTTTTGACCAACTTCTGCTTCTTTTTAGAACGGCCTTCATCACTGCTGGATGACAGGGACTCCTCAACTCCATCTTCGTTCGATGAGCTACTAGAAGATTCTGAATCTGAATCTGAGCTCTCCACCGGTTTAGACCGGTGAGACTTTTTTGAGCTAGCATGAGTCTTTTTATTACTTACATGGGTTTTTGCTGATGGGTCATGCTCCCTTGGATTGTCAGTGTGGTGAACGACTGACACTTTTGATTTTTCTTTTAAGCCCATATCCACCCTTTTAGCAGCCCTCAAGGCTTCTATTTCATCTTTCAGTCTATCTAGCTCTTCAATCGTATATTCATTATTTTCTCCCACCACTTCTGCCAAAGTTGGTGGCACTGCCTGCTCATCCGGATTCATCCGAACTGGTTTTTCTTAATGGTTTCGAATGCTAAATTCAGGCACCTTCTCCTCCCACTGTGATCGCTAATTCGGTGTGGATTATTTTTTACTGAGGGTAATTTAGTCAGGTGTTTTGTGGTGTTTCAAAGGTATTTAGTGTTTGGGTGTTTTGTAGTGAGAGATTTAAGCTGCTTGGTTGTATTAAATATTCATTACCCTCATAAATGAAAGTGGTTGGGTATTTATACCCTTAATTATGGGTCACATGGGCTTTCAGGTCAAACTTATGAAACCGGGTCAAGTTCAAAAGCCCATTAGTTTATTAAGAAGATTAGAAACTAGCTTAGTCAAAAGGTGATTAGTTTTTAGTACTTTTATCCAGTTCGGATGGTTCAGTGGGTGGCTTTTGTCCGAATTAACCCTGTCCTGTTTCTACAGTGAGTGGTGAAAATTTCCGGACTCATCAACAATAAGCAAATCATCATTTCATAACTTAAAATTCAACATTACAAATAAGCAACAATAACCTGAAAAACCAAGATTACATAACTTAAAATTAAACATTACAAATAAGCAACAATAACATCGTAATACAAGGGTACATAACTTGAGATTAAACAGATCATTAGTCAAAATTGTATACTCAATTGTCGATGAGGATACGTACTGTTTCCTCCTTCATGGAAATTTGGGAATGAACATATACTACCATTTCTAAAGACAAATAATCCGTGATCATTAAATCAAATGAGTCGAAGGCCTCATTTCTAACTTCGATTGGCTCGTTGAACACCAAAAACATTGGTCCACTAGTTATACACTTGTGCCTAGTACCGATGGTGCCTCACCCTGTGTACCTATAGTGCACCATGAATGCACCATAGGTACGCAGGGTGGTGTACTGATAATGCCGTAGATGTGGCACCATCGGTACAGCCTACTGCGTACCTATGTGCGCCTCACTGCGTACCAATGGTGCCATGCAACGTCCGGTACATGGACTGTCAGTCGGTGCATGGATACGTGGGTTTTGAGTCATTTGTTTTCTTGTTGGTGTTTAGTGAGCCGTTAGAACGTTTGATGTTATTTTTTTTACGAATCTCGTGTCCCGATGTTAAGGTTGGTTGTTTACAAATGAACGAGTCAAATTTGCATCATCGAAATGAACGAGTATTATTTAGCGTAAAATTTGAACCAAATTGAACGAGTTAAAATTAATTTTCGAATTGGTACTTAAAAATGGTTATTCGAATTGGTAAATTTATAGGTTAATGGAGTTACTTAAGATGAAGATGAAAATAGAATACTAACATTCATAAACAAAGAAAAGACTATCAGTCATAGTACCATAGTACAACAAATCCTCCAAAAGGATAACAAACATAAACGTGAATGAAAAGATAAATCATAACATGGCTAAAACAAGTCCAACAATAATGATAAATAACCAAGGGGAGAAGAGCTGCAAGACTTGATCTCTCCACTGAAGCGCACCCTCTTCCCCTCGACGTAGAGGCAATGTAACAATCGACTGAATAACCTCTAGCAATCTGTCGTCCGCGGTGCGTGGGGGTGGACTAATAGTGTGCTAACCATACTCAGCTAAGCACCTGCAGTAGGTGTTCGTGGCCGACTGTCTATAAGTGGTGATGGTAACGGTCAACCGATCCTCTGAAAGTAAATGCTGACATCAATCCAGCCATGCACTCTCTCGCCATGTGTACATAGCCAAGTGACCCTTCTTGTAAACCGGTCTGAGTACAAGTGGGAGTTCGGGTTCATCCTGAACCCGTCCGAACAGGCGCATAATGCGATTTAAAATGTAACCCTCGATCGTGCTCATTATCCACAAAAGATAAACAATGGTGCGGATATCCTGCACGGGGAACTGGACTCTGATCTCCTCGTATGGCTCAAAAATGACCTGTTCGATATATAGTAAAAAACTTAGAATCTTAATAAAATATAACTTAGTATGAATGTGTTACTTACTACTAAATATAAACACTTACACCTTTCTCCTTCTGATAAGAAATGAGAGTACGCACAACCGATTTGGGGCGAATATTTTGCCCAACAATCCGCTTCGGCAGCCACTTGAAAATCCTTGGCTACCTCGCTACATGGTCCGCATTCTTGGAGGCTCTAAACGCGGGGAAATGGTAAAAAATGCAGCAGTCTAGCATGGCTAAAAACCCGTACAAGTTATGCTTCGATGCTTTCGAAGCATCACCCAAACCACGTAACAGGAATGCAAATGCACTCATACCCCACACTATGTCCCACAAACCGGGGTCCACATTCTCCAACCCGTACAAATAGTCAGCCTTGACTATTTTATGACTAGTATCCACAAAAATAGTGCAACCAAATAAGAACATCAGGCATGCTCGTAATACCTGACGGATAATGTCTGCATCAGTCTGCTCGATGTAGCGACCCTTGGTGAAAGTCTCCCGCAACCACTTTATCTTGAATCCAACGCCTCTAGTGGACTGTATCTCAGCACAGACCTCATCCACTATTAACCCCAACATACTAGTATAGTAGCTGTATGCCTCATCACGCGGAGCCGTGACTACATCCAAAGTCCATCCAACTACAGGGAGACCTGTAATGCAACTGACATCATCTAGATTAATCGTCATTTTCCCAAACAAGAAATGGAACGTGTTGGTCTCCTGATGCCAACACTCAACAAAAACCTCATTAAGTACTGAATGCATGAAGTACGGAGGCAAGTGAACTATGAGAGGACCGAAAGGAGTCCGCGCCAAGTGCTGCTGCACCTCTGGCTGAGCACTGAGGTCCCACATACAAAGCACATTATAATGTGCCTATATGCCTAAGGAATTACATGCGTGTAAATAAAAAACTAAGTCAAACATAAATCAAAATAAAACCTATGATACAATTTAATAATTTGATACTTACCTGCCCGATAAAGATGTGATATGCCTCATATTCCTTGTAGTCAGGAAATAAAGGTATCTTGTTGCATTTCAGAATACAAACGTCTTCCGCTGCTCCTCGGTGTGTATCGCATCAATATGTTCCTCATCTATCATATCCTGCTCAGGGTCCCCGGTAGCATCCATCCTCTCACTAACAGGTGATAGATATGGAATAGTATGGGGAGGTGGTGGAGCACTAGTAACGGGAGGTGGTGGAGCACTGGTAACGGGAGGTGGTGGAGCACTGGTAGCGGGAGGTGATGGAGAACTGGTAGTGGGAGGTGTTGGAACACTGGTAGCGAGAGTTGGTGATCGGTGTACATGTGACGTCTCCTATCGTGAGAATCCTCCACCTCTAGTGTCGTCCACTGTTTTCTCAACAACCTTATCTTTCCTCTTACCGTGGTTGATTCGGTGCAAAGACTGATCTGATCTGATCCTCTCCTCCTCCTCCTCCTCCCTAAGAAGTCTAGTCTTAGGGTGCTCCGATGAATCTCGTCTGCGCTTAGCATCACCGACCTCTCATCCTCGATGGCCGGTACCGTCGTCAAATTCTTGCCCGAGTGTGTCACCCGCGATCCTAGGGGAACCGCCCTAGACAGAGGAAGGGGTCGCGGCTCGACATCATCAGATTTGAAATAATTACAAAAAATAAACAAAGTTATAACATACGACAGAATCCGTAAACTTTAAAAAAAACTACAAATCGAACATCCACTTGATATACATATAACATACATATCGTTTTGTTTAAAAATTTTAATTTTTTTAAAATTATTTTTAAAAAAATCGACCTTTTAAAAAAACTTCAACATTTTTTAATTTCGGCTATGCACCATATGGGCACAACAGTCCGTACCGAGCAGCACAAACCCCTGTTCCGAGCGGTACAGCTCTACGCACCGATGGTGCTGCCTTGGGCCCACCACCGGTGCGTTGCCGGACGATCAATTTCCAGTCGGCAACCGGGCTGGAAAATGGCCCCTAAAACTACCCTAAATCTACCCTAAAATCTAAATTCATTCATAAAATCTAACCTTATTATAATTCTAACAAAAATCTAACTAAATTAATTTACAAATTTAAATTAGGGAACTTATGTAGTTGGTGGTGGTGGGCTTTTGTTCTTCACCATAATGGAGCAGGAGGAGAAGGGGAGGAAGAAGTGGTGGCTCGCTAGAAAATGTTAGAGAGAGGTGTGAGTTTTTAGAGAGAAGAGAGTTTTGAGAGTTTAGAGAGAAGTGAGAGAAGTAAGAATAAGTTGTAGGAAAAAGTGTTTGATGTTTGTTAGTAAAAAAAAGGCTATTATACCTACAAAAGAGTATTTTTGGAAACAATTAGGTATACTTATACCACATTTGGATATACTCAAAATTTGGTATACTTAAACCAGAATTGGGTATATATAGCTTGACCCAAAATAATAATATAAATTTAGCTATTTTATTATTTTATTCATTCTTGTATCTAATTCTTATATTGGTGATATATATATTTATAAATAAATAATGAGACAAATAATTATAAAACATCACAAAGATAACCTTTTATGATTACTTCACCAGCCTTGAAAGTGTTTTTTTTAAAGCAATGATAAATTTTATTACTAAATTGAATAAAATAAAATTTGGAGTACTTAAATGAAACTTAAACAAAACCAGAGGACCTTATGAAATTAGAAGGTGCCACATTTTCCCTCTAGAATTTAAAATTGAAATTTTCGCATTACGAAACAGAGACTCAACCTTCTTATTCTACACTTCATTCCTCCAACCTTCATCCATGGAATCTTAACACAATATTAAGAAACATAACCGAGCCCAAGGCTTTCCAGAAGAACAATCGACAACAAGTCATTAAGAGCATTAAAACCATTAAACTTATGATTTTGCTTGCTGTTTGGAGACCACTTCGCAATCCAGTCGGAACTTTAGTTTTGGAATCAGGAGATGTGTCGAATGTTCAACTTATAGTGAAAAAGCTTTCTGCATAAGGCAATAGTAGGCTCCAAGTAACAAGCTTATTTACCATCAGCAATCAGGTTTATGAGAACCAGAATGTCTGATTCAACGTCAACTTCAACCCAGTCCTTCTGCTTACCGATAATCAGTCCTTCAATAAGAGCCCTGATTTCAACAAACAAAGGATTCATTTTGCCAAACAAGATGCTAGTGCCATGAACAATGTCACCATCAGAGTTTCTGAATAGAACCCCCACTAGCTTCACTGTAAGCGTTGCACGCACCATCTACGTTCAGCTTCAGTCTGCCATGATTAAGAGCAAGCCACTTGAGGTAACATGGCATTCTTTTCTTGTTCTCGATTTTTTTGCAGCCTATAACAGTTCCAACAGATATAACATTAGTCCAGATCTTATATGATAACATATTTGTCATGTCCAGACCTATTATGATATTGATTATCCAATCGATAGCACATTTAACAGTGTCATGGGTTCCTTTAAACTTTGCACAGTTTTGGTTTTTCCAAATAACCCAACATATTATTTGCGGGATAATATGAGTAATATGATTCTTATTTTTAGAAAACCAGAACCATGAACGAATCATGTGAGAAATAAAAATGGGGATACAGCCTGATCCAGACCAGCTCGATGCTCTGTTAAAAATAGACCCTCGTCGAAATATTAAAGAAGTACAAAGGTTGACAGGAAGATTGGCTGCTTTATATCGTTTCATTTCAAGGTCTTCAGACAAATGTGCCCCGTTCTTTCAGAACTTAAAAGGTGCTAAAGGCTTCAACTGGTCTCCACAGTGCAGCCAGGATTTTGATGAAATAAAAAACCACTTGTCTTCTCCCAAAACCGTTTTTGAGCCTGTTGAAGGAGAAACACTTTATGTATACTTGGCTGTGTCAGAATGTGCTATAAGTGTAGTGTTGGTAAGAGAGAAGGACAATTATCCTCGTCCGGTGTACTACATCAGTAAGAGTCTGATAGATGCTCATAAAAGGTATCTAAAGCTTGGAAAAACGTCACTAGCCTTAGTGATTGCTGCCAGAAAAATGAGGCCGTATTTTCAGTCTTATTCCATCATCATCTGAACATCTTTTCCCTTGAAGAATTTTCTTTAAAAAGCAGACATATCAAGCAGGATGACCAAATGGTCAGTGGAGTTGGGTAATTATGACATTGATTTTGCCCCACGAACTGCTATCAAAGCTCAATCTGTTGCTGATTTCTTGGTAGAGTTTCATTCGAACAGAAGTTCTAAATAAGCTGCAGAAGAGAAAACTAAAAAAAGAGTGGGTTGTCCGGACAGATGGTGGATCAAGAACAATGGGTTGTGGGGATGGGATTTACTTAACCTCTCCATATGGTGATAAGTTATACCAGGCTATATGCTTTGTGGTGTGGATAAAAGTAGCCTGAGGGTAGGCTGGTAATTTTAAGTGGAGTTTTAAGGCGGCGTAAGGGTGTTTCACGGTGATGTGGTGGTGTTTAAGGGTGTTTTAAGATATTTCAGGGTGTTTCAAAGTGTTTCAAGGGTGGAGAGAGAATTAAGCAGCCTGGCAGCAGTTAATTTTTCTTACCCCTAGTTAATGCTGGTGGTTGGGTATTTATAGTGTGAAATTTGGGCCCTTATGGGCTTTCGGGTCAAGTTTAATGGACCCGGGTCATGTTTAAAGACCCATGAGTTTTAAGCAGATGTACAGGTAGCTTAGTCAGATAGTGATTAGGTTTTTTAGTACTTTAGTCATAGTTCGAACTGCCTTATGTTTGCAGTGTTCAAGGTCATCTGTCCGGTTCTACCAGTGCTGTTCGAACTGAAGTCATGGAGTCTGTTCGAATTTACGGGGTGATTTTACTTTGGACTACCCTTCCGGGGAGCTCTTCGAATTCGGACTCATCAGGAGCCCCTTTTTTAGGTATTTGAACAAGTGTCCTTGTTAAAGAACTGAAAAACAGTCCGATTGAAGAAGTGGTTTTCCAATTCGAAGAGAATTGAGATAGGCCCGGACAGCCCAACCGTTATGAATTCCAAACGGTTCTTTGTCAGAGGTAGTGGGACACGTGTCACACCCTGGCTGGTCACTTCAGCCGTTTTTTCATCTGGAAAATCGCACCACTTTATTGAACAAGTAACTTCTTTAAATGCTTTTGATGACGTCAGCGCCGTTTTTTAATCATTGCCCAACTTTTCGGATTCTCCTAGGAATCAAACTCTTTTTTACATTTACTATAAATTCCATTTGTCTTTCACAGTTTCATTTTCACTTTTACTTTGTCATTTCACTCAAAACTTCATCTCTCTAAAACTTCAAACCTTCCTTAGTTGTTTTATGTTCACAGCAAGAACAGCTCTAATCAAGGGTGGCTGGCTCAATCTTTCAGAACTAGAAAAAGCTCAAAGGGTTGAAAAAGAGAAGAGACTTGCAGCAGGGCTTCCAGCGTCGCCTGTTGAAAAACCAGCCCCCTCAATCGAAGAATCTGATAGAGGTTCGTCGTCTTCGAAAGGTACGAAACCTAGAAAACTCTTTCAATCAACACTCTCCCCAATAGTTTCTGGCTCATCAGTCCAAGAGTCAATCCCCACTGTCGAACCGGGGTCGCTGTTACAAGTGTTAGGAAGAAAACCACTTTTATTGCTATGGGGTCCGACTCCGATCATTCTCCAGACAAGCTGATCATGAAAAGACCAAGTAGACTGGTTAAGGGACTCTCCTCAAAAAATACCAGTGAGTCAGGGTCCGGGACAACTGTTAGGACCCTCCGGGAGAGGCCGGTTGGTCCGGAGGCTAGCAGTCCACTACCTCCTAAGGAAACTTCGACCTCAGAAGCTCAAACTGAGGTGAGAACTCAGAAACATACAACGAGCCGCCAGTCCGGAGGATCAGCTATGCCAAGCTTCATCCCTCCCCGGGCTGTTTCTGCAGAAGCTCCCCCAACAGTAATGGAGGAGAGGATGGAAGACTCCACTGAGGAGGTCAGGTTTGAGTCCGAGTCTTCCGGACAAGCTGAAACTGCTATAGTTGTTGCCAAGAAAGGCAAAGAGGACTTGTACCTGAGCCGTCCGGATCTGCCGGAGAGCCTTGAAGGGAAAGTTGGGCCCTGCTTTCACAAGGTAGAATTTAAGTATCTTTTGTCTTTGTTAAAAACCAAGTACATGTTTATTCATACTAGAGACTTGGGACGGCTTCGCACTAAGTGGGGGATCCCTGAAAACGTAAAGATCCGAATTCCCATCGATCCGGAGACCCCGATGGATTGCAAGAGAAACGAGATTGTCTTTTTTACGGAGCTGTTCAATTGGGGACTCAGGTTCCCATTGGATCCGGAGATAGTGCGCTATTTCCATTTAGTCAAGCTATGTCCATCGCAGCTGAGCCCCAACGGATGGTACAACTTGATGTCATGCATTATGGCGTCTAGGCTGTCCGGAATCCCTCTTCCCATGGAAGAGTTTGCTGCTGTGGCTAATCTATGCAAACATCACCAGTTCCCCTTTTATCACTTTAATATGGGGAACAATCTGAAAGCCGTCGATGATCTCCTGGAATCGGAGAATAAATGGAGGAGCCAGTTCTTGTTTATAAGTGGCTCATGGGAGAATGGGAAGAAGATTAAGGTTGGGGAGAATCCTAGCCTTCTTCGAAGTAGATGGAGAAGCGATCGTAAGTTCTTTCCTTAAGTTTCTGTTCGAATCTTCCCTTCTTTAAGCTTTCACTAACTAGTTATTCTTTTGTTTTATTAGAACTGCCAAAAGAGTTCGGAGACTATCTGAAAGCCGGACAGGTCACCTGTGGCAAGATAAATGCATGGGCCGCAGAGAACTGGGAGAACCGGTTTCACAAGGCTTTCACTTCGGGGAACTTGGCTAGATCTCACCTGTGGAACACCACAGGTCGAAGGGGCTTAACATGGGAGGAGTTCTCCACCCCTCCTGATGATGACATAGTGCTGAGAAGGTCTCATGAGCTAGATGGGACCCTTTTCCTCCCTCTCCGGGCCAAAGCCCCAAGTAAAATGAAGGGCCAGAAGAAGAAAGGGAGGAAAACAGCAGCGGATACGGAGAAAAAGGCTCCAACTGACACAGAGGTGCCAGTCCCAGCTCAAGTTGATGTAAACCTTCTTCAGGTGGTAGAAGTGGAAAGTAAGGAACACGGAGAGACTCCCTCAAAACCTTCAAGGGCATCCAAACGAACTCGCAAGCAAACGAGTGACAGTGTTGATAAGGAGGCCAAAAAGAAGAAGATTTCTCAAGAAGAAGAGTTTGCTCCCCGGGATCCGGAGCCCACTTTCCCTATTGATCCAACGTTGGCTGAAGAGATCCCGGAGAATCTTAACGAAGGGATTCCAAGGGAACTCCATACTGATGAGATTGAAAGGGGAGAGATCAATATGGACGAAGTGGATGTCACCGGCCTGGGTCCTCTGGGTGATTACTTTCTTGGTCTGTCAAGAGATGAGTTTGCTGGGCCATATGTTCCCCCAAGCAGCTCCAACACAGTAAACTTCAACGGTAAGACAATCTTGGTCTCCAGCGAGAGAGACGTTATAGCTCATTCCCTCCTGAGCAACGTACAACCAGTACTTACCCTAGAGAGGCAAGTCCGGAGTCAGGCAGAAACCATCAGAGAACTTAAGTCTGAGAAGGAGAAACTGTCCGATGACCTCAGGACTGCCACTACTAAGGTTGACTTGCTCAAGGAGTCGAACGAACAGCTGAAGAAGAGTCAAAATGAAAGCAACACAAAAGTTGCCTCTTTAGAGAAAACCCTAGAAGATCTCCGGGCTAAGCTGTCCGGGTTGGAGAAGGACTTGAAAACCTCAAAAGATGAGACTGCAGCAAAAGAGAAGCTTGTCACCAATCTGACTACTGACAAACTTGCTTTAGAGAATGCAGTGACTCAGGCTGCTGACGAGAAAGCTGCTCTGGTGAAGGATCAAGAGGCCATGATCAAGGCCAAAATTAATGCTTATGCCAGGGAGATGATCCGGAGTGAGGAATTATTGATTGAAAAGGTGAAGTCCGACATGGTCCTCCTATTTCACGAGAAGTTCCCGAAGAGGAGACTTGGGGACTTATGGCGTTACGTGGATGACGATGATCTCCCATATTGGACCATGGTTGATGAAGGGTACACTGATATATCCTCATCTGGGGACGAGGAGGAAACCGGAGAGAGTCCGGGTGAAGAAGAGGCTGACCCCAAAGGCAAGAAGGTCATTGAGGAAAAAAGTGATATCAAGACCAAGGGAACAGATGAGGGTGAGCCATCTTCAAAGGCTCCACCTTAGTTGGTAATTTATTCTGTTTACTTTTTGCTCGAACCAAAGTCCTTGGATGGCCAAGGCACCTTTTTGTGATGCTGTCCGTTTTAACCGGACAGATTTTTGTATTGTGCTTAAACTTGTTTAAAAAAGTCCTTGGAAGGCCAAGGCAACTTTAAGTTTATTGAATGAACGTTTTATCTTGCACAACCTTTCTCTTATTCCATAGTCTGTTTAAATATCTTGGAGTTTAAGTAATTTCGAGTTATCGTGTTGTGAGAGTGTTTAGTTTCTCTGGCTAGAATTTAAGTAGCCCTTAGACTTTTCAGTCCGGATAGTATGACAATCAACAGAATTTTGCAAAAACTTAGAAAATTTATTCAAAAAAGCTCCACGTTTCATTTAAAGCTCTCCGTGGCGCCGGATAGAGGTAGTGGTATGCCCCCAAATATTTACATGGATGTTTAAACAAGTAAATATTTACATAAGTTTTATTCCAAATACATTCGAAGGTGTTCAATATTCCAAGGGTGAGTTAAAACCCTGCCATCCTTGTCTTCCAACCAGTATGTGCCAGGTTTGATTCTTTCAACCACAGTGTAGGGGCCCTCCCAAGTTGGGTCCAGCTTTCCGAAGAGCTTTTCCTTGGTATGCAAGAAAACGTTTCTTAATACCTTATCTCCTGGTTGAAAGTCCCTTCTTTTAACTTTAGAAGCAAACCTGCTTCTCATCAAGCCCTGATAGTGTGCCATTCTAAGATGAGCTTTTACCCGCCTTTCTTCAATTAAATCAAGTTGATTTCTAACTGCCATTTCATTAGCCTGTCCGGAGAAGTTGTGCACTCGAAAGGAGGGAAGTGTCTTTTCTATGGGGGCTACTGCATCCATCCCATAGACCAAGGCAAAAGGTGACTCTTGTGTTGCAGCCCCAGGTGTTGTCCGGTAGGCCCACAAGACTTCTTGTAAATAACTAGGCCACTTCCCAGCAGCCCCTTCCAAATTTTTCTTTAAACCAGACAGTATCGTTCTGTTAGCCACTTCAACTTGCCCATTGGCTTGTGGGTGGAATGGTGAAGAAAAGCAGTGCTGAATACCCCTTGAGGCACAGAAGCTCTCCATTTCTCTGTTGTCAAACTGTGGCCCATTGTCTGTTGTTATTCTCTGGGGAACACCAAATCTGCAACATATGTTGGATAGAATGAATTTTATAACAGCCTTTGATGTTGTTCCTGCCAAGGGGGATGCTTCTATCCACTTCGAAAAGTAGTCAATGGCTACGATTATGGTTTTACGCCCTCCGGACGCCATAGGGAGAGGCCCAACTAAGTCCAATCCCCATCGAGCAAAAGGGATAGGCTCAGAAATTGATTCCATAGGAATGGCTGGTACATGAATTTCATTGCTGTACCTCTGGCATGGGTCACACCTTCTTACCAGTTCCTTGGCATCTTTCATTATTGAAGGCCAATAATATCCGGAGAGAAGCACTCTTCTTGTTAATGCTCTAAATCCACAATGGGCTGATCCCTCACCATCATGCAATTCGGAGAGAACCATTTGTGACTCATGATCTCCTAAACAGCGTAGGAGAGGTTTGCTATAGGATTTCTTGTACAAGACCTCTCTAATCATGATGAAACCACGAGCCTTGTGTTTTAGAGTTCTGGCTTGTGATTTATTCAAAGGTACGATGCCATCGGACAGATATTGTATAAGAGGAGACCTCCAATCCTGAGGCTTATTTACTTGTATTTCAAAGACTTCTTCTTTTTCCCCTTCATCAAGTTGAATAGAAGGACTTTCAAGCACATGGATCCATGGATAGGACTCCGTGTATGCTATTGTTGCCAATGAGTCTGCTAGCTCATTCTCTGCCCGGGGAATATGTTCATAGATAACAGCTTTAAACTTCATTGCTTCATTTTTCAGGAGAAGTAAATATTTAATCAATTGTTCTTTTCTAGCTTCTGATAGGCCCAAGGCATGGTGGACAAGCAATTGGGAGTCGCTTAGCAGCTTGACCCTTTTTGCTCCACAGATATAAGCCAATTTCAACCCAGCTATAGCTGCTTCGTATTCGGACTCGTTATTAGATGATCTGAAAGCAAAACAAATAGCTTGGAACATGTTGTCCCTATAGGGGGAAGTAAGACATATTCCTGCCCCAGATCCTATGGCACTGGATCCTCCATCTGTTCGGACAATCCACACTTTTTTGTCTTTTGAATCAGCAGATTGTTCTGAGTCCCTATCAGAATGGAATTCGACCAGAAAATCAGCCACAGCTTGAGCTTTTACTGCTGTTCGAGGAGCAAAGTCTATGTCGAAGTCCCCCAACTATACTGACCACTTTGTCATTCTGCTTGAAATGTCTGCTTTTTGAAGGACATTCTTTAAAGGGAAAGATGTCCGAACAACGATAGGATGAGCCTGAAAATAAGGTCTCATCTTTCTTGCAGCTATCACCAAGGCCAATGCTAGTTTCTCAAGTTTCAAGTAACGGCGTTCAGCATCAATCAGGCTTTTGCTGATGTAGTATACCGAGTGAGGGTACCCATAAACCTCCCTTACTAGCACAGCACTGATGGCACAGCTTGAAACAGCCAGATACACAAAAAGAGTCTCCCCATCGACTGGTTTGAACAAGGTCTTGGGGGTGGATAGATGCTTTTTGATTTCATTGAATGCCTCATCACACTATGGTGTCCACTCAAACCCCTTTGCACCCTTCAAAGTTTGAAAGAAAGGAGCACATCTGTCCGAAGACCTTGAGATGAATCTGTTCAAAGTTGCTAACCTCCCCGTTAACCGCTGTACTTCTTTAATGTTTCGTGGAGGCTCCATGTGGAACAAGGCATTGAGTTGGTCCGGGTCAGGCTGTATTCCATGCTCACTTATAATATACCCCAAGAACTTCCCGGACTGCACTCCGAACACACATTTTTCAGGATTTAACTTTAAATTTACTTTGGCCAGATTGGCAAAAGTCTCCCGGAGGTCGGACAAGTGCAGCTGCTCATCCACACTTTTCACCATCATATCGTCAATGTAAACCTCCATATTTCTTCCAATTTGATCAGCAAATGCCTTATTGACTAACCTTTGATAAGTAGCCCCAGCATTTTTCAAACCAAAAGGCATCACCTTGTAGCAGTGTAGACCTCTATCCGTAACAAAAGTGGTATGCTCTTGATCCCTTGGATCCACCTGGATCTGATTGTACCCGGAGAAAGCATCCATGAAGGAGAGTAGCTTGTTCCCAGAAGTAGAATCTACCAGCTGATCTATCCGGGGAACCGGATACAAGTCTTTTGGGAAAGCTCGATTGAGATCTGTGAAGTCAATGCACATTCGCCATTTACCGTTTTTCTTTTTTACCAAGACTGGATTGGCAGTCCACAAAGGATACTGAGATTCTTTAATGTGCCCCATCTTTGTGAGTCTGTCAACCTCTTGTACAATGACATCAGCCTTTTCTTTTGAAAAAGCTCTCCTCTTTTGCACCACAGGTGCCACATCCCTCCGGACAGATAGGTGATGGGAAATCACCTCTGATGGAACTCCAGTAACATCAGCATTGCACCAAGCAAAGACATGCTGATGGTCTTTTAAGAATTTTAACATCTCTTCTTTCAACACTTGTGGCATTTTGGACCCTATCTTGACAAATTTCCCTTCTTCCAAGCAGTGTGTCTCAACCTCTTCAACTGGGATCAACACTCCGGGGGTCTCTCTGGGGTCATCAATTTCACCCTCACCCCCAGAAAGGCCCTCAAACTGCTATTGGTCAGTTATACGGACTGCCCCCAGCGTTCGTGGAGCCAAGGCAGTGGCATAACATTCTCTTGCAACTTTTTGACTGCTCCGGACAACCCCAACCTGCCCCTGAACAGCGTATTTTAGACACTGATGGACTGTTGAGGCCACTGCATGCATCCTAGAGAGCCAAGATCTCCCTAAAATATCATTGTAACAAGTGGGACAGTCCACCACAATGAAAAGTATTCTGACCGTTTTCTTAAAAGGGCCTCTGCCCAACAATACTTCTTCTTCGAACTCACCGATTACATCAGCTGAGCTGCCCGTGAAGCCTACAATCGATCGGTCTGACTTTTGAATCACAGCTGGATTTTTCATTTTCTTGTAAGTATCCAGGAAAAGGATATTGGCAGAGCTCCCAGTATCTACCAGGATTCGCCTTATCTCATTGCCCCCTATCGATGCTCCTATGACAACAGCATCTTCATGAGGGCCAGCAATGTCTCTCAAATCATCCCCATCAAAGACAATGAATGGGAATAAACTTGACGATTGATAAGAGGTCATGCCCCCTTCTAATTGGGTAGCCAAATTATGAACATGCCTTTTTCTTGATGAAGTGGTAGGAGCCGTTACAGTGTCCCCTCCGAAAATTGTCAAGGACTCAAAGAATTTAATGAGCCCGGAGACCGACCTAGAACGCTCCTCTATTGCACCCACTCTGTTTCTTGTTGGATCAGGGTCCAAGTATTCAGATTCCACATCAAACCTTTCAACGATTACCATAGCCCCTTCTGGGGCAGCATTAACCGGACCAGCCCGGTGAGTGTTATCAGGCCTGTTGCCTCCTCTTCTTTTAACGTATGCACCCAATTTCCCTCTTTCAATCAGGTTCTGAACCTCTTGTTTCAAGGCTATGCAATCATCAGTAGTATGGCCAATATCATTGTGATATTGACAAAAAGAACTGTTTCGATGTTCTCTGGGAGACTGCAAGGTTGCCGGTCTCCGGTAGTGTACTTCATCTTTAGTTTTTTCGAAAATGGTTGCCACACTTTCTTTGAGCTCTGCAAACCACTCCGGTTGGACCCACGGCCCCCTTTTGTTTCTAGACTGCTGACTTTGTGCAGGAGCAGCTGGTTAAGACTGAGCTTTTCCTCTTCCATGCCCCTGTCCGGTTTCTCTAGCTTTGTTTCCGGACTGGTTTTGATTGGGAGTTGGTGTTACCGGGGTGGATCTCACCTGCCTGTGCACCCTGGTCTTTTTTGTTTCATCAACATTTATTTGCTTGCCGACTTGATTCAGCAATCCACCCCAGGTCATGGCTTTCTTCCTTGTTACTGAATCGGCCAGGTTGCCCGGGTTCAAACCTTGTCTCAGGGATGCTATTGCCACTTGTTCAAAGCAATCAGCCAGCCCGTTCTTTGTGTTCACAAAACGACTTATGTATTCTTTCAACGATTCATTTGGCTCTTGGGCACAATGGATTATGGTATCTCCATTTCCCTTGAGCTCCTTACTCCCCACAAATTGCCTTCGAAAGGCCACCCAAAAGGTATCAAAGTCTCTGATACAACCCTGAGGAAGGCTGTTGTACCACTTCAGAGCACTCCCCGTAAAGGACTGGGAGAATGCCCTGCAGAGTAGTTTATCATCATCATCATCAAAGTTCATCATGAAGTTCTTGAATTGCTCCAGATGATTGTCTGGATCAGTACTGCCATCGTACTTCTCCATCTTGGTGCTATCGAACCTCTTGGGGAGGTTTCCGGATAGGATTTTAGAAGACAGTGGAGACTGCCTCCAATTCCTTCCACGACTGAACACGGTATCCTCATTAGGTGTTGCAAAGATACCTGGATCATCATGGAAGGCAAATGGATCCACCAGCATCCGGTCTATATGTCTCCGGCTGTGAGATGATCCTTTCCCAATGTGCCTTTTCATTCTTCCATGGTGGTCTCTTTTTCTGGAATATTTTTTAACTTGCTTCTGTTTTTTCCTGGTTCGCCCCTCATCACTACTGGAGGACAAGGATTTTTCATTTCCCTCACTGTCCGAAGAGCTGTCCGAAGACTCTGAACTTGAGTCAGAACTCTCCACAGGCTTGGACCGGTGAGACTTTTTTGAACTGGCATGTGTCTTTTTAGTGCTCACATGAGTCTTTGAAGCCTCATGCTCTCGAGGGTTATCAGAACGATGAGCAACTGATGCTTTGGATTTCTCCTTCATGCCCATCTTGGCCTTTTCAGCCCTCAGAGCTTCTATTTCAACCCTCAACCTGTCACGCTCATGGACAGTATATTCATCGTTCTCTTCCACCACTTCGAGCAAAGCTGGTGGAAGCTCTGGATTATCCAGATTCATTCGGACATAATTCCTTTACTTGGTTTTGAATGTCTGATTCAGGCACCGTCGCCTCCCACTGTGGTCGCCAATTTGGTGTGGATAAAAGTAGCCTGAGGGTAGGCTGGTAATTTTAAGTGGAGTTTTAAGGCGGCGTAAGGGTGTTTCACGGTGATGTGGTGGTGTTTAAGGGTGTTTTAAGATATTTCAGGGTGTTTCAAAGTGTTTCAAGGGTGGAGAGAGAATTAAGCAGCCTGGCAGCAGTTAATTTTTCTTACCCCTAGTTAATGCTGGTGGTTGGGTATTTATAGTGTGAAATTTGGGCCCTTATGGGCTTTCGGGTCAAGTTTAATGGACCCGGGTCATGTTTAAAGACCCATGAGTTTTAAGCAGATGTACAGGTAGCTTAGTCAGATAGTGATTAGGTTTTTTAGTACTTTAGTCATAGTTCGAACTGCCTTATGTTTGCAGTGTTCAAGGTCATCTGTCCGGTTCTACCAGTGCTGTTCGAACTGAAGTCATGGAGTCTGTTCGAATTTACGGGGTGATTTTACTTTGGACTACCCTTCCGGGGAGCTCTTCGAATTCGGACTCATCACTTTGCATTCAGGGCCTCTAACAATGAGTCTGAATATGAAGCAGCTATAACTGGTCTTAAGTTAGCTTTTCTATGTGCGGGCTTAAAGAGTTAGGTTGATGAATGATTCTCAGTTTTTTATCCACCATGCTCAAGGTCAGTCTGAAGCCAAGAAGGAGCAGTTGATCAAATACTTATTCATTCTTAAAGAAGTAGCAGCCAACTTCAAAAATATTTGCTATGAGCATATTCCTAGATCGGAAAACACGCTGGCATACTCTTTAGCAACCATAGCATACTCTGAGTCATACCCATGGATTCATGTACAAGAATGGCCATCCATACAATCAAATCAGAACAAGGAAGAGGAGAAGAGCTTGAGTGTACAAGTAGTTCAATCCAAAGTTTGGAGATTTTCTCTTTTTCAATATATCTCTGATGGAAGTTTGCCTCCAGAGAAGGCTATGTCAAGGAAAATGAAACACAAGGCTCATGGTTTCTTGATGATAAGAGAGGTTTTTTATAAAAAAATTCGTTCACCAGACCTCTCCTGTGTTGTTTGGGGGCTGAAGGGTCCCAAATGATTTTATCTGAACTACATGATGGAGAAGGATCAACACACTGTGGCTATAAAGGTCTAACCCGGAGGGTTTTGTTGTTCAGATACTATTGGTCATCCATAATGGCAGATGCTAAGGAATTGGTGAAAAAATGTGACCCATGCCAAAGATATGGTAACGAAATTCATATCCCAGCAGCTCCTATGTAGTCAATTTCTGAGCTAGTGCCTTTTGCTCATTGGGGACTGGATTTAGTTAGGCCTCTACCAATGACATCTGGAGGATGCATGACTATTATTGTAGCCATTGATTATTTCTCAAAGTGGATGGAAGCAGCCTCCCCTGGCAAGAACTACTTCGAAAGCTGTTATAAAATTTATATTGTCTAACATTTGTTGCAGATTTGGGGTTCAACAAAAGATAACCAGAGATAACGGGCCATAATTTGATAACAAGGATATGGAGATTTCCTGTGCCTCTAGGGAATTCAACATTGCTTCTCTTAACCTTTCCACCCATAAGAAAATGGCCAAGTTGAAGTGGCAAACATGACCATTCTGTCCTGTTTAAAAAAGAATTTAGAAGGGCTGCAGGGAAGTGACCAAGCTATTTGCAAGAAGTATTGTGGGCATACCGGACTACTCCTAGGGCTGCTACTCAAGAATCTCCTTTTGCCTTGGTGTATGTGATGGATGCAATTACTCCTATAGAAGTAACCCTACCATCATACAGAGTCCACAACTATTCTGAACAAGCCAATGAATTGGTAATTAGGAGTCAGTTGGACTTAATAGAAGAAAGAAGGTTTAAGGCTCATCTTAGAACCACCCATTACCAAGGATTGATGAGGAGCAGATTTGCTTCCAAGATCAAGAGAAGGGATTTTCAATCAAGAGATAAAGTGTTAAGAAAGGTTTTCTTGCATACTAAGGAATAGCAGTTCGGCAAACCGGCTCCGAACTGGGAAGGCCCTTATGAGGTCTCCGAAAAACTTAAGCTTGGGACATATAGGCTTCAAGACAAAGATGGAAGAGTTTTGAAGCACCCATAGAATATTGAACACCTCAGGTTATATCTAGAATGAAATTTGTATAAATATTTACTTGTTTAAAGTCAATGTAAATATTAGGGGGCATACTTTTTCCTACTCTGGTGGCGCGGGGAGGTTTTAATGAGGTGTCTGGTTTTTTCAATAAAATACGATGCCTTCTCAAATTATTTGGTGTGATTTGATTACAATTATTTTCAAGTCTTCAATTTAATACTGATGATCTTTGACAGATCGGATTAATGTGGTTGAATGATGACCATTAAATACATGTCATCGGAGATATTAAACACTCTCACCTTAAATATTTTTGAAGTAAAGTAGGGTTCTTTAAACATTAGCCATTAAAATTGAAAGAAAGCATGAAACAAAGCAAAATTTGATAGATAAACCTGTCCGGGTAAGAACCAGATAACATTATCGAAATGCAAAAAATGCCTTGGCCATCCAAGGACTTTAAGTGTTGTGAAATACTTATCCAGACACAGTCCCCAACGAAATTCTTGAATCCAAGGACAGCAGCTACACTCTCAATCTTATCTACATTAGCCATATGCTCTTGATTTGCTAATATCTTGGTTTTGTCATCTTTAATCATAGAAAAGAGCCTTCTCAAAGTAGGCTTGTTATTCACACCTCTAGCGTTCCAGCTAATTATCCTTATCATTATCAGATATGGATTTTTGGTTTGATTTTTCTCCTTTTCTCATCAGAAAATTAACAATGACTTTGTTTGTTTTTTTGCTTTTCATTGCAGACTTCAATTTGCTGCTGATAATAGTACCAAAATCGAGAGGGGAGTGATTTCTTGGAGATGCATTATTGCTACCAATGTTATCACAATCTGGAGATACGTTGTTTTCGTCAATCTGAGGATTGCTTTGAGCATAGTCCTGATCCAGTTTGTGCAAGGCTTCAATCATATCCATGTTATCTTTAGCAGAATATTCAATACTTATTGCATCATTCTTTTGACATTGACCGTTTTGATCTTGATTGAAATTGTCTTTAAAATCTTGTTCTTAATCCTTTTTAGTAACAATGGATTTAAGTTTTCTTCTGTAAACTTTAATAGAAGGTTTGGATGTTGAAGGAAGCATTTTGGGAAGTTTGTGTTTCTTGGTTGACAGTTCTTTGCAGTTTGATTACAAGATCAGAAACCACCTTGCAGTCTTCATCTTCTTTCGATTCCACTTTACTGATTTTTTTACACTCATCACCTTTGTGTCCAATATGAAAACACACATCACAGTATGAGGGAACATTCTTGTAGCTTAGGCTAGTCCAGCAACCATCGTTTGACCCAAAGCATATCCATAGTCTATACATAAGTTTTTTGGAGATGTCAATTTCAACTTGAGCAAAACATGCATTCATAGCCGCTTTATTTGTTTCAGGGACAATGATTTTTTAAGGTGTTCCAATAGATGAAGCTAAATCATTTATTACAAAAGTATTGTATAAGAATTCTGGGATTCTTTCAATTCGAACCCACACTAGAGTCTTGGGATTTTCATACTTTATGCCAAATTTTGGACTCCATATCAGAATTCTCATATTTTTCCCATCAACATTCCAGACGTTTTTGGGCCAGAGAGTACTAACGTCTTCTTTTAAACAGAATGCCATAAAGATATGTCTAGAATCCTGACCGGTGAAATTGTAAGAACCTTTGAATTTAAAGAAGTTTAAGAAGCTGTTCATGATAGATTTTTTTGGTATTCCGTCACTGAACTTTCCCATCAAAGTTATAGTAGACTGTTGAAGAAGCGATTCTTCGTTTTTTTGATGTATTGAATGGAACAGTGGTCATCTGTTTCTTTAACGTATTCCGACATGATTTTCAATTTCAAAATAGATTTATGTTTAACGACTTCGACGTAGGACTTCTTGGATAAAGAAAAATCTTTGATAGAAGAGTACTCTTTAATTTCTTTCTATTTATCCATGGATGAATTTGTGGTAAGCCACAAGAAATTCAAAAAGGAAGGCAAGGAAAGATCAGAGAATGCAGAGAGATGAAAAGCAAGAAAAACGTTTCTTAGAACGTCATCTTCTTCCCCTTATCGTCCTCCTAGGTTTTGACTCAAATCTAAACGCCGAAATCTGACTTAAAACTTTAATCACCCATTTATAGTACTCACCAACCTTGAAAGTTAGATTTACAATCTTTTGCTACACTTCTAAAAAAAAAAAAGTATAAAGTGTGTTTTAGGTGTTTTAGGTTAAAAGATTGTCTTCAGTGACATTTCTCGGAAATTACTAAGGAAAATCTATAGACTTTTAGCACCCATAGATTTGCAAACATCAAAACGGGGTCAACTGGACAGTATTTTCCAAGTCAAGCCATAAGCTGATAAGAGCTTCCAAGTCAAGCCATAAGCTGATAAGAGCTTATTTTTGAAATAATAATTTTAAACCTTAATTTACTCGTTATTTAGTTTCTTGATAAATGTTTTGTACATATTTATATTTGGATATATATATATATATATATATATATATATATATATATATATATATATATATATATATATAAAATAGGAATGGCTTATATTTTAGACCATTGATTTTTCCATTTTATTTGATAATATAGGATGGTTAAAAGGTAGATAATTTAATTGTTTGATTTTATTTTATTAATTTTTTGTTATATTTTTTTTGTAAAAAATATATTAAATAAGTATAAAAATGATCTCAAATATATGTGGCATATTTCGAGAAGTAGACGAGTGATCTTAAGAACCGTGAGAAAAAAATCGATTTTTTTCTCTAGAAATTTGACTAAACAAATACAACAAAATAAACTAAACCGAAAATACTAAGACGGATATAAAAGAAAAAAAACAAAGTAACAACCACGAAAGCGAACAAAGACAATCAACCTTAAAAAAAAGATTACAATATTTTATTTTTAAAAAAATTGATTGACAAGACAATTTTGGTCTAAAAAAATCTGAGTCTGAAATGAGAAAACATGTGATGGTTAGGATAGAAAATGAGTTAAAAATTCTAGCATTCCTCTCTATCATATATGATAAACAATATCGTCAAAGCAAAAAAGATAAATGCGTCGCAAATCGAATAAAAACCAGCTAAAAGTGATATCATTGTGAAAAATGTTTTATAAAAAAAATTGTTAATATTTTGTTATATATATATTTTGAAATGTATTTAATAAATATAAAAACGGTCCTTACAATTACATAATGTTAAAGATATAAGGTCCGAGTCCGTTATCTCATATGTTTTATCTATATATAAGAGCATGTACACTATGCAATAGATACACTTTCTAAATAATACGAAAACGCTTCTTCTTCTCTTTTTTGTTCTTTATTTAATATGGTATCAGAGCCTGTAGTAATATGACCGAGATAGCGTAGCAATTCGTGGATCTACTATGTATTCAATTTCGTATTAATATTGGAGTTCGGTTTGGATTGGAATTATTGGGAAATCCTGGATCTGTTCGACAATTTTGGATTGTGTATTGATATTGATCTTGATAGAGCAGGTTACAATTCGATAGAGAGTTGTATTATTGTTTTGATTTAGGAGGAAATAATCTACTGATTTATTTGAGTTATTATTCGATAAAGGTAAAATCTACTGAGTTATTTGAGTTATATTATTGTTGGATTTTGGTTTCATTTTGGATCTGCTTTTGTGTGGTTTCTAATTTTTCTCTTGTTTTTCAATTAGATTTGTGCTGGAAATTTTGATATGCTTTTCGTTAGATAGATACAGTTTTCAGTTTTCGGATCTGCTGAGTGCAGCCCCAATCAAACGGTCTAATCAAAGGGAAAATAGTGTCATTTTTTGTTAAATTTCAGAGAGCATGTTCGGGACATCAAATCAATCTGACATGTTGGATTATGATTCAGTGTTACGGTCCGGGAGAAATTTCTACTGGAACAATGCAACAATTCTGTTGGTAAGACCGTGAATTCAATTTGATTTTGAGTTTGGTTTGATTTTGATTGGAAATTGAAAATTGGATTTATTTTGGTATTTGGACTTGGTATTTGGATTTGGATTTGATTGAGTATTCGATTACATCTTGCTGGACCACTAGGATTTTAAATTTGAATTTCGGGTTTGATTTTATTTTGATTTTTCCGATTTGGATTTGGTATCTCTTGATTGTTTGATTTTGTTCGATTAGACATTGCGGATCTTATTGTGAATATGATAGGAAAAGATGATTTTCTACACTCTACTAGTAACGAATTGAATAAGATGAACTTTGTTATGTCTACTTCTGCATACCATTCATGAATGTCGTCGTCTTCCACTTCAGGTATTGATTTTTTATTGTGGATTTTGAATTCAGGCGTGTCTCATCATATGTCACCTCACATGTCGAACTTTGTTTCGTTGTAACATGTTTCACCCATATCTGTTTTGTCTGATAGTGCTACACCAATGTCAGTAGAGGGTATCGGCTCTATTTGTACCCCTCATATATTGCTATCCGATGTTTACTACATTCCCACTCTTGCTTTGAATCTTGTTTTGGTTAGTCAATTGTGTAATCTGGTTATTGTGTCTTGTTTTCTGATTCTGTTTGTGCTATACAAAATCAACAGACTCATAGAGTGATTGAGACATGCCGTAAAATAGGGGAAATCTATGTTTTAGAGAAAGTCGAAGCAACAAATGTGGATGTCTATGGTGTTGATAGTGGAAAAAACACTTGACTGATATTGCTGTCTCTGGTGTTGATTTGTCTTTGTTTCATTTGAATCCTTCATCGTCTGAGTTTTATCATTGGCATTCTCGTCTTGGACATGTATCTGCACCGCGTTTAAATTTTTTTAGTCTCTACATATGTTTTAGGTTAACTAAACACTTGTAATATATCGGATTGTAATGGTTGTAAACTTGCAAAATTTACAGCGTTACCGTTTAATAAAAGTGTCACTTATTCTATTGCTGTGTTTGATATTATTTATTCTGATGTCTGGGGTCCATCTCCTGTCTGCATAAAGGATGGTTCATCCTAGTATGTTTCTTTCATCGATGATTATACTCGATATACTTGGGTTTACCTTATGAAATAAAGATCTGATTTTCTTGGAATTTATAACAAATTTCAAGCACTTGTTAAGACTCAATATTCTGCTATAATAATATGTTTCAGGTGTGACTTAAGGGGTGAATATACATCCAATTATTTTACTCAGTTACTTGCATATGATGGTACCATACATATGTCTTCTTGCACTAACACCCATCAGTAAAATGGTGTTGCAGAAAGAAAACATCGTCACCTTATTGAGATTGCTCGCTCTTTACTTTTATCTACTGAGGTTCCTACTATTTTTAGGGAGAAACAATTCATACTATTGTATATGTGATTAATCGAATTCCCACTGCTCATAATGAAGGGATGTCTCCCTTTCAGAAGTTATATGGACAACACGAATTTATTCTTCCTTACGAGTGCTTGGATGCATATGTTTTGTCCAAATTCCGTAATATGTATTTTCTTGGGTTATAGTGTTAGATAAAAATGTTATCGTTGTTTTGATCCCACTAGTCAGAAACTTTACGTCTCTCGACATGTTATATTTCTTTAGCATATGCCATTTTATTCGATTCCAACGAAATCATATGATATAAAAAAGTACCAAACTTTAGACTACTGATCTTTCTGAAATAATATCGACATACCCATTGATATTGATGTGCCAGCTCATGACACATTGACTACAACTAATACTACCTTCTGCTTTATCAAGGCATGATTTAGCTTCTTCTTTTAGTGAACCACTAGCTTCACCCCTCATAAGAGCTACTCGTATAAGTAAGTCTACCAAACTACTATATTTTGCGTATTCATCTTACTCAAATCCTTTCACCTCTTTCATAGCAAACATACATGATTTATATGAACCTCAATTGTTTAAAGAAGTTTTTTTTATCCTCGTTGGCAAAATGCAATACTAAAAGAGCTTGCCGCTCTTTATCAGAATCATACATGGGATATAGTTAAATATCCATCCAGTAAGCATATAATTGGCTCTCGATGGGTTTTTAAAATTAAAACAAAGTTTGATGGGTCTGTTGAAATATATAAGGCCCGTCTTGTAGCAAAAGGGTATTCACAGAAGTATGATATATATTATGATGAGACATTTTCCCCCAGTGGAAAAAATGACGACAGTTCGTACTCTTATTGCGGTTGCATCCATTCGCCAGTGGAAGATCTTCCAACTAGATGTCAAAATGCATTTTTAAATGGTGATCTTTGTGAGGAAGTTTACATGACTCCCCTTCTAGGTGTTTTTCTCACCAATAAGGTGAAGTTTCTCGACTTAGGAAAGCTCTACATGGTCTCAAACAAGATCCTCGTGCTTGGTTTGAAAAATTATCTACGATTATTACTTCAATTGGTTTTCTTGCTAGTAATTATGATTCAACATTGTTTATCAGATGTACGAGTGCAAGATGGATTATTTTATCCCTATATGTAGATGATATGATTATTACAAGTAATGATATTGATGGTATTGAGGCACTAAAACGTGATTTGGCTAAGGGCTTTGTGATGTAGGACTTGAGACTATTACAATATTTTTTAGGTATTGAGGTGGCTCACTCTCCAAAAGGTTATATTCTCTCTCGGATAAAATATATATCTAATTTATTCAAGCGAGCGCAACTTTCTGATAATAGGACGGTAGATATCCCTCTTGAAACCAATGCTCGGTATTCTCTGACTGATGTTGTTCCTTTGTCAGACCCAACTTTATATCGAACTCTCGCAGGGAGCTTAGTCTATCTTATAGTTACTTTACCAATATAGCTTATGCTGTTCATGTGGTTAGTCACTTTATTACTACCCCTACATTCGTCTATTAGGGAGTTGTTCTTCGAATATTGAGATATCTTTGTGGCACTCAGTTCCAGAGTATTTTTTTATCTTTCGACCTCTTCACTTGAATTGCGTGCCTATAACGATGCTGATTGGAATAATGATCCTCATGACCGAAAATCTACTATTGGTTTCTGTATATTCCTTGGAGATTCATTAATCTCATGGAAAAACAAGAAACAAGATGCTGTCTCTAGATCGTCTACTGAAGCTAAGTATCGTATTATGGCCATGACCACGTGTGAGCTTGTTTGATTACAATGGCTTCTTGCAAATATGAGGGTTAATGTTACTAATCCCACTTATTTACATTGTGATACCGAATGCGTCATGCAAATGATAAAGAATTATGTTTTTTCATGAGAGGACGAAGCATATTGAAATAGATTGTCACTTCACTCAACATCATCTTTAGATCGACACCATCTCGCTTCCATATGTTCCACCAGCTTTGCAGGTTGCTGGTGATGAGTTCGGATATTTGAGCTACTGTGCATTGACTAAACCCGAAGGGCAATTCGGACCAAACCACCACAATAAAATTCCGAACTGGACAAATACATTAAGTGTTGACTAAGCTAGTTGCTAATCACATCACACAAAATTACTAATGGGTCCTTAAACTTGACCCAACTTCATGACCCGACCCAATAAGCCCATGGGTCAGTAATTAAGTATAAATACCCAACCAGTTTCATTAATAAGGGTGATTAAAATTTATACTAGTAGACAACTTAATTATCTCTCTGCTCTTTACACTAAACACAAAACACCACAAAATATCCAAAATATTTTTTAAACACTTTACTGGATTACCCTCAGGGAGAAATAAACCACACAAAATTGGCGACCATAATGGGAGGCGACGGTACCTGAATTTTACATTCAAAACCAGTAAGCAAAGAAGTTTGGATGGATCCAAATGAGCAGAATGTTCCACCCCAGAGGTGGAAAGTGCAAGAGAAAATAAGAAGTATATCACCGAGGAGCGAGACCAGTCGAGGGCTGAAATATAGGCGTTGAGAGCAATAAAACAAGAAGAAAAATGAATTAAGGAGAAATCCGTAGCGTTAATACTTCATCACACTGACAATCCTGGAGATAATGAGCTATATTTGAAGACTCATCTCAACTCAAAAAATACATACTGGTGTAAGCCCGTTGAGAGTTCTGCGTCTGAGTCCTCCAGCAGTTCATCAAATGAGGCAGAACTTGAAGTATCATTATCTTTAAGTAATGATGAAAGGAGATCTTAAAATAAAATGAGGTTAACTAAAAATCATTCAATAAAGAGGGATAAACATGGCAGGCTCAAGAGGCATCATGGTAAAGAGTCATCTCACAAGTATATTGATCAGTTGCTGATTGATCCCTCTGCCTTTCAGTCAGAATCGGGTATTTTTGCAACCCCTAATGAAGATACCGTGTTCAGTCGCAGCAAGAATTGGAGACAATCGCATTTGTTCGTAAAAATACTCGCTGGACATCTTCCTAAAAGATTTAATAGCTCCAAGATGGAGAAATACGACGAGAGTCGAGATCCGGACAACCATCTGGAACAGTTTAAAAATTTTATAATGAATTTTGACGATGAAGACAAGATTTTGTGTAGGACTTTCTCCCAGACTTTCACAGGGAGTGCCTTTAAATGGTATAACAGCCTCCTTTGGGGGTGTATAAGAAATTTTGATACATTTTGGGTTGTTTTTTGGAGGCAATTTGTTGTAAGTAAGGAACTAAAGGGTAATGGGGACACAATTATCCATTGTGCTCAGGAACCAAACGAGTCCCTGAAGGAGTACATAAGTCATTTTGTGAATACAAAGAATGGGTTAGCAAATTGTTTAAACAAGTTGCAATTGCTTCCCTTAGGCAGGGTCTAACTTAAGGTAATTTAGCTGATTCTGTGACTTGGAAGAAGGCTATGACCTGGGGAGGTTTATTGCAGCAAGTGGGAAAGTAGATCAATGTAGAAGAGACAAAGAAAACAAGGGTACACCATCAAGTGAGGTCTACCACTACAATAACAGCTCCTCCATCCACTAATCAATCCGATTATAGGGCAAAAGAGACCGAACAACGGTACAATTGGTCGAGACAAAATCAATCAGGCTAAACTCAGAGCCAACAAACAAAAAGTAAGAGGGGGCCCTGGGTTCAGCCTGAATGGTTTGCTGAATTTCGGGATAGTGTAGCTACAATATATGATAAGACTAAAAATAAGGTGCATTTTAGAAAGCCGACAACATTGCAGTCCCCCAGAGAAAACCGGAGCACTCATTTTTGTCGGTATCACAATGATATAGGCCATGATACTCATGATTGCATAACATTGAAACAGGAGGTCTAAAACCTTATTAAGAGGGGCAAGTTGGGAGCCTACATTAAAAAGTGAAGTGGGAACAGACCGGATAGTGCCCAAGCCAATGCTCCCCGGACAGGTCCTTCGAACAATCCTAGGACATCTACACAAGAGGGTGAAATGGTGATTGTTGAAAGGTTTGATGTAGACTCTAAGTATCTGGATCATGATCCCAGTTCGAAAACAGGTGGGAGTAATAACAGAGTAAACTAAGACAGTTTCTTCAAATCGTTAACCATTTTTGGAGGAAATACAGTCACTGCACCTTCCACTTCATCAAGGAAGAGGCATGTCCACAATTTGGCCACACAGTTAGATGGTGGAATTTCTTCCCATTAGTGCCAATCCCCATCCATATTCATAGTTTTTGATGAGGATGGCCTGAAGGATATTGCAGGACCTCATGAGGATGCGGTGGTCATATGGGCTTCAATAGGGGGAAATGATATACGTCGAATTCTGATTGATACTAACAGTTCGGAAAACATCCGGTTTTTAAGATCTTACAAGCAAATGAGAAATCCATCAGTTATTCAGTGTTCGAACAGAACCATTGTAGGCTTCACAAGAAGTTCTGCAGATGTGATAGGGGAGTTCGAAGAGAAGTATTATTGGGCAAGGGGCCCTTTAAAAAGATGGTAAGAGTGTTGTTTGTTGTGGTGGATTGACTCAACATCGTATAATGCAATTTTTGGGAGGTCTTGGCTTTCCAAAATGTACGTTGTGGCCTCTACGGTCCACAAATGCTTGAAATATGTTGTTCAGGGACAAGTAGGTGTTGTCCGAAGCAATAAAAAATAGCAAGAGAGTGCTATGCAACAACTTTTGCCCTTAAAACTCTAAGGGTAGTCAGAATTAACAAGGATTAGCAGCTACTGGAGCCTTCTACTGAGGAGAATGAGATCAATGACCTCAGGGAGGCTCCCAGTGCTATAATACCTATTGAAGAGGTTGAAACTCACTCCCTCGCAGAGGGCAAGGATGTTAAGATTGGTTTCAAGATGGCACTAGAGTTGAAACACCGGTTGTTGTCCTTTCTAAAGAATAATCAACATGTATTTGCATGGTGCAACAATGATATTACCGGAGTACCAACAAGTTGTCAATCCGGAGAGATATTGCACCTTTTGTACAAAAAAGATAACTTTTTCCAAGGAAAAAGCAGACGTGATTGTTCAATAAGTTGACCGATTAACCAAGATGGGTCACATTAAAGAATCTAGATACCCTTGTGGACTGACAAACCTGTGTTAGTCAAGAAAAAGAATTGCAAGTGGCGTATATGTATTGATTTCACTGACCTCAATAGAGCGTGCCCTAAGGATCTTTATCCCGTTTCTCGGATAGATCAATTAGTGGATTTAACATCTGAAAAAAGTTGTTGTCCTTCATGGATGCCTTTTCAGGGTACAATCAGATACAAGTAGATCCGAAAGATCAAGATCACATTACTTTCATCACAGACATAGGTCTTTATTGTTACAAGGTAATGCCCTTCGGGTTAAAAAATGCTGGGGCTACTTATCAGAGGCTGGTAAATAAAACTTTTGCTAATCAGGTTGGTAGTAATATAGAAGTCTACATAGATGATATGATGGTTAAAATCATGGAGGAAGATTCACATATATCTGACCTTCAAGAGACATTTTCCAATTTAGAAGTTGTGAATTTAAAGTTGAACCCTGAGAAGTGTGTATTTGGGATCCGATCTGGAAAATTCTTGTGGCTACATAATAAGTGAGAAGGGAATCCAGCCTGATCCAGATCAACTTAATGCCTTACTAGCAATGGACCCTCATCATAATGTTAAAGAAGTTCAAAAGCTTACACGAAGATTGGCTGCATTGAATAGGTTTATCTCAAGGTCATTAGACAAGTGTGCTGCATTCTTCAAAGTATTGAGAAATACTAAAGACTTCAATTGGTCCCCACAGTGTGACCGAGCTTTTATTGAAATAAAAAAAACATTTTTCCTCACCCAAAACTCTTTTCAAACCTGTTCGGTAGAGAAAAGCTCTATGTGTATCTAGTTGTGTTAAAATATACAATAAATGTTGTGCTACTAAGAAAGGTGGAAAATTACCATCGTCCGATATATCACATCGGTAAGAGTCTATTGGATGCTGAAAGAAGATACTTAAAATCGGAAAAATTAGCGTTGGCCTTGGTAATTGCAATAAGAAAAAATAAGACCCTACTTCCAAACTCATTTTATTGTTGTCTGAATATTTTTCCCTTTGAAAAATATTCTTCAAAAAACTGATGTATCAAGAAGAATGACCAAGTGGTCAGTGGAATTGTGTGATTACGATATTGATTTTCCCCCTCGAACAACAATTAAAGCCCAATCAATGGCTGACTTCTTGGTGGAGTTTCATGTGGATAGATCCTCTAGACAGGAATCGGGAACTATTCTAAAACGGAATGGGTAGTTTGAACTGATGGTGGATCAAGTACTATGGGCTGTGGAGCTGGAATTTGCCTAACCTCCCCATATGGTGATAGAATGTACCAAGCTATATGCTTTGGGTTCAAAGCTTCTAACAATGAGTCTGTATATAAAGGCACCATAGCTGGTCTTAAGTTAGCGCTCCTATGTAGGGCTAAGAGAGTCCGATTAGTGAGTGATTCTCAATTATTCATCCACCATGCTCAAGGGAAATCTGAAGCAAAAAAGGAAAATTGGTTAAATACTTGCATATGTTAAAAGAAGTAGCAACAAATTGTTTTATCGGTAGTGGAATCTTAGACAACCTGGACGCCATGATGCAGGCCAGAAGGGTATACCAAGCATTGGGGCTGAGTTGGCTGGGGCATAGCTTGATCAGATGGAAGTATCTGACTATCTCCGGGTCCAAAGGGAACCGAAGTCCCCAGTTCAACACTTCAGTGTAAACCACCACTTCATTTAACTTAAAATCCATTGAGGTATCTGGAGTAATTAGAATCCTTACTTTTATAGACTATGGGATCCCCCACTTAGTGCGGATCCGACCTAGCTCAGCTGTGTGGGTATACACATAAATAATATTTTGAAGGGCCATCAGATATTTTACGTTGACCTTCTTAAAGCAGGGACCCACTTTGCCCTCCAAGCTCTCCGGAAGAGCATCCGGGTGAGACATACCCACCTTGGTCTTGCTTTTCCGGTCTGAAGCTGTATCTCTTGTTTGACCGAACGCCTCAGCCTCGAAAGGGGCTTTGTCTATGCTATCTTTCATAGTTTATTCTATCACTGTGGAAGGCTTTTCGAATGGCTTTGAATGTGGATGTTCGGATGGTTTTTGCAGATGGTTGTTCAGAGGGTTGTGCAGATGAAAATTTGGATAATCTGGTTTCTGTTAAGGGCTGTTGCCCGGATAGTTTAGCTTGTGGTAAAAATTTTGTTGCCTCCGAACTAGAGGTCTTTGAAGATGCGGGAGTGGAATTTGGTTTAGACTGACGTGTAACCCGACGATGAGTGAATTTGTCTGGGGACCTTTTGGTGTCTAATCCCACTACGATGAAAGGTGAGGGATTTCTTACACTACAAACAACTTTTTCCTTGGGTAAAGGATATTGGGACTCCTGGACTGAGGACCCAGATGGGAGAGGTGAAAGGTTTGCTACAAATGGAAATTTCCTAACCTTAGAGGGTTTTGAGGAAGATGATCCCTGAAATGTATTCAACTGTGGCTGATTATTTCTTTCACTTGGTGAAGCAGGAAGACCAACAACAATGCGTTTGTCTCTCGCTAATTTTTGTGCTCTCTCTAATTCAGATAAGTTTAACAAACCTCCTTTTACTAAGGTGTTTCCGACCGTGAACATATATGATTCAAGAACAAGGTTGAAGATGAAGTGAGTTTTCTCTCTCTAAGAATGTTTATGATTTGTGAAGACAATGAAAAAGTAGAAAGGTTTATATATAACAGTAAAAAAGTGTAGTTACCTAGGAGAAGGTAAATCGATTTTGAGCAATGATTAAAAGATGCAAGATGTGTAAGTTAAAGCCTAGGTAACTTTCTAGCTTAGTGGGTACAATATTCAAGGAGAAAAATAGCTAAAAGGTCGAACCAAAGACTAACACGTGTCCCACGATTCAAGGAAAACTCTTAGAATTCTGAGTTGAAAAGTCAGTTCCACCAAAATACGAACGAGTCACTTTTGAATAATTTTTTTTGCAGTTCGAACGACACAAACAGATCATAAAATGTTGGCATTGGTTTTTTGAGTTTTAACTCTTCTAAAGATCCTTTGCAAGATCTAAAAGGGCTACTGATAAGTTCGAATATTTGAGCTACTGTGCCTTGACTAAATCCGAAGGGCAATTTGGACCAAACCACCACAATGAAATTCCGAACTAGAAAAATGTATTTAGTGTTGACTAAGCTAGTTGCTAATCACATCACATAAAATTTCTAATGAGTCCTTAAACTTTACCCGACTTCATGACCCGACCCAATAAGCCCATGAGTCAGTAATTAAGTATAAATACCCCAACCACTTTCATTAATAAGGGTGATAAGAATTTATTACTAGTAGGCAGCTTAATTATCTCTATACTCTTCACACTAGAGACAAAACACCACAAAATACCCAAAACACTTTTTAAACACTTTACTAGATTACCCTCAGGCAGAAATAAACCACACCAGCTGATATTTTCACGAAGGCTCAGTCAATAACGCGATTTTATTTTCTTTGTGACAAACTCTCAATGATTATTACTGTTGCACTGTGAGTTTGAGAAAGGGTGTTAAAGATATGACTCAAGCCCGATAACTCATATTTTTTATCTATAAATAAAAAGATCCTATACACTTTTCTAAATAATACAAAAACCCTAGTCGCTTCTAAGCGGCTTCTTCTCTCTTTTGTTCTTTAATTAACACATGAAACATATTTCGATGAGTGACATTAAAAGTTATGAACTAATCGAAGAGTATTTACTAAAATTTGGCCAAACAAATACAACAAAACAATATCGAGTATGGAAAGACGATTGCTTCAATAAAAACAAAATAAAATCAAGTTTGAAATTTAAAAAGATTAAATTAGCCAGATAATTTGATCCAAAATTCAGAGAGCATGCGATATGATTATGCATAGGCTAGGGTAGGAATGTAGCTTAAATTCTATCACTCTTCTCACATTAGACATGGTAGACAATAATGCTAAAACAGGTAGACCAAATGTGTCGTAAATTGGACAGAGACGAGTTGGATGCCTCATGGATCCAAGAAACCCATTTTTATTGGATACTATGGAAAAACAAAGCTTGTAGCTTGCGAAACTCTAGATTCTTTGAGTGAAACTACAATCATAGATGGTATGCTTAATGGTTTCTGAGGCAAAATTGCATAAGACACAATTCGAGGGGTGTTTAAACCCCAACTCAGAAGATTATTGTTTGGTGGAAAATTTATATTGGATTTTACATGATGAAGAAATGTTGGGGAATATTAAATTTACGTCATACTAATACTGCCCACTCGACACATGGGATGGTTGTACGAATAATGTTGTAGGTTTCATTGATAATGAACTTGATAATTCCTCTCTTAGAAACCTAGTAGTGGATGTCTTTGTTAAAGATACTGGGAAGAAGGTAGGAGATGATGGGAATGTTGATCTCCTAGAATGTTCAATGTTTTCTAGCACTGACAGACCTTAAATAAGTCGGCCAATTCTAGAGACCATCCTGAGTGATATATATTGGAAACCTTGAGGTTGTTTCCCAAACGAGAATATTATATAAACTATGCCCATAGTGGTTGACCAAATATGTTGAGAGCAACCAAGGGTAAAATAAAAAAGGTATTCTCCCTGTTACCAATCATAGTCCTGTATAATTTGCTAGCGAGAGACCTAAGATTTTCTCTAAGTCAAGGAAAAAGACTCTTAAATCTTTAATGACTATAAGTTTTTACATTTAATCTTCTCAGAGCTAATCTAATCACACAAGATTGAGTTATCATCTTTACTAACGATGGGCCACAAACGGTTAAAGACATCCGCATAATTCTAGGTTTTTATATGTAGAATCTCAAGCCGACAGCATGCCAATCCACTTTAACACCAGTAATCTTTATCTCACGTCCACACTAGATAAAACGATAGAGAGATTGTGAGAGTTATTTATGAACTCTACGGGGTTAATAAAAATCAAAGACCAATACTCGTCTAACAAAAATCACAAATTTAACGGTCTGAAATCTACCTGCATGAGAGAGGTATTTGGAAGTCCAGAAGGATATAAAGGTAGTAATTTTGTCTAAAAAGGATCAATATTCATTATGGAATAGACGAACCAAGAGAAGAAGGACTCCAAGATATTTAACCGGGACAAAACCTACGTTGAAATCAATGATATTGATCAAATTCGTTCTAATAGTGAGGTTAACCCTAGAGAAATATGTGGCTATTTTGAAGATTAACTTTAAGGCCTCGGAGATAAAAGAAATAATTAAGACCATCATTGATAAGATGGATGAAATTGATGTCACCACGATAGAAAAACGAATTAGAGGTTGACAATCTTAAGCTTTGAGACTTCTAATGGAAATTTAAGTTCACGTAATTACTTTTCTCCTTAGGGACACTGAAGAGAAATTGCATGACCAAGACAAATAAGAAAACAAATAAAGGATCACCTTTCCTGAGACCCTTTATGCCTTTGAAATACTTGTGAGGATCACCGTTAATATTAACGCTAAAGGAAGGGTGAAAATATATTAAATAATCCATAAGATCATCTATTCCGAGAAGTTCGTTGCCACCAAGTTGTCAAGGGTAAGATGCCAACGAATATTGTCAAAAAAGTTCATTAGGTAAATTTTAAGAGAGAATCCTTGATCATGATCTTAGAAATAATCTTTTAAACCAAATTGGCTTGAATTCCTCGACAATAGAGGGGCAATACGAGAAATGCTTATATTTGGTCTTATAAAAAATCAAACGTGATGTTTATATGTTTGGATTATTATGATTCATTATTATTATTGTTATTATTATTATTAAATAATATAATAATCAAACTATTATAAAAAAAAGTCTTTCAATCATTTGTATCAAATGATGTCATGAGACAAAAATTTTAATTTATATTATCTCGTAAGAAATCATAAAGCGTAAAATACATTTAATGACATAGTAGAAAATATCATAATAGTATTATCGCCACTAATCTAAAAAAACACATTTTTCTATAAGTGTTCCATGATGTATGCGATGGTTGCCTATATAACCAGCCAACAAAACACACATCAGAATAACCGTATAGTTTCTAAGCTATTTGATAATGCAATTTCTTATTGTTTCTAAACATTGAACAACCATATTAAATTTATTATAATGGTCATATAAATGATATATTTGGCATGGTACACCTTAGTATATATTAGACTTCTAACATTGAAAGCATATTGAATCTCTTGAATATTCAAAAAAATCGAAATAATTTGGAGCACTGATTAAAAAATAACTTATCTTATCTTACCATATGAATATCTATATGTCTATTATTTTATCATGTTATAACATCATACCGTGATCGTACTGAATGGTTTTTATAACAAACTAACGTACTTAGAGAACAAATTATTAATAACATGAATCCCCAACACATAAAATATTTCACTTATATCTTTCATAAATAACTATTCTGATTGGAATTGACTTGATGATGTGCGAATTTTTATTATTTTTAGTACGTGGAATTATATCATCAACATACAACGCTAAATAAGTTGATTTACTCCTATCGAACTTGAGTTATAATTTCTTATAACATCATGACATTTGATTAGTTTAACTTTCGAAATACAATTTTTTTTTGTAATTTTTTACATAATATGAATATATGATATATATTCTCTCTATAATAGATTAATACAATATTAGATCTTGTATTAGCATAATTTCTCATAAGGAGTTTGAGTTTGTTCGCTCTGAACAACATAAAAAACATAATTTTAAGTAAAATATGTTACATCGTTTGGAAACACTAAACTCTCTCATATCAAGAAGATAACGAGTAAAATAATTGGCATATCATTTTCCAAAACTAAACAACCGTATCTAACTTTTATTTGAAACTAATGTTTTTGCTATATCTTTTCCAACATACTTAATATCTTAAAAAAATTAATATGTCTTTTCAAATTATATATTTAGTGAGATGATAAAACCTCTCACCTTTATATTGATTTTAGTATCCGATAAAGAACTTATGCCATTATACCTTTATGGCTTCATTTTAACCAAACATCCCTTGATATTTAAATGTTTTAAATTAGATTTTTCCTTATCAACGCTCACGTGAGATTTTCAAAATTGTTTTAACGTGTACCATATTAAAAATATAATTTATACACTTAATAATTTTGTTTATAGTCTAGTAGGTAAGAGTGTGCGACTAATGATACTCCAAACTTTTTTGTGTAAGATAAAATAACATTTATCATATGCGTCATTAATATTTGGAAAATTTAACATAGTATATTGAAAATAAATATAATACACTTCTTTAGGTATATTGTAAATAGGAAATGACGATGTTTAAATGAACTATCATATATTCAGTAGTATTCACCATCAGGATCATATCTAATGGTCTAATTTTATTCACCATTGTAACTCAACATCGATCTTAAAACATTTGAACTTATCAAGGACTTCAGATATGTCACGTAAGACTTCCATACCGCTGTTTTGTTACCGAGACGATAATGGTGATATTTTTGCGTGATGTGAGCCTAGCTGGCTAGGGATGTGGAGTTGGTTTCAAGGCTAGCTTTAGGGAAGCATTACCGCTGGTCATGACAAGTCGTTTAGTTGGACAAACTTCTTATAAATAGGGTCTTAGGTCTAAATATTTATGAGGAGACCCTCATATAAGTAAGGTATTGGGTCTATGGACTTATGAGGGATCAATGAGTTGAAAGACCTCCTTATAAACATGGTACTAGGTCTAAGTATTTATGAGGCTTCATTTCATTGAGTAACCCCGTATAAGTAGGTTTTTAGGTCCAATGACCTCCATGTCGATTGGTCGACCTACCGATATTTGGTAATCATGCATTTGTTTGCCTTGGTTGGGATGCTCATCTAAATGACCTCCATGTAGACTAAGCTATGCGACATGTAGCTTAGGATGAACCACTCAGCTGAGCAACATCTACGCGAATCGAATACTTGCGTATGATATGCGCGTGAGTGACCATTTTGGCTAGCAAAATAGTTTCCTTATATTAGTTATTCAGTACGTTTAATATGTTTTTTTCGTACCATCTAACCGATCATTGAACTTATCGTTTTAAGTATATTTTCGTGTCATACCAATAACCTCCCATTATGTTTCTTGGTTGCTATAAATTAGAGTATTCTTGGTTCTTGATACCAAGCTTTGAGAATGAGATAAGTTCATAGAATTTATTACACTTATCAAATTAAGTTCTGAAATAACTTTCCAATTTTTCGAATTATCCAGTTTCGCTTACTTTCATGAATCTTTGGTGACTTTGGCTTCTCGATAAGTACTTCATATTTACGGTTTAATTATTCTCCATTTCCATGAAATCACTATATTTTTTTTATTAAAGTTTAGTTTCTCTGTACAATTTAAATTCTTCATTCTTGCTCATCCAAAACATTTTTTGACTTAATATTAATTAGAAGGCCTTTGAGTGAGGTGTTTTTGCATAAAATACATTTCATTCCCTTACGACTAACTGGAAGGCTTTTGACTGAGGTAATTTCGTATCAAAAATTATTCCTCAGCTTAAAATTAACTGGAAGGTCTTTGAAGAAGGTCTTTTCCACTACTCCCGTAACTAACTGGAAAGTATTTAAGTGAGGTCCATGTGCATAAAAAACCTTTAATTTCCTTAACAATAATTGGAAGTTCTTTGAATGAGGTCCATTTGCGTCGAAAACCTCTCATTCCTTTAAGATTACTTGGAAGGTCTTTGAGTGAGGTTAATTTGCGTCGAAAACCTCTTATTTTCTTAAGACGATAAATGAATTTGTCCTTAAGAAGATAAATGAATTCATGTCGAAAACCTCTTATTTTCTTAAGAAGATAAATGAATTTGAGTGAAGTCAATTTGTTTGAAAATTCTTCATTCTTTTAAGAGTAACTAAAAGGTCTTAAGTATATTCTTTATCTAAAAGATAAATGAATTTGTCCTTCCAATTTTAATGATTAATGTTATTTATTCACATAATAAGCAATATAACACATATCACGTTTTCAGGCTAAAAACCTTGTCTAGTCACCGCTGTTTGACACTTGTTGCATTCGTGCCACTAAGCATCATTCGTCCCCAAAACGAGTCACTAGTATTAAAAAATGTTGCATTTTTACCACTAGCGCGTGCAAATTAACATGAAACTGACACGTGACAGCCCAATGTACCCAGATTTGTTCCATATACGATCACCCTTTTTTTCCTTCCAAAAACACCCTTCTTTACTATTTTACCTTGTTTACTTTAACTTTTTACTTTTTACTCTACGTTTTAATTTAAAATTGATTTACCACTGTAACCGTATTTATCTTTTTACCCTAACTCCTTTATTTACCCACCCACTTAATAATAACCCAGCCATTTAACCAGACGATTTTTTGAAAAAATAAAGGAGTTAGGGTAAAAGGTACAGAGGGTTAACAGTGGGTAAATCGATTTTAAGTTAAAAAGTTGAGTAAAAAATAAAAAGTTAAAGTAAACAAGGTAAATAGTAAATAGGGGTGTTTTTGGAAGGAAAAAAAGGGTGATCGTATATGGAAGAAACCTGGTTACATTGGGTTGCCACGTGTCAACTTCTTGTTAATTTGCACGCGCTGGTGGCAAAAATGCAACGTATTTGGATACTAGTGACTCGTTATGAGGACGAATGAAGCTTAGTGGCACGAGTGCAACAGGTGCCAGACACCGATGATTAAACATGATTTTTAGCCCATGTTTTCATTTGGAAGTTTAGTCTCAGTAAGGATTATAACCTTTAAGGTGTTTTACAATTTTAGTTTTTAAACACTTATAAAAGCAAAACATGACAAAAAGAACACGAGTATACAAAATATCACATATACACCATATAAATTTGATTTGTAAACTTAGTTTATAATTTTGGAATTGTATATAATCTATAAAAAATGTATCATTATAATCTTTAGTGTGAGACATTATGACCAAAACGATATACACTAGTTATAGAGGTTGTTTTTAATAGATTTCACGATGTTACAAAACAATAAAACCTTAATTCATGTTGATCCTTTAATTTTATGAAACTAAATAAACCATTTAACATGTAATTCATAGTTGTGTAAATTTGTTAATGCTTAATGTCACAATTATATTGTACGAAGGTGTTCATTCATGATACATTGATACATGTAAATAAAAAATTAATTGGTCTAACTTATACAAACAACCAGTCACGACGTGGATGTCCAAACTCCTTTATTGAAAAACTCACAAATTAAAATTACTATGACAACATTTCTAGTTATTTAAAACATATCCAAAATTTAGACTGTCAAATATAATAATAATCATCAAATTTATGGTCTTAAAACTATATAGTTATGTAATTACTTATCCATGGTCAATATAATTATTCGATAATTCATATGATAATATATTTAGTCAACAATTAATATATTTATTTAATAGTTTATGATATAGATCATGAGTAGTCAAATATATAATTTATGAGGTTTTGGTCCCGACTTTCTGGATTTTTAGACACTTAGTCCATCAATTTTAAAATATACCATATCACCCCTTAGACTTGTTATATATATGGACAATTGGTCTACCCATTATAAAACAAATACCATATTACCTCATAAACTTGTAAAAAATGGATATTTGGTCTCATGCACGACCAGAAAAGACGACAAACTTTATATATAATTGAAAATTTTGGAGACCAATATAATACATTTAAAGGTTAGATGACTAATTTTCTACATATATGGTTAGTCGATGGGATGACCTTGTATGTTTTAGGGTCGATGGACCAAAAGTTCAAAAAATAGATTGTTAGGAGACTAATCAAAGATTAATAGATTTAATTAGAATAGTATATATGGTCAAGAGTTAATATATTAAGTTAATTGTGTAAATGTTGTTTATAACTAATCAATATTCAAAAATATAATTTATGACATAAGATTTCCTAAAATATTCATTTTCTTGGTTATATTTATAACAATTATAAAAGACTAATTTTTGAATAAAAAAAATACTTTTGATTATATATCTTTTCATTTTACGATGGTATCATTTCATAATTTCTAAATCATATCATGTTTTTTATTGTTGTTTCAAGTCTCGATATTTGATTTTAACTAGTTTCAAGTCTTGGTTTTCTAATCTTTACTTCTTGTTTCAAGTCTTAATCTCCGTTCTTTTTTATTTATAATAACATTTTATCAATATCGTATCAGTGGAGAAGTTAGTGTTACTCTTAGTTTGTTTCAATGGTACGAACTATTGAACAATAACCTTTCGGTTCAACCTTATTTAAAAAAAATATATGATAATATTGATAACATCAAACTTGCTAAAAAACTATAAAAAAAATTGAGCATGTGAAAGAGTAGGTTAATGATATTCATGTCACGGTATAGATTTTTACTTTTATGATCCAATATCATTTTGAATTTCCAATGTGTCAAAAATGCACATAAAATATGAAATTATATGAAAATAATTGACCACCAACAAAATATTGCTAGGAGGTGTCAACTTGAATATAAAATAATTGTACTTCAATAAAATAATCTATTTATTTCTGAATTTTATTATAGTATTATGAGTATTTGGGCCGAATACCTGAATATTACCTATATTAATTTATCTCATAAAGGTCTTAGTTTGATCCACTTTGTTCATGATGATAAAGGGAATAATTATTTAGAAGAATAGTAAACGTTTTTAAATAAAGGATATAATTTGACTTTATAAAAGTTTTGTAAAAGAAACCCTTTACAAATGTGTAACATTGAGAGGGACTTATCTAATAAATAATAATTATGGTTGAGATCAGTAAAATGGTAGGGTAAAGAGACCATAAAAGAGGGTAATCATATAATTACTATTTTTGTCAATTTCTCTCTCTAGCTTTCCTGTATTTATCTCTCTAAATATTCTCCTCCAAACATAGCTTAGACAGATAATCCCTCTAATTTTTTTTGGAACCATCACATAAAATCGTAAAAAGAAGAAGATCAATTTCTTATAAGACTCATATATAAATTTAAAAGTACCATGTCTAATCTAATGAACATAAATATATTCCGTCATTGGATGCATGTTTTAGTGCTTTATTCCGTCATTGGATGCATGTTTTAGTGCTTTATTCTGTGAAAAATATTTAGACGTTACATTTTAAGTTGTTCAAAAAATTATATATCTATTTGAAAAAATATAGCCACTTTGTAGAGTAATGTCATGTCCATCCTTCTAGGAAAGATAACGGAACATATAGAGTGTTTGTTGGTTCGTCTAGTGATGTAACTTTGCTAAATATAGCACACAATGTTCTTGCTCCACTTGTTGTCCATAATGGTTAAATATATGTTTGTTTCCGTATTTTTTAGCATTAAAGATCGAAGAGTTATTTATTAGTATACTAATTCTGCGTCTATATCATTGATGAAATGTTTTTACGAATTAAATTTACAAATGATATTCTCATTTTTTTTAATAATATATTTGTTTTCCCTTTTCTTACGACAATCTAGTCAACCATGAATATAATGAATATTTTTTAAAATCTGTTTGTCTTGTACAAAATCAATAATCAGATAAGATAATTATGAGTGAGGGTAAATTTAGACGTTTGTTCTTTTTTATATCTCTATTTTTATATTTTTTATTTTGTCTTTGATGAGTTGCTATTATGATTAAATCAACATATTTTTATCGTAATACAAAAGCATCCAAAAGCTATTGTACATCGGGTGTTATTGAATTCCAGTATACTTGGAAATAATTTTTTTTTCTTTCATGACATTCTATTTAATTGAATTTCCTTAAGTTTGGTAAAGATTTTTTTATAATTTCTTTCTAAATGTTGTACCACATATTGACACCCTCGTGTGAATATTAAATATTTGTCACTTTTATTGATAATTTATAGTAGTTTCATATGAATTAATTTCCTTTGCTTCCGAAGTATAATACATATCACATGTCACATCTCGTAATTTCCTTTGCTTCCGAAGTATGTCACATGTCACATCTCGTGTAAATATTAGGTATTTTTCATTTTTACTAATTTATAATAGTTTCATATGAATTTATTTCCTCTGCTTTAAAAGCAAAATATTATATATTTATAACGTTTCAATTATTTATTTACTCAATTTTCTGTTAAAATAAAAATATTATACTGTAATAATAAAAGACGATCACATGTCTCATTATTTTCAAGAAAAAAACTATAAAATAATAGTTATGTCTCGAAGATCTTGTCGTTTGATACAATATAATACTAATTCAATATGATATTAACATGGTCTTTGTAATCAACGTCAATTAAATTGTATTTTTGTTCAAAGCAAGATGTAGGACACTTAAAAAGGCTCCATACAAATATGCGAACAACATCCATAACATGCCAATTAAGAAACTATTACAACCACTCACTAATGCAAACTAATTTTTTTTCAAATAATTAAAACAAAAATAAGAAACTAAAAAACTAAAAAGCTATAATTTGCAAAAGTTAGAGACTAAAACAGAATATCAAATCAAACTTCTCACACTCGATTATTTAGTACCACTTTAGACTATTCAAACTTGCATATTTTAGATGTGTATGTTTTGTTATTATTCCGGAACATTAATATATAAACTTACAACTCAATCAGTTCAAAGTAGATTTTTAGGTTTTTCAATCTATGCTTATTTTTGTTTTTTATAATCCTAATATACGTCATATTCGAGTGTCTAAAAACATGATTTTTTAAATGTATATTTTTCCATTCACCATTGATGAATTTAGATATTTCTTAGTTATAAATCCGGATAAAAATATGTTGGTAGCGGAGTGTCTGTCTAAGAAATGTTCGTATCACGTGTTTTTAGAGAGAGAAAGAGTAATAAAAAGAGAGATAAACAAAAGCAATATATGTAGCAATAATTGACTAATCATTGACCCTTTTGCCAAAAAGGGAATGTCCTTTATAGAGTACATGAGGTAAGCAATGAAATTACATAAATACCACTGTGTAAGTGGATCTCTCACCCCCACTCTTTTACTATTCATAAACAAGTTTATTAGTTATTACATTTTACCCCCTCAGTTCTTATGTTTCCTTTAGATTGGTCATTGGCATATAATTACACAAATTTGACCATTGTATTTACCATATTAAAGCTTATTTATCACCATATTTTCCTTCCCTTATCAACCATGACAAAATATCTCTTTTATGTTTTGTTTCTGTGTTGTTTACTGACTCATGTCTAGATTTTCCAGATGGCCCACATTTTATTTTTTATTTGATTTTATAAGTACCGATATCCTAAAAAAATCAATCAGAATTTCTGTACACCCCCAAACGATTCCTTAAGTTGATCTTGTACCTAATATTTTTAAATATAATATTTTTACTACAAAACCACTCTTCATGTAAGCTATTGATGCAAAGTATCTAACATTAATGTTTTTGGTCATTTCTAGTATCGTTTCTTGCCATTTTAATGCGAAACCTCTGAAGACTAAGATTAATTTATGGTTAAGATTTGATATGATGGGTCTATAAACAAAAAAAAAGTAAATTGGTAGTGCTTGACAACAACAAGTAAGAGTATAGTTCGGATAATGACGAGATATTTGCACTCATAACCAATATAACAATTACACACACGATTATTTCCCTTGTTGCTTCCCATTCATATTTTTTTACATCAAGTAGATGTTAGAAATATGTTTTTACATGGTGATCTAAATGAAGAATTGTACACAAAAATTATGCCTTATGTGTATTTTTCATCATCAATCTGGTATATAAACTAAAATAATATCTTTATGATTTAAAGCAAACACTATATGTGTGGTTTGAAACATTCTGATAAAATTTGCTAAGTTATTCATTTACCCACATTCATAATTCATTATGACTCTTCTCTTTTTATTCAGAGGAATTATAAGGGTTTAGTTATCCTTCTTATATATGTGGATGTCATAGTTATCATTGGTTCAGAGAAATAAGACATCTTTATGATTAAATCAAAGTAAATATCATTTTCACATGAAAGTCTTAAGCGCATGAGTTATTATTGGGGTTAAACATACATAATAGACCTTAAGGTATATATTTTTAATCCAACAAAAATAAATTCAATTTATATTTATATCAGTCAATCTTGTGAATATTACATGTGTTGGTACTCCTATATAAGTAAATGTAAAATATCAACGTGACGAACTAGACTTTTTTGATGATCCACTTTGTATCAAAAGTTTGTTTGTAGCCTTATCTATATCACCATCACACGATCATACATATCATATATTGTCCATGTTGGTAGTATATTTATGCAAACTTCTTGATATCTCTACTTACCATGTGTTGTTTTTCTCATGAAAGTAAATGTAACATATATTAACGATAAAGATCTTATTATTGATTGTATAATGCTATTTTTAGAAACCCACAAATCAACCATATGCACACAATTGTACCTACAACACATTGGTGCATAAGATATGTAATCAATGGAAGAATTTGAGTAATTCATAAAATTCAGCACGTAGCTGGAGTGTGCTACACTACTTATTATGTTCCTAACAAATATCAATTATCCAACCCCATAATATTAAAAGATATAAATGATACTAGGGATACCTCTCATATAGTGGAAATATGGGAGACGGTGGAAGAAGTAACACTTGAAACAACACATATAGTTTGCATCGAGCATGATTGGAAATATGTCCTTCAAACATATTCACTAACTTTTTATCCAAACATATGGATATTTTTTCTTGGCCATCGCACGATGTAACCAGAGAACCAGCTACACTAGAATTCCATATGATATGTATAAACTAAAATTATATGCCAATAAAAACAAGTACATACCTTTCTCTCATGAAATCCAAAGCCATCATAACTTAAGGAAATCGCTTAAGACAAATTGACCATATTAAAGAAGTTATTTACCATGTACGGAATACGAATAGGGTTTGGGTAAAAATAAACATGACAAATGATTATTTTATGTGGATTTTACCAATCTCAAGTGAGTATGTCTGAAAGACTCATTTCTAATCCCATACATTGATCAACTGGTGGATGTCATTCGGAGAAATAACATGTTATCATTTATGAATGCTTATTTAAGGTATGACCAAATCACAATGCATCCTTATCATAAAAAACACATGATCTTCAAGACTGAACGGGTGGAACACCGTTACAAGGTAATGCCTTTTGATCTTAACATTGCAAGTGTTACTTAGCAATAATTGGTAAACAAATTATTCTCTAATCAAATCGGAAGACACATACAACGACAAATAAATGACATGATGGTCACAAGTCAAGAAGACAAGAACCACATGACTAACTTTGAAATTATTTTTAAAAACTTTCAGTAATTAATTTGAAGTTGAATATAGAAAAATACACATTCATAGTATGTTTAGGAAAAATTAATAGGATACTTCGCCAGCGAGAGATGAACAAAAAAACCAAGATACCATCCAAGCAGATATAAAACCATCGCAACATATCGTAGAGGTTCAGATTTTCACTGGAATGCTACGTACACTAAATTGGTTCATCTTCGGATCATATGACAAACTTGCTCCATTTTCCAAATCCTCAAAGAATTTGGGTAGTTCAACTGGAACCTAATGAAGAATCTAGAAAAATCTAATCACGCTGCAAGTGATATTCTACTCAGGGAAGAATAAGCCATTTATTGATGATCTTATCAAGTATAATGTAATAAGCGGATCAGATTTTAATATTTCTAGCTTTAACCTTTTTAATTGAGAGCATCTCTTACATGACATGAGTTCATATTAGGGTTTGTTAATCGCGTGGTTTGTCGACACCATGGATTTGGAAGTTATTTCAAACGGATCGACCCTTGTTAACTTGTATATGGCTGATAATTCCTCAGTAATCACCCAAAGTTAATACTCAATACTTCCCACAAAAGCCAGTATGTCGAATATATCTTTATGATCTTGTGGTATATGTTCTTGCACTTTCTCAAATTTGTAAGTCTTGAACCGTAGTAATGCTATATAGAAGATGATATTATCCTTTTTGGATTTACCTTATCCAGAATTATGATTGCCTATAAGTTGAGAGTCAGTTAGAAGTCTAGCTCAATGTGCCCCGCAGATTTGGACGAGCCATATCCCCATGATTGTTGCTTTGTACTAGATCTCATTATTCGAGGTGGGGACTCTGAATTGGATGGATTGGTATGGAGAACTTATTGTATGAGTAGAAGTTGGATGCCAACACAAGAGCCTTAGTTTTATGAGCCTTTATACGTAAAAATTTCTAAATCAAACTCTAAATGCACTTTTCTATGGATTAAGTTTGATGTTGATTGTTCAGAGGTTTCCAAAGTTCTTTTCCATGTATGCCACGAAACATCGTTCTTCTCGACTAGTGACTATCATGTCATCAATATATATATATATATATATATGAACATTCTACCATATCGGGACGAAAATTACCTTATTTACCAAATATTGTTATGTTGTGGATTGCCTAGATCATTAGAATATTATTGTCCAAGTTAATTATTATTTTTATGAAGTGAGAGAAGTGGCATAATATTCTATGGTAACGCATTGATTGTCGTGAAATGCCAATTTTATCGTTAATAATGTAGTGTATGCAATGGTTTCCAATCAGTATGATTTTACACTAAGCTAGGTTAGACCAATGATACTGTTATAGGTCGATCGTCCATATACTATAATGAAAAGACACAAAATCTTATTTTTATAAACCCTACATCTGAGGAAACATCGGGTCTAAGCTCGTAAAGACCCTTTACGATGGAAAGAGATGTGTTACGCATTTGATTTGGTTGTATATAATCTATAATATTTGCAGATATATTTTTATAAATCATGGCCTACGTGACCTTGGGCCCCACAATTTTAATGGTGATGATTACAACATATTCATGTGAAACTATTACCTCTCTTAAGTCATCTTCGTCGAATTTAATTTCAGGAACCTGAGGCCAATATAAGTGTAACAAAATTTGATTTACTTATTAAATATTCAATTCAGTGATATAATGCTGATGTGAAGTCTTTGTGATACATGTGAAGTGTCTCCTCAGTAGTGGTTTCTACAATTTTCCTGATAAGGTGGGATCTAAGAATCCACGATAGACTTCATATGAAGCCATAGTTTATCTAGCCAATGGTGTTGCAACCTTGGGTGCTACTTACGGAGCTCAAACAGTGGTACCAACATTTGAGAATATTTAGAGGAACTAAGGGCTCGATCATTGATAAATTAATGAAGTTTTTCCTTATCGACGAGGTATTGAATTTCATATTTCAACGGCCTACATTCTCATGTATGATGACCATTATCATTATGATACTTATAAAATTTATTCATACTTTGGTACTTATATGGTCCCCACATCTTATATGGTTTTGAGTATCAAAATGAATATCGAGTTTGGTCATACATCCTAACTATTTCCCCGATGAGCTTGGTGTACTGGGTGTTTGGACCCTTATGGTTACTAGTGTGATTATTTTTGGTTGTAGGGTATTTTGAGATATAGTTTTAGGAATTTAATGTTTATTGTAAAATATAGAGAGATAAGAGAGGTGTGTGCTCGCTGGTAAATTTTTATCACCCCTCTTTAATGAAAGTAGTTGGGATATTTATACTCATTTAATGGATTGTAGGCCTTCTGAGTCGGATCATGGGATTGAGTTTAGTTTAAAAGCCCATAATACCAGGAGATGAAATGAGTAGGAACTAACTGAGTCACGTTCCACTTGGTTATATTGTTCGGTGGGACATGGTACTGGATATGTCTGAACTGCCCTTCAAATATGCACAGTAAACCAAGTCAAAAAAATCCAACCTCAACAGTAGCTCCTTTAGGTCATACAAAGATACTTTGGAAGAGCTAAATCGAAGAACTCAGTATGTATTCAAGGCGAAGTCTGATCTAAAATTGTATCCGAACTGAATCTAGATCGGATCCAAAGAGATTGATTCACGATTAAGAATTTCAAAAGTCAGTTTTTTGAAGTGGGGCACGTGTCGCACTTTGGTTCGACCTCTCAGCCGTTTGTTCTTCCTAGGTTCATGTACCTACTGGCTAAAACGTAACTTAGGGTGTAACCCCCATACTTCCTAGCCTTAATCATTATTTTGACCGATTTGTCTTCCTATACGTAAAACATCACATCTTCATCTCTATTTAAGTAAGTTTCATTGTTTCATCTTTCTGAGAATACAAAAAATTCTAGAGAGAGAAAGCTCAATAATCTTAGAAAATTCCCAGATTATATGTTCACAGCTAGAAACACGTTGGTGAAAGGAGGTTGGCTAAACTTATTTGATTTGGAAAGAGCAAGAAGAGACGCAAGAATCGCAGCTGGACTCCCTGCCTTTTATGGTAGAGAAATCAGTCAAACAGAGCCAAACACAGACAAGAGCTCCTCATCATCAAAAACATCAGAAGTTAGAAAAACGCTTTTAATCCCAACTTTATCTCCTTTAGAGTCAAGGTCTTCGGTTCAAGAGTCTCAAAAGCCACCGTCTAAAGAAAAAGCAGTTTCCAATGTTAGGAAACCTTCACCTTTCTTGACAATGGTTTCAGACGTTGAGAAATCCACTACCTCTCGAAGGGTTATTCGCCTTTCAAAGGCCAAAAGCACTCAATCTTCTAGTTTGGAGACAACAAAGCCCCTAGAAGATTCTAAACCATCTGAACAACAGTCAAACTTGATGGAGGAAAATATGGAGGACAACATGGGAGGCACCCCCTTTGACAACATCCGGACACACAGAAGAGAATGCAACAGATCGGACACCCAAAGTGAAAGTGGGTCTATCCACTACTGAGTCACTTCCGGGGTGCCTGGAAGAAAAAGTGGGGCCAAACTTTCAAAAGGTTAGTGTGAAGTATTTAATAGCTCTTCAGAATATCTCTTATTTATACACTCATACTGCTGAACTGGATCAGATCCGAACAAAGTGGGGCTTTCCAGATTCTGTTAAGGTGAGAATTCCAATCACTCCGGAAACCCCCATGGATTGCAAATTCCATGAGTTAGTGGTATATACCGAAGTGCTCAATTAGGGCCTTTGGTTTCCTTTGGACCCTGAAATAGTTAGGTATTTCCATATGATAAAGTTATGTCCAAGTCAACTGAGCCCAAATGCATGGTATACTTTGCTGGCTGGCATAATGGAGTCTAGACTGTCCAAAATTCCCTTACATATGGAGCAATTCGCGGGTGTGGAGAATCTGTGCAAAAACCACCATATCCTTTTTTATCATTACAATATGGTAATGACTACAAGGTGGTGAATGATCTGTTGGAGTTTGAGAAGCCATGGAGGACTCAATTTATTTTTATCAACGGAGCGTGGGAGAATGACAGAAAGATAAACTCTACCACTAATCCAAGTCAGCTGACCAGTCGCTGGAAAATTTCAAGTTATATCTATTCGTACTTTTATTAGTTTTCAAACACTATGTTGATATTCCGAACTGACTGTTGTGTTTTCTTGTAGTTCTGTCAAAAACGTTTCTGGAGCACCTAGAGGAAGGCCAAGCTACATGTACCAGGTTAAACGAATGGGCATCGGAGAAATTGAAATTGGGTTTCCACAACTGCTTTACTTCTGGAAACTTTATGAGGTCTCACCTATGGAATACTACGGGGAGTAGAGACCTTACTTGAGAGCAACTAACCACTCCTCCTCCCGCATATGCTATTTTGAAGAGAACTGAAGCTAAGGCTGGAAAACTTCACTTACATTCTCGGAACAAATCCCCTAGTCACTTGGATAAGATCAAGAACAACAACAAGAAGAAAACTAAAGCTGACCCATCTCAACAAGTTTCCGAAGGGGTCAGTTTGGAGAACCAAAGAGGAATCAACACTGCCTTGTTGGAGGCCGTTGAAGTCACAGTAAAGGAAGTTGGCTGATCATATTATCCACCCCAAATTATAAAGAAAGATCATAAGAGGTGCAAGGAGAGCAGTGACGAATAAGCGAAGAAGAAAAAGAAGAAGAAAAGTAGCCTAGGGTCAGAGATAATACTTTGTCCCGCCCAACTTCCTCCTCCCCTTCCTATTGATCTTCCCCCATAAGAAAATATTCTTCGTAATCCTCCTGCTCCAACATTCCTACCAGTAGAACAACCAATTACCGAAGGAGATGCCAATCTTGATGAATTTTAGACCATGTACTTTAGTGATCTGGACAAAGACGACTTCACACAGACTTATCCTTATGCCAATGTGGCCAATGCTGTAACCCATAATGGTGAGTCATACGAGATATCAAGTGAGCAAGATACTCTGAGCCATGCCCTCTTAGGTTATACCCGTCCAATAGTTGACCTAGAAAGGAAAGTGAGGGAACAAACAACGACCATAACTTCCATATCCACAGAAAATTAGGGCTTGAAGAATGATCTCTCATTGCCCAGCAAAGTAAAAAGCCTTAAAGAAAGAGAAAGAGAACTTGGCTACCAAACTGCGCCAGTCCAAAAGTACTCAAGATAATCTCCAGAGCAAGTATTCCAGATCGTAAATTTCTGCCTCTATTGAGATCAAAACTTTTAAGGAGCAACAAACTGCCAGTGCCAGTACTATCAAAACTTTATCTGAAGAAAAAGCTACTTTGGAGAGGCTTCTCAAGGAGAAGACAGATAATAATGCTTCTTTAATAAGCAAGCAAACCCAAGAGATAGTTGCATGGATAGAGAAGTATGTTACCGAAGTGGTGAATTCTTTGGAGAAAAGAGATGAGTGGGCCAAGTCGGATATGGTTTTGCTATTCCATGAAGCTTTTCCGAAGAGGACACTTGGTCTTGTGTGGAAATATTTTCCGTACAAAGAGATCCCTTTCCATACCATGATGGTTGGTGACAAGCATGGTTATTCAAGCGGAAAAGATTCTGATGAGGGAACTGGTGAGAGTTCAAGCGCGGAACTCAAAAGTCCCAAGAAAGGTGAAGGTGATGAAGAAATCGGAGGGAACAAGCCTTAAGGTTGTAATGTTATGTTGTATGTTTTTTAAAAACTAAATTTCTTGGATGGCCAAGGAATTTTGTTATGTTCTTTGAATTCATGTCTTATGAACCAAAGTATTTGAATGGTCAAGGCATTTTTTGAATTGTGGATCAGACTTATTCTGATCAAGTTAAATTCCACAGCTTTATTTTGTACGAACTCCATTGTCTTCTTACAATTAACATTCCAAGTAGTTTTTAATATTTCCGATTTGTTTAATAAATGTTTAACAAGCATTGAATAAATCCAATCATAAGTGTTTGATAAATGTGATCAAGTGTTTCATAAATCCGATTGAATGTGTAATAAGTCCGATCAACCCAGTTCAGAGCTATCTTTCCGAATTGTTTCTCTTTAGTACGCATGAAGATTGTTTTTAAGACTTTGTCTCCCAATTGAAAATCTTTTCTTTTAACCTTGGATGCAAACCTGATCCTCATTAAACCCTGATAGTGTGTTGTTCTTAAATGTGCTTAGACTCTCATTTCTTCAATCAAATCCAACTGATTCATAACTGCCATATTATTTGCCCGTTCAGAAATAGTTGATTCTGAAAGATGGTAAAGTATCTTCTATGAGTGTAATTGCATCCATGTCATAAACGAGAGCAAATGGGGATTCTTGTGTAGAAATTCGGGGAGTAGTTCGGTAAGCCCACGATACTTCTTGCAAATAACTTGGCCACTTCCCAGCAGCTCCTTCCAAATTCTTTTTTAAGCCAGACAATATCGTTCGATTAACAACTTAAACTTTTCCATTAGTTTGAGGGTGAAATGGAGAGGAAAAATAGTATTGAATCCCTCTAGAAGTGCAGAACATCTCCATGTCTTCATTATCAAATTGTGGCCCATTATCTGTAGTGATCTTCCAGGAAACTCCAAATCTTCAACATACGTTGGATATAATGAACTTTATAACCGCTTTAGAAGTGGTTTCAACTAAAGGAGCTACTTCTATCTATTTGGAGAAATAGTCAATTGCCACTATTATCGTTCGATATCCACTGGATTTTATGAGAAGAGGCCCATGTAAACCCAACCCAAGTATTGGTTCGGTTATATATTCCATAGAAACTGCTGGCACGTGGATTTCATTTCCATATCTCTGGAAATGATCACATATTTTGACCATATCTTTAGCATCTTCCATTATCGTTGGCCAGTAGTACCCTGCTAATAAGACTCTTTAGGATAAGGCCTTATAGCCACAATGTGCAGTTCAAAAAATATTTTGGGATTCTTCAAATCCTAAGCAACGCAAGAGGGGTCTGATAAAGGATTTCTTATAAAGAACTTCTTTTAACACCAGGAAACCACGAGCTTTATATTTAATTTTCTTAGCCAGGGCTTGATCCAGAGGTAAAATTCCATCGTAAATAAACTGAAAAATATCATACCTCCAGTCTTTGGGTTGAATAACAAATATACTCATACTCTCTTTATTATTTTTACCCTTTTCTTGGCTTGAATCTATCGATGGAAACTCTAACTTCAAAATCCATGGGTAAGATTCAGAGTAGGCTATGGTTGCTAAAGAGTCAGCCACAGTATTCTTCGATCTAGGGATATGTCCATAATCGGATATTCTTGAAATTTGCAGCAACTTCTCTCAATATGAGAAAATATTTTATCAATTGTTCCTTCTTTGCCTCAGACTTCCCCTGAGCATGACGAATAACTAGTTGGGAGTCGTTCATTAATCAGAGTCTTTTTTCCCTACATATAAGGGTTAGTCTGAGATCAGTTATAGCTGCTTCACATTCAGATTCATTGTTGGAGACCCTGAACCCAAAACAAATAGCTTGAAACATAGTATCACCATAAGGAGAAGTTAAACAAATTCTAGCCACACATCCCATGGTACTAGATCCGCCATCAATTCGGATTACCCATTCCTTTTTAGACTGATTCTCTTGCATTTTCTCGGGTGTGTATCAACATGAAACTTTACTTGGAAATCAGCCACTGATTGGGCCTTGACTTCCGTTTGGGGGGCAAAGTTAATATCATAATCGCCCAACTCAACTGACCACTTGGTCATCCTGCTTGATATATTAGCCTTTTCGAGAACATTCTCCAAAGGAAAATATATTTGGACGACAATCGAATGAGCTTGGAAGTATAGTCTTATTTTTCTAGCTGTTATTACCAAAGCTAAGGACAATTTTTATAACTTCAAATATCTTCTTTCAGCATCTAACAAACTCTTGCTGATATAATAGACTGGACGGGGGTAATTATCCACCTCTCTTACTAGCACAACACTTACTGTATATATAAAGTTTCTCCTCCTGAACTGAACATGTTTAAACAATGTCTTGGGTGAAGACAAATGCTTCTTGATTTTGAAAAATACTTGATTACACTCCGGAGACCAATTAAATCCTTTGGCATTCCTCAATACCTGGAAAAATGGAGCACACTTATCTGATGATCTTGAAATAAACATGTTCAACGCAGCCAAGTGTCCGGTTAATCTCTGAACTTCTTTAGCGCTCCGAGGAGGGTCCATAGCTACTAGAGCATTGAGCTTATCTAGATCAGGTTGAATCATTTTTTTGCTTATAACATAACCCAAGAACTTTCCAGATTGGACCCCAAAAACGTATTTTTCAAGGTTTAGTTTCAAATTGACAGCCTCTAAGTTAGAAAACGTTTCTTGAAGATCAGATATATGCGCATCTTCTTCAAGGATCTTCACCATCATGCCATTTATGTAAACTTCCATATTTCTGCCAATTTGACTAACCAAAGCTTTATTCAGTAACCTTTGATAGGTGGCCCCAGCATTTTTCAATCCGAATGACATCACTTTATAACAATGAAGACCTCTATCCGTAATAAAAGTAGTGTGATCTTGATCCTTCGGATCTACTTGTATTTAGTTGTACCCTGAAAATGCATCCATGAAAGACAATAACTTGTTCCCAGAGGCAAAGTCCACTAAATGATCTATCCGAGGAACAAGATAAAGATCTTTGGGACATGCCCTATTAATATCACTGAAGTCAATACACATACGCCATTTGCCATTATTTTTCTTGACCAAAACAGGGTTGGCAGTCCATAATGGGTACTGAGATTCTTTGATGTGGCCCATTTTGGTCAAGCGATCAACTTCTTGAACAATTACATATGCTTTTTCTTTAGAGAAAGACCTTCTTCTTTGTACAACCAGTCCAACATCAGCTCATACCAACATCTTATAAAAAATTACACCAGCATGCACTCCGGTGATATCATCATTGCACCATGCAAATACATGTAGATTATCCGATAAAAAAGACAGTAGCCTTTGTTTCAAACCCGGTGCCAACTTAGTACCAATTTTAACACTTTTCCCTTAACTAAGGAATGGATTTCAACTTCTTATATAAGTATTATGACACTAGGAGCCTCCCTTGGATCATTGATTTCATTCTCATCGACGGAAGGCTCCAATAGTTGCTAGTCTTTGTTAACTTTGACTACATCTAAAGATTTCGAGGCAAGAGCTGTTGTGTAGCATTCTCTAGCTACCTTCTGACTGCTTCGGAAAATGCCCACTTGTCCCGTCACAACATATTTTAAGAATTGATGGATAGTATAGTCCACATCATGCATCATATAAAGCCAAGATCTTCCAAATATCGCATTATAAGATATAGGACAATCCACCACAACAAACAATACCCTCACCATTTTCTCGAAAGGCCCTTTGCCCATCAATACTTCTTCCTCAAAATTTCCAATCACATCTACCGAACTTCATGTGAATCCCACAATAGTTCTGTTCGAGCGTTGAATAACCGAGGGGTTTCTGATCTGTTTATTGGAACTTAAAAACAATATTTTTTCCGAACTACATGTGTCAATCAAGATTCAACATATATTATTTCCTCCTATTGATGCCCCTATCACCGTGATATCTTCATGAGGTCATGCAATGTCTCCTAGGTCATCCTCATCGAAAACTATGAAAGGAGATGGAGTTTGGTATAGATGTAGGGACATCCTTCCATCCAATTGGGTGGTCAAGCTGTTGACATGTCTCTTTCTTGAAGAACTGGAGGGTGCAGTCATAGTGTCACCCCAAAATATGGTTAAAGACTCAAAATATTTAACCAGACAGGAAACAGTAGCAGTTTTATCCATTATCACCCCTACCCGATTCCAACTTGGATCTGAATCAAGGTACTCTGAATCCACATCAAATCTTACAATAATCACCATAGTGTCCTCATGCTTAAATGTTCCAGGAAGAAATGAAGGAGTAGTTCGGGGCGTATTAACACTGGATGGTGTATTATATAGCCTCATCCCCCTTGTTTTTTAACATAGGCCCCCAATTTACCATTTTCAGTGAGATTCTACACCTCTTGTTTCAAGGCTATGCAATCATGGGTATCATGCCCAATGTCATTATGGTGTTTACAGAAACGGGTACTTCAGTTTTCTCTAGGAGACTGTAATGTTTCTTGCTTTCTAAAGTGTACTTCATTTTTAATTTTGTCATATATTGTAGCCACACTTTCTCCCAATTCAGCAAACCAATCAGGTTGAACCCAAGGTCCCCTTTTATTTCTGACCTGCTTGTTCTGGTTCTGGTTGGACTGACTCTGCCTGGGCCGGTGAGATCCCTGTCCAGTTTCCTTCGATCTATAACCGGACTGATTAGTTGTTTGAGGTGTTGATGTTGTAGTTTTGGATCTGATCTGGCGAGCTACTATTGAATTATTAGTTTCTTCAACATTAATTTGTTTCCCAACTTGATTTAACAACCCTCTAAACGTCATAACTTTTTTCCTGGTCACGGAATCAGCCAAGTTCCCCGGATTTAATCCATGCCTAAGAGAGGCAATTGACACTTTTTCAAAGCAATCAGCCAGCCCATTCTTTGTATTTATGGATCTGTTAATGAATTCTTTTAATGACTCGTTTGGTTCCTGAGCACAATGGATTATGGTATCACCATTACCTTTCAGCTCATTGCTTCCAACAAATTATCTTCGGAAAGCAACCCAAAAGATGTCAAAAAATTTATAGATCGTTGTGGGAGAATGTTATACCACTTTAGGGCACTCCCTTTAAAGGTTTGAAAGAAATCCCTACACAGTAACGTGTCACCATCGTCGAAGTTCATTATAAAGTTCTTGAATTGCTCAAAATAATTGTCCGGATCTTTACTCCCATCGTACTTTTCCATCTTGGAGCTATCAAATCTTTTAGGAAACTGTCCGGAGAGTATTTTTGAGGACAAAGGTGATTGTATCTAATTTTGGCTGCGACTAAACACGGTATCCTCATTCGGAGTAGCACAAATACATGGTTCGGATTGGAAGGCAAAAGGATCAATCAACAAACGGTCAATATGCTGATCACATGAACCTTTCATTTTCCCTCGATACTTATTGAGCCAACCATGTTTGTCCCTCTTTCTTGAATGCTTCTTGGACAACCTTATTTTCTTCTTTAATCATCCTTCATCACTGCTAGATGAGACTGACTATTTAAGCTCTGCATCATTAGAGGAACTACTAGAAGATTCCGACGTGGAGCTCTCCATTCGTTTGGATCGTTGTGTTTTATTGGAACTAAGATGAGTCTTCAGAGACTGCTCATTCTCACCAGAATGATCAGTGTGATGGAGCATTGATGTGCTGGATTTTTCTTTAACTTTTTTTCTGCTTATTTAAGCGCTCTCAACGCCTCAATCTCAGCCCTCAATTGATCGCGCTCCTCAATAGTGCACTTATTTTTTTTTGTTCTTTCCACCTCTGGAGGTGGAGTATTATGTGCATTCAGATCCATCCAAACTGGTTTTTATTACTGGTTTTGAATTCGTAATTCAGGAACCGTCGCCTCCCATTATGGTCGCCAATTTAGTGTGGATTATTTCTGGTTGAAGGGTATTTTGGGAAAAAGTTTTGGGAATTTAATGTTTAGTGTAAAATATAGAGATATAAGAGAGGTGTGTGCTCGCAGTAAATTTTTATCACCCCTCATTAATGAAAGTAGTTGGGGTATTTATACTCATTTTAATGAACTGTGGGCCTTCCGGGTCGGATCATGGGCTTGAGTTTAGTTTAAAAGCCCATAAGCCCAAGAGATGAAATGACTAGCAACTAGCTGAGTCACGTTCCACTTGGTTATACTGTTCGGTGGGACATGGTACTAGATATGTCTGAACTACCCATCAAATATGCACAGTAAACAGAGTTAAAGAAATCTAACCTCATCAGTTACGAGATTGTTGACCTTTTCTAGGTTTTCGACTGCCGACTATAATGTTTTTATTCTGAAGAAACAATGTTAATGAGATAGTTCAATTGAACTTGACCCACAAGTGTGATCTCAGATTGGAAATGCATCAGGTGGTAGGATGAATAAGTGTTCGACCTTTCTAATATTTTTGTTCATAGTGTCTCGTAGATTTTTATTTGTTGCTTCACTAGAACTAGCATCTCCTGAGGTTTAGAGTTTATGTTCTCGACTAGAAGGTTAGATAAAATTCCTTTATGGAATGCAACGTATGCCAAAAAGTCGTTTTAGTTTTTGAGGTTTTTCTTTACGTTGAAAAACCTCTTAGTGTAACTACACATGATTTCAATGGGCGTTTGCATGCAACAGATGATATAGTTTATGTCTCCACCGATTAATTTGCTACCAATGAATTAATATTGAAATATAAACTGGAGGGATTTGAACATGTGAATCAATCCTGAAGACAAATACTGAAACCATATGAGTGCATTACCTCATAATTTATGGAAAAAACTTGGCATTTGAGTGTATCATCATCGCCGAACCCGAGCATCATATGCTCGAGATCTCATGTTATGTCAGAATTATTCATTTTGAATGGATCAAGTCTTTGGTTCAAACTGTTTCCGTTATCTCAAGCTTCAGAGGTGATGATGCCATACGATATTTTGAATTTTATTTCCCATGCCCAAATTTCTTGTTGGTTCTAAATCCTGGCTAACCGGTGGGAAGTGCTTAATGACAAAGAGGAGGGTTCAACCAAACCTGTGAGATTGTATGATTGACCCGTTCCCATTCCAATATTATACTTGACTCAAGATAAAGCGTGGTCCTGTTGATGATGGTCAACTTAGCGAGTGAGGTCGATAGTATATAAGATAGTTGTTTTCATGATTATCAGTCGATATTTTTTTAGATCATGCCCGTGAATGTCTATCACAGAGAATTTCCTCCCATGAGAGATGTTCATTGCGTTTGCATTTAGGTAATTAGCCACGGCTAGTTGATAACGTCTCACCGAAACTAAAGAAGCATAATTGTCTACCTTTAAATAATCTCGATTGTTTATACGTTGGATTTTGGATCTGGTCCTTGGCAATCTGCGACTCCGACCATAGATCGTGCTTGTATTAGGCATTTGACGGTAGTGATAAACTATTTGATGGCAACAAAACTCATCGGGCAGGTTTGATGCATGTTGTTGACATGATTCTTAATCACAACGATAAAATCCATTATGGTGGCGACATTTTTCGTCGCAATTCCGAATAAAGTTTGAATGATTGCATCATTAGGGTGTTATGTTAAGTCGATGGTAACCAAGGTTTTTACTCAGGCGATAACGACATGATTTTACACGGTACATGTGGTAGTAGGATCTTGCGCGACGGTAGGACCGTGAGTAGTAATGGTACTGACATGAAGAAAAGTACATTTTCCTTTTTGGATTGTGGTCATAATTATTGTATTATATTTGGTTTCTAAATAAAGTCTTATGGTCACCTTTATTTTCTAAAATTATTAAAAATGTACGTTAAATTGGGACAAAAAAACATCACCGCATGAATTTCAATCATCTTAATTCGCGGGGAATAAATTCATGAGAGGAGGCGGAGTCGGCTCCACCCGAAGAGGAGTAGTCTCCACCATTTCAGAGTTCAATGACTTTTCAACATACGACTATTTAGAGCTGTTATTGGGCCTTCCAATCCGTTAACCCTGGTGTGGATTATTTTCGACTGAGGGTAATTTGGTCAGGTGTTTTGTGGTGTTTCAAAGGTATTTAATGTTCGGATGTTTTGTAGTGAGAGATTTAAGCTGCCTGGTTGTATTAAATGTTCATTACCCTCATTAATGAAAGTGGTTGGGTATGGGTCACATGGGATTTCGGGTCAAACTTATGAAACCGAGTCGAGTTCAAAAACCCATTAGTTTATTAAGCAGATTAGCAATTAGCTTAGTCAAAAGGTGATTAGTTTTTAGTACTTTTGTCCAGTTCGGATGGTTCAGTGGATGGCTTTTGTCCGAATTACCCCTGTCCGGTTTCTACAGTGAGTGCTGAAAATTTCTAGACTCATCAGTAGCCCTTTTTTTAGGTTTTGTTCGAAAGCCTTTGACAAGACCTAAAAAATCTTTTTGGGCACTTGTAACATTTCCCGGACTGATTGAGTGTTTAGTGAAGGATTTATCCGGACTGAAAACTTCTCAGAAGTTTAAAGGTTCTGTCATGGATCGTGGGACATGTGTCATCTTCTGATTTGCCTCACCAGCCGTTTTTCTCCTAGAACGACCTTCCCACTAATCCCAAATAGTAACCTCCTCATTTAATGCCCATGACGTCAGTGCCGCCTTTAATCATTACTTTTGTCTTTTCGTATTCTCCTAGGTTTTTGGCATCTCTTTTTGTCTCATTAGTATAAATTACTTCATTTTCACTACTTTTACCATCTTCGTTAATCTCTCATTTCTTCATCCCAAAACTTTCACCTCTTTTCTCAAAATCCTTTTGGTGTGAGTTTATGTTCACAGCAAGAAACGCACTGTTAAAAGGCGGGTGGCTTAATCTTTCAGAGTTAGAAAAAGCACAAAGAGTTGAGCGAGAAAGGCGCATTGTTGCGGGTCTTCTAGTTTCCCCAATCGACAAGTCTGAAACACCATCTTCAGAGCCTGATCGAGGTTCATCTTCTGCTAGAAGTTCCAAACCCAGGAGGTTATTTCAACCAAGTCTTTCACCCATCATATCAGGCTCCTCGGTTCAAGATTCACAGCCCACTGTCGAACGGGAAAAAGTCGTTTCAAGCACAAGGAGACCTTATCCATTTATAGCTATGGGGTTAGATGTTGAAAATTCCACGGAAAAAGTTAAACTTCGCAGAACAGGTCGCTTAGTGAAGGGCCAAGTTGTTGTCTCATAGTCTAAGTCCCCGAAAATAGGGCCTTCTAAGTCTGGGACTAAGGACAAAGCTATTGAATCAGAGGCATCTATCAGAATCCCTAAGGATAAATCTTCTGGTCCGGAGGCCACTGGAACAGGCCTTCAAAATGAGCCCTCCGGATCTAAGCCTCAGCCGGACACCAGACCACAAAGAGAAAGCGATGCTCAACCGTCCAGACAGCTCACTGAGCCAACCACCAGTACTCCTCCACAAACAACAACTGACAATCCTTCCATGGTAATGGAAGAGGTAATGGAGGACAGCATTGAAGAAGCCCCATTTGAGACTGACGTCTCCGGGCAGACAGGGGAAGCTGCCACTAATAAAAAGGGCAACGGTAAAGAGAAGTTGTGTTTGAAACATCCGGACCTGTCGGAGTCCCTAGAAGGAAGAGTGGGACCTTGCTTTCACAAGGTGAGCGTAAAGTATCTGCTAGCCATGCAGAACATAAACTATGCCTTCATTCATACTGCTGAATTAGGGCGGATCTGAACGAAGTGGGGGATCCCTAAATATGTTAAAGTGAGGATACCGGTCACTTCGGAGATGCCAATGGACTGCAAGCTGAGTGAGATAGTTATCTACACAGAACTGTTCAATTGGGGGCTCAGATTTCCCCTGGACCCAGAGATCGTCATATATTTTCATCTGATAAAAGCTCTGTCTAAGCCAACTGAGTCCCAATGCTTAGTACACCCTCATGGCTTGCATCATGCCTCTAAGCTCTTCGGAATACCGCTTCCGATGGAGCAATTTGCTGCTGTGGCCAGCCTTTGCAAGAATCACATCATCCCCTTCTACCATTATAACATGGGTGACAATTTTAAGGTGGTGGATGATCTGCTCGAATCGGAGAAGAATTGGAAGACCCAATTCTTGTTCATTAGCGGAGCTTGGGAAAATAGGAGGAAGATTAAAGCTGGTGTCAACCCAAGCATGCTCACCAGCAGAAGGAAAAGCACAGGTAAATATTTCATCATGTTTGTTTTTCTTTCCTTATAAAAAGTCTATTTACTTAATTGTTCTTCTTTTTCTTTGGGTAGTGCTGCCGAATGAGTTCTCCGACTACTTGGAGGAAGGGCGGACAACCTGTGCCAAACTGAACGCCTGGGCTGCTGACAAATGGGGAAATCGTTTCCACAATAGTTTTACTGCCGGCAATTTAGGGAGGTCCCACCTCTGGAACACAACCGGCCGGAGAGACCTGACTTGGGAAAAATTGACCACACCACCTCCTCCGGGTGTCATCCTGGAGAGGACAAAGGCAAAGTATGAGAAGATAGCCTTGCCTGTCAGGGCTAAAGCCCCAAGTAAGATGAAGGGCAAGAAAGGCAAGAAGAAGCAAGATGCAACTGAGGTTGCTCAAGGTAGTGCTGAGGAAATCATCCCAGCAAATCAGGAAAGGCAGGACCAAGGGGAAATCGATGCTGCTCTCCTTCAAGTGGTTGAAAATCAAAGTACCAAAGAGGCAGGTGGACCTCCATACCCCTCAAAGGCTCCAAAAAAGGATCGAAAATAGGGAGCAGATGGTGGATACAGGGAAGCTAAGAAGAAGAAAATCTCCATGGGGGATGAAGTAGCTCTCCGACCTCCGGAGTCACTTCCTCCAGTTGACCCAACAGACCCCACACAAGCAGAGAAAATCCCAAGTGATCTCTATACTGGAGAGGGTACCAGATGGGATATCAACATTGATGGAGTAAACATCAGTGGCCTTCAAGGGATTGGCCTTTACTTTGGAGACCTCGAGAAATACGACTTTGCTGGCCCTTACCTCCCTCCAAGCTTCTTGAATATGGTCACTTTCAATGGTAAGTCTTTTTCTGTTTCAGGGGAGAATGACATGGTGACTCACTCCTTGCTGGGAAACATTCAACCGGTGCTCAACATGGAGAGACAAGTGCGAAGTCAATTTACCCTTATCAACGCACTTAATGCAGACAAAGAGACTTTATCTAACAACCTCCTTAACACCAATCAGAGTGTTGAGGTATTAAGGAGAGAGATCGAGGAGTTGAAGAAGGGGAAAAAGGACTTGGCCACCAGGCTGGCCTCTTTGGAGGGGGCTAACAAAGAACTCCAATCTAAGTGTTCTGGCTTGGAGAAGGATCTCTCCACTTCGAATGAGGAGGTGAAGGCCAAAGACGATGTCATCAAAACCCTAACCAGTGACAAAATTTCGCTCGAAGATGCCGTGTCTAGAGTTAACCAGGAGAAAGACGATTTGATAAAGGAGCAGGAGAAGAAAATCCAAGCCAAGATCGATGCATACACCAACAAGGTGATAGATTCCCAAGAGGAAAGGTATGCTGAAGTCAAATCTGACATGGTCTTGCTCTTTCATCGAACATTTTCGAAGAGGACGCTCGGAGATTTATGACGATATATGGAATACGAAGACCTCCCATTCCACACTATGGTTGATCGTGATAGGCACAATTATTCCAACGGTTATGATGATACCACTGACGAAGATGAAGGGACCAGAGAGAGCCTTAATGAGGAACCCAAAGACCCCAAGAAGAAACTAGATGAGGCTGGGACATCTAAGGGAGCCCAGCCTTAAAGTTTTAACTATATTTTATTTTTCAATAATTCTTGTGTTAGACTAAAGTCCTTGGATGGCCAAGGAATTTTTGTAACCGTGTCCGGCTCTTGTCCGGATAAGCCTTTCCTTTTAAAACTTCAAAGTCCTTGGATGGACAAGGTATTTTACATGTTTTAATATCATTCCCTGGTGTTAGCCGGGCAGTTTTTCCTTACACAATTCTTGCATTGTTTTATGTTTGCCTAATTTTGATGGCTAATGTTTAAATAGACCTTGGTCATTTTACAAGTATTTTAAGGTGAGAGTGTTTAAATTCTCTGATGAAAAATGTTTAAATGGTCATCACTCCACCAGATCAATCCAGTCTATCAGTTATACTTAGAAAGTTTTAGAAAAGCTATTAATCAAACCACTCCAAATTTTTTAAGAAGGCATCAAATTTCATTAAAAAGCCCAGACACCTCATTAAAACCTCCCCGCGCCACCGGGGTAGGAAAGAGTATGCCCCTTAATATTTACATGGACTTTAAACAAGTAAATATTTACATAACTTTCATTCTAGATACAACCGAAGGTGTTCAATGTTCCATGGGTGATTCAAGATTCTTCCATCTTTATCTTGAAGCCTGTATGTCCCAGGCTTAAGCTTTTCAATGACCACATAGGGTCCTTCCTAGTTTGGAGCTAGCTTTCCGAACTGCTTCTCCTTAGTATGTAGGAAGACTTTTCTCAACACTTTATCCTCTGGTTGAGAATCCCTCCTTCTGACTTTAGAAGCAAACCTGCTTCTGATCAATCCCTGATTGTGTGTGGCTCTGAGATGAGCCTTAAATCTTTTTTCTTCTATCAAGTCGAGTTGACTTATGATTTCCATTTCATTAGCCTGTTCGGAAAAATTATGGACTCTAAATGAAGGAAGATTTTCCTATATATAAGCTATTGCATCCATACCATATACCAAGGCAAATGGGGATTCCTGTGTACCAGCCCCAGGAGTAGTCCGGTGGGCCCATAGTACTTTTTGTAGAGAGCCTGACCACTTTCCAGAAGCCCCTTCTAGATTCTTTTTAAGACCGGATATGAGGGTCCTGCTTGCTATTTCAACCTGACCATTTTCCTGTGGGTGAAAAAGAGAAGAGAAGCAATGTTGATTGCCTCTAGAGGCGCAGAAATTCTCCGTATCCTTGTTATCAAATTGTGGCCCATTGTCTGTGGTTATCTTTTGTGGAATCCCAAATCTGCAGCAAATATTAGATGTCCCACCAAATCTAGCCCCCAACAAGCAAAAGGTATTGGCTTAGAAATCGACTCCAAAGGTACAGCTGGGATATGAATTTCATTACCATATCTTTGGCATGGATCACACTTCTTTACCAATTCCTTGGCATCTTCCATGATGGAGGGCCAGTAGTATACGGCCAACAAGAATTTTCGGGTTAAAGCTCTATAACCACAGTGTGTTGATCCCTCACAATCATGCAGTTCGAACAGTACTATTTAGGACTCTTTAATCCCCAAACATCGCAAGACAGGTCTACTAAAAGACTTCTTGTAAAGAACGTCTCTTAGGATTACAAATCCACGAGCCTTATACTTCACTTTCCTTGTTACCGTTTTTTCCGGAGGCATGATGCCATCTGAAATGTATTGAAAAAGATGATACCTCCAGTCTTGAGGTTGAGTCACTTGTATATTTAAACTTTCCTCATACTCCTTGCTCTGATTGAGTTGAATGGATAGGCACTCTTGCACGTGAATCCATGGGTATGACTCAAAATATGCTATTGTTACCAAGGAGTCTGCTAGCGTATTTTCTGTTCGGGGTATGTGCTCATAGGTGATGTCTTTCAAGTTAAGTGCCACTTCTTTAAGAATGAATAAATATTTAATCAGCTGCTCCTTTTTTGCCTCGGATTGACCTTGTGCATGATGGATAAAAGCTGAGAATCACTCATTAACCTGACCTTTTTGGCTCCACAAATTAGGGCTAACTTTAAACCAGCTATAGCAGCTTCATATTCGGACTCATTATTAGAAGCCCTGAAAGGAAAACATATAGCCTGGTACATTTTGTCGCTGTACGGAGAGGTTAAACATATCCCAGCACCACAACCCATGGTACTTGATCCACCATCAGTCCGGACAACCCATACTTTCTTAGTCTTTTCACCTGTTGCTTGCTTAGTGTCTCTGTCCGAATGGAATTCAACTAGGAAATCAGCAACATACTGAGCCTTGACTGTAGTTCGAGGGGTTAAATCGATATCATAGTCCCCCAACTCCACTAACCATTTGGTCATTCTGCTTGATACGTCTGCCTTCTGAAGAACATTTTTCAAGGGAAAAAACGTTCGGACAATGATAGAATGAGACTGAAAGTAGGGTCTCATTTTCCTAGCAGCAATTATTAAATCCAATGCTAGTTTTTCAAGTTTTAAATACCTCTTTTCAGCATCTATCAAGCTTTTGCTGATGTAGTACACCGGACGAGGATAATTATCCACCTCCGTTACTAGCACTGCACTTATGGCACAATCGGAGACTGCTACATATATGTATAGTGTCTCTCCATCAATAGGTTTAAACAAGGTTTTGGGGGAGGATAAGTGTTTTTTAACTTCATCGAAAGCCTGGTCGCACTGTGGAGACCAGTTTAATTCTTTTGCACCCTTTAAAGTTTGGAAAAATTGGGCACACTTATCCGAAGACCTTGAGATAAAACGGTTTAGAGCAGCTAACCTCCCTGTCAATCTTTGTACTTATTTAATATTCCGAGGAGGCTCCATCTGCAATAAAGCACTAAGCTAGTCTGGATCAGGCTGTATCCCTTTCTCACTTATCACATACCCCAAAAAATTCCCGGAATGCACTCCGAAAACACACTTCTCTAGATTCAACTTTAAATTAACTTTTACTAAGTTGGCAAAAGTTTCTTGCAGATCTGCCAAGTGTAGCTCTTTTTCCAGACTCTTTACCATCATGTCATTAATGTAGACTTCTATGTTTCTTCCAATCTGATCAGCGAAAGCTTTGTTCACCAACCTCTGAAAAGTAGCCTTAACATTCTTTAACCCAAAGGCATCACCTTATAACAATGAAGGCCCCTATTAGTAACAAAATTAGTGTGTTCTTGATCCTTCGGATCCACTTGAATCTGATTATACCCGGAGAAGGCATCCATAAAGGACAACAACTTGTTCCCAGATGTGGAGTCCACTAACTGATCGATCCGAGGGACCGGATATAGGTCCTTTGGGCAAGCCCTATTAAGGTCTGTAAAATCGATGCACATTCGCCACTTCCTATTTTTATTTTTTACTAACACCGGATTGGGTGTCCATAAAGGGTACTGAGGTTCCTTTATGTGCCCCATCTTAGTTAGCCGGTCAACTTCTTGAACTATGACATCAGCATTCTCCTTAGAAAAAGATCTTCTCTTCTGTACAACAGGTGTTATATCTCTTCGGATGGATCGTTGGTATGATATAACATCTGCTGGTACTCCGGTTACATCAGCATTGCACCAAGCGAAAACATGCTGATGGTCTGTTAAAAAAGATAACATTTTGCTCTTCAGTTCTGATGTCATCTTAGATCCGATCTTGACTTTTCTTCCTTCAGCCAGAGAGTGAGTTTCAACCTCTTCAATTGGTATTAAAACACCAGGAGTTTCTCTGGGGTCATCAATTTCACCCTCTCCTCTAGAGGGCCTTTCAAACTGTTAATCCTCACTGATCCGAACTGCCCCCAAAGTTCGAGGGGCCAGTGTTGTTGCATAACATTCCCTTGCTATCTTTTGACTACTCCAGACAACTCCCACTTGTCCTTGCACAACGTATTTTAAACATTGGTGGACTGTTAAAGCCACAACATGCATCCTGGAAAGCCAAGACCTTCCCAAAATGGCATTGTAGCATGTGGGACAATCCACCACAATGAAAAGTACTCTGACAATCTTCTTAAAAGGGTCTTTGCTCAATAAAACCTCCTCCTCAAACTCTCCGATTATGTCCGCTGAGCTTCCAGTGAAACCCACAATTGACCTGTTCGAACGCTGAATCACTACCTGGATTCTTCATACGTTTATAGGAATTTAAAAAGAGGATATTGGCTGAACTACCGGTGTCCACCAAAATTCGTCTAATGTCATTGCCCCCCAATAGATGCTCCTATCACCACAACATCTTCATGAGGACCAGCTATGTCCCTCAAATCATCTTCATAAAAAACAATGAAGGGAAAAGGAATTTGTGATTGATAGGTGTCTCCTTCCAGTTGAGTAGCCAGGGTATGAACATGCCTCTTCCTCGAAGAAGCAGTCGGTGTAGTCATGGTGTCCCCCCCCCCAAATATGGTAAGTGACTCAAAAAAGTTGATGAGCCCGTACACCGTCTTGCTAGATTTTGTGATAACGCCCACCTTATTCTGTGATAACCCCCACTGAATGGGGCTATTCGGAGCCGATGTCCTTGCGTTGTTTGTTGGGCCGGTCCAATGAGCATTATCAGGCCTATTCTCACTTCTTCTTTTAACATAAGCACCCAATTTTCCTTTTTCAATCAAATTTTGCACCTCTTGTTTTAAAGTGATGCAGTCTTCTGTGTTATGACCAATATCATGATGATATTGGCAGAAACAATTATTACGACTTTCCTTGGGAGATTGAAGCGCGGCTGGCATCCGGAAATGTACTTCGTCCTTTGTTTTATCATAGATGGTTGCAACATTATCTTTTAACTCGGCAAACCACTCCGGTTGAACCCAAGGTCCTCGCTTATTTCAGGATTGTTGGCTATGTGCTGGTGCTGGGTGGGATTGAGCCTTGGCCCTGCTGGAACCCTGTCCGGCTTCCTTAGCCTTGTACCCGGACTGATTCTGGTTCTGATTTGGTGCAGCTGGGGCCGATCTTACTTGCCTATGCACCTTGGTCTTATTTGTTTCATCAACATTGATCTGTTTTCCTACTTGATTCAGTAAACTGCCCAACGTCATGGCCTTCTTCCTGGTTACTGAATCAGCCAAATTGCCAGGGTTCAAACCCTGCCTTAGAGAAGCTATTGTTACTTTCTCAAAGCAATCAGCTAATCCATTCTTGGTGTTCACAAAGCGACTTATGCATTATTTCAAGGATTCATTTGGTTCTTGGGCACAATGGATAATAATGTCTCCATTGCCCTTTCACCTTCTTACTTCCAACGAACTGCCTCCGGAAGGCCACCCAAAAAGTATCAAAATTTATGATGCAGTTATGTGGCAGGATATTATACCACTTCAGAGCACTCCCCGTAAAAGACTGGGAGAATGCTCTACAAAGCAACTTATAATCATCGTTAAAATTCATCATAAAGTTTTTAAATTGCTCTAGATGATTATCTGGATCTTTACTCCCATCGTATTTTTCCATCTTTGTACTGTCAAACCTCTTAGGAAGGTTTCCGGATAGTATCTTGGAAGACAATGGATATTGTCTCCAATTCCGGCCATGACTAAACACGATATCTTCATTGGGAGTTGCAAAGATACTTGGTTCATCATGAAAGGCGAAATGATACATCAACAGTCGGTCTACATGTCTTCGGCCATGGCTGTGACCATGAGATGACCCTTTTTCTAGATGCCTTTTCAACTTTCCATGCCTGTCCCTCTTTCTTGAATACTTTTTGACCAACTTTTGCTTCTTTTTAGAATGGCCTTCAACTCCATCTTCGTTCGAGGAGCTACTAGAAGATTCTGAATCTGAATTTGAGCTCTCCACCGGTTTAGACCGGTGAGACTTCTTTGAGCTAGCATGAGTTTTTTTTTGTGCTTACATGGGTCTTTGTTGATGGGTCATGCTCCATTGGATTGTTAGTGTGGTGAACGGCTGACAGTTTTGATTTTTTTTCTAAGCCCATCTTCACCCGCCCTCAAGGCTTCTATCTCAGCTTTCAATCTATCTCGTTCTTCAATCGTATATTCATCATTTTCTCCCACCACTTCTGCCAAAGTTGGTGGCACTTCCTGCTCGTCCAGATTCATCCGAACTAGTTTTTCTTGATGGTTTCGGATGCTAGATTCAGGTACCTTTTTCTCCCACTGTGGTCACCAATTTGGTGTGGATTATTTTCGACTGAGCGTAATTTGGTTAGGTGTTTTATGGTGTTTCAAAGGTATTTAATGTTTGGGTGTTTTGTAGTGAGAGATTTAAGCTGCCTGGTTGTATTATATGTTCATTACCCTAATTAATGAAAGTGGTTGGGTATTTATACCCTTAATTATGGGCCACATGGGCTTTCGGGTCAAACTTATGAAATCAGATCGAGTTCACCCATTAGTTTATTAAGCAGATTAGCAATTATCTTAGTCAAAAGGTGATTAGTTTTTAGTACTTTTGTCCAATTCGGATGGTTCAGTGGGTGACTTTTATCCGAATTACCCATGTCCGGTTTCTACAGTGAGTGGTGAAATTTTCTTGACTCATCAAACCCGTCCGAGACCGTACCAGTAAGACTTGTCCGAGACCAGTCCGGGTAGCTTAGGGAGTGGGTTGGGAGCTAAAATTTTTGGACCGACTCTTTTACCGGTTTTGGACCGGTTCGTCCGATAACCATCCGGGTAAAGGAGATGTATAAATTTTTTTTAATCTATGTATATTTTTAACTTAAATCTTAAAAAAATTTATGAAATCTCACAAACCCGTTAGTTATGAGTCGGACCGAACCGATTCGACTCTTAACAAGGCGGTCCCGACCATAATATCTAACTCCCTTCACTTAGCGATCTGGCTCGACCTGCCGATAGCTTACCGAATTGGTCTCGGTTCTGTCCAAACCCGGACCGATCCGGCCGATAATAGCACTAGTCTATTAAATACTATCCGTAAAAAATATATGTACTATCCGTAAAAAAAAAAAAAATTTAAAAATTCCGAGCAATCCGTGAATCTCCGATCAGAATAAGTACGAATCTAAATCTAAATCCTGTCACATACGATGGTAACCATAAAAGAAATCCTTTCCTTGTCTTATTCATAGATTGTTTTTCCATTTTTGGTCAAAAAACAAAAAAAAACACGGTATTACGAATCAGATATGGATATTAACTTATGATCTAATTTATAGATTCACATAAATAACTGCAACATGGTCCAAATTATTAACTTAAAAACACTTTAAATTATATATCCACTAGATTACATGATAGGCACAATTTACCTAACAATCTTCCAATTGATGTATTTAAATAAATATGCTACACCTATAATTTCCACTTGGTCCACGTGTATGGTCAGAAATGATCAATCTACCAATTGACTCAGTCCAGCAAAAGTCAAGTAGCATGGTCGTCAACGTTTAATTTACAAAGGAACCCTCACTCGACCACAGTTAAGAACAACAACAACAAACAGCACATCTCTCAACTAATCAAACAAGCAAAACAGAATAGAGAGACATGGAAACCGCAGGAATTGAACAATTGTCCCCGGAACTAATCCGTAAAGCGGTTAAAATGGCGATGAAGTCCCAAAGGAATCAAGGGAAACAGTATCTGTCTGAAAAAAGCCGAAGCTCACCCTTTGTTATTTTTAGCTTCCCTGGATCGTGGTCGGTCAACGAATGGTTCGATTCGAACCAGAAACCGTTTGGAGAAGCGAAAATCGATAGGAGTGAGTTTCCTTTTCTAAGGAGCATCGGGAACGATGAAGATGCAACTCTTAACCAAGCTTTTCTTAAAAGATACCAAACAGTTACGACCAATTCGTCTCTTCATGCTGAGGTCTGTACTTTTAAATTTACAATTAATTATAAAAATGAAATCTAAGTAAATTATTAAAATAAAATAGTCTAATTGAACAAATAAATTTTATGATTTACGATCTCAGGTGGATAAAGCGGTGAAAGAGAGGAAACATATAGTGTTTACTGGGCATTCCTCAGGAGGAGCTATTGCGATCCTAATGACAATTTGGTACCTACAAACACTCCCTCGACCGGACGTGCCTCAACCAGACGTGCTCTGTCTCACTTTTGGCGCTCCTCTGGTCGGCGACCACATATTAAACCACGCTCTTGTTCGAGAAAATTGGGCACACCGCTTCATTCATTTCGTTTTAAGGTAGTGTTTAAAGTAATTAAACACTTTAGTAGATGTATTATCTAAAAAAATTCAAAGTCGGTAATAACTTTACGGTTCTCATGTTTTGTTTTTTCGTTGGTCTGAAACTAATTCTAGGCTATTCACGTATTGGGTTATATATTAATACCAATTAGAGATCTAATATACACGGATAGATCCAGCCTACTTAGTACAATACTTAATTACCTCTCAAATTAAATATTTAATCCAATTTTGAATTGAAACCATCTAGTCAAGTTAATTATAGATAAAATTGTGCTGAAATTTTAAATTTGAATAAATAAATAAATATTTGGTTAAATACAGATAAGACGTATTCGAATTTAGGACTCGTTAATAAGTCGTATAGATTTTGTACCTTCGATTAATGAACCTTCTTAAAAAAATTGGATGGTGGCATTTTATATTTTTGGCTTTCATTTTCTTCCTATATTTTATCAATAATACTAGCCGTTAAATGCTAATATTATTAATTAATGATTGTAAAAAATGTATTATTGACAAAATAATCGGGATAAAATGTAAAACAAAAATTTGTTATTTGAATTTGGCGACCACATGTATGTGACTAAAACATTCAAAATTTTGAAATGCGGAGATTTAGTATTTGATACAAACCCAGAACGGCTAGTGGTAATTTTTTACCCTATAAAAACTTTCAACTATATTGTGCAATTATTTTTGTATACGCTTTTCTAATTACAAGATTATTTTCGTGAAACCATTTATTCAGGTACGACATTGTCCCTCGAATAATGCTCGCCCCGCGCTCTTCTGCCGAACACCAATTCCTTCTAATCCTTAATATATTGAACCCAAACACTCAAACTGTGTCTGGAAATTACCCAACAGAAACCCTTAACTTTTTTAGCACCGTCGTAAAGAACATGTCTTCAGTCGCAAGTCGATCTGCTTGTCTGCTAATGGGAAACACAAATCCATTACTTGAAACGTTATCAAGTTTTATGGAGATTAGTCCGTACAGGCCGTTTGGTACGTTCGTGTTTTGTACAGGAAATTCAAAAGCGGTTATTGTGAAAAACCCAGATGCTGTTTTGCAAATTCTGTATAGTTCTTGTCAGTTGAGTCATGAAGGACAGCATCTTGAAGTTGCTTGTAGAAGTTTAGAAGATCATAAAAATTATCAGGGTGAATTACTAGATAAGTTGGATAAGGTGCCATTGTTTTCAAACTGCGTGGAATTTGATCAAGTCCAGGCGAATTTGTTAAATGATCTCGGCACTGTAAGTTTCTTTTATATAGTATTATAGGTGGTTAAAGTTTAGTTACGAGCCAAATCTGGGTAGGGTAGTATTGCGGTGAGCTCCAGATCCGGTCTGGAGCTGGATTTTGGATACGTAAGTAGCCGAATCAAAATCAAGCTAATGAGAACTGATCTGGTTTCAACGTATTTTTAGTACTTTTTATATTAAATAATATTCTAATTTTATTTGCATCTGATTCGGATTATGCAATCAAATGTCCAATCCATATTCAATCCTGGATATCAATCAATTTGGACAAAACTCTCCAATGTTGTCCAGATTGGCAAGAACATAACTTTAACTCATTTCTCTACTTCTTAAAATCCAGTGCCCGAAAGCGCAACTATGTCTCCGCGCAGCAGGAGAAGCAGAGAAGCGAAAATCCGAAAACCAAAACAAAACAGAAAGGAAGAAACAGGACATCGAAAAAGGATTACAAGCGCTTGAACAATACAAAAACAGATGTGAAGCTCGCAAAATCGGCTACTACGACTCCTTCAGAATCTCAAGAGAAATGGAAGACGATTTCGAAGCCAATTTAAGAAGACTCGAACTTGCAGGAATATGGGACGAAATAGTCCAAATGCTAAGAAAATACGAACTTCCTGATACTTTCGAGGGTAAAAAAGAATGGACAGAAATCGGAACAAGATACAGACGACTTGTCGAGCCACTAGATATATCAAACTATTATCGACACAGGAAGAACGAAGACACCGGCCCTTATACAGAAAAAGGAAGACCAAAACGATATAGATATACGCAGAGATGGCTTGAGATGGAAAATCGATCAGACACGGATTCGTGTTCGGAATCTTGTTTCTGGGCCGAAGTTGAAGAGCTTAGTATAATGTATAAACCGGAGTTGTTTAATAGGGAAAGAGAAAAGATTTTGAATCTTGAAGCCAAATTGCAGAGATGGATTCAAAGTAACGCTATAGGGAGAGATGTGCTTTTGGAAGGATCAACTTTTGTTAAGTGGTGGAACAAGTTGCCGGAATCTCATAAACTGGGATCTCCGATTTCAGCACTCGCAAGAGGTTTGTAAAAAAATGGTCGTGGTCAATTATATGATATAAATATGACCTAAACAGACTTGTAGCTCAAGTTCGATTTATACACTTATGAAATTTATTGTAAGTGATGTTGAAATGCTTGTTGTACCTTCAGCTTCAGTTTTCTATGTAATCAATGATTTCGAGTTCACAGTATCAAACATTTTATCTGAAGATTAAAAAAATATTCGGTTGATATATGCGCTTGTAAATGAGATTCATATCCATAACTGGCATTATTGGACCGGAAAAAAGATTGACTAACCCTATCAGTATCACCATGCATCATGCTACCGGCCAAGGATGGATGTCCTAAGACTCTTAAAAGAGAATCCAACACAACATGAAAACAGAATGCAAGAGTAACAACTACATAATCTAAAGGTATCGTACTTACTCTTTAACAGCTTTGCAAGCAAAGCACAGCTCACCTGGTACGAACATCCAAGCTTGCAGATTAAATCAATGTATAAAAAATGAACTATAAGATAAAGATATTAGGAAATCATATACCATATAACATTCCACAAATCGAAGGAACCAGGTTTGCGCTTTAATGCAATTATTTTTCTATATTGAAGTTTCTGTACGATCTTATGTACTCACATACCGAATTCAAACGATAGTAGCTCACTCACTCAAATCCTGCACTGCCAAAAGACATAACACTATACCCACCCACATCTAAAGTCTAATACAACACCCTGACATCAAACTCCATCTAAGATTTAGTAACCATGCTACAAGAACGAGTATACCTTCGACCGGTAGACACTGGATTGATCATATCCTTCTCATACGGCTTCCTGCAACTAGGACAGCGACCGTTTTCTTCGAGAATCCTCTTATGGCAGAAAAGACAAAGATGATACCCGCAAGGACACGGTAAAAAGCTCACATCTGTAAAATCCAAGTCTTCACAACATATGGGACATGTAGATGGAACATACATATCATCCTTCTTGACTACTAGACCATGACCATGATGCCGATCTGGAAAAGTCCATTGCTTAGACAAATTCGGTAGACCTTGTGGGCGGTATTCATCGTCAGGCCGCCATGCCCGAGTGCTCGAACAATCTTTCTTCCCATTTGTTGGACTGGATTTATTTGGTGAAGGATCCAATCTGACATTAGTTTGGGGTTTATCGTCAGTTGCAGCTAAAGCATCGGCAATAGCTTCCCAATCATCTAAACACCCATCATCTTCCTCTTCTTCGGTAATGTTACCGGAGAAACAGCCATTACTGCTACTGCTACTACTACTGCTGTTACTGCTTCCCGTGAAATTTGGACTCGAATCCGTGCTTCCCATGTGGCTACTAACCGGGCTATTGGACGGGGACATAAAAAATATTTCTTGATTGATTGATCCCCCATTATTTTCATCTCTTCCTCTTACCTCTAAATTCTCAAATGAACTATCACTCTCTCGTTTTTCCCTCGAAATTTTCAGATCAGCATTCATTTCCTCTTTAGAAACCTTGTTCTTCATAGCAACTAATAAAAAATATACAAGAACCTCATTAATTCATACGTCTGAGATAGAATCTAAACAGAACACATACTAACGATCAGATAGAAGTCATAGATGAACAAGTTACCTTGAGAAAGCCATTGTTCACGTCGAGCATCGAGTTTGCACTGCTTCAATTTCGCTGACCTATTGGTCTGCAAAGCGATAATCCCCAAAACGAAGATTTTTTTTAAAAACAACATCATCAAATCGACATGTACACAAACAGATAACGAAATTCAAGAACAGATTAAAAACATACAATGCAGAAACAAAACAAACGAGAACGATAAAATCGAAAATCGAAATGTTACCCGCTTTTTCTTGCTGAAATCCTTAGAGGAAGGGACACGAGCGTTCCTGATCGAATCGGATATCATAGCGTCCATATAGATTTTCTCAAGAAACAAACAGAAAATCGAAAAAGATTCGCAAGAACCCTAACAATTATAGAGAGAGAAAGTTTTTGATTTTGTTGTTGTTGTTACGATTCTTTGTTCTAGAGAGAGAGATAGAGATAAAATGGATAACGGAAACTCCTCTACACCTTTCAACAAGGTCGACGAAGAGCCTGTTTCTCTGTATATTTATTATTTATATATTTTATCTGCTTGAACACACAATTCATATGACAAAACTACCCCTTTGTTTGACCTAATTTACGGGGTTAGCTTTATGGTTTAACGTATTCTTCAAGCATAATGTTAGATTATATTTGGTTTTCAAACATTTTATTCATCACATATTAGTGTTTGGGAGGTTAGTTCTGATTTTTTTTTTAATCTATAGTGTTTCGTTTTGGTTGGTTTGTTACGTGACATTTTATAATAAAGTGTAAAGATTATTAATAAATTGTTATAACAATCTAGTTCAAGATTTTCTAATTTTTAAGCTCATCTTGTCGAGGAAGAATCTATTTGAAAGTTTTAAAAAAAAAAAAACAATTCAAGATTCGTTTACAATTTATATTTGTTTTTTGTTTTTTTAGTTTTTTTTCATTTAGGGATTACCTCCTTATATTCTAGTTGACCTTGCAGTGACGATTAAGAACAAATCCTTCAGGTTTTTAGGTGGTAACCTTTATAAGTCATGTTGAAGATTTTCATGATGATAACTAAATCTCTGCAGCAAAGTAAAGAAAGCATCAGCAACAAAATCATAAACCCAGCTATCGAAAGCAACAACAATCATCAAATTAAGTCTTATGCAATAATTTATGAAACCAAAACTCCTCTACTAAATTTAGGCCTATCAATGTTCTACAAAATTCTGATCATATTTCTATTCAATTTAACGTCTATCAGTGTTCTACAAAAGTCTGATCATATTTCCATTCAATTTAACGTCAAATAAAGACTGATGTTAAATACCAAATACACATTAATAGCCAAATTCAATCAAGATCTTCCCAAAAGGCAGAGGTTAAACCAATTCTTGCAACCTCTAAATTAGAAAAGATTACAGTATATCAGTCTGGAAATCAAGACATATCTTGGTGGAATTTTCATATAAAGTTGATATATTGCAAGATTTGGACTATGAATGTATGGTATGTAAGAGACTCTGCTATGAGATTATTAAAATGGACTCCTAATTTTAACACTAAATATGAATGCCCTACGACACTAGTTTGGATTAGAATCGAAATGTACCAGAATTTATTTTCAATGAAAGTATAATCCAAACAATATCAGAAACTATTGATGATCCTTTAAAGATCAAGATTCCAGAAAAGAATAGAGCACACTACAATGCTTGTTTTTCCTTAGTTTAGGGGCAGATCTAAGGGGTGGCCACGTATGTCATGGACCACCCTAAATTCTTAAAATAAGTTTAGTATAACGGTAGGAGTGTTTAGTTTTTAACTTGAGGTCAAGGGTTTGAACCTTGGACCACCCCAAACTATTTTTTATTTTTTTCCTTTCTTATTTTGCACCCAACTAAACCTTAAATCTACACAAATACAAAAAACACAGCAGCCTCCTCTATCCTCTCCTACTCAATCAAAATCACCAATTTTCTCTTACAAACATAAAAAAATACAGCACTAAAGCAGCCCAATGGGGCAATGAAAAGAGTATTAGTATGAAAAAGTATGTTAAGATACTTGTTCATGTATAGTATCTCGGACTTATAAAGACAAAGTAATCCTTTCAAGAAAAATCATTTGATTTATCTCAGGTATGTTAATGTGCTTTTAGTATTTCCTACAAAGTAGGATAAGAAATCAATTTGAGAATCAGTGGAATCCTTTATTTTATAAAGAGAATTTCACAAGTTTTGAAAATCAATTTCAAGAATCAGTAGAATTCTTTGATTTAAAAAGTAATATTTAAAAAAAAATCTTTGATTTATAAGGAGAATTTCACAAGTTTTGAAAATCAATTTGAAACAAATAAATGAATGGTGAAGTAATAAAAAACTTAAAACTAGTTTGAAATTTAAAAAAATTAAGGATTTAAATATAATTAATTTGTTAAATTGATTTAGAATTGTTTAATTATTTATCTAATTGACTTTACAAGAATCATAAAAAAATCTTTTTATTTATAAATAGAATTTCACGGGTTTTGAAAATCAATTTGAAACTAATCACTAAATAGTAAAAAAAAAAACTTAAAGCTAGTTTGAAAATTGAGAAATTAAGGATTTAAATACAATTATCTTGTTAAATTGATTTAGAATTATTAGAATTGTTTAATTGATTTATCTAATTGACTTAACATGAAACATGAAAAATCTTTTGAATAATAAAGAGAATTTCACATGTTTTGAAAATCAATTTGAAACAAACGAGTGAATGGTAAAAAAATTTTAAAGCTAGTTTGAAATTTGTGAAATTAAAGATTTAAATGTAATTAATTTGTTAAATTGTTTTAGAATTGTTAGAATTCTTTAATTGATTTATCTAATTGTTTAATTATTAGAAATTAAGCAATTACGTTTAGACTATAAATAGATTTTCATTTTTAGTTGTAATAGTGTATTGATGTATTTTGACTATATATTACTCAGATTTGTTTTAGTTCAATGATAGTTTTTGCACACCCTAAATTCTAATCCTGGATCCGCCCCTGTCTGAGTTAAAAAAGACCTAACAAATAACATTCAATATCATATTTGGGTAGGTTTTGGAGAAAATCAAGGTTGCTGGCTGAATATAAGCTATAATGATCTTCCTAAATACTGTCAAAAATGCTACCACTTTGGTCATAATTATAAAAAAAGTGTAAGAAGATTCTTAAAATAACCAAGTAAAAGGTAGAAACCAACAATCCTACATTAAAGAAACATGACACATCTTCGCAGGACAACAACATCACCAAACTCAGAGATAACAACAAACCTACAATTAAATTCATCATAGTGAATCCTATTCAAAAAAAATTATTTAGAAAGGTTCAACCATCTAAACAAAGACATGGTTATCAAGCCAGAAAATTCCAAAGGAAATCAACAAAGAAATGATCAGAAAGAAATCAAGACTCGTGAAGTAGATAAAATTATAAAAGCAATTCAGTCTCTAGAAACTGGCTACAACCTATTCTCTACTTTGGATTATAAAAACCTTATTTCAGGAAATGCTACACCTAATCAAGATAATATATGAAGTATGCATACCACTCTTATATCAAAAAGAAAATAAGTGGACTCTATATTTCAAGAATTACTCAACATGAAACTAAAAGAGGCTAGAAGAAAGAAGAGAATCAACAATATGACTATTTAATCCTTGAAATTATCAGGGACAAGTAGACATCCTCAATCCAAATCAAGATTGGTTTGCTTTATTTTGGGCTGGGGGTAATTTTGTAAAGTGTTTTGTGAAGTTTTTTTGAGTAGTAAGTGTTTGGTGTATAAAGTAGTGAGATAATTGAGTAGCCTTGTTGTATTAAATGTTCATTACCCTCATTAATGAGAGTGGTTGGGGTATTTATACCCGTAAATAAAGACCTATGGGCTTACGGGTCAAGTTATAAAATCGGGTCAAGTTTAAGAAGCCATTAATCTTTTAAGTAGATTAGCACATAACTTAGTCAAAAGGTGTTTTACTTTTTTGTCATGTCCGGATTATTTAGTGGTCATTGTCCGAATTACCCCTGTCTGGATTATGCAGTGGGTTGTGTCCGAATATTCCGAACTCATCACTAGCCCCTTTTTTAGGCTTTGCCAAATGTCTTTGGTAGGGCTAAAAAACTCGCTCAGTCAATCTCAAATTTATCTGACCTGCCCATGTTGTTCGTATCATGCAGTTTGCTTTTAACATCAACTCAGTTCGAAATTTGTCACGACTGGTTTCTCTTTCCAAAATTCTAAGAGTTTTCTTCTTGGATCGTGGGACACATGTCGATGTTTGGTTCGACCTGCCACCCGTTATTTTTCCTAGACCGGTGCGTCCACTAAGTCTAGAAAGTTACCTATGCTTTTAATTCTTCACACGTTTGCGCATCCTTTAATCATTGCCAAACCCTCTTCAACTTCTCATAGGTAACAATTACTTTTTTTACTGTTATATAAATTCTCTTTCACTATTTCATTGTCTTTATCACTCAAAGATTTTTTAGACAGATTTTCATTCTTACCTTCAACTTGTTCTTGAGAGGTTTTATGTTCACAGCCATAAACGCACTAGTCAAAGGCGGCTGGTTAAATCTATCGGAGTTAAAAAGAGAAAAAAAAGTAGAACGAAAGAATAGCATTGCTGTCGGCCTCTCAGTTTCTCCAAGTGAGAAATCCAGTGAACCGACTCAGGAAGTCGATCAAGGGTCATCTTCATCTAAACATCCGAGGCCCAGACAACTATTCAAACCAAGCCTTTCACCCATTCCCCCAGGCTCTTCTGTTCAAAACTCGCAACCTTCTATTGTTAAAGAAAAAGTTGTTTCGAGTATCAGAAAACCTTCCCCCTTTATAGCTATGGGTTCTGACGCTGAGAAGTCTCCGGAGAAGATAACCCCTCGTCGGACGACTCGTCTAACTAAAACTCAATCTACTGCTTCACTGCCAAATCTCTCCGGATCGGAGGCACCTAAAGCAAACTCAAGGGACAAGCCCTTCGGATCATAGGCATCTAAAGTATCCCCAAAAGCCAAGCCCTCCGGATCCCAACCCCAACCGGACACCAGGCCTTCAGAGGCAACAGGTACTCAACCATCCGAACAGCATTCGGTACCAGAAACTGACCCCCATTTATCCAAGGCAACTGATAAACCTTCCAAAATGATGGAATAAGTAATGACTTGCTAGAGTCCGAAAAGAACTGGAGGACACAATTTTTGTTTGTCAGTGGGACATGGGAGAACGTCAGGAAGATCAAGGCCAACACCAACCCTAACATGCTGACTAGCAGGTAGAAAAGTACTGGTGAGTTTCTTTCCTATCTTTATTTCTCATGCTTTTCTCCTTCTTGAATTACAAGTGCTCCCGTTATGATTAATTTATTACTCATTTTCTAGTGCTGCCAAAGGAGTTCACTAAACACCTAGAGGAGGGGAAAAAACCTGTGCAAAGCTTAACGCATGAGCTGCAGATCATTGGGAGAATGCCTTCCACAACTGCTTCACCTCGGGCAATTTTGTGAGGTCCCATCTGCTGTGGAACACCACATATCAGAGGGACCTCTCATAGGAAGAGCTAACTACACCGCCTCCTCCTGGTGTAATTCTCAAACGAACAGAGGCCAAGGATGGTAAATTGGTCTTACCTTCCAGAGCAAAATCTCCCAGCAAGATGAAGAACAAGAACAAGAAAGCTGTAACAGAGCTGGTTCAAGTAGCCACATAGGGGACTGGTTCGGGGAACCAAGGGGGAAGTGAGGCTGCCATGCTCAAAGTAGTAGAGGCTGAAACAGTAAGAGAGGCGGGAGAGTCGCAGAACCAACCCAAGCCTCCCATGTAGGATAGGAAAAGAAAGGCCAGCAGTGATGAGAAAGCTACTAAAAAGAAGAAAGTCACCGTGGGAGAAGAAATAATTCTTCGTCCTTCGGAGACTCTGCCTTCACCAACCCTTGCCGATCCCACTTTACAAGAAAAAATTCCAACAGGTCTGCAATCCGGAGAGGTTTCTGGGGGAGGGAATGAAGAAGTGGAAATCAGTGCCCTTCAGGACATTGATTTATACTTCAATGATTCTGAGAATGATGATTTTGCAGGTCCCTACCGCCCGTCCAACTCTGCCAACATGGTGACTTTCAATGGTAAGTATTTCTCCGTCTCCGGAGAGCAAGATGTCTGAGCCATTCCCTCCTTGGTCACATCCAGCCAGTGCTTGACTTGGACAGACAAGTGAAAAGCCAGACCACTCTCATCAATTCCCTCACAGCTGACAAGGAATCAGAGTATAAAAGAACTGAAGAATGAGTTAGAGGCATTGCTGATGGACAAGGAAGACTCATCAACCAAGTTGGCCACTTCAGAGACTGCCAGAATTGAGCTCCAAACTAAGTACTCCGACTTAGAAAATGACCTCACAACATTAAAGGAGGACCTGAAGACCAAAGATGGTGTCATCCAAGCCCTATCCGATGAGAAGACTTCGTTAGAAGGTACTGTGTCGAAGATGGCCAAGGAGAAAGAGGATTTGGTGAAGCAGCAGGAGCAAGCTATTCAGGAAAGTATTGATAAATATACCAACGAAGTGATAGATTCCCTAGAGAAAATATATGATGAAGTCAGGTCTGGTATGATGCTGCTATTCCATGAGACTTTTACGAAGAGGACCATGGGTCCCTTATGAAAATATGTGGAATATGATGACATCCAATTTCATACTCTAGCAGATGGTGATAAGCGCAACCACTCCAACATAATCGATTCCCAGTACTGATGAAGAAGAGAGAACTGGTGAGAGTTCGAGTGTTGAACTCAAAAGTCCCAATAAAGGTGGTGGTGGTGAAGGAACATCCGAAGGGAACAATCCCTAAGGTTTAATCATATTTTTTGTCTTTTTTAAACAGTTAAATTCTTTGGATGGCCAAGGCATATTTTGTAATGTTATTCAGTCAGAGTCCGGATATGTCTTTCAAAACATCTAAAGTCCTTGGATGGCCAAGGCATGTTTTGTTTTTCTTGTTCGGTTAAAGTCCGAATAGGTTTATTTATCAAATCTTCCTTTAGTTAACATTTTTTTCCTTTAAATTTTAATGACTAATGTTTAAATAGCCCATAGTATTTCAGAAGCATTATAGTGAGAGTGTTTAATATCTTCGATGACATGTATTTAATGGTCATCACTCAACCAGGTTTATCCGATCTACTCAAGATCCAAAGTGTTGAACCAATGATTTGTAATTGAGTTGAATTATAGTAAAACCACACCGGATATTTTAAGAAGGAGTCACATTTTATTGAATGAAAAAGTTGGACACCTCATTAAAACCTCCCCGCGTCACCAGGGTAGGAAAGAGTATGCCCCCTAATATCTACATTGATATCTAACAAGTATAAATTTACACACAAATTTTATTCTAAATATAACCTGAAATGTTCAATATTCAGTGGGTAATTCAAAACCCTTCCTTTTTTTGTCATGAAGCCTATATGTCCCGGGCTTAAGTTTTTCGGAGAACTCATAGGGGCCTTCCCAGTTTGGAGCCAGCTTACCGAACTACTTCTCCTTGGTGTGTAAGAAAACCTTTCTCAACACTTTATCTCCCAGTTTAAAATCTATTCTCTTGACCTTGGAAGCAAACCTGCTCCTCATCAAGCCTTGGTAGTGGGTTGTTCTCAACTGAGCTTTAACCCTTCTTTCTTCTATTAAGTCCAATAGATTCCTAATTGTTATCTCATTAGCTTGTTCGGAATAGTTATGGACCCTGTATGATGGTAGGGTAGCTTCTACAGGGGTAATGAAATCCATCCCATACACCAAAGTAAAAGGAGATTCTTGTGTAGCAGTCCGAGGAGCAGTTCGGTATGTCCACACCACTTCTTGCGGATAACTTGGCCACTTCCCTGCAGCTCCTTCTAGATTCATTTTTAACCCGGACAAAATGGTCCTGTTGGCAACTTCAACCTGACCGTTTGCTTGTGGATGGAAATGAGAAGAAAAACAGTGCTGAATGCCTCTAGAAGCACAAAAATTCTCCATATCCTTGTTATCAAAATGTGGCCCATTGTCTGTGGTAATCTTTTGAGGAATCCCAAATCTTCAACATATATTGGATATGATAAATTTAATGACAAACTTCAAAGTGGTTCTTGACAAAGGAGCTGCCTCTATCCATTTCGAGAAGTAATCAATAGGAACTATAATAGTTTTGCACCCTCCGGACGCAATTGGCAGAGGCCCACCTAAATCCAATCCCCAACGAGCAAAAGGTACTGGCTCATAAATAGACTCCATAGGTACTGCTGACACATAAATTTTATTGCCATATCTTTAACATGGATCACACTTTTTTATTATTTCTTTAGCATCTGCCATTATGGATGGCCAATAGTACCCAACCAACAATACCCTCCGGGTTAGTGCCATGTACCCACAATGGGTTGTTCCTTCTCCATCATGTAGTTCAGATAAAAAGAATTGAAATTCTTCAACCCCTAAGCCACGCGGGAGAGGTCTACTGAAAGATTTTTTATAGAGAACTTTCCTTATGATAAAAAAAACCACGAGTCTTGTGTTTATTTTTTCTTGTCATAGCTTTATCCGAAGGCAAAGCCCCATCAGAAATGTATTGAAGAAGGGAAAATCTCCAATCTTTAGGTTGAACCACATGTATACTCAAGCTTTCCTCCTCATCCTTGTTTTGATTTGATTGTATGGATGGGCATTATTGTATATTAATCCAATGGTAGCTCAGAATATGCTATGGTTGATAAGGAATCTGCCAGTGTATTTTTTGACCTAGGAATATGCTCATAACAAAAACTTTTGAAGTTGAATGCCACCTCTTTCAAGATGAGTAAGTATTTGATCACTTGTTCCTTCTTGGCCTTAGACTAACCTTGAACATGATGGATGAGAAGCTGGGAGTCACTCATCAACCTAGCCCTTTTAGCCCCATATAGGAAAGCTAATTTAAGACCAGTTATACCCGCTTCATATTCAGACTTATTGTTAGAGGCCCTGAATCCAAAGCATATAGGCTGCTACATTTTATCACCATACGGAGAGGTTAGGAAAATTACAGCTCCATAACCCATTGTACTTGATCCATCATCAGTTTGGACTACCCAGTATTTCTTGGTTTTCTCTTCTGAAGTTTGTTTAGAGCTCATGTCCGAATGGAACTCTACTACGAAATTAGCAGCTGATTGAGCTTTGATAGCAGTTCGTGGGGCAAAATAAATATCATAATCACTCTACTCTACTGACCACTTGGTCATCCTGTTTGATATGTCTGCCTTCTGAAGAACATTTTTCAATGGGAAAGATGTCCGGAAAATGATGGAATGAGATTAAAAATACGACCTCATTTTTCTTACTGCAATTACTAAGGCTAGTGCCAACTTTTCAAGCTTCAAGTACCTTTTCTCAACATCTATCAAACTTTTGCTGATATAGTACACCGGACGAGGGTATTTGTCCACTTCCCTCACTAACACCGCGCTTATAGCACATTCTGACACAACCAAGTATACATAGAGTGTTTCCCCTTGAATGAGTTTAAAAAGAGTCTTTGGTGAGGATAAATGTTTCGTTATTTCAAAAAAATCTTGGCTACACTTTGGAGACCAATTAACATCTTTAGCATTCTTTAAGGTTTGGAAAAACGGAGCACATTTGTCTGAAGACCTTGAAATGAACCGATTCAAGGAAGACAGCCTTCCAGTGAGTCTCTGTAATTCTTTAATATTCTGAGGAGGATCCAATTCGAGTAGAGTATTAAGCTGATCCGGATCGGGCTGTATCCCTTTCTCACATATCACATACCCTAAGAATTTTCCGGATCGAACCCCAAAGACACATTTTTCTGGATTCAGTTTCAAATTCACAGTTACCAAATTAGAAAATGTCTCTTGAAGGTCAAGTATGTGAAAATCCTCCTCCAAGATTTTAACCATCATGCCATCTATGTATACCTCAATATTTTTGCCAATCTAGTTAGCGAATGTTTTGTTCACAAACCTCTGATAAGTAGCCCCATCATTTTTCAACCCAAAAGGCATTACCTTGTAACAATGGAGACCTATATCTGTTATAAAGCTAGTATGATCTTGGTCCTTCAGATCCACCTATATCTGGTTGTACCCAGAGAAGGCATCCATGAAAGACAACAACTTGTTTCCAGACGTTGAGTCTACTAACTGATCTATCCGTGGAACTGGATAAAGATCTTTTGGGCAAGCCCTGTTGAGGTCAGTAAAATCAATACACATACGCTATTTACCGTTATTTTTCTTGACCAACACCGGATTGGCAGTCCATAAAGGATACCGGGATTCCTTTATGTGCCCCATCATGGTAAACCGATAAACTTCTAGGACTATTACATCAGCTTTCTCCTTAGAGAAAGCTCTCTTTTTCTGCACAACAGGTGCAATATCACTCCGGATGGACAACTTATGTGAGATAACGCTTGGAGGTACTCCGGTTACATCACCCTTGCACCAAGAAAAGACATACTGATTGTTTGATAAAAAAATAACAGTTTATTTTTCAACTCTGACGCCATTTTGGAGCCAACCTTGATACTTCTACCCTCTGCCAGAGAGTGGGTTCAATCTCTTTAACTGGTATTATAACACTAGGGGTCTCTCTGGGGTCATCAATCTTACCCTCTCCCTCAGAAGGCCCCAAGTAACTGTTAATCTTCATTCACCCGAACTGCTCCCAAAGTTTTAGGAGCAAGTGTAGTTGCATAGCACTCCTTTGCTGTCTTCTGACTACTTTAGACAACACACACTTGCCCTTGAACTGCATACTTCAAACACTAGTGGACTGTTGAGGCCACAATATTCATTCTAGAGAGTCAGGACCTTCCAAAGATTACATTGTAGCATGCGAGGCAATCTACCACAACAAATAACATCATGACCAGCTTTTTAAAAGGCCCTTTGCCCAACAGTATCTCTTCCTCAAACTCCCCGATTACATCCGTAGAGCTCCCTGTGAAGCCTACAATGGTTCTGTTTGACCGTTGAATAACAGCCGAATTTTTCATCTGCTTGTAGGATCTCAAGAAGAGGATGTTTACCGAACTGTCTGTGTCTATTAGAATTCGTCATATATCATTACCCCCAATAGATGCTCCTATCACCACAACATCCTCATGAGGCCCAACAATATTTCTTAAATCATCCTCATAAAAAAACTATAAATGGAAAAGGGGTTTGATATTGATATGAAGACATGCCCCATTCTAACTGAGTAGCCAGACTATGAACATGCCTCTTTCTTGATGAAAGAGTGGGCGTTGTCATGGTATCTTCTCCAAAAATGGTGAGTGACTCGAAGAAAATGATCAGTCCGGACACCGTCTTGGTCTGTTCTGTTATGACCCCCACTTTATTCCGAGTTGGATCAGGATCCAAATACTCAGAATCAACATCAAATCTTTCAAGGATCACCATTGCCCCTTCTTGGGCAGATGGTCCCACATTGTTTGTAGGACCTGTCTGAGGAGCATTCTCACGCTTGTTTCCACTTCTTCTTTTGACATAAGCTCCCAGTTTTCCTCTGTGAATAAGATTCTACACTTCTTGCTTCAAGGCTATAAAGTCTTGAGTACTATGGCCTATATCATTATGATATTGGCAAAAACAAGTATTTCGATTCTCTCTAGGGGACTACAGTGCTGCTGGTTTCCGGAAATGAACTTCCTCATTGGTCTTGTCATATATTGTGGCTACATTCTCTTTCAATTATGCAAACCACTTCGGTTAAACCCAGTGACCTCATTTACTCCTTGATTGTTGGCTCTGAGATAGATTCTGGTTGGACTGAGTCTGCTTAGACCTGTTGGACCCTTGTCCGGTCTCCTTAGCCTTATATCCGGACTGGTTTTGAGCTGTCGTGATGGACCTCACTTGACGATGCACCCTGGTTTTCTTTGTTTCATCCACATTAATTTTCTTTCCCACCTGATTTAATAGTCACCGAATCAGCTAGATTCCCAGGGTTCAACTCTTGTCTCAAGGAAACAATTGCCACCTGTTCGAAGCAATCTGCTACCCATTCTTGGTATTCACGAACCGACTTATGTAGTTCTATAAGGAATCATTTGGCTCTTGGGCACAATGGATAATAGTATCTTCATTGCCCTTCACCTCCTTACTTCCCACAAATTGCCTCCGGAAGGCAACCCAAAATGTATCAAAGTTTCTGATACACCCCTGGGGTAAGCTGTTGTACTACTTAAGAGCACTTCCCGTAAAATATTGGGAGAAGGTTCTACACAAAATTTTGTCATCATCATCGAAATTCATCATGAAATTCTTGAACTGCTCCAGATGGTTGTCTGGATCCTTACTTCCATCATACTTCTTCATTTTGGAGTTGTCAAGCCTTTTGGGTAGGTTTCCGGACAGTATTTTGGCAGACAAAGGTGACCGTCTCCAATTCCTATTACGACTGAAGAGTGTGTCTTCATTAGGCGTTGCGAAAATACTTGGCTCGGTTTGAAAAGCAAAAGGATCAATTAGCAACTGATCAACATGTCTGTGGTTGTGGCTGTTAGACGACCCTTTGCCCAGATGCCTTTTAAGCCTCCCATGCCTATCTCTCTTTATTGAATATTTTTTAACTAGTTTATGTTTCTTTCTGGACCTTCCTTCATCACTGCTTGATAACAAAGACTCCTCAACCTCAGCCTCGTTCGAAGAGCTGCAGGAGGACTCTGAATTTGAACTTTCAACTGGCTTAGACCGGTGAGTCTTCTTAGAACTAACATGGGTCTTTTTAAAACTCATATGAGTCTTTATTTATGGATCATTCTCCCTAGGGTTGTCAATATGATGAATATGTAACGTCCTTGACTTCTCCTTTATACCATTTTCTGCTTGTTTTATGGCCCTTAACGCCTCTATTTTTGCTCTCAACTTGTCGCGCTCTTCGATGGTGTATTCCTTGTTTTCCCCAAGTACTTCCACCACAGGTGGTGGAGTTCCCTACTAGTTCGGATGCATCCAAACTGGTCTTTTCTATTGGTTTTGAATGCAAGATTCAAGCACCCTCGCACTTCCATTGTGGTCACCAATTTGGTTTGGTTTATTTTAGGCTGGGGGTAATTTTGTAAAGTTTTTTTGAGTATTAAGTGTTTGGTCTATAAAGTAGTGAGATAATTGAGCAGCCTGGTTGTATTAAATGTTCATTACCCTCATTAATGAGAGTGGTTGGGGTATTTATACCCGTAAATAAAGACCTATGGGCTTACGGGTCAAGTTATAAAATCGGGTCAAGTTTAAGAAGCCATTAATCTTTTAAGTAGATTAGCACATAACTTAGTCAAAAGGTGTTTTACTTTTTTGTCATGTCCGGATTATTTAGTGGTCATTGTCCGAATTACCCCTGTCTGGATTATGCAGTGGGCTGTGTCTAAATATTCTGAACTCATCAAAGATGATTAAGCTTCTGAATTGGAACATTCAAGGCATTCACAACAAGTATTCCATGAGAAGATTAAAATCTATTATTTGAAAGGAAAAGATTAAGATGGTTGCTATCCAAGAGCCTCTTATCAGTATGGACAATCTTGATACCATTGCTTCTAGAATTGGTTTTAAAAACTTCAAAACTAACTATCCTAATAAAATTTGGTTTTGCTGGAATGATGATTTTTCTGTCAAAATATTATTAGACCGTCCTCAATGTCTTCATACAAAAATTAACTATGTTTATCTTGATAAAAGTTTATTACTAACTATTGTGTATGTTAAGTGTCAAATGAACAACATGAAAGAGCTATGGAATACCCTAAGAAACATATTTGTTTCCTCTAAGGAATGGATGATTATGGGTGATTTCAACGTGGTTACCTCTACTGATGAACATATAGGATATTCTACCTTTTGTAAAAATACCACTGGAGATTTTAATGATGTTATCAAGGATTGTCAATTGGAGGATGCAAGTTATGGAGGCACTAAATTAATTTGGTCAAACAAATCCAAGTGGAATAGATTAGATATGGTTCTTTATAACTTTGTTTGGTCTACCTTTTTTAATGAAACTAAAGTCCTCCATATGGCTAGAACTTATTCTGACCATACCATTTTATGTATCACTATAAACAAAGATAAATTAAGTTCTAAAAAGAGTTTTAAATTTCTAAATATCTGGACTATGGATAATGACTTTCTAAACTTTATAGTGAAAATCTGGAACCATAACTTGAATGGTTATCCTCTCTATGTTTTCTAGAAAAAACTTAGAAGACTTAAGCATGCCCTCAAGGTATGGAATAAAACTCGTAACATTTTTGATAGGGTGCAAGATGCTGAGGAAATAGTTAAAAATCTTGAAATCAAGCATAAAGAAACTAACAACCACCAGTCTAAAAAAGAGCTTTCTAAGGCCAATGCTCTTCCCATTCAAGCCTTAAAGATAGAGGAATCCGTATGGTATCAAAAGTTCTATTATAATTGGCTTAAAGAATGTGACATAAATACCAAAGCTTTTCACAGTTGTGTTAACAAAAAAAGAATAAAGAATATCATATATGGTATCAAAGTGGGAGAGAAATGGATTTTGGACAACAACCTGATTGGCCAATCTGATGCATCCAATTTCAAAGATATCTTAACAGACCAGCCTTATTCAAGAAAAGAAGATGAAGATATCAAAATGCAGAGCATCATACTAAAGAAGACAATAACCTCTTTATGGTCCCCCCTGATAAGGAAGAATAAAAGATAAGGGGGAAATTGCAAAGAAACAATAAAGTTAGGGAAGGATTGTAAAGTAAATATTGAAATAGGATTAGTTGTAAGTAAACAATAAAAGTAAGGGCCAAGCTTGTAATTAAGAGGTAGTTAGGCTTGTGGGGCCCATCATTTGTATTATAAAAAGACCCCACCAGATTTAAGAAAGGTGTTTTATGAATATAATATTCTTTCTCTCTCTACATGTGTTGACTTTCTCTCTCTAGAGTTTTAGTGGTTAATGTTCACAACATAGTCCATCAAAGTATAGTTTGATTCGAAAAACTCCTTCTTAAGTTAATATCTTATCATTGGCGCCGTCTGTGGGAAACAAAAATCAGCTTGTAGGTTTTCTTTTTCCCGAAATTTCTTTTAAATCCAAACAAGATGATGGATGAACAGGAGGATTTGGACGTGAATAACTGTGAGTAAAATCTCATCGACAATAATTTCCAAAGTATCAAAGACTTCGGAAGGCACGATGGACAATGTTCGGGAGAAATTATGGATGAGTTGATTTTAGTGGCTCGGAGAAACGAGTTGCTGATGGAGATCAAAAAATTAAAAGCAGAAAAGAAGTTGTTCAGGGGAATTTTTGTTCGGAAGTTCGGAGAGAAAATGACAACGGAAAAGATGAGCGTGAGGCATATCATCGTCTTAGTGGCAAAAATGATCGGTACGGAAGGCGTGGTCGACATTCTTCGAGGAGGAAAGGAAAGCGCCACTTAGATTATTCTCGTTATAGTTCGTTAAATTCGTCTCCTGAAAGGAGTCATCGAAAGAAAAGACATGAAAAAAGCATGTGGAGTATCATAGAGGAAGAAGTTCGGAGGGGAAAGCTCCGGGGGAAAAGAATGTTAATGCTGGGGAGCAAGTTTATAACCAGAGAAATTTTCCTTCTGGGAATCAAAATGTCGACCAACAGAATTCAGAGTGGCAGCATCAGTATACCAGGGGGGGTTATTTTTTTAATCATGAAGGTTTGAGGGATAATGTTTATAGGACATGTCATAGCTAGAGAGCTTCCCCTTTGTCCTCAGAAATTCTGTCAGGAAATCTCCCAAAACATTTTGATATATCGAAGCTAGAAAGGTTTGATGGAACGCAAGATCCCGATAATCATATCGAGCAGTTTAAAAATTTCATGATCAACTTTGATTATGACGATAAATTGTTGTGTCGGGCATTTTCTTAAACCTTCAAGGGAGTTTCTTCCAACTGGTACAGTAGGCTACCCCAGGGTTCTATTAAAATTATTGATATGTTCTGGAATATCTTCAGGCAACATTGTATGGGGAGCAATAAATTCCGAGCTAATGGAGATACGATAATTTACTGCAGGAAAAGAGTTGGGGAGAGTTTGAAAATTTACACCAACCGGTTTGTAAAAACAAAAACGGATATGGAATATTGCAAAGATTCTGTGGCATTAGTAGCTTTCAGAACGGGACTCCTCCCCGGACTTCTGATGGATACAGTGGCTGAGAGTCAAGCGATGAATTTTGGAGCTTTACTCGACCAAGTTGAGAAGAGGATTTTAGTAGATGAACTCAAGCATCGGAGAAAGGATCAAGTGATCAGCTAGAGAAGAATCAATTTAAGAGGTCTGAGTCTAGTAACCAAGCGCCTCAGGTTAATGTGCAACCTAAAGCGGTGGGCCAATATCCGCCGAGACCACGAACAAATCAGCAGAACTAAAACATGCAGCAAGGAACTAGGCCTATTTCAAATAAGTGGATTTGTCCAGACTATTTTGCTGAGTTAACAGAAAATGTAGCTACAATTTGATAAGGCAAAGTCAACCGTACAATTCAAAAATCCTTTTCCTATCCAAACTCCCAGGGAAAGCAGATGTGCTAATAGGTTTTGTAAGTACCATGATGATATTGGGCATGATACCAAGGAGTGCATCGCTTTGAAAAAAGAGGTACAAGCTTTAATTGAGAACAACATGGTATTGAATTTTGTGAAAAAACACACTTAGAAAAATACGGCAGTGAAGGTTGTTCTAAAGAATGCTGACACAACAATGGTGATTTCCGAGGAGGTTGATGCTTTTGATATTGCAACAAAATATTTGGATTCCAATGTGGGAAGAAACCATGTAAATATGGCAGAGGAGGTTATTCCAAGAGGAAAAGTAAAGATCTTTGTGCATTTTTCGAGTCACTAGCTATTTTGGAGGGGATACTATTGTAGGAAATTCTAATAGTTCGTAAAAGAGGCATATGGTAAATTTGACTACGCAATTAGAAGTATGGGCTTAAATACAGATGCATCGTTTGCCCTCCCCAATTATATGTTTTGATGATGATGACATGAGGAACATAGCAGACCCGTATGAGGATGCAGTAGTGATTGCTGAAGGGATAGTTGGTGATCAAGTACAGAAAATATTGATTGATACGGGAATTTCGGCAAATATTTTGTTCATGAGCACTTATAGGAGAATTTCCGACCCACCTGTTATACGGCGGTCAGAAAGAACTATATTAGGATTTATAAGGGCAACAACAATAGTTGTTGTAGAGTTTGAGTGCCTGGTGGAGCTCGGTCGGGGACCATTCAAAAATGAAGTTGAGGTTTTGTTTATAGTAGTAGATGCACCAACGTCTTATAATGCTATTTTGGGCCGTTCCTGGTTATCAAGGATGCATGGCGTTATCTTTACGATGCACCAACGTTTGAAGTACGTGGTAGGAAACAATATTGGAACAATTAGGAGCAGCCAGAAGATGGCTAGAGAATGTTACCAGATAGCTTTGTCCACAAAACAAGTTCGAGGAGGCGTATTGGAGAAAGTATAGCAGCTAAAGGGGACTCTCTCAGCAATAATTCCCTGTGATGATCCGAGGGAATCCCCCGGGTTTTTGGTTCAGGATGATGATCATGAAGAGTACAAGTTTCATGATAGAATTTTTTTTTTAAATATGAGTAAAACTTTCTTTTGAGTTCAGAGAAAAATTGATTGCATTTTTATCAACAAAGTTCAATATGTTTGCCTGGTGTGTAAAGACGTTACAGGTGTGCCTTCGGAAATAAATTGTCATAAACTAGCAGTGCGGAATGATATTCGACCTATCGTACAGAAAAGAAGACCTAACTCTCAAGAGAAGTCTGCAACTATAGTTTCAGAGGTCGAGCGGTTATTAAGCAGAGGCCATATTAGAGAGTCGCAATATCCTGTATGGGCCTCAAATCCAGTTTTAGTTAGGAAAAAAATGGCAAGTGGAGAATGCGCGTGGATTTCACAGATCTGAATAGAGCTTGTCCAAATGATCCTTTCTCAGTACCTCGAATTGATCAATTAGTGGATTCTACATCCGGTAATCGATTATTATCTTTCATGGATGCTTATTCAGGTTATAATCAGATCGTATTAGATGCGAAGGATGAAGAAAGCACATCGTTCATTACTGGGAGAGGATTATATTGCTACAAGGTAATGCTGTTTGGCCAGAAAAATGCGGGGGCGACTTATCAACGTCTGGTAAACAAAACCTTTGTGGAACAGATTAGGCGAAACGTAAAAGTGTATATTGACAATATGCTGGTAAAGAGTTTACAAGATGAAGACTAGTTTTCTGATTTGGAAGAAACTTTTAATAATTTGAAAAACGCCAATCTGAAATTGAACTCTGAAAAGTGTATTTTTGGTGTTCGATCTACAAAATTTCTCGGCTATATGGTAAGTGAAAAGGGAATTGAGGCTGATCCGGAGCAGATAAAAGCTTTGACGACAATGACTCCTCCTCGAAATATTAAGGAAGTCCAGATATTGACAGGAATTATCGGCATTGAACAGGTTTATCTCTCGCTCTTCGGATAAATGTGCACCTTTCTTTAAAGTCCTCAGAAATGCCAGTAAGTTTAGTTGGACCGAAGAATGTTTTCAGAAGCGTTTCGCCAGATTCATGAGTATTTTTTGTCCCCTGAAATACTTTCTAAGCCTTTGGTGGGAGTGAAGTTGATTATTTGTTTGTCGGTGTCAAATTTTGTTGTAAGCGCTGTGTTACTTCGTGAAGAGCTTGATGTTTGAAAGCCGGTATACTACATTAACAAGAGTTTGCTGGATGTAGAGAAACGGTATTTGAAATTAGAGAAGTTAGTTTTGGCCTTAGTAACAGCTGCTCGAAAAATGAGACCGTACTTTCAAGCGCATTCCATAGTAGTTCGAACTACATTCTCGCTAAAAGTTCTGTTGTAGAGGCCGGACATCTCAGGAAGAATGACGAAGTGGTCAGTCGAATTATGATATTTTGACATAACCTTTGAGCCTCAAACAGCTATAAAGGCTGAGGCCTGGGTAGACTTTTTGGTTGAATTCCATTCAGAGCGAGCATATATGGAAATTATTGATCAACATCATAAGACTGAATGGTTGGTTCGAACTGATGGGGGGTTGAATGTTTCTGGAAGTGGTGTTGGGGTTTAACTAATCTCCCCAGATGGGATAACAATTTTTCAAGCCATACTTTTTGGTTAGATGTTTGGCTAAGGACGAGTCGCAATTTGTCTTATGAGAATTACATTATGGGGAAGGATTGACGCATTGTGGGTATAAAGCGTTGATTCGAAGAGTGTTTATAGCTGGTTATTATTGGCCGACTATTTCCAGTGATGCTAAAGAGTTGGTAAAAAGGTGCGATACATGCCAAAGGTATGCCAATATAATACATAAACCAGGGGTTATGTTGGAAAGTATTTCTGAGGCATTGTCATTTGATAGATAGGGCATTGATTTGGTTGGTCTCTTACCAATGACATTTGGGGGAAGACAAACGATTATAGTAGCGGTTAATTATTTTTCGAAATGGGTGGAAACAGAACCTTTAGCGGGGACAAAAGCGAAAGATGTTATTAAGTTTGTTGTTTCGAACATTTGTTGTCGTTTTGGGGTTCTAATAAAAATTACAACGGATAATGGACCCCAATTTGACAACAAGGAATTTAAGAGTTTCTATGTTTCTAGGGACATACAACAATGCTTTTCTGCTCCATTTCATCCGCAAGCTAATGATTAGGTGGAGGTTACCAATAGAACATTCCTTGACGGGTTAAAAATAAAAATTTGGAAGGAAAGGCTGGAAAATGGCCAGATTATTTACAGGAAGTGTTGTTGGCCTATAGAACAACGCCACGAACAGCGACTTTGATATCTTCGTTTGCTTTGGTGTACGGAATGGATGCGGTGGTCCCCTTAGAGATTATTTTCCCATCATACCGTGTGGCAGCTTATACAGAGGACTTGAATGGTCAAAGTATGGCAATAGAACTTGATTTGGTGGAGGAAAAAAGATGGCGTGCACAGTTGAAATCCTTACATTATCAAACATTAATGCTGAGTAGATACACTTCACAAGTAAAGTAGAGAACTTTTAAGGTGAGGGACAAGGTATTACGAAAAAAAATTCTTCATACCAAAGAAAAAAGCCTTAGAAAGTTGGGACCGAATTGGGAAGGCCCCTATGAAGTAACAGAGAAAGTAAAACAGGGAACGTATCGGTTAAAGGATAAAGAGGGAAGATACCTCAAGCATCTGTGGAACATAGACCATCTGAAGTTGTATCTTGAGTAAGAATGAAAATCTTGACATGTAATTGTTCTTTTCTATTTTTAGTTTTGGAAAAACAGCAAAGACATACTCTTTCCTATCCTGTTAGGCACAGGAAGTTTTAACGAGGTGCCATTATTAGCTGATAAATATATTTTAACTTTTGCCTCGAATTATTGTTTTTGATCATAAGTTATGATCAGATAAGTAGGTCTACAATTATGACCATTATAATTAAGCATGCCTAAAGTCAGCATACGATGATTATTATGTCCAACAAGAGTTGGCATAAAGCAAATATTTTATTCAACGCAAGTTGACATACAATCATTTTCATACCCAATATGAAGTCGAAAATTTTATAAGTTGATAAAATGTTCTAAACGATGGCATACAAAGAAAATTAAGATAGATGTTCTTCGGAACATGTTGACACCATTACAAGAAACTGCCTCGAAATTAACAAAGACTTGTACAAAAAGGGTGGAACAAAAAAGACTTGACTACTTAGAATGTTTGATGAATGAGATGTGTCACTTTCAATCACAACAATATTAGGTGGGAGAAGTTCGGGGGAGGCAAGTTTCCAGAAACTACCTAAGTCGTATCCAGGATACTCCTCGTGAATTTCGGTGATCAATCTTACTCGGGTGGTAGCATCCCTGGCATTGAGCTTGTCCATGCATTTTGCTGCATAGGCATTCACAGCTGCTTCTTTTTCTGTCTCAAGATTCCTCAGCAGATATCTTTTTTTTTCTACAATCGTCTCGAAGTCTTCTAGGCAATCCTTAAAACCTTTTGTTGAAAGTTGATGAGCTTTTTTAAGTTCTGTAAGGAGTTTTTCTTGAGCACCGGTCTTTTTCTGGTAGAGATCCCTTTCTTCTTGACAGTACTTTTCTAGAAGAAGAACATAATTTTCCGAGGCAACCAATTTTTCCAAATTGCATCAGCTTGTCTTTTTAGATTATAGTGTTGTTTCTTCATTTCTTAAAGTTGAGAGGAGGCAAGGGAAGCCTTGAATTTATAGTAGTTTTCCTGTCTTCTAGACATTACATCTTTTTTCCTATGTTGACAGATACATGAAGTAGTCTTCAAACACTAAGAGAAAACTCATCTCCCTGAGGAATTTCAAATAAACTTATGGGATATCCTATTTCAGTATAATCAAAGTTCGAGGACTCCCCAGTTAATATGATGGGGTCAGCAGTCTGTGGAGGATCACTTTGAGGAATTGGAAGAGGTTCTAATTTTGAGAGAGGATCATTATTCGATGAGGGACTTGAAGATAGGGTAAGTGGGGAGGTTGGAATTTGACCTGAATTCTCCTTATCTTTATATTCATCTTCAATTACAGCATCTTGGGCTCCAGTGCCCTCAGAGATTTCTTGGATAGGCTCCAGAATAACTTACTTTTTCTTGGGTTCTTTCTTCTTATGGGATGAACTGTTTTTCGAGGAGGGGAAACTGAGGTGGTGGTTGCAGTGTTTTTCGAAGAGATGGCTCTTGGATAGTAGCTAGTCCTTCAGAATCTGATTGAAGATCTTTGGTTGATACTTATTCTTCAGAATCATCCAAATGACTTTTGGTTCGGGAGTGCTTTGGAAGGTAAATAACGATGTCTTTCTTTTTAACTCGATCGAGGACTTCTTGTTGAGAGGGAGGGGTCATCAACTCTTTCATAGTTAGCCTATCTTGGGGGTTTAGCCTCCAAAGTCGACTCTTGGCCAGATTGTTATTCATGAGGCAGAGCGAAAATTTGTTTTCCTAATTTTCTTTGGCCCATTCACTTAGTTTGGTGAAGACCTTGATGGCCCTCTCCACATAATCAACATAGGGTTGAGAAATTCCAGTCATGGCTATGCAAAAGTTCGAGGAATAAAATTAGTAAAATTATTGTACGAGGAAGATTAAGGTAGGAGTTGAAAACATTACCTCTGTTAGTCTATAAAAGAGACAACTTGTATGGATTCGAGGGGGTTGACTCAGAGTCTGTCTCCCAATGTCCGGAGAAGAAGAGAAATTGTTGCTTCCATTTCTTGTCGGCTTCAAGTAATTCTTTCACTATCTTTTGTCCTCGTCCAAATGTTATTGAGTAAAAAGGGAAAAATAGATTTTTTGCCAAGCCAGACAATCCGATGAGCTCCTTTAAAAAAAATTTGCTAGAAATCCTAGAGGCCATGATATACGCCATGAGTGTGTACCACATGTTTGGACCAACTTGTGTAGGGCAGAGATCGATTTTGGAAAAGTATTCGATGAAGAACGGGTCTAAAGGATACCTTAGCCTCCAATTCATAGTCTCTGTATAGACGATCAGTTCATTATTCCTAACAGATAAGGGAGTCTCACCTTCCACAGGAAATCTGATGGTAATGTACGAGGGGATGCACCATCGAGTTCTTAACATGGTTTCTTCCGATGGCAAGAAATATTTGTAGGAGATATTGTGAAGTATGACCAGATGCTTGTTTTCGATGCCTCGAATGTTGTTATCTACGATTGCATTGAGTTCCAAAGGAAGAGTGATATCAACTTTGGACTTTGGGGCAATTCTTAGAGATTGCTCTTCAAAATTTGCCAGAAGGGCTGTAGATACTTGACTAGAGGAGGCCAAGGAAGGACCGTCGGATTTACTTTTCTCTTTGTTGGGTATTTCTTTTGGCTCTAAGTTAGGGTTTTCTGAGGCGATTGATTTTCTTTTGTTTTTTAAGGCCTCGTTTCTTGCTGATTGCACCTCCTCGTCAGTAATTATAATTTTAGAATGAGAGAATCTTAGACTTCCTTGCCATGTCATCGAGGGGGTGGCTGGAAGGTCTGATCCAGAGGCATCAACTTTTCTAGGAGGATTGTTGTTAATTGGAGTTGGGTTTCGATTTTAGGGTTCCGAAGAGGTTTCTTTAGCACGTTTATGTTCTTGGGAACTTTTATTTTCTTTGTGACATCTTTTTTTTTTTGCCAGAAGAATGTTTGTGGTGTTTATCTTTACCCATAGATACGAGGGGATTGAGATTGGAATTTTGGGTTTGACAAGAAATGTCGAAGGATATGATGGCAGAAGAATTTTCCGATGGAGGCCAGGAACCGTAGAAAGTGGTTACATGAGGTTTGGGTTAAGGCTCAACGTAGGCACCAACAGCAAGTTTTTCTTCAAATTTTTTACTAATGAATAGCCACTCTGGAATTTGACGAGGCCTAGGGGGCATAAGCTAGCTTTCTCTCTCTAGAAAGTTTTGAACAGAATAGTTTGGATTGTAAATATGAAATGAAAATATTTATAGAAGCATATGGGCTTTTGAGGAGAGAAAGACTTGAGGATATTTTCCTTTGTTTGCCTAAGGGTGTTATAGGTAACATAGGTGCAATTGTATTGAATCGAGAACTGTGATAGAAGGTGAAGAGGAAAAAGGCATGATGAGAAACTCTGGGAAGTGTGATAATATCTCTAAAAATATTTGGTGACAAGATTTTCTTTAGGATGACATCATCAAGGAAAAGGCGGGAGATTGTTGATTGGGATATGAAAGATGACGTTGGGAAATTCGAAGGAAGTTACTGGCAATATTTTTTTCGAAGAACGTTTAAGTATGATCCAGTTTTTGCAATCAGTTAGCCAAGACTGGGGAGGCCCAACTATACTCATATGATTGTTTTCAAAGATGTTATTTCGAGGGGGCTAAAATTTCTATTAGGATACGTTCTAGTCTTTGCTAGAGGGCAAAAAATATGCTCATATGATTGTTTTCGAAGATTCTATTAGGTTACATTCTAGTCTTTGCTAATAAATTTCAAGGATTGGGGGGCTGTATGAGTTTTGTCGAGAAAGTAAAGTGTTACGAAAAGATTTGGCGAAGAGGGTTGTTTTGGGAAAAATTCAAAGGATGAGTTTATAGACAAAATGATCATTTTGAGGAGGCTAGACTGTTATTTTTGATGAGGTGTTTCGTGAGGAAAGTTAGAAGATAGGAAGAAATTCGAAGGCTTCATCATAGTCCTTGTCAAAAATATTTTTACAAGGACTGTGGGGCTACTGATAAGGAAGAATAAAAGATAAGGGGGAAATTGCAAAGAAACAATAAAGTTAGGGAATGATTGTAAAGTAAATATTGAAATAAGATTAATTGTAAGTAAACAATAAAAGTAAGGGCCAAGCTTTGATTAAGAGGTAGTTAGGCCTGTAGGGGCCATCATTTGTATTATAAAAGGACCCCACCAGATTTGGGAAAGGTGGTTCGTGAATATAATATTCTTTCTCTCTCTACGTATGTTGACTTTCTCTTTCTAGAGTTTTGGTGGTTAAGAAGCTGTGTTCACAACATAATCCCTCAAAGTATAGTTTGATACGGAAAAACTCCTTCTTAAGTTCATATCTTATCATCCCCAACTGAAAAGGAGATCATGTCATTATTACTAACCTCAATTCTTTAAGTGCTGCATGTATGGATGGTTTCAACAACTGCTTCTTCATGACTTGTTGGAACATCATCAAAAATGATTTTTGTCGTGCAATGTCTTCCTTCATGCTTGGCCAAAATATAGGTATTATGGCTACATTTTTGTGTCTCATCCCAAAATCTATATATTCTACCAATTGGAAGGATTTCAGACCAATTAGTCTTTATATTCTATAAAATAGAATAATGTTCAAGATCATTAACAATAAACTAATCAATCTTCTTCCTAAAATCAGTTCTATTGTTCAAGGTGGCTATGTGATAGAGAAATCTATTCATGATAACATTTTAATAGCTAAAGATCTTATATATGATATTTACAGGAAAACTAAGGCTGAGAATATTATGATTCAAATGGATATGACTAAAGCATTTTATAAAATGTATCATAGCTTTATAATTAAAATTCTTTTTTTATTTGGTTTTTCCAACTAAATTATTTAATCTTACAAACAAATTAATCAGATCTGAATTTGTTTATATACTAATTAATGGAAGTTCAATTGATTACTTTAATACCAAAAGAGGCCTTAGACAATGTGATTCTCTTTTCCCAAGTCTTTTTATTTTAGTTGAATAAGTTTTTATTAGAGGTCTATATAAGCTCTTTGAATCTAACAAATCAATAAAGTATTCATGTAGAAGTGATATTATTATTCCTTGTTTGGCGTTTGTGGATGATATTCTTATTTTTACTAGCAGTCTTGATACTACTATAATCTTTGAAAGTTTCTTCAGATTTACCAAGAAGTTTTAGGTCAAGTTATAAACAAGGACAATACCAAGATTATTACGTTTTCTAGTTTCCTTAACACCAAAATAGCTGCTCTAACTAATCAAACTCGTTTTAGCTCAAGTCATATCCCAACTTATTGGTATTACTCTAACTACCAATAACAAGGCCATCAACTATAATTATATTCTAAACAAAATCAATAACAAGATCAAGGATTGGGAGAATAAACATTTGTCATATGGTGTAAGGCTCGCTCTAATCAACTCGGTTTTTTTTGGATATCCCTACATATTGGATCCAAAGTTTTTATTTACCTAAATGTATCATTACTAGACTACAAAGAACCTTCAACAAGTTTCTCTGGGGTTCAACTAATGAAGATAATATAATCCAATGGTCTGATTTGCCTTCTATTTGTAAACTCTTTTGTGAAGGGGGATTAACATATGGAAACTATATGATATTCAAGACATTTTTTCTTGCAAGATGTGGTTCAATTTGAGAGAAAATAATAGTTTATGGGCTAATATATTTCAAAAATATTCATCCCTTGCAAGTCTCTTACACTAAGGTTGGCTCTCCCACTTGGAAAAGACTAGCTAGAATCAAGACATTTGCTGAGTCTAACATAAGGTGGAGGTTGGGAAATGGTGAAGTAAACTTTTGGCTAGATAATTGGTACAATCACTCCCCTCTTATAATGATGAATGAAAAAACGGATAACAGTTGGTTTAGGCCTAAAAGAGTTAAGTCTTTCTATAATGACAACCCATAGAACAATAAAAGGATCAAGGGCTTCCTATCCCAAGCTAGTATCGACCTCACGCATACCACTTCAATCAATACTGATGAGTCCGAAAACTGCTTCCTCTCCGGATAGGGACAGATCGGACCAAGGCCATCAGACCGGACAGACCACTTCGAACACTTAGCCCATTGGACTGTTCGAACTATGACAAAAGTACTAAAAAAACCTAAACACTTCTTGACTAAGCTACTTGCTCTCCTACTAAGAGCTCATGGGTCTTTAAACATGACCCGGGTCCATTAAACATGACCCAAAAACCCATAAAGCCCAGATGTAAGGGTATAAATACCCAGCCACCTGCATTAAATATGGGTAATGAAAATTAACTGCAACCAGGCAGCTTAATTCTCCCTCTACTCTCTACTCAAAATATTAAATATCCATAAACTTCCACTAAACTCTGAACAAAATTACCAAATTACCCTCAGACATAAATTAACCACACCAAATTGGCGACCACAGTGGGAGCACGACGGTGCCTGAATCAAGCATTCAAAACCATCAGCAAAAATCAGTCCGAATGAATCTGGACGCCCCGGGAGTGCCACCAGCTTTGCTCGAAGTGGTGGGTGAAAACGATGAATACACCATCGAGGAGCGCGAGAGGCTAAAATGTGAGATAGAAGCTCTGAGGGCAGAAAAGGCTAAGATGGGCATGAAAGCAAAATCGAAAGCATCAGTTGCTCATCACACCGATAACCCCAGAGAGCATGAGTCTTCAAGGACTCATGTTAGTACCAAAAAGACTCATGCTAGCTCTAAAAAGTCTCACCGGTCTAAGCCAGTGGAGAGTTCTGACTCAGGCTCAGAGTCTGTTGATAGCTTTTCGGATGATGAGGGAGTTGAAGAATCCTTATCCTCTAGCAGCGATGAGGGTCGAACTAAAAAGAAGCAAACACAAATAAAAAATATTCGAGAAAAAGGGATAGAAATGGAAAGTTAAAGAAGAATATTGGCAAAGGGTCATCTCACAGCCGGAGGCATGTAGACCGGATGCTGATGGATCCTTTCGCTTTCCACGATGAACCAGGTATCTTCGCAACTCCCAACGAGGATAATGTGTTCAGTCGTGGCCGAAATTGGAGGCAATCTCCATTGTCTTCTAAAATTCTGTCCGGAAACCTCCCTAAGAGGTTTGATAGCACCAAAATGGAAAAGTACGATGGCAGTACTGATCCAGACAATCATTTGGAGCAATTTAAAAAATTTATGATGAACTTTGATGATGATGACAAGCTACTTTGTAGAGCATTCTCCCAATCGTTTACAGGGAGTGCTCTAAAATGGTATAACAGCCTACCATAAGGTTGTATCAAGAATTTCGATACTTTTTGGGTGGCCTTTCGAAGGCAGTTCGTTGGGAGTAAAGAGTTAAAGGGCAACATGGACACCATAATCCATTGTGCCCAAGAACCGAACGAATCCTTAAAAGAATATATAAGTCATTTTGTGAACACCAAGAATGGGTTGGCTGACTGCTTCGAGCAGGTTGCGATAGCATCTCTAAGACAGGGCTTGAACCCTGGCAATTTGGCTGATTCGGTGACCAAAAAGAAGGAAATGACTTGGGGAGGGTTGCTGAATCAGGTTGGAAAACAGATTAATGTTGATGAAACAAAGAAAACAAGGGTGCACAGGCAGGTGAGGTCTGCCCCGGTGGCACCAAACCCCAATCAGAATCAGTCCAGAAACAAGGCGAAGGAGACCGGACAGGGGCATGGCAGGGCTAAAGCTCAATCTCAGCCAGCTGCACCTGCTCAGAGTCAGCAATCCAGAAATAAAAGAGGGCCTTGGGTTCAAACGGAGTGGTTCGCAGAATTGAAAGAAAGTGTGGCCACCATTTATGATAAAACAAAGGAAGATGTGCACTATAGAAGACCAGCCACACTACAATCCCCTAGAGAACACCGTAATAACTCTTTCTGCCAGTATCGCAATGATATTGCCCATACCACCGATGATTGTATAGCTTTAAAACAAGAGGTTCGGAACTTGATTGAGAGGGGAAAGCTGGGGGCTTATGTTAAAAGAAGAGGAGGTAATAGGCCTGACAATACTCACCGGGTTGGTCCAAGTAATGCTGCTCCGGAGGGAGCCATGGTTATAATCGAAAGATTTGATGTGGAATTTGAATACTTGGATCCTGATACAACTCGAAATAGAGTGGGTACCATTGAGGAATGTTCTAGGACAGTCGTCGGGCTCATTAAGTTTTTTGAGTCACTTACAATTTTTTGGAGGGGATACTATGACAGCTCCTACAGCTTTTTCAAGGAAGAGGCACGTTCATACTTTGGCTACCCAGCTAGAAGGAGGCATGACCTCCTATCAATCGCAAATCCCATTCCCCTTCATTGTTTTTGATGAAGATGATTTAAGAGATATAGCTGGCCCTCATGAAGATGTTGTTGTCATATGAGCATCTATTGGGGGCAATGGCATAAGACGAATTTTGGTGGATACTGGAAACTCAGCCAATATCCTTTTCTCAAACACATACAAGAGAATGAAAAAACCCAGCTGTAATTCATAGTTCGGACAGATCAATTGTGGGCTTTACTGGCAGCTCAGCCGATGTGATCGGAGAGTTCGAAGAAGAATTTTTGTTGGGCAAGGGCCCTTTCAAGAAGATGGTCAGGATACTTTTTATTGTGGTGGATTATCCCACTTGCTATAATTCTATTTTAGGGAGGTCTTGGCTCTTTAGGATGCATGCAGTGGCTTCAACAGTCCACCAATGTTTGAAATATGCTGTTCAGGGACAGGTGGGAGTTGTCCGGAGCAGTCAAAAGGTTGCAAGAGAATGTTATGCTACAGCCCTGGCGCCCCGGACGTTGGGGGCAGTTCGTATCAACGAGCAATAGCGATTTGGGGGCTTTCTAGGGGTGAGGGTGAAATTTATGACCCCATAGAGGCCCCTGGAGTATTAATACCAGTCAAAGAGGTAGAAACACATTGTTTAGAAGAAGGTAAAAGTGTCAAGATAGGGTCCAGAATGCCACCCGATCTGAAAAGAGAGATACTAAAGTTTTTGAAGAGCCATCAGCATGTTTTTGCTTGGTGCAATGCTAATGTTACCGGGGTTCCATCAGATGTGATATCACACCGCCTATCTGTTCGGAAAGATGTAGCACCAGTGGTTCAAAAGAGAAGGGTTTTTTCCAAGGAAAAGGCTGATGTTATTGTGCAAGAGGTTGACACGCTCACAAAGATGGGGCATATCAAGGAGTCTCAATATCCTTTGTGGACTGCCAATCCGGTCTTGGTGAAAAAGAAAAATGCCAAGTGGTGTATGTGTATTGACTTCACATACCTCAATAGGGTTTGCCCAAAAGATCTGTATCCAGTTCCCTGGATTGACCAGCTAGTTGACTCTACCTCTGGGAATAAGCTGCTGTCCTTTATGGATGCTTTCTCCGGATACAATCAGATCCAAGTAGATCTGAAGGATCAAGAGCATACCACATTTTTCACTGACAGGGGTCTTCATTGCTATAAGGTAATGCCATTTGGGTTGAAAAATGTTGGGGCTACTTATCAAAGATTGGTAAACAAAGCCTTTGCTGATCAGATTGGAAGGAATATGGAAGTATACATCGATGACATGATGGTGAAGAGTGTGGATGAGCAATTGTACTTGGCTGACCTCCAAGAAACTTTTACCAACTTGGTGAAAGTGAATTTAAAGTTAAATCCAGAAAAATGTGTGTTCGGAGTACAATCCGGGAAGTTTCTAGGCTATATTATAAGTGAGCATGGAATACAGCCCGATCCAGACCAGCTTAATGCTCTATTCCAAATAGAGCCTCCTCGAAATGTTAAAGAAGTACAACGGCTAACGGGGAGTTTAGCTGCTTTAAAAAGATTTATCTCAAGGTCTTCGGACATGTGTGCCCCATTTTTTCAAACCTTGAAGGGTGCGAAGGGATTCGATTGGACCTCACAGTGTGATGAGGCTTTCAATGAGATCAAGAAGCACCTGTTTTCCCCCAAAACCTTGTTTAAACCAGTTGATGGGGAGACACTCTTCGTATATTTGGCAGTTTCAAGTTGTGCCATCAGTGTTGTGTTGGTAAGAGAAGTAGATAATTACCCATATCCAGTGTACTACATCAGCAAAAGCTTGATAGATGCAGAAAGGCGTTATTTGAAACTTGAAAAATTAGCACTGGCCCTGGTAATAGCTGCTAGAAAGATGAGGCCTTATTTCCAGGCTCATCCTATTATCGTCCGGACATCTTTTCCTTTGAAGAATGTTCTCCAAAAGGCAGACATTTCAAGCAGGATGACTAAGTGGTCGGTAGAATTGGGGGATTTCGATATAGATTTTTCTCCCCGAACAGCAGTCAAAGCCCAAGCTGTGGCTGATTTTTTGGTTGAATTTCACTCCGACAGAGATTCAGAGCAGGCTACTGAGTTGAAAGACAAAAAGGTCTGGGTCGTCCGGACGGATGGTGGATCCAGCACTATGGGATGTGGTGCAGGGGTGTGTTTGACTTCTCCATATGGTGACAGAATGTACCAGGCTATATGTTTTGCTTTCAGGGCTTCCAATAACGAGTCTGAGTACGAAGCAGCTATAGCTGGTTTAAAAGTAGCCTATGTTTGTGGGGCTAAGAGGGTAAAGCTAATGAGTGACTCTCAGCTTCTTATCCACCATGCTCAAGGTCAATCTGAGGCTAAAAAGAACAATTAGTGAAGTATTTACTTCTCCTTAAAAATGAAGCACTCAAGTTTAAAAGCATTATTTATGAACATATACCCCGGACAGAAAATGAGTTAGCAAATTCATTGGCAACCATAGCATACACAGAGTCGTATCCATGGATCCATGTGCTGGAGAGCCCCTCCATTCAACTTGATATGGGTAAAGAAGGAGAAATTTTTGAAGTACAAATGAAACAACCTCAGGATTGGAGATTTCCTCTCCTGCAATACCTCTCTGATGGCATCGTGCCTCCGGATAAATCACTGGCGAGAAAACTGAAACACAAGGCTCGTGGTTTTATCATACTGAGAGATATTCTGTATAAAAAATCTTACAAAAAACCTCTTCTGCGTTGTTTGGGGGATAATGAGTCTCAAGTAGTCTTCTCTGAATTGCATGATGGCGAGGGATCAGCTCATTGTGGATTCAGGGCTCTAACAAGGAGAGTTTTACTGGCTGGCTACTATTGGCCATCTATCATGCAGGATGTTAAAGAACTGGTGAGAAGGTGTGACCCATACCAGAGATACAGCAATGAAATTCATGTCCCAACCATTCCTTTAGAATCAATCTTTGAGCCTATACGTTTTGCTCGTTAGGGATTGGATTTAGTAGGGCCTCTCCCTATGACGTCCGGAGGGCGCAAAACTATAATTGTTGCTATCGATTACTTTTCGAAGTGGACTGAAGCAGCCCCTCTGGCAGGAACAACATCAAAAGCCGTTATAAAATTCATTCTATCCAACATTTGTTGCAGATTTGGTGTTCCACAAAAGATAACGACAGATAATGGGCCACAGTTTGACAATAGGGAAATGGAGAGTTTATGTGCCTCAAGGGGTATACAACATTGTTTCTCTTCACCTTTCCACCCACAAGCAAATGGTCAGGTTGAAGTGGCTAACAAAACTATACTGTCCGGTTTAAAGAAGAATTTGGAAGGGGCTGCTGGGAAGTGGCCTAGCTATATACAAGAAGTTTTGTGGGCCTACCGGACAACACCTAGGGCTGCAACACAGGAGTCACCCTTTGCTTTGGTTTATGGGATGGATGCAATAGCTCCCATAGAAGCAACTCTCCTATCATTTCGTGTTCACAACTTCTCCGAATGCGCTAATAAGGTGGCAATCAGAAGTCAGCTCGACCTAATAGAAGAAAGACGAGTTAAAGCTCACCTTAGAGCTGCTCACTATCAGGGTTTAATGAGGAGCAGATTTGCTTCTAGAGTTAAAAGAAGAGATTTCCAATCGGGGGACAAGGTATTGAGGAAAGTCTTCTTACACACTAAAGAGAAGCTGCTCGGCAAATTGGCCCCGGCTTGGGAAGGACCTTATATGGTTGTTGAAAGGCTTAAACCTGGAACATATTGGCTAGAAGACAAAGATGGAAGAGTTTTGGCCCACCCTTGGAATATCGAGCACCTCCGGATGTACTTGTAGTAACACTTGTGTAAATATTTACTTGTTTAAACATCCATGTAAATATTTGGGGGCATACTCTTTCCTACCCTGGTGGCACGGGGAGGTTTTAATGAGGTGTCCGGGTTTTTAATAAAATTTGATGCCTTCTTAAAAAATTTCCGAAGTGTTCTTACTTTGTCTTTTGTCACACCATCTGGATTGAAATAAAAGAGTAATGACCACTTAAACATTTGTCATCGGAGAATTTAAACACTCTCACTATCAAATAACTAAGGGCTATTTAAACACTAGCCACCAAAATTGAAACAGATTATGAAAGAATGTGAGAATTGTGCAAAACAAGGACATTCATTGAAATAACTTAAGTGCCTTGGCCTTCCAAGGACTTTCAAATTGTCAAGAAGAGTAAAAGATCTATCCGGTCAGATACCGGACACACTTACAAAAAGAGTGCATTGGCCTTCCAAGGACTTTATTTTTGATAACATGAAAAGTAAAAAGTAATTCATAATTTAAGGTTGAGCCTTTGAGGATGGCTCAGCTTCATCTACCTTCTTCTTCCCCTTAGGATCATCTTTCTCTTCGTTTGGACTCTCCCCGGTGTTCCCTCCGTCATCAGATGAGGATGCACTAGAGTAGCCATACCTGTCGCCTTCGGCCATTGTGTGATATGGGAGGTCTTCAGGCTCTATGTGAAGCCACAAATCACCCAAGTTCCTCTTCGGGAACTTCTCATGGAAGAGCAAGACCATGTCTGATTTCACCTTGGCATACATCTTCTCTTGAGTATCTATCACGTTGTTGGCATAAGCATCAATCTTGGCTTGGATTTTGGCCTCCTGCTCCCCTAGCAGATTAGCTTTCTCCTCTGCAGCTTGGGACACTGCATTTTCAAGAGCAATTTTGTCACTGGTCAAATTGGTGATAATTTTGTCTTTGGCCTTGGTCTCTCCTTTTGAAGTGGCAAGATCTTTCTCCAATCCGGGCATCTTCTCTCGGAGCTCTGTGATAGTGTTCTCTAGAGTGGCAACTTTTGTGGAACTTACCTCTTGGTTTCTCTTCAGCTCCTCATTCTCCCCCTTTAGAGTGGCAGCATTTGAAGTGGTTGTACGAAGGTCATCGGACAGCCTCTCTTTGTCAGACTTGAGGTCTTTGATAATGTCTGCCTGATTCCGAACTTGCTTCTTCAACGCGAGCACCGGTTGAACATTGCTTAATAAAGAGTGAGCTATAACATCCCTTTCACTTGAAACAGTAAAAGTCTTACCATTAAAAGTGATTGTGTTCGAAGTGCTCGGAGGGAGATAAGGCCCAGCAAAATCATCTCTGGGAAGATTGATGAAGTACTCACCAAGCCCACCTAGACCAGTGATGTCTACCCCATCAATGCTAAGATCTCCCTCTTCGATCTCATCGGTTTGGAAGTCACCAGGTATCTCCTCTGCTTGTGTTGGGTCTGTGAGGTCAGCTTGGTGAAGAGGCTCTGGAGGTCGGAGAGAGAGTTCGTCACCCTTAGAGGTCTTTTTCTTCTTGGCCTCCCTATATTTGCTTTCAGCTCCCCGTTTACAGTCTCTCTTGGAAGCCCTTGGAGGATTTGGGGAGTGAACCTCTTGCCTAACACTCTCCTGCTCTACCGCTTCCAAGAGAGCAGCATCAATTTGACTGGGGGTTGGCCCCTCCGGATGCGTTAGAACATCCTCCTCCACTTCAGTAGGGTTAGCTCCACCCACTACTTTCTTGCCCTTCTTTTTTCCTTTCATCTTACTCGGGGCCTTGGCCCGGCCTGGCAAGTAAAGTGTCCTGTCCGGTTCATGCGTCCTTTTGAGCACTACATCCGGAGGAGGCTGGGTGGTGAGCTCTTCCCATGTTAAGTCTCTCCGACCTGTGGTGTTCCACAGATGAGACCTTGCTAAGTTGCCCCCTGTAAAAGCAGCATGGAACTAGTTCCCCTACTTCTCAGCAGTCCAAGCGTTGATCTTGGTGCAAGTGGTCTGCCCGGTTTTCAAGTGGTCACTAAAGTCCTTGGGCAATTCTGCTAAGGCAAAAGTAAGACCAATTAGTTTAAACTAACTTAAAAAAAAGACAAGAATGTAAAAAATGAGACTTACGATCGCTCCTCCATCTGCTTGTGAGAAGACTTGGGTTGACTCCAGACTTGATTTTCTTCCCATTCTCCCAAGCACCACTTACGAACAGGAATTGAGTCCTCCAATTCCTCTCCGACTCCAGCAGGTCATCAACAGCTTTGAATTTATCCCCCATATTGAAGTGGTAGAAGGGGATGTGGTGGTTTCTTCAAAGATTGGCCACAGCAGCAAACTCCTCCATTGGCAGAGGGATCCCGGAGAGCCTAGAAGCCATGATGCAGGACATGAGGGTATACCAAGCATTAGGGCTCAACTGGCTCGGGCAGAGCTTTATCAGATGAAAGTATCTGACAATTTCTGGGTCCAGAGGGAATCTGAGTCCCCAATTAAACAGCTCTGTGAAGATGACTATCTCGCTCAATTTACAATCCATGGGAGTTTCAGGGTTTATAGAGATCCTTATCTTCACGTTCTCCGGAATTCCCCACTTCGTACGCATCCGGCCCAGTTCACCTGTATGGCTGAATGCGTAGTTGATCTTTTGCAGAGCGATGAGGTACTTTACATTGAACTTGTGAAGACAAGGCCCCACCCTTCCTTCAAGACTCTCCGGTAGATCCGGATGCCTCAAGCACAACTTCTCCTTGCCTTTATCTTTTTTGGCAGCAACAACACTACTGGTCTGTCCGGAAGGCTCAGACCCAAATGGAGCCTCTTCGATGGAGTCCTCCATTACCTCCTCCATGATTGATGAGGGGTTTTCAGTAGGAGTGGCAAGAGGAAGGTTTAGATTTGGCTCAGCTTGGTCTCCGGACTGCTGAGCTTCAGTATTTTCTTGGTTTTTGGCCTCCGGTCGGGGCTCTGATGCAGATGTTTCTCTTCGAAGGCTTGAGCCACTACCCTCCGGGCCGGACAGCCTGTCCTTAGGAGCTCTGATGGGCACTTCTAACCCAGTGCTGCTGTCCTTGGCACCCGATTTTGAAGGAGTGCTCTTAGAAACTTGGCCCTTGACCAGCCGACCTTTTCTCCGGTCAACTAATTTTTGAGGGGAGGTTTCAGCGTCTGACCCCATAGCTAAGAAGGGGGAGGGTTTTTTAAAGCTGGTAACAGTTACACCTGGCTCAACTACAGGTTCCGAATCTTGAACCGAGGAACCGGAGACGATGGGTGAGAGATTGGTTTGAAATAGCCTTTTCGGTTTGATACCTTTTGAAGAAGAAGAGCCCTGGTCTGACTCTGTGGCAGCAGTCACTGGTTTGTCAATAGGGGAGGTGGGTAAACCTGCCGCAATACGCCTTTCCCTTTCGACCTTTTGCGCTTTTTCTAGTTCAGAGAGGTTGAGCCACCCGCTTTTGACCAAAGCGTTCCGAGCCGTGAACATAAACAAACTGGGTAAAAATTTGTCTTGGAGAGAAAAAAGCTTTGAGAAATTTGCAGAGCAAAAATGAGAGTGATGGTGAAACAGTAGAAAATGTTTCAATTTATAGTAAATCTGAAATAAGAGTTTGATTCCTAGGAGAATTCGAAAAGATAGGTAATGATTAAAAGACGGCGATGATGTCACCCTCTTTAATGAAGAGGTTACTTTTCGAAGAAGGTGGGTGCGAGATTCAAGGTGAAAAAACGGCTGAAGAAACCAACCAAAAAGTGACACGTGTCCCATAGACTCTGGCAAGAAACCGTTTGGATTTACGAAGCTTTATCAGTCCGGATAAAGCCACCACACGAACAGACTTGTCCGGGTTAAAACTGCCCCTGAACACCGGACTGTTTTCAGGTTTTTGACAAAGGCATTTGAACAAACACCTAAAAAAGGGGCTCCTGATGAGTCCGAAAACTGCTTCCTCTCCGGACACGGCCAGATCGGACCAAGGCCATCGGACCGGACAGACCACTTCGAACACTTAGCCCATTGGACTGTTCGAACTATGACAAAAGTACTAAAAAACCTAAACACTTTTTGACTAAGCTGCTTGCTCTCCTACTAAGAGCTCATGGGTCTTTAAACATGACTCGGGTCCATTAAACATGACCCGAAAACCCATAAAGCCCAGATGTAAGGGTATAAATACCCAACCACCTGCATTAAATATGGGTAATGAAAATTAACTGCAACCAGGCAGCTTAATTCTCCCTCTACTCTCTACTCAAAATATTAAATACCCATAAACTTCCACTAAACTCTGAACAAATTACCCAATTACCCTCAGACATAAATTAACCACACCAAATACAACTATATAAGACTCTATTATCTGGAAGTTTTCCAAAAACTTGAAGTTTAATACTAAAAAAACTTGGAGTTAGATCATACAACACCACAATAAGTCTAAAACGTTTTGGCAAAATCTAGAACTCTATTACTCCAAGAAATTTTCCTTTCTTTTTAAGTACTCATTCATAATTAAATTCTTATAGATTAAATTATCCATAAAATACACTTGATAACAGTTTCTAAGTGTCAATTCAGTGAATCTATTGAATCTCCTAACCACTTGTTCATATCCTGTAGTTATGCCTGGAGAATCTAATGTTATTTTGTAGATTTATTCAAAATCAACATAAACAAATTCATGACCATAACCCATATGAAAAAAAATGGTTATTATCTACTACAAAGGAGGTCCATGCTAGAACTGTTATTCCTTCTATAATATATTAGGTCATCTGGAAATCAAAGAACAAATCCAAGTTCAAAGGCAAGATCTTCACTATTAGGTCCAGTATCAATTATATAACATATATCATTTTTAGTCTTGATAATTCTAACATTTTAAGGGCCAAGAACTGGATTAGATGCTAATGCAACTAATGAGATTGGATTTTTAAATTACCTTAACCCAAAGAGTAAACTTACTTACTTAAAATAGACTCTACCAGCTCGAGGCAGACTAAAACTCAATTCTGATGCATACTGCTTACACAATGGGGATCAAGTGGAGGAATCCTCATTAGAGACATCTCTGAAGACATTGTAATTAGATCCATCAATCTATATGAGAATATTTCTCTAGTAATGGTAGAAACCAGAGCTCTTTTGGATGGTCTTCTAATATGCAAAAACAAAGGTTGGTCAAATATTAATGTTGAAATCGACTATTAAATTCTGGTCAATCTTGTAGCAAATGGTAATTATCCTTTGAATCAATTCTAAATTATTGTAGAAACCTCATACCTTCCACAATGGTGGTTTCTCACATCTTCAGGGACCAAAATAAAACAGCCAATTGACTTGCTAAATGGACTTTGAAATGTAAAATGAAAAAAGAATTCACTAAATATCAGGTTCCTCCTCATTTGAGTGCTATCATTCTCCTGGAAAGTTTGGGTCTTGGATACAAATGTAGTGATGCTGCTTCTATTTAATAGTTCTTTAGTTAAAAGTAGTTTTTTAATACAATTTCCTTGCTTATTCCAGACTTATCTGTCTTTTAAAGTCATTGTTTTACAAGTTCATAACCATTAGAACTCCTAACGCACTGTATGTTCATATTGCATAGCAAGATCTCCTGGAATTTTAATTTTGCATATTAGGTATTATTTCTTTTATCTATGAGTGCAAGCTATAAGTTCTTCCTTAAGTTACGTAGTCAGAATCTTTATACCTTCTTCTCTTCTGCTCTTCTTAACTCGGGTTCTTGCTTCATCTGTATCTCCAACATTAGCCTATTTCCTTGCTTTTTGGATATTCGTAAAGCTTTCATTTCGTCAAACTGATAGGAATCTAGATTACTAGTTATCCTTACTGACCCGTAATCTACGGATTCAGTGTTCTGTCATCAAGTCTCAAGATTTCTTCTCTTTAAGTCGCTCCAATTCAAGGAAATTCAAGCTTTTCTCCTAAGAATTTGGTTTAGATGAAGAGTAAAGAAGTTGTTGTGAGTAGCTTGTGTTTTGAATCAGGAAATATTTAGGCTCGGTTGTTTGTTCACCTGATAGAAGGCTAAAAAAAATTAGCGTTAAAGGTACGAGGAGATAACAAAGCTGAAATGTCAAGAAGCTCTGGAATCTGAATTTGGAACATGATGGTGATTTCTTTTAAGTCTAAGATCACAAAATTGGTAATTATAATTTAGAAATGAAGTTATCTTGTATCTAGGAGTCTTTAATATGGATGGGTTGCAGAGCTCGATAGATTGAGAAGCTAAATGTTTTAGGCGCAGGTTTCAATTTCCGAAATTTTCATTTCCCTCTCTATTTTGGAATCTTGTATAAACTCAAACTTGGGCTTCCTTTTAGGCTTCAAGTAATGAAATCTTCAATTTATAAATAAAATTCCCAATTTCATTTAAAAATAATAATTCAATATTTTCAAATACAATAATAGAAAAAGCTAAGATTTTCATATAAACCAAAATATCTCATACCTTTTGCATATGGCTAGAAAATACACCAAGTTTCATAACCATTAATCCTTTATCCAAAGAAAAACTAAGATACTAATATCAGAGAATTGACGAGAAAGTAATCAAATTTTTTTATAAAAAAACTATTTTTTGATTTATTAAGGATGTAATGTTTTTAAATGCTTAATAGACGACTATGAAGCTCATAGATTGAAACACAAACACACGATTTAGGATATCTGAGGAATCTTTATGAAGATTACTTTAAGAAAATTTATATAAATTTACCTCTCGATATCCTGATGATATGAAATTTTACTTTTCAAGTTACTCTCGTAACTATATTTGTAAATCGTTAGTTCTAGAGAGTTTGAATACTGGAATTAGAAAATATGTGAGGCAAATGCTTGGTTCGATAATCAAAGGAAGAACATAAATATTATCTTATGATTTGTTGATTTTATGGAGTTCTTTAGTTTCACTTTTTCAACAAATACATTTGGAAGTTGATTGCTTGCAAGTAAATAAACATCAATGCTATAATGGATTATAAATTGTAAGTGAAATTTTGAAATGTTTCAATTTGTAAATTTGAGGAAAAAATTTTAAGCTCAACATTGAGATTTATGATTAACCTCTAATCACACATGTGCAGAAAAAATAAATAAAGTAAAAAATTATCATCATCGATACTAATTCTCTTTAGATCATTTATCTTCTCATCTTTCAACCTAAAAGACTTAGATTTAGTTAGGAACATAGTTGTCAAATTGTGGATCGTATTGTGTATCGATTTTAGTTTTTTCCATATCGTGTATCGTAAATTGTATTGTATGATAAGATAAAGTGATCTATTAAAATATATATTATGTAAAACATATATTATACGGTAATCTCTCTTTGTTGCTTCGAAACTAGATAGCTCTATTAATATGCTAATGGTACATTTTGACCTATAAGCTTAACTTCTCAGAAACTCTTTTATAGTTTTTTATATGTAACCTAAAAATTAAAAGACTTTCTATATTTGCATTTTAGAGATTAGTTTAAATTTTGAAAATATATAATTTAATATTTATTTAAACTAACATATTAGCATGAGTTAGATAATGTCTTTTAGTATGCATCTTCATGTTTTAATAATTCATAATTTGATATATACATGCGCTTTTCATGTTTTAATAATTGTTTAATAGATGTCTAATAAAATTGGGTACTACTTTAACAAGTTTAAATTACAACTTAGAGGTTATAAAATTATATAGTTTACAGCTTATTACAGTTTATTTATTTACGGTTAAACGCCTTTTATCTTCAAAACCTTATATATTTATGACAAAAAAAATCATACGATAATACGATATCGTCTACAATATCGTATATATATATAGTCTCATACATAAACCCAGCGATAATAATAAGATACGTACCGCTTGAGTTTTTAGAAACCAATACATAACGTGATACCAACGATACGTATCGTGATACTAACAACTATGGTTGAGAGAATTTGAAAATAAAATTACTTTTTTAGTTTCAAATATCAGTAAGAGAAGTGGTTTTTTTAGTTTCAGATATTAATAAAAGAAATGAGTTTTCTAGTTTCAAATATCAATAAAAGAAATGAGTTTTCTGAATATGAAGTGATTTTAAAAAAAATTGTGAAAACCAAACAAAAAGAAATGGTCAATCAAAAATAAAACAAAAGGCAAGTGTTTTGCACGATGAGAAAAAAAAGAAATATCTAACTTCCTTTAAAAAAAAAATTTAAATATTTGTAAAATCTCTCAATTTTCAACAAATAATTTTTTGATTAAAATAAATTATATATATATATATAAACACCAAAATATAGTTATAATAAACCATTTTTTCTAAATAACTATACGTAAAAGTAGAGAAATAAGTAAGTTTTGATAAATATTTTAAACCGAATTATTACATATTCATTATTTTTAAATTTTATATACTTATGAAAAAGATTCATTTATCATTCTTACTTACTATTTAGTATTGAACTATTTATTATAAAATCTAAGATATTTTTACTAGTAGTATAAAGTTAGTATTTTTTTTTTCGTCTTCTTGTTGAATATATTTCTAGCAATTTTATTCACGATTTTTATTAAAAAATTGAATATATTCTACTATTTTTACTAAAAACTAATATTCTTTTGATTTTATTAGACACTAAATATTTTCGCCATTTTCATTAGACAAAATATATCTTTAACATTTTTGTTCGCGATATTTATTAAAGAGTGAATATATCTATAGCATATTATTACAGAGTTTTTTTTCTTTTCCTGTTATTTTTTCCTGATTTTGATTTTTATTAACGTTTATGATCAACATTTTTGGTTGAAATTTGCATTAGAATGTGAATGTGTTTCTAGATTTATGATTAAAGATTATTTGGAGAAATAAAACGATTATGTGTTTTCAGGTAAGTTTTACTGGATTTTTTTTTCTTTTTTCTAGTAAGTCTGCCTTCTGATCCATCTCTCGCATGGTGCATCTAGCGTTTCTAGATGCAAGTCCAGTCAAGTCCAATAGATGATAGATTCGAGATACGAACAGATGATAGATTCGAGATACGAGATATTATAAGATATTTCTTAGATAGATGTGGGACCAATAATAAATGCTAGACATTGTAATAAATAAATGTTGGACCACTGATTAGATGAGAGACATTGTAAAATATATTTTAGATAGACCAATGATAGATGCGAGACAATCTAAAATAATTTAATGATAGATGCGGACCAACGATAAATGTGAGATATTTAAAAGTAATTTTTAGGTAGATGCGGACCAATTGTAGATGCAAGACATTAGAAAATATTACAAGACCAAGACTAGTGACAAATGCGAGCGACCGTAAGATAGATGCGAGACTAGTGTTAATTGAGCTCGCGAAAAAAGAAATTCATGGATCTAATTTTGTTTGTATTAATTAAATAAAATGAGTAATACTTTTAGATTTTTAACTTTTTAATAATTTTATTAAAAGTATTTTCGGATAAGAATAAATTAAAATTATCGGATACTAAATCGTAATAACTCTTTTTTTAGATATGGTCTATAATAAATTTATTTACCTTAAATTCTTTGAAAAATGATATTAGGGAGAAACCATATAAATTATGAAAATAAAATCTTTTGAATTTTATGATAAATAATATAATATAATAAATAATTAAAAACATATAGATACTAAAATAAATATTATACGACTAATAATTACAAACTTTTTTTAGTTGTTAGTTTTTTTTCTTTAGTTTTTCATTTGTTTTATTCATTTTTACGAAGTTTCATTTTCGTTTCGTGTTATCTCACTTTTTATTACACTCTTGTTCCTTTTTGTTTATTCAGTCACGTCAATTAGGATTGCGTTGTTGTTTATGTTTTGAAAAATATGGTTGTTGTGGTTTGTTTTTGTTCTTCTCCTAAACAATTTTAGGTCGACTTATCTTCCTTCTTTTTTTTGCTTCCTCTTTTTCGGTCGAATTATTTATTCTTCATTCGCTCCTTCTTCTCCGTCGAATTTTTTCAACATGTATATGGCTTACTAGAAATAGCATCTTCATTTATGTTTAAGGTATGCAAGTCTCTCCTTTGTAGCCGACGTCGGAGCATTTGGCGATTCAGCGTTTTTGTTTCTTGTTTATAGTCGCATATTTTGATCATTGTGGTTCTGCATGTCCTACTTGCATGTTTCAAGCTAGTAACTCTTTTGTATTCAGTATCAGATCGGTCGGTCCAGTTCCTCTTGTTTGGATGGAGGTTTGTGTTTCGATCAGTTGGTGTTGGAGCTATCAATTTTTCTTCATTTGGTTCATGTTACTCGTCCAAGTGACAGAGATGGAGAGACAACTCTGGTGGCTGAGAAAGAGAAATAAAAGAGAAGAAAGAAGGTTGTTGATGAATACAAAAGTAGTGTTTAGTTCGTGTCTTTTACCTAAACTACTAGATCAGGTTAAGTAATAACATGGGCCTCACAAATATACAAGACCCAATAATAAAGGCTCGTAAGGATATTAAACAAAATATTATTAGAGAGGTTGTTACTCATGCTGTTACTGTCTAACAATTTTGATCCTCTAAGTAATAAACTAGATACATGATTTGTTATATGTGTGTGTATATATGTATATATATCACATTGATTGATCCATTTTAATTAAATGAAAAACATTAATAAAATTACAACGAAATTTTTCATCTTATATTCCTTGTATTCATCTATTTTAGATCCAAATTTCAATTTGGTATCAAATCCATATAATCGCAAACGTAAACTCTCTTTCTAATACCTATGATACAACAGTATCATGTTGCACCGTACTTGAGATTTTCACATACAACAAAAGTCAGATTGTATAAGTCAGTACATCTAGTAACACTCTCAAGCTAGACATAACAAATTATCTTTCATAGAAGACGATGATAATTCCAGTCATCAAAGGTAGCAAATTATTTGGTTACATTTTACGTGAGACTCAGTGTTCTCCTAGGCTTATCCTTGATTCTACTGGAATTCTAACTGAAAATGCTACATATGAAGAGTGTCAAACTAAGGAACAGCTGCTATTAAGATGATTATTCACTACCATCAATCCATAGATTGTAGCAAAACTCTTAGAGCATGAGTCATCTAAAAGACTCTAGGATGCTATAGTAGAAGTTTATGGCTCACAACAAGAGCCATAATCTACTACTTTAAAGGCAAATTTCAAATAACGAGGAAATGTTCAACTACTAAGGTTGAATACCTGGCTAAATTGAGATTGTTGATAATCTAGTTATTGTTGGATCACTTGTCTCTAAAGTTGACTTGATTTCATAGGTTCCATCTGGTTTGGACTCAAACTACACTCCAATTGTAGTGAGTCTGGATGATAAAGATTATCTAATTTTGGCTGGTCTACAATCTTCTCTCCTAACGTTTGAGAGCAAATTGGAGCAACTTTCTAACCTAGAGAGAGTTGTAGCTAATCTAGATCTAGTCTCTACCAACAATAATATCAAAACAGACAAACAACATCCAAGAAATTATCAAAAAATCAGGGGACATGGTTCTTATTATGGAGGACAGAGTAGAGGTCAAAGGGGCGGAAACAACAAAAAAATTTACACAGGAAGATCAAACTACACTTACAAAGGAAGATGAGGGAGGTATTCTCCCAACAAACCAGCTTTCCAGCTATGTGGCAAGTATGGTCATGCAACACCAACTTGATATCGACGTGAAGATCCAAACAATTTCAATCAACCACTTGCAGAGAATCAACAACATAGATCAGATCCAACCAACTTGCTATCAACGTGAAGATCCAAACAATTCCAATCAACCACTTGCAGAGAATCAACAACATAAATCAGATCCGGGTGCTTACCTTGTGATACAAGACTTAAACAATGAGAAAAACTAGTATGCAAACTTAGGTGCTACTCATCATGTAACCAACAATTCTAGTCTTATGAACCAGAGAACAGACTACTCAGGTATTGCCTCTATTCAGGTTGGTAATGCTAGAAAATGTCATATTAAACATATTGGTAACTTTTTAATTCCTACTTATAATAATAAACCTCTACACCTTACAATTATTTTACATGTTCCACTATTTCCAAGAATCTATTGTATATTTCTAAACTTACCTCACAGAATCAGGTATATGTTGAGTACTTTAAGGATCTTTGTTTGGTGAAGGATTTGCAAAGAGGGAAGGTTCTTCTAACTGGGACAACTAAGGGAGGTCTATACTGCTTCAACAAAGTTGTGAAGGATTATCCTAGAGTCCTAAGTTATGAGCTAGCTGTAGATTCTATGTCTAAATTTACTTTACCTAACATTTGGAACCATAGGTTGGGCCATCCTTCTTCAGTTGTGTTGTCTAAGATTCTACCATCCTCTAATGCTCCCTTTAATCAAAACAAACTTTTGTTTTGTGGCTCCTGCCAGCTAGGAAAATCTCACAGATTTCTCTTTTCTTTATCAAACTCATATGCTTTAAATGTTCTAGACCTTGTTCACTCAGACATATGGGGACCAGCTCCCACTCAAACTAGAATTAGGTTTAAATACTATATATTGTTTCTAGATGAACATACCAATATCCTCTTAAACAAAAGAGTGATACCTTGTTTATTTTCCTAAAATTCAAAAAACTGGTGGAGAAACAGTTTGAAAGATAACTTAAGGTTCTACAAACTGATGGTGGAGGTGAGTTTAAAGCCCTTATTCATTTTACTAAGAGCTGTGGTATTAAGATGAGAATGTGATGTCCCTATACTTCTGCCCAAAATGGTAGGGCATAAAGGGAGCATAGACACATTGTTAAGACTAGTCTAACCCTCTTGGCTCAGTCTCATGTGCCTTTCTTCTACTGGACTGATCCTTTTAGTACCGCTAATTACCTTATAAACAGACTACCTACTCCTATCTTACGCCACAAAGAACCTTATGAGCTTGTCTATCACAGAAAACCAAACTAATTTATTCTTAAAAAAATTGATTCATCTTATTTTCCTTACATTAGACCATATCAGAATCATAAGTTTAGTTTTCATTATGTCAAGTGTGTTTTTCTAAGGTATTCTGCTACACACAAAGGGTAAAAATGTGTTACATCTTCATGAAAACTCATTATCTCCAAACATGTTGTCTTTAATAAAAATGAATTTCCTTGCACTAGATTTTTTTTCCAGCTCTACTAAGCCTAAGTCTTCTATTTCTATGTCAGATTGGTTTAGTACTTGTCCTACTTTTCTATCTCTAGTTATCCTACAACTACTAAAATGCAGTGCAGACCTTCTACTAATGCTCAAACTGAAAAAGGTAACTCACTTGTAACTTGTTCTTCATATGAAAATCATATGTCTTCAACTCCATCTGGTCCATCCAACTCTGTACATTACAATTCAGAACACTTAGCCTTTAGGAACAACTTAAATATAATTGTTCAAAAAACTCTCCACAAGAAACTATGATGCTTCATGTCCCAGAATTTGGTCCTAATCTCAAATTACCTTACACTTCTACATTACTAAACTCTACTGAGCCAAACACCACTAGTATTTCACCTTCTGTCTACACCATATGAAAACCAGAGCCAAAGCAGGTATATCTAAGCCTAAACACATCTACACTAGGTTAATTAATATAAGTAACGAATCACTAAAGGAACCAACTTGTTTTAAACAGACTATGCTAATTCCTAACTTGACTAAGGAAATGCTTCATGAAATTCAGGATTTAATATCAAATTCTACTTGGTATTTGGTTCCTTGGCATCCTAACATGAATGTTGTAGGAAATACGTGGGTTTTTAAGTTGAAGTTTGAAGCTGATGGTGTCTTGCAGAGGTACAAGGCCAGGTCTGTTTCCAAAGGTTTTCACTAGTCTCATGGAGTTTACTTTGGTGAAACCTTCAGCCCTGTAATCAAGCCCTCAACTATCAGACTTGGGTTAAGTCTTCTTGTGCCTAGAAATTGGAGCATCCTTCAACTAGACATAAACAATGCATTTCTAAATAGGAATCTACATGAATTTGTTTACATATCTCAACCTCAAGGTTTTATAGACACTCAAAGACCTCATCATGTTTGTTGACTACACAAAGCCCTGTATGGACTTAAACAGACACCAAGGGATTGGTTTTCTAAGCTTATAGATGTTTCAATCAATTTGGGGCTATCTAAACTCTAAGGCTGATAACTTTATGTTCTATTTTAACACAACACATATAACCTTAATTATACTCATCTAGGTTGATGATATAATTGTAACAGATAGCAAGCCTACAAAACTACATCATTTTATCACCAAGCTTCATAACACGTTTTCTCTAAAAGACATGAGGGACATTCATCTATTTTTAGGGATGGAAGTAAGCAGAGATGACTCTGGTTTATATATTACTCAACATCAGTATGTAGCTAACTTAAACTGAATTTACTCGAATGACTTCTTCCAAGACTTGTGTGACTCCCATGGCTGCTAGACATCTTTGTCTATTTATGATGGTACTCCTCTTCCTGATCCTACAATATATCGGAGCTTATTAGGGTCGTTACAACACTTACTCAATACTAGACCAGATATAGCCTTTGTTGTGAACAAATTATCACAGCTCTTAAAAGCCCCATACACATGTTCATTTGCAAAATGCTAAGTGGGTGTTGTGCTACTTATCTGGTACGAGAGGTCTTGGAATTCATCTGAAACCAGCTGCTCAGCTGACATTGACTGGTTTCTCTGATGTTGAATGGCCCAGCTTCATTGATGACAGACGATCAGTTAGAGGGTACTATGTGTTCTTTGAGAAATCTCTATTCTCCTGGTCTTCTAAGAAACAACAAGTAGTAGCTCGCTCCAGTACTCAATCTGAATATTGAGCCCTAGCCAATTTGTCATCTGAAATCATCTGGCTCAACTTGGTCTTTCGTGAACTTCAAATTCCTTTGTCTAAACCCTTTGTCGTATGGTGTGACAATCTCGGAGCTGCTTCTCTGGCTTCTAAACCAATATTTCATGAAAGAACTAATCACATTGAAGTGGATGTGCACTTTGTTCATGATCATTTTCTAAGACAAACCCTTGACATTCGATTCATGTCTACAATAGAACAAACTGCTGATTTCTTCACTATAGCTTTACCTCACGATCTATTTATTTTCCTTCGTGCCAAACTTGGAGTCCACTATTCTCCGCTTAGTTTAATGGAGAATGACAAAGTTATCTATGCAAGTAGAAATGGAGAAACAACTCTGGTGGCTGAAAAAGAGAAAGAAAAGATAAGAAAGAAGGTTGATGATGAACACAAAAGTAGTGTTTAGCTCATGTCTTTTACCTAAACTACTTGATCGGGTTAAGTAATAGCATGGACCTCACAAATATACATGACGTAATAATAAAAGACCGTAATGAAATTAAACATATTGTTATTAGAGAGGTTGTTACTCAGCTTGTTAAAGTCTAACAATTTTGATTCTCTAAGTAACAAACTACAAATTGATTGATTCATTGTAATTAAATGAAGAAACATTAATAAAGTTACAGAGAAATTCTTCATCTTATGTTCCTTGCATTTATCTTTTTCAGATCCAAACTTCAACTCCGAGGTGGTATACTTCTGATCTTCCGTTGCATTTTCTACTGTTAGGTGGGTTCTCTTTCTAACTGCATTTTCAAAACGGTGATTTCTTATTCTTATTTCGAGGTTTTTGTGTTCTGAGGTTTTTCCTGCATAATTGTCGGTCATTTTTTATTGATGAGTCCGATCGTCGTGAGGTACGTTATAAAAATTACGGGTAGCAAAGTTTGGTATCTCCCTCCATTACTCTAGCAATATACGGTTTACAAACTTTATGGTTATTGTTTGCCCTTGCTTTTGTTATTACGTGTACTTCCCAATTTAAGTTATAACTGGAATGCAAGAATATAAGTCACTTATATGGATTTGAGGAAGATGAGAAATTCTTCAAGATCAGAGTATCAAAATTCTTGATTTCTTGATCTTTTCCCGCTCTTTCATCTCTTCAATCAATTTTGTTGATTGTTCCTTCTCCTTCATTTGCTCATGTTCATCCCCTGTTTTGCATCTGCTTCCCCGAGTCTGCAAAATATAAGAAACATAGCAATATATCAGAGAATTTCGAGTTCTCCAAAGCTCCAACAACCAGTCTAATGAATTACAACAACAATCCACGACTCAAGCACCTCTTACCAAAAATTTTGTTGATGTCGTAATGCCTAAAAAACCTTACCCAAATGCTGAGAAACTAAAGCCCACTACGATTAAACATCTTCAGTCTCACATCTCCATACAATATAACAAGGAAACTAAGGAATATTTTGAAAGTTTCCGAAAATTCACACTTATAGCAAAGTTTTCCCAGGGGATTCCCAAGAAACAAATAGTTAACCATTTCTTAGACTTAAGGAAATTCACGGGAGAAGTTAATGTGAGTAATTAAGATTCCAGACATCTACTTATTGAGTTTTCTACCAAAGAAGATATGTGCAGACTGTGGGCTAGAACGATGTAGATTGTAGGTGACAAGATCATGAGAGTTATCAAATGGTCTCCCGATTTCGATCCGAAATATGAAAACCTTGTTGTTCCTACTTGCATTCGGATAGATTATGTACATGTATATATGTTTAAGGAATAAATAATTCTCATAGTTTCTGGAACTATAGGTGAACCTCTAAAAAGTTGGATTCCTTCCAAGAACGGAGCATTGTTCAATGCATGTTACGTCCTCATTGAGCTTGATATCACCTAGCGCCTTCAACATGAAATCTGGGTTGGTTTTGAGGCTAATGAAGGTTGTTGGCTTCATGTTAGTTATAAAGACGTCCCTGCATATTGTAACCAGTGCTACCATATAAGGCATGATATAACAACATGCAGAAATAATTCTCCAAGAAATCAAGAAGAAGTCACTGATACCAACCATGAACAGAACAATGAACACCACAATACTATGTAGAACAAGCCAAAACTTCAATCTCTGATATTCAAGCCAGTCTCAATTGAGAAAGATAAACAGACAGTGGAGAAATCAAATATCACTAGTTTGATATCTCCCAATTTAACCAATCTACACCAAAATAACAATAGAGACACTGGTAATCACTACCCAACCAAAACCAGGATACCATTCCTGAAAATGTTAACATGCCTAAAAGCAATGATATCATAGAGGCTATCAGACACCTTGAAGATGACTACAGAGAGAGTCAGGATCAAGAACAAAATACAAATGAAAAGGAGATCTACACATCAAACCATCTGAACTTTGGAAGCCTACCGTCTACTCCAATCCTGAAAATGAAATAAACAGACCCAAGTTTAAAAGATTTGCTCAACAAAAGACTCAAAGCTGCTAAGTTTAGAAGCAGAACTGAGAAAGTAATATACAAACTCTTATTTGGGAACAAAAAGCAAAACGAATCCCAACCTAATCATGATCAACATTCTTAACTGGAACATAAGAGGCATTTCCTAACAAAGCTTCGACTAGAAGGATCAAGCATTTTATTGATAGCAACAAAATCAACATTGTCTCTATCCAAGAACACATGGTTGATTATGATCATATTTGTTCAATCGCAACTAAGCTTGGTTTCAGACATTACACCTCCAACTGAACAACAAGATCTGGCTTCTCTGGAGTGACCGGTTCAACATTCACATAACTATTTACCATCCCCGGTTGGTCGATGCTGAAATTTCCTTTCCCAACACCAACAATTTTATTTCGCTTACTGATGTATATGCCAAATATCAAAGAATCAGCAGAACTGCTCTTTGGCAAATTTTAAGTGATAAAACCACCTCTGTTAAAGCACGGATTGTTTTTGGAGACTTTAACACCGTCACTAACCCTTCTTAGCCAAAAGGTTGCACTAACTTCTGCACAAATAACTCAGATGATTTCAACAATACAATCAATCTGTGCAAGCTAGAAGATGTTGGATTCATGGGAAATAGATTTACATGGTCTAACAAAATCAAGTGGAAGCGCTTGGATCGTGTTCTTCACAATATTGAGTGGACTGATCTCGTCAACAAAACTTGTGTCAAACATCTTCCAACAACTTTCTCTGACCATATGCATATCCTCATCTCCATTTCTAAAGATCAAACCAATAAGAAATCTTGTTTTAAATTTCTTAATATGTGGTGCTTTAATGAAGATTTTCTCCTTTTTGTTTCTTCTAACTGGTTGATTAATATGCAGGGCCCTCCTCTAAACAGATTCTGGAACAAATCAAAAAGATTAAAAGCAGCTCTCAAAGGCTGGAATATCTTTGTGTTTGGCAATGCTTTCAATAAAATTGTTGAGGTTGAAAAAGAAGTTAACAAAATGGAAGAGTTCCTCATGGATAACAATAATGACATTAATAAAATCAACTGGTCTCAGGCTAATGCTTATTTCATTAAAGCTCTGGCTCATGAAGAAAATTACTGGTTCCAAAAGACCTACTCCACCTGGATCAAAGACAGTGATCGCAACACCAAAACCTATTATCAAGACTATGTCAAAAAAAGGACCAAGAAAACTGAATCATCAGAATCAAAGAGGGGTCCAATTTGATCACTAATAAAAATCACCTCAACAAATCTGTTGTTTCTTACTTTCAAAACATCTTTGCTAAAATTCCTTATTCTAACTATGATTCTGAGAGAGCTCATCTTAATAGTCACCTATTTAATGTTATCCCTTATATGGTTACTAAGCATGACAATATTGATAAGGTTTTGATTTTCTTTGGTAAATTGCTAGAGAGAAATCTTAGAGAAAGAAAGTGCTTTAGAGTTTTTAAAGAGAGAAAACACAAGTACAAAATGAGTTTCAAGTAAAAAGTGTTCAACCTTTGTATTAGATCTGTCTGGTCCTTTATATAGAGGAGCCAAGACTTAGTTGAATAACTAAATCTGTTACAAAATCGGTTATAATTGATATTTAGACCTTACAAGTTATGTAAAGTCACAATAGTTTCCTAAAACTTATATCATTCAGAAGTTAAAGACAAAACTTACACTAATTATAATTAAGTCCCTAAATTTACATTGTTTATAAATTAAATCCTAAAAACTTATTTCCATATCAAATATAGATCTCATGGTTTTTCCTACTGAAGAAGAAATTCTCTTATCTATCGAAGGCATTAACCTTGCAAGCATAGCAGACATGGATGAGTTCAACATTACTTTCTTTCTTAGCTGCTGGAACATCATCAAAGCTGACCTCAAGGATGCCATCACCTCTTTCTTTAATGGATATCCCCTTCCTCAAGAGTTTTTAGCCACAGGTTTAGTTCTAATCCCCAAAATACATAATCCTACGTATTGGAAGCAGTTCAGGCTCAGCTTGTGCTCTACTTTCAATAGAATTATATCTAAAGTGATTGGTAACAGACTAGAGACCTTGTTGCCTAAAATCATTTCAAATAGCCAGGGGTCTATGTTTCTAAAAGATCTATTCATAAAAACTTTATCTTGGCTAATGAATTGATCTATGACCTTAACAAAAAACCAAGTATGGAAACATTCTTATTAAAGTCGATATGGCTAAAGCATTCGACAAATTGTCCCATAGCTTTCTTGGCAAATTTTTTCTTAATTTTGGTTTCAGCAATAGTTTTATTAACCTCATAAACAATATTATTAGACATGTTAAGACATTTGTGCTTCTTAATACCAATGCAACATAGTATTTTAGAACTAGAAGAGGTTTGAGACAAGGAGACCCATTGTCTTCATATCTCATCATTATTGCTGAAGAAACTCTCATAAGAGGCCTCAACATGATTTTCTACAATAATAAACACATTCAATACAAAACCAAAGTCATATATGCATACCTTCTCTTGCATTTGATGTCGATATCTTAATTTTTACTAATGGTTCTAACTACGCCATTGCTACTCTTAGCAAGTTCTTTCAAGATTACCAAGAAGCTTATGGCCAGATGATCAATAAGGTGAAGACAACAATCATAACTTCTGCCAACTTTTCCATCAACAAAGTTAAAACTCTTTCTGATAGCACTAGTTATAGAAGTGAAAACTTGCCTATTACCAACCTGTGAGTTAGTCTCAATAACAATAATTGGGCGAGGAACTATGAATCTTTGATCACCAATATCAGAAATAGAATTAACGATTAGGAAGGCAAGAATCTCTCATTCGCTGGCAGACTTAGTTCGATTAATACTGTCCTAATGGCTCTTCCAAGCTACGGGATTCAAAGAAATGTTATTCCCAATAGTATCATTGACAGAATTGAGGAGCTCTTTAATAGTTTTCTTTGGGGTTCGAATTAAAACTCTACCGAAATTCATTGGTGTAGATGGAGTAAATTCTGTAAAACTTACCTTGAAGGGGGCCTTAATGTGAGAAATTTGAAGAAGCTCCAAGATGTTGCTTCTTGTAATCTGTGGCTGAAATTCAGACAAAACACAACATTATGGGTCAGATTCATCCACAATACTTAGATAAAAAATAATCACCCTCTGTTAGCTGATTTCAATACCAAGAAGTGCTCCAAAGTATGGAAAAGGTTGTCCTACATTAAAGACAGAGCTGAGCCTCATGTAAGATGTAGAGGCTCAGATTCCCTCTCGTGGATGATTTCAAAGGATAGCATCTTCAAAACTAAAGACACTTGGAGCTTCTTCAGAATCAACCACAATTAATCTAAGATATATGGTAATCTCTGGAATAATACATGAAATTCTCTTTCCTCGCCTGGAGAGTGCTTCATAAATGGCTCCTAACGGATGATGCTCTGCAAAAAAGGACATTTTACGTTAGTATCGAAGTGTCAATTCTGTAGAAATCGCGAAACTATTAACCATCTTTTCGTTGAGTGCTTCATGGCTTGGAGTATATTGAATCACTACTCCCTCATATTTAAGATCAAAATTGGAAGGTTTATGACAGTTTCTCACTTACTCAGGACTTGGTTATGGTCTCCTAATAAAGTTGTTCACGTATGCTCCATCCTCCCCCCTCCCCACATCATTGTTTGGGTCATGTGGAATATGAAAAACAAATCTAAAATAAAAGAGCAATCCAACAACATCTTCTCTGCAATTAGTCACATAATCGCTAGCCTCGACTCTACTAATCTGCTCTCTTCCAAGCACTGGTCTCCTTTCAGCTTTGCTGCTACTGATCTTGGATGCATTAATAGCATCAAAATCATCAAGCCTCCATCTCTGCTTTACTGGTCTCCCCCTATACAAAAATAATTAAAATCAACACCGACGGATCATCTTTACCTAATGGAGATGCCAGTGGTAGCGTGATTATTAAAAATAGCGATGACTTACTCATCTTTGCTCATGGCTTTCCGTACGGCAAACTCTCTCCTCTTTTTACAGAAGCAAGGGCTCTACTAGATGGTCTTATTATTTGACACAAAAATGGTTTCTCCAAAGTCGACGTTTAAATGGATTCAGAAATTATTGTTACCTTATTAGCTTCTGGATCCTTCACCAATCCGTTTGGTAAAATTCTTTCCTATTGTCGTAGCTTCCTTAAGCCATCTATGGTTTTAAAGCACATCTATCGAGCTCAAAACAATGCGGCCGACTGGCTGGCTAAGTGGACGCATAAATGCAAGATGAAGCTATTTTTCGACTCCAACAATACCCGTTTGAAAACAAAACCTGGCTTACATCAGAGATAATTTTTAATTTATTTTTATTGTCTATCTCTAAACTATTAACAATATTTTAACCTAGTTTATGTTTACAGAGAAATTCCAAGTTTAGATTTATTCGCCGGAAGCTCTAAATGAATCCTAAATCGATAGTTGCAATCAACCCAGAAGTCAAAGCAGAGAAAGCGAAGAAAATAAAAAAAAGAAAGATGCCACTGTTTTTGAAGTTCAAAAGCTTTAGTCCAGAATTGTTGAAATTGTATTTTGAAGGGTTTTGAAATTCATTTTTAATTTAGCGCCATTCCTCGGCTGTGATGGGCCTCTTAATAAATTAACCATTACAAAAAAAAGTTATAAGTTGAATGCCCATAGTCTATATAACCATTTATTCGTTATTATTTTATTTTATTTAACCAAAAAAATATTATATTGTTTAAATTTATAGTATATTAAAACTCTAGATAAAAATATAAAACGTTGTAATATTATTACCAAAATACCATACTAAAGGTTGAAATGCTCTAAAGCCTAGATAGCAAAAAAAAACACAAGCGAACATTAAAAAAAAAAATGGGGTTGATAGATGAACAATGAGTCCAGCAAAAAAGAAACAAAGAGACCAAAACTTAGTTACAATCCAAGCAAGATAGAAATATAAGTTCATTTCTTCTGCTCATCCTATTCCTAAATTGACTCTAGTTACACAAATTGGATAATATGGCTGAATTGCAACCTGCCTGCCGGATAAAATCAACGGCTCTCCGATATTTTGATATCACAAAAGAAAACAACAACTAGTTTTGTCCGGTTAGATAATATTTTCGAACGAAACTAATAGTAAAAAAAATCGAATTTTAAGATCGAAATACCAATCTACCAAGGAAGACACAGTAGTAGTAAACTCAGGCATCATGAAATTCGGCTTCCTCGGTATCTTTTCCTGTGCATTATAAAAAAAAAAAAGCGCTGTTAGTAATTGCATTTGAATGGTTTACTGTCTGATTTGGAAAAAAACACTTAGTATAGGTACGGATTTTATGTCCTAAATGCGAATTAAGATGTAAAATGTTTATCTGATTTGAGATGAAAATCATGTAAGGCTTTGAATTACTATAACATGTATCATATTATATATAATCATTTACCATTTTCACTGCTAGATGCGGAGGACGAACCGGCTGCATTACTGGATGATTTATGATGTTTCTTATCTAGATTTTTCATCCGACCCAAACTCCGCATTCGATCTCTACGTCCCTTAGGTTTCTCCACAGGTTTCTCCACACTAACGTTATTAACGACCTTTTCACTCTCATCGTCGTCTTTAGAACCTTTGCTTGATAGTATTTGATCTCTATCTCCCTTAGGTTTCTCCACACTTGATAGCATTTGATCTTTGTCTCCCTTAGGTTTCTCCACCATATCTTTATTAACGGCCTTTTGATTCTCATCATTGTCACGATTAGACCCTTCGCTCGAACTATCAACCGGACCAATCAAATCATCCTCACCCGCAAAATCAAACGATTGTGAATGCAATTTAAATTCTTCAAACTCCTCATCGAGAATCTCACCTTGCGACCCAAACTGACTTAAAACCCCATATTTCTCTCTATAAGCCTCGAGTTCGGTCTCCAAGTCCTTCATTTCTTCTTCTCTTTTCGTTAATATATCGTGTGTAGCTTGTAAAGCTTCTTCATCGTATTCCGCTTGCTCTTCCATCATTCTTTGGTATTGCAATGCTTCCATGTGAAGTGCGGCCTTTTCCGCTTGTAATCGTGTTATCATTGCCATTGCGTTATTGGCCGCGACTGCGGACGCGCTTCTTTCTTCGTCTAGTTCCATGTATAATGCCATCAGTGATTTACGGTCTAACCGGACTTGCCGTTTTAAATGATGTAGTATCGATTCGCCGTCTTGTGCGTCGGGAGGAAGTAGTTGTTGGTCGGTTGAATCGGGGGCGTTCTCTGTTCGAGCGAGCATCGATTTTTGCGTGAGGGATCGCGTCGTCCAGCGTGGACTGTTTTGAGCTGAGTCGGAGAGTGGAATTCCAAAAAATCTGTTTCCTCCTCGGATAAAATTCGGAGTTTTATCTTCGTTTTCGTCCAGATCATTTAGTAATGGAACCCCAGTAGATTTGATCTCTTCCCTAACTGTTTAATAAGGGAAAAAAGAATGTGCCTACTTATTAAGACAAGATGCATAACTAGTAACATAAAACTACCAGATAGCCAAGAAGTCCTGAAACACGGACCAAACACGAAATTATGTTTGAACAATATGAATACATATCTTAAATTATTAATCACATCAATTCCGACTATATTCGTTATATCAATTAGTTACTGCAATCCCCTAGTTTGGAACTCATAACTGACTATCATTTTGGTCTCATGGTTAAGATGTTCTAGATTTCTTGACTGAAAAATCACATTAATCTTGAGAGATTTGAACTACTTATAAATCAAAAGCAAACCAGTGGTTTCGTTTTAGTATTTTCTAAACCAAAACCAACACAAGCGCTATAAAAACCAACATTTCAAATTGGTCTAGACATGCACGATTGATTTATAAAGTTTATTTCCTTTAATGAAAGCTAAGTGCAACGAAAATAACATTACTTACATCGACTTGGCACATTGGAGCCCTCATCGTCCTCCAATTCACCCTGCGGAAATTTAAGTTCGCTATATTTCACGTGTTGCAAGTGTGGTAAATCTGAACCCCGTTGATTAAATGCACGAGGTGAAGGAGCCGGGGCGAGAGATAGCGAGCCCATTCCCGAGCCCACGCCCATGCCTGAGCTCATGCCCATGCCCATGCCCATGCCCATGCCCGAGCCCATGCCCATGGGCTTAGCTTGTGAGTTAGTTTTCAACGGCTCACCGCAACACATACATAGCTGATTAACATTAAAACTCTCCACATTTCGTTGTTGTATAAGCAATTCTTCCTTCTTTCCGGCTGGAAACCCTATGTGAATATCTTCATCATCGTCAACGAGTAGTTCGAGATCCTTATGTAAGATTCCGATTAGCGATTTATAGGTATCGCAGTCGGTTTCTCTCTCCGTCGCGAACGAAAGAAGACAATGTTCACACATTTTTCTAATTTCGGAAAGTTTTTTATGAACGTGACAATAAGCAAGAGACGAGACATGCTTCTTGTGGGAATCGCAAATCGATTCGTTGTAGTAAAAATCTGTGTGTCTTCCGACAAGAGCATGGTCGATTCGTGTACAAAGCAAACAAGGGACTTTCAATTCGAACAATTTAGCGAATTCGTTGGCGAAAAACGAGATGAATCCATCGACAAAAAGAATTGTGATTAGTACTAATTCTAAAACTGCATAGACACAAAAATGAGGGATATTTCCTAATTCTTTTTCGACAAATCGTTTGAAAGATCGAATAGCCATTTTCTAATATAAAAAAAGAAAAAAAGGATTTCTTTTATGTTTAGAAGTTTAGATTATGAGAGTGAGATAGAGAAAGATCATGACCTTGGTGTAACAAAGATCATGATCTTTTGTTCTTCTCTCTCTTTTTTCTCTTTCTGAATCATGCGTGAGAGGTAATGGTGTTGCTTATTTTAGGATTCACAGATTCAGTGTTGGAATTAAAGGCTATCAATAGATAATATATGGGTTTTTTTCTTATTCTACAAGAGAACAATGGTGGTGGTTAGCTAACAGAAGCTTGTACCTGAATTAACGGTCTATCTTTCATTTGGCAAACTAAATTCTTTATTATTATTATTATTATTATTATTATTATTATTATTATTATTATTATTATTATTATTATTATTATTATTATATATTTTAATACAGAAACCAGCATTTAATAGCAAATTATAAAACTATTTATTTGATTATTCAGTGTCAAACAACAAGAATATAGAAAGGAACAAGATATGATAAATAAACTTACAGAACAAATACTTGACTTACACTCCATCTTGCTGCACTAGCTCAGTAGCCGAATCCTGAATTGTTCATAGGGTCACTTGTTCAAGCTCCTTAATCTCGACAACGACACAGTCAGACATCAAGAAGGTCTTAGCCACCGGCGATGCATGCTCTAGGCAACACCTGACTACCTTAGTTGGATCAATGATTCCAAATACCATCAGATCTTAGTATGTTCGGGTAGCAGCATTATTGGCTATCAATGTAAGGAGTAACTCAGACCTCTTTTAACAATATTGGCTTGGACTATACAGCCCGTGTAGCATTAAGACTAACTTCAACTCTAAGTTGTTTCTCCTTAAGCTCTGTCTCAGATTGTGCTCCATTCCTAGTCACGGCAACATCACCTGAGAGCTTTTCCTTCTCATAGTCTTGCCCTAAAGCCTCAGATTAAATTTTTGATTTGTGCAACATGAAGCGACAACCTTGGTTACTGCTTGTTGAGTGTTCCATCACCAACAGTTGTTGGTATTATCTTTTGTAAGCACTACTTTAGCAGCATTACCCAAGACTTCTAAGCCTGGTTGCCACTAGAGTTGCTAAATGTGCACTAACTGCAGCTCATGTGCAAATTCACTGTCTTAAACCCCCTTTGACATTTCCTCCAGCTCAGAAACTAGCGCCTTAGATATTTTTTCAATATCTCTGGTGATCAAAACTGGGTCCGCACCACCAGCTACTACCTTGCCAACTTCAGCTACAAGATATTGTGCAAGAACAACAGATGTCCAGCCAAGTCGTTGATCTAAGAAGATGCTTGTGGGACTAGCTTTGCTCTATGTTCTCAACCGGTTCCTCCCTCAACCTCCTTCGCAACTCTCAGACCGACATTAACAGTTTTTTAGGAACCATAATTGCTCTCGGGAACAAATTCCTTCCTTTTGGCCCAAGTGTAACCCCAGTTAGATCGGCAAGCTTGTTGCTACCATTTTTAGGGTTTCCTAATTGCTGTAGGGTCTTTGTTGAAATGCTAAACCTTCGCCGCACAAATCTTAGGCAGATGTGTCCTCCATTCAACCATGTGCCTCATCCCAAATAACCTTGAAGATGCAGAGGCAAAAGTTGATAGCTTGTTTACAGAAACAAGTTTCTTACCTATAGCCGAGCCATTAGGAGCATTCAAGGACATCGCAGTAAAGGTTGATGCCATGAATCCATGAAAGCGAGAAACTGGAGAGGATTGGGGGAATTAGGGTTTAAGTAACAGAAAGGTTTGTCGATGATAAAATTCTTGTAGGAATGGACAAATAAAAAGAGAGTAATGCTTTAAAGGTGTCCATTGAATATCATATTGTTTTAAAATTTAATGTATTTTTCATACGGGTAATAATTATAATAATTTATAAGCTTTTACTCGGTTGAAAATTACACTTCACTTTTTATAATTTCAGAAAAAATTTGGTTGAAAATTATGAAGATCATAATGTGATCCAGTTCTCTACGCAAGCGAAAACGGATCTGTTAACTCAGTCGAGGTTTACTTTTGTGGCTAAATTCAGTGATGGCATCCCTAAGCGGTTGGCTTTTCAAGCCTTTCTTGATTCTTTCAAGTTTAAGGGGATGTATACGTATGAAACAATTGATTCAAGGCAGATTATTGCTGAATTTACTGTGATGGAAGACGCTGATAAACTTTGGATGAAAAGGTTTTGGAAGGTGGATGGTAAGGTCATGAGAGTTGTCAAGTGGTGTCCTCAAAGCAACAGAAATTTTGAATGTCCAGTGGCCTTACTCTGGGTCAGGTTTGAGAGGGTGCCTGAGTTTATGTATAACAGATCTGTTATACAAGATCTGGCCTCTTCTCTTGGATTCGTGCATCAGGTGGTGGTGCCTGATATTAACAGAGCTAGAATTAATGCCTGTTTCGCGTTGGTTGAAATTGATGTTTCAAGGCTGATGAAAAGGAAGCTTTGGGTTGGATTTGGTGATTGTGATGGGTGCTGGTTAGGTGTTAGTTACAGGAATGCTCCCTCTTATTGCAAGACTTGCCATCACTTAGGGCATGGCTCTGAGAATTGTAAAAAGAATCAAGAAAAGGATTCCAAGATTGTGCAACAAAGTACTGATGTTATTGATAATGATTATGTTCAACCTGATTTACATGATAATGTTACAGCTGTTCAACCTCCTAAGCCTACAAAGATTCAAACTTTTACTCAAGTTTACAGAAGGAAATTAAAGTCTATCATTACAACTAAGGATAGGCCCTCTGTTTCTTGTCCTTCAACAAGTCTTGCAAGCCCTGCTAAAGTGAAGGCTGTCCCAAACAATGACCCTGAGCTCATTAGTGCTCTTCAAAATCTTGAGGAGGAAGATAATTCTTTGGGCATTGATAATCAGCAGCCTTCTCCTTGTGGTGGTAATATTGGCAGCTACAACCCTTCTCCAAGGGCTAGCACTAATGATCCTGATCATGGCTTTGAATCTGTTATCTCTAGTAAGGTTAAATCTGCAAACAAGAACAACAACTCAAAAAGGTTATCTATAAACTCTCTGAGAAAGAGAGAAAATGGTCATAATAGGTCTGTTTCTGATAATGTTTAAGGCTTTAAGTTGGAATGCCCGTGGAATTCACAATAATCCTACTATTGCTAGGCTAAAATTCATTATTAAAAATGAGAATGTCATGATGATCACTATTCAAGAACCTATGGCTAGATATGATAAAATAGAATTGATTGCTAGGAGAATTGGCTTTGATAACTATATGGCTAATGTTTCTAATAAAGTCTGGGTTTTTTGGCCTAATGATATTAGAGTTTCTATCATTGTTAATCATGATCAGTTTTTGCATCTTGAAATCGATTATGCTACTTTCAATTGCTTTTTTACTTCTGTCTATGCTAAGAATAAAAGAGTGCAGAGACAGTCTCTTTGGAGTCAGTTAGGCAGTCTTACCTGTGATGTGAAGCCTTGGATAATTGCTGGTGACTTCAATACCTCCAGAAGCCCTGATGATCAGCTCAATTGTATGAACTATGATGGTATTAGTGCTGATGATTTTAACGAGTTTATCAGACACTGTAAGCTGGATGTTCCTGGGCACAGTGGGTCTCGTTATACCTGGAGCAACAACAATGCTTGGAAGAGGTTAGACTGGGTCTTAATCAATCAAAAAATGCTTAATGACTTGAGCATTCAGGTTTGTCACATGGTCAGAACTTGTTCTGACCATGCCCCGCTCTTAATTTCAGTTAACAAAATCTCTATCACTAATTCTAAGAAAAGGTCTTTCAAATTTATCAATGCTTGGACTAATCATCCTGATTTCATGAATTGTGTGAATCAGAATTGGTCCAAGCATTGTAATGGTGATGATAATACCATCTTTTGGTATAAGCTTAAAAGGTTGAAGATGTTTTTAAGAAACTGGAACTACACAACTTTTGGTAACATTTTTAATAAAGTTAAAGAAGCCATTATTGATGTTGACAACTATGAACTCATTCATCAGAATTCAAATAATAACATTTCTAAATCTAACCTTTCTAAAGCCAATAGTATTCTTATTCTTGCTTTAAAGGATGAAGAATGCTATTGGAAGCAAAAATGTTTTAATTATTGGCTAAATGATTGTGATGGAAATACTAAGCTTTATCACAATTACGTAGAAAAGAAAAGAAAAAGAAATTATATTGCTGGTATTAAAGACAATGGGAGTTGGCTTACTGATCAGTGTGATATAGCTTCTTCTGCTGTTGCTCACTTCAGCAAGATCCTTTCTTGTAATCTTAATAACAATAACATGGTTAATACTCAAGATTCTATTCTAAACAACATTCCTAAGATTTTTCTGGACAGGGATAATGAGGAGGTCACTAAGCCTGTATCTATGGATGAAGTCAAAGCTTTTATTAATGATATGAAGAAGGACAGTGCCCCTGGCACTGATGGTTTCAATGTTTTTTTCTTAAGCATTGTTGGAATATTATTTGTTATGATCTGTGTAATGCTTTAAATGCTTACCTTGCTGGTAGTTATATCCCAAATGGCGTGTTTGCTACTGGGATTGTGCTTGTCCCCAAAATTGCTAACCCTATATCCTGGAACAATTACAGACCTTTAAGTATGTGTACTATTTTGAACAGATTATTCTCTGCTATTATTAACAGAAGAATCTCCTTTATTCTTCCTAGAATCATCTCCAGAGGCCAGAGTGCCTTTGTTAAGGATAGGGTTATTCATGATAATGTTTAATTATTAAGGAGATGCTCCATAACATTAGAAGAAAGCCTTCTAAAGGCAATATCATCTTGCAATTAGATATGACAAAGGCGTTTGACAAAATGTCTCACATCTTTGTCATTAACACTTTAAAATGTTTTGGTTTTTCAGATGATATTGTCTCTCTAATATATAGGCTGATCTCCAATGTTATGGTTTCTGTGTTAATCAATGGCTCTTGTTCTGGTTACTTTCCTCAGAAGACAGGTTTAAGACAAGGAGATCCTTTATCTCCTTGCCTTTTTATCCTGGCTGAGGAAGCTCTTTTAAGAGGTTTATCTAATATATATGCTTCTAACAATAATATGCAATATTACTTAAAGTCTGGATACATCTTACCATGTTTAGCCTTTGCAGATGACATAATTGTCTTCTCCAACAGTGCTCCTTCTACAATCAAATGCCTGAGCCAGCTGCTGGACAAATATCAGCATGAATCAGGGCAATTGATTAATAGAGAAAAGACTAAAATAATTACCTCTTCTAGGTGCTCCAGTGTTAATACTGCTAGAATCAGTTCCAACATGGGTTTCCAATTTGAGCATGCTCCATTTAGCTACTTGGGAGTCACAATTGCTGCAAACAACAAAGGGAAGCATTACATTCCCCTTATAGCTAAGATTCATAACAAAATTAATGAGTGGGATCTGAAGAACCTGTCTTATAGTGGCAGACTGTCCCTTATAAGACATGTTCTTCACCCCCATCATCTATTTCTGGATGCAAAATAGCTTAATCCCAAAGAATATTTTGAACAAAATTGAGCTGTGTTTCAATAAATTTCTTTGGAGGCCTAAGTTTAATGAAAGTGCTATTCATTGGGCTGGCTGGAGAAGTCTTTGTAAGCCCTTTGAAGAAGGTGGATTGAATATCAAACTGTTGTCTGATATTCAACTCACCTTTTCTTTTAAGCTCTGGTACTTATTCAGAATGGGGAAGTCTCTATGGTCTGACCTTATCACTAAAACTTATTGTCAGTATATGCATCCTACTATTGCTAAGTGCTGTGCCAATGACTCTATTGTTTAGAAGAGACTCTACTCTGTTAAAAATAGTGCTGACCAGTTTATTCATTGGAAGGTGGGTCGTGGTGATGTTGATTTTTTTAGAGACTCCTTGCATAATATGCCTCCCATTATCACTGAGCATAATGCTTGGTATATTCCAGCCAAAGTAAATTCTTTTTGGAAAAATGATAGATGGGACTCCAATCTTCATTCATTCCTTTCTCATGATAGATATCAACACATAAGCTGTGTTAATATCAAGCATGATCAGGATGATGTGATAGAATGGGGCCTCTCTAAAGATAAAAAATTTAATACTAAAATGACTTGGGAAAACATCAGGAAAAAAAGTAATAAATCATTCTTCTTCAAAAAAAATTGGCATCATTTTATACCTTCTAAATTTTCTTTTCTCTGCTGGAAGATACTAAACAATTTTTCCCCAATTGACAGTGTGCTCTCCATCAAGCACTTCTATTTAGTTTCTAAGTGCCAGTTTTGCTGCAATTGTGAAGATACAACCCATCTCTTTATCAATTGCAACTATGCCTGGCACTTATGGAACTATTTTGGTATCATGTTTATGATTCCTGTCAAGCGTTTCATGACTCTTCGTCACATGCTATTTACTTGGTTCAGTTTTTCTTGTAGTAATTTCCATGTAACCCATATTGTTCCACAACTCATTGTGTGGACAATCTGGTTTAACAGAAATCACTCCAAATTCAATAAGCCTATTGATAGTCTAAGTAGTGCTATTAACAGAATTAAGCGTTTCATCCTAGGTATAGACTCTAACCTTAAATCTAAGCACTGGGCTGGTGCTGTTAATGCAGGATCTCAAATGGGTGCTATGTCTATCAGTAGGAGGAAAGTTACTTACCTGCAGTGGAAGGCGCCTGATCCTGGCAGAGTTAAAATCAATACTGATGGTGCTTGTTCCTACTCAGGCGAGGCCTCTGGTGGTCTTATAGTGCGTGATGAACTGGGGAACATTATTGAGGGTGTTGGTTTCTTGTTTGGCAAGATTAGCCCTCTTCAGGCTGAAAGAAGGGCTTTCATGGAGGCTCTTGTTCTGTGTCGCAGGAGAGGGTGGAATGATGTTGATCTTGAGTCGGACTGCTTGTCTCTAATTAACTATTTGTCTTCTGGTTATGCTTCGAACGATTCCAGTATTGAGATCCTCAGATCTTTGCTTCCCCCTTCAGTGCGAATTCGGCACATTTCCAGATCGGAGAATGTGGCTGCTGATTGGATCTCGAAGTGGATCCTTGCTGAGAATAGAAATCGCTCATTCACTATCCTCGATATTCCTAACCCTCTCTTTGCTATTATTGTGCTTGAAAGCTTAGGAGTAGGGTATATTGACCCGGGGTAGTCTTTTCAGCTTCTTTCGATGGGGGATTTGCTTGATTCTAGTTCTGCTGCTTGAGTTTGTGAATGGTAGGTGGAGGCTGGATGGTTGGCTTGATTTTGAGGCAAGTTTTGTGAAACCAAATTAAGTTAGAATTTTAATTGGATACATAGGTCAATAAATCTTAGTTTCCGAAAACGAAAAACGAATATCAGCTAACATACAGAAAGCAATAACATAGACAAGGTTCGGAGGAGAGCTGAAAATTCTATCATTTTTTTCATCCCAAATATGATAAATGGTAGTACCAAAGTAAGTCCGCCATCAATGACGAGAGATGGGGGCCAATTGGGCGCAACTAGAAGCCAATCGGTCAAACTGGAGTTATTATTGAAAGGGATCATAAACGTTTCACAAGCGAAAACGCATAAAGTCTTAGAGAAACTACAATCATACAAGATACGGTTAATATTTTCATCAACAGAGTTAGAAAGAATACATAAAGGGAAAGTAGGAATATCCCAATACAAAAGTTTGTCCCATTTGGAAATCTTGTTATGAATAGAAGCCAAAGGATAAAGGAATGACGTCGAATATTAACTTTATTCCAAACTAACCCCGTCAATCCGTCACAGGGAACAGGCGCACGAAATGACGTTGTAAGTATCTTTGATTGAGAAGTTGGGGTTCCCAACTCTAGAAGTCCAAAAGGAGATGCCGTTAAGGATGACGTTTGGAGGCGGCAAATAGAGAACAATGTTGCGGATTTCTATGAGGTTGCTTATGTTTCTGGTACTGGCAGATCTCATGTTATGAGGCCAAATTTATCGCCCCTTAGAGATAAAGTCGGAGACAATAAGGTTCTTACCAAGCCTTGAGTCATTGATGGTGGACTAACCATAGTGAGTTTCTAGGGAGGTGGAGAGAAGTCATGGGTCGAACGAGACGGATGTGTTCCTGCCATTGATAATAGTCACCCTGAAAAGTTTACTGCCATAGGCCTTATGGATAAAAAAAATTCTCCATGTACAGGAGGAGGTGGAGCCTGGAGTGATGGTCCATAAGTTATTATTTTTAATTTTTTCGATACTAATACAATCACACCAAATAGAGGTGGAAGAATTGTATATGAGCGACCACAGATGCTTAAGTACTACCGCCTGATTCCAGGTTTTTAGATCCAGAATCGCAAGGTCACCCTCCAATATGGGCACAGTAACTGAGGTTCATGCAAATTTAGAGCCAAATATTTTCATCTCGTGGTCGGTCCAAAGGTAACAACGAAGATTCCGGGAAAAGGAGAATGATGATTGAAGACCAATAGACTTGCCCAACAAAGATGACAGATTTGATGAAGTGAAGGCGACCAGCATAAGAGAGGTATTTAGAGGTCCAATAGCCAATACGGGCTGTAATCTTGTGAAATATAGGTCGATAGTCCAAATAGGTAAGACGGCTGGTGATCAGGGGGACTCCCAAATATTTAATAAGGAAAGAGCCAGCCTTGAAACTAGATAGGTTAATAAGGTCTTGCTTAAGTGTGGGGTGGAAAATCCACCCCACACTGGAAAAATCTGGATCTTCTTAGGGCTAATTTGAAGCCTAAAGAGCAGGAAGAATTTGTTAAGATATTCATTGATTAGGAGCAGAGAGTTGATGTCGCTGTGGCATAAGATCATAAGATCATTCGCGAAGAAAAGGTTAACAATTTTATGTTCGTGACACTTTAGCGGAACTTAAAATTACAGTTATTGATTTTCTCTCTAAGAATGGTGGATCATTTTGTCTGAGTCATTTTGTTTACAAGAAGCACTCAGAGGGATCACCATTGACGTTTGATGAGTCCGAATTCAGGAGGGTCCCCGAACAAGGGCAAACCGGTCTAGTCTCCCCGGATACCGGACAGGTTGCATAGACAGGGATCGAACAGGTTATTTGGACCGGACAGAATTCTGTGAACACTGTGAACTTAAGGTTGTTCGAACTATGACAAAAGTACTAAAAAACCTAAACACTTCTTGACTAAGCTACTTGCTCTCCTACTTAGAGCTCATGGGTCTTTGAACACGACCCGGGTCCATTAAACATGACCCGAAAGCCCATAAGGGCCCAAACATTATACTATAAATACCTAACCACCCGCATTAACTAGGGGTAATAAAAACTAACTGCTACCAAGCTGCTTAATCATCTCTCTACTCTCTACTCTAACCGTTAAACACCCACACTCCACCGTTAAACACCCATACACCACCTTAAAACTCCACTTGAAATTACCAGCCTACCCCCAGGCAATTATTATCCACACCAAATTGGCGACCACAGTGGGAGGAGAAAGGTGCCTGAATCAAGCATTCAAAACCTGCCAAGAAACTCTGTCCGAATGAATCCGGACAATCCAGAAGTGCCACCAGCTTTGCTCGAAGTGGTGGGAGAGAATGATGAGTACACTATCGAAGAGCGTGACAGGTTGAGGGGTGAAATAGAAGCTCTGAGGGGTGAAAAGGCCAAGATGGGGGTGAAAGAGAAGTCCAAAGCATCAGTTGCTCATCACACCGACAACCCCAGAGAGCCTGAGGCTTCGAAAACTCATGTGAGCACTAAAAAGACACATGCCAGTTCTAAAAAGTCTCACCGGTCCAAGCCTGTGGAGAGTTCTGACTCGAGCTCAGAATCTTCAAGTATCTCTTCGGACAGCGAGGGAAATGAAAAATCCTTGTCCTCTAGCAGCGATGAGGGTCGAACAAGGAAAAAGCAAAAGCAGGTTAAGAAATACTCAAGAAAAAGAGACCACCATGGAAGAATGAAAAGGCATATTGGTAAGGGATCATCTCATAGCCGGAGGCATGTGGACCGGATGCTGATGGATCCCTTTGCTTTCCACGATGAGCCAGGTATCTTTGCAACTCCCAATGAGGATACTGTGTTCAGTCGTGGAAGGAATTGGAGGCAGTCTTCACTGTCTTCTAAAATCCTGTCCGGAAACCTCCCCAAGAGGTTTGATAGCACTAAAATGGAGAAGTACGATGGCAGTACTGATCCGGACAATCATCTGGAGCAATTCAAGAACTTTGATGACGACGATAAACTACTTTGTAGGCATTCTCCCAATATTTTACAGGGAGTGCTCTGAAATGGTACAACAGCCTGCCTCAGGGTTGTATTAAAGATTTTGATACGTTTTGGGTGGCCTTTCGAAGGCAGTTTGTAGGGAGTAAGGAGCTGAAGGGCAATGGAGACACAAGAATCCATTGTGCCCAGGAGCCAAATGAGTCCTTGAAAGAGTACATAAGTCGTTTTGTGAACACAAAGAATGGGTTGGCTGATTGCTTCGAACAGGTGGCAATAGCATCCCTAAGGCAAGGTTTGAACCCAGGAAATCTGGCTGATTCGGTGACCAGAGAGAAGGCTATGACCTGGGGAGGATTGCTAAATCAAGTTGGCAAACAAATAAACGTTGATGAAATAAAGAAAACCAGGGTGCACAGACAGGTGAGGTCCACCCCAGTGGCACCAACTCCAAATCAAAACCAGTCCGGGAACAAAGCGAGAGAAACCGGACAGGGGCATGGTAGGGCAAAAGCTCAGTCTCAGCCAACTGCTCCTGCTCAAAGTCAACAATCCAGAAACAAGAGAGGACCATGGGTCCAACCGGAATGGTTCGTAGAGTTAAAAGAAAGTGTGGCCACTATCTTTGATAAAACAAAAGATGAGGTACATTACCGGAGACCAACAACTTTGCAGTCTCCTAGAGAGCATCGTAACAACTCCTTTTGCCAATATCACAATGATATTGTCCATATCACTGATGATTGCATATCATTGAAGCAAGAGGTTCAAAACCTGATTGAAAGGGGGAAGTTGGGAGCGTACGTTAAAAGAAGAGGAGGCAACAGGCCTGACAACACTCACCGGGTTGGTCCAAGTAATGCTGCCCCGGAGGGGGCCATGGTTATAGTTGAAAGGTTTGATGTGGAATCTGAATACTTGGATCCTGATCCAACTCGAAACAGAGTGGGTGCTATTGAGGAGTGTTCTAGATCGGTGTCCGGGCTCATTAAGTTTTTTGAGTCGCTTACGATTTTCGGAGGGGACACTATGACGGCTCCTACTGCTTCTTCGAGAAAGAGGCATGTTCATAATTTAGCCTCCCAGCTAGAAGGAGGCATGACATCTTATCAGTCACCGAACTTATTCCCCTTCATTGTCTTTGATGAGGATGATTTGAGAGACATTGCTGGCCCTCATGAGGATGCTGTTGTCATAGGAGCGTCTGTAGGGGGCAATGAAATAAGGAAAATCCTGGTGGATACTGGAAGCTCAGCCAATATCCTTTTCCTAACCACTTATAAGAAAATGAAAAATCCAGTTGTGATTCAAAAGTCGGACAGGTCAATCGTGGGCTTCACGGGCAGCTCAGCCGATGTGATCGGAGAATTCGAAGAAGAGGTGTTATTGGGCAGGGGCCCTTTCAAGAAAATGGTTAGAATACTCTTTATTGTGGTGGATTGTCCCACTTGCTATAATGCTATTCTAGGGAGGTCTTGGCTCTCTAGGATGCATGCAGTGGCTTCAACAGTCCACCAGTTCTTAAAGTATGCTGTTCAGGGACAGGTTGGGGTTGTCCGGAGCAGCCAAAAGATTGCAAGAGAATGTTATGCCACTGCCCTCGTTCCTCGAACGCTGGGGGCAGTCCGTATAAATGATCAATAGCAGTTTGAGGGCCTTTCTGGGGTGAGGGTGAAATTGATGACCCCAGAGAGACCCCTGGAGTGTTGATTCCAATTGAAGAGGTTGAAACGCACTGTTTGGAAGAAGGCAAGAGTGTCAAGATAGGGTCCAAGATGCCACCAATGTTGAAAGAAGAGATGTTGAAATTTTTGAAAGACCATCAGCATGTTTTTGCTTGGTGCAATGCTGATGTTACTGGAGTTCCATCAGAAGTGATATCCCATCACCTATCTGTCCGGAGAGATATAGCACCAGTGGTTCAAAAGAGAAGAGATTTCTCAAAAGAAAAGGCTGATGTCATAGTACAAGAGGTTGACAGACTCACAAAGATGGGGGCACATTAAAGAATCTCAATACCCTTTGTGGACTGCCAATCCTGTCCTGGTAAAAAAGAAAAATGGCAAATGGCGCATGTGTATTGACTTCACAGATCTCAATAGAGCTTGCCCAAAAGATTTGTATCCGGTCCCCCGGATAGATCAGTTAGTAGAATCTACTTCTGGGAACAAGCTGATTTCCTTTATGCATGCCTTCTTCGGGTATAATCAGATTCAAGTAGATCCAAAAGATCAAGAGCATACCACGTTTGTCACTGATAGGGGTCTACATTGTTACAAGGTGATGCCATTTCGGTTGAAAAATGCTGGGGCTACTTATCAGAGATTGGTGAACAAAGCCTTTGCTGATCAAATTGGAAGAAATATGGAGGTATACATTGACGATATGATGGTGAAAAGTGTGGATGAGCAGTTGCACTTGTCCGATCTCCAAGAAAATTTTGCCAACTTGGCAAAAGTGAATTTGAAATTAAACCCTGAAAAGTGTGTGTTCGGAGTGCAGTCCGGGAAATTCTTAGGGTATATCATAAGTGAACATGGAATACAACCCGATCCGGACCAGCTCAATGCCCTATTCCAAATGGAGCCTCCTCGAAGCATTAAAGAAGTACAACGATTAACAGGGAGATTAGCTGCCTTAAACAGATTCATCTCGAGGTCTTCGGACAGGTGTGCTCCATTCTTTCAAACTTTGAAGGGTGCAAAGGGGTTCGAGTGGACCCCACAGTGTGATGAGGCATTCAATGAAATCAAGAAACATATTTCCTCTCCCAAAACTTTGTTCAAACCAGTTGATGGGGAGACTCTCTTTGTGTATTTGGCTGTTTCAAGTTGTGCCATCAGTGCTGTGTTGGTAAGAGAGGTCGATGGGCATCCCCACCCAGTGTACTACATCAGCAAAAGCTTGATTGATGCTGAGAGGCGTTACTTGAAACTCGAAAAACTGGCGTTAGCCCTGGTGATAGCTGCAAGAAAGATGAGGCCTTATTTTCAGGCTCATCCTATCATCGTCCGGACATCTTTTCCTTTAAAGAATGTCCTTCAAAAAGCAGACATTTCGAGCAGAATGACTAAGTGGTCAGTAGAATTGGGGGACTTCGACATAGACTTTGCTCCCCGGACAGCAGTAAAAGCCCAAGCTGTGGCTGATTTCTTGGTTGAGTTCCACTCCGATCGGGATTCGGAGCAAGCTACTGATACAAAAGACAAGAAAGTCTGGATCGTCCGAACAGATGGTGGATCTAGCACTATGGGATGTGGTGCAGGAATATGTTTAACTTCCCCTTATGGAGATAGTATGTACCAGGCTGTTTGTTTTGCTTTCAGGGCATCTAATAACGAGTCCGAATACGAAGCAGCTATAGCTGGGTTAAAGTTAGCCTACATCTGTGGGGCTAAGAGGGTCAAACTGCTAAGTGACTCCCAATTTCTTATCCATCATGCCTTAGGCCAATCTGAGGCTAGAAAGGAGCAACTTATGAAATATTTACTCCTCCTCAAGAATGAAGCACTAAAATTTAAAGCTGTTGTTTACGAACACATTCCCCGGGCAGAAAATGAGCTAGCAGACTCATTGGTAACAATAGCATATACGGAGTCTTACCCATGGATCCATGTGCTTGAAAGTCCTTCTATTCAACTTAGTAAGGGTGAAAAAGAGAAAGTTTTTGAAGTACAAGTAAAACGGCCTCAAGACTGGAGATCCCCTCTCATACAATATCTGTCCGATGGTATTGTACCTTCAGATAAGTCACAAGCCAGAACATTGAAACACAAGGCTCGTGGTTTCATTATATTGAGAGAAGTGTTGTACAAAAAATCCTATAACAAAACCTCTTCTGCGTTGTTTGGGGGATGATGAGTCACAAGTGGTCCTCTCCGAATTGCATGATGGTGAGGGATCAGCCCATTGTGGGTTTAGAGCTTTAACAAGAAGAGTATTACTCTCCGGATATTATTGGCCATCAATTATGAAAGATGCTAAGGAATTGGTGAAGAGGTGTGACCCATGCCAGAGGTACAGCAATGAAATTCATGTACCAGCCATTCCTTTGGAGTCAATTTCTGAGCCCATCCCTTTTGCTCGATGGAGGTTGGACTTAGTAGGGCCTCTCCCTGTGGCGTCCGGAGGGCGTAGAACTATAATTGTGGCCATTGACTACTTCTCAAAGAGGATAGAAGCAGCTCCCCTGGCAGGGACAACATCAAAAGGTGTCATAAAATTCATTATGTCCAACATATGTTGCAGATTTGGTGTCCCACAGAAAATAACAACAGACAATGGGCCACAGTTTGACAATAGAGAAATGGAAAGCTTATGTGCCTCAAGGGGTATACAACATTGTTTTTCTTCACCTTTCCACCCACAAGCTAATGGGCAAGTTGAAGTGCCTAATAGGACTATACTGTCCGGTTTAAGGAAGAATCTGGAAGGGGCTGCTGGGAAGTGGCCTAGTTATTTACAAGAAGTCTTGTGGGCCTACCGGACAACACCTGGGGCTGCAACACAAGAATCACCCTTCGCCTTGGTCTATGGAATGGATGCAGTAGCCCCCATAGAGAAGACACTCCCTTCCTTTCATGTTCACAACTTCTCTGGACACGCTAATTAGATGGCCATCAGAAATCAGCTTGATTTGATAGAAGAAAGACGGGTTAAATCTCGCCTTAGAGTTGCACACTATCAGGGCTTGATGAGAAGCAGGTTTGCTTCTAAAGTTAAAAGAAGAGATTTCCAACCAGGGGACAAAGTATTAAGGAAGGTCTTCTTACACACTAAAGAAAAGCTCTTCGGAAATCTGGCCCCTACCTGGGAGGGTCCGTATATTGTGGTTGAAAGAATCAAGCCTGGAACTTATTGGTTGGAAGACAAAGATGGCAGGGTTCTAACTCATCCTTGGAATATTGAGCATCTTCGGATGTACTTGGAATAACACTTGTGTAAATATTTACTTGTTTGAGCTTCCATGTAAATATTTGGGGGCATACTCTTTCCTCCCTGGTGGCACGGGGAGGTTTTAGTAAGGTGTCCGGATGGTTGAATAAAATTCGATGCCTTCTTCAAAATTTTCTAAGTATTTTCAAAGTTCTATCTCTTGTTATACTACCCGAACTGGAAGATCTAAGGGCTATTTAAACTCTAGCCGGAGAATTTAAACACTCTCACAATACAATAACTAAAAGCTACTTAAACTCTAGCTATCTAAACTAAAACAAACAATGAAAGAAGATAATGGTTGTGCAAAACAGAAATATTCATTGAACAACTTAAAGTCGCCATTTTTTTTCCTTTTCTCATGCCTTTCATTTTGCTTGGGGCTTTAGCCCGGGCAGGCAGGTAGAGTGTCCCATCTAACTCGTGGGACCTTCTCAGCACAATGTCTTCTGGAGGCTGGGTGGTGAGCTCCTCCCAAGTTAGGTCTCTCCGACCTGTGGTGTTCCACAGGTGAGACCTTGCTAGATTTCCAGGGGTGAAGGCTTTGTGAAATCGATTCTCCCAGTTCTCTGCGGCCCAAGCATTGATTTTGCCACAGGTAGTCTGTCCGGCCTTCAAATAATCCCCGAACTCCTTTGGCAGCTCTGTTAAAACAAAAGAGAAACTGGTTAAACTAACTTTAAAAAAAGAAAAGAGAGAAACGGACAAAGATTTAAAGTAAGGAACTTACGGTCACTCCTCCACCTACTCCTGAGGAGGCTTGGGTTCTCTCCGGCCTTGATCTTCTTGCCATTTTCCCAAGCGCCACTAACGAACAGAAATTGGCTCCTCCATTTGCTCTCTGACTCCAAGAGATCATCAACAGCCTTGAGATCGTTCCCCATATTGAAGTGATAGAAGGGGAATTGGTGATGCTTGCAAAGGTTGGCCACCGCTGCGAACTCTTCCATAGGGAGAGGGATCCCGGACAGCCTGGATGCCATGATACATGACATCAAAGTAAACCAGCCATTGGGGCTCAACTGGCTCGGGCAGAGCTTCACCAGGTGGAAGTATCGAACGATCTCCGGGTCCAATGGGAACCTGAGTCCCTAGTTAAATAGCTCTGTAAAGAAGACTATTTCGTTCCTCTTGCAATCCATAGGGGTCTCCGGATCGATGGGGATCCTTATCTTTACGTTTTCTGGGATCCCCCATTTTGTGCGCATTCGCCCCAGGTCAAGAGTATGGATGAATGCATACTTGGTCTTTTGTAAGGCCAAGAGATATTTGAGCTCAACTCTGTGGAAACATGGCCCCACCTTCTCTTCAAGGTACTCCGGCAGGTCCGGATGCCTCAAGTACAGATTTTCCTTGCCTTTTTTGGCAACAGCAGCAGCATTTTCAGTCTGGCTGGAGGACTCAGACTTGAAGGGGACCTCTTCAGCAGAGTCCTCCATCCCCTCCTCCATAATGATTGGGGGAATGTCTGTGGTAGAGGTACGGGGAGGGTTAAAGCTTGGCTCAGCCTGGCTTCCGGACTGCTGACCTTCTGTGTTTTTATGACTTCTCACCTCAGGTTGGGGCTCGGAGGCATAACTCTCTTTTGGAGGTACCGGGTTGTTGGCCTCCGGACCAGATAGCCTCTCTCGGGGAGCTCTAATGGGCACTCCAGACCCAGAACCACTGTTTTTCGCCCCCGATTTGGAGGGAGTATTCTTGGAGGCTAGCCCCTTAACTAACCGGCTTGGCCTCTTAATAACTAGTTTCTCCGGAGAGTGATCAGAGTCAGATCCCATAGCTATAAAAGGAGAAGGTTTCCTAACGCTTGTAACAGTAACTCCTGGCTCAACAGCAGGTATTGACTCCTGGACTGAGGAACCAGAGACTATGGGCGAGAGGGTAGATTGAAAGAGTTTTTTGGGCTTAGTACCTTTGGAGGAGGACGAGCCTCGATCTGACTCTGTAACAGAAGCAACTGGTCTCTCAACAGGTGATGATGGTAGCCTTGTTGCTATTCGTCTTTCCTTCTCGACCTTTTGCGCTTTCTCCAACTCCGAAAGGTTGAGCCAACCACCTTTGATCAATTCTGTTCTTGCTGTAAACATAAACTGCCAAGGAAACTTTTTGCTTTAGAGAGAGAAAGCTCTGAGTAAATTTGCAGAGTAAATGTGAAAGAGATGGTAAAACAGTGGAAAATGAGTTTGAATTTATAGTGAAACTGAGAAAAGGAGTTGATTCCTAGGAGAATTCGAAAAGTTTGGCAATGATTAAAAGGCGGCTCTAATGTCACTACTTGTAATTAAAGAGGTTACTTGTTGAAAAATGTGGTGCGAAATTCAAGGTGAAAAAACGGCTGGAGTGACCAATCAGAGAACGACACGTGTCCCACTAACTCTGGCAAGAACCGTTTTGAATTCGTGAAAGCTTAATCTGTCCGGATATACCCATAGATATGTCCGGGTTGAAAACCACTTCTGATGTCGGACTGTTTTTCAGTTCTTTGACAAGAATACTTGCTCAAACACCTAAAAAAGGGGCTCCTGATGAGTCTGAATTCAGGAGGGTCCCCGAACAAGGGCAAACCGGTCTAGTCTCCCCGGATAGGTTGCATGGACAGGGATCGAATAGGTTATTTGGACCGGACAGAATTCTGTGAACACTGTGAACTTAAGGCTGTTCGAACTATGACAAAAGTACTAAAAAACCTAAACACTTCTTGACTAAGCTACTTGCTCTCCTACTTAGAGCTCGTGGGTCTTTGAACATGACCCGGGTCCATTAAACATGACCCGAAAGCCCATAAGGGCCCAAACATTATACTATAAATACATAACCACCCGCATTAACTAGGGGTAATAAAAATTAACTGCTACCAAGCTGCTTAATCATCTCTCTACTCTCTACTCTAACCGTTAAACACCCACACTCCACCGTTAAACACCCACACACCACCTTAAAACTCCACTTGAAATTATCAGCCTACCCCCAGGAAATTATTATCCACACCAACGTTGATACTGTATGAATGAGTGACAATACATTGGATGATCCAAGTTATCATCTGCTCCGGAAAATCCATAGTGACAAGAATATCAAAGATGAGGTGCCATATAACATTATCAAAAGCTTTTATTAAGTCCATTTTATGGGTAACTCTATTGCATTTGGAGTTAAGATGGTACCTCTTGAGAAGCTTTTGGGAAATGAGGATGTTATCATATATGTTCCAACTAGCAAAAAGGTTGACTGAGAATTATCGACTAGGTAAGGAAAATAGTCTTTGATTCTGTTGACCATGATTTTGGAAATGGTTTTGTAGATAAAATTTCATAAGGTCATGGGACGATAATCAAAAGTATAGGTTAGAGAGTCGGATTTCAGAATTAGGGCCATAGAAGTGGAATTCTATTAGGGGTCAATTTTATTTGAGTTGAAGAATTCGAGGACACCGTTGCATTTCTTATCACCTACGATAGACCAAGAGTGTTTGAAAAAACTAGAGTTAAATCCATCTGGGCTAAGGGATCTGTTACTGTCTATGTTTAAAATAACATATTTAATCTCCTCTTGGGAAATTAGGCGAATCATGGAGGACTTGTCTGATGAATTAACCCTGGATGAGATGAGAGATGAACCATAGAAAGAACCGGGAACCGGGTACCCGAGAGGGTTCTTGGTTCCCAATAGAGATTTAAAATGACTGACAATAATATTGGTAATACGAGGAGAAGAAGTAATCAAATCACCTTAGTTATTTATGATATATGTAATTTTATTACGCAACCCAAGTAAGGCTCTCAATATATAGAGAACTTAGAGGCATATACAAGGAAACTTAATACACTAAATATTCTAACACTCCCCCTCAAGTTGTGTAGTGGGATCATCAATACCCAACTTGGATAAAACTGATTCGAATGTTCTTGCAGCAACCGCTTTTGTCAGGATGTCTTCCAGTTGGTCTTCGGATCTAACAAACGGAAGTTCAACTGTCCCATCTTCAATATTTTCTTTTATGAAGTGTCTATCTATTTCAACGTGCTTTGTTCTATCGTGCTGAACCGGGTTCTCATAAATCTTAATCGCAGCTTTATTATCGCACATTAACTGAGTTGGACACTTCAGGGGGGATCCGATTTCTATCATTATCTTCTTTAACCAAAGTATCTCGGTAATCCTCTTAACGATTCCTCAAAAATTCTGATTCAACACTTGATAGTGATACTACTTTCTGTTACTTACTCCTCCAAGTCACCAAGTTACCTCCAAGAAGAGTAAAGTAGCCAGCAATTGATCGCTTGTCGTTAGGATTTCCTCTTCAATCAGCATCTGTGAATACTTCAACATCAAGGTGTCCATTTTTCTTAAAAATTATGCCTCTTCCTGATGTGCCTTTGAGACATCAAATAATCCTCATTACTTCCTCCATATGGTGTTCCTGAGGATGATGCATGAATTGGTTAACTACTCCCACCGCGTATGCAATGTCGGGTCGAGTGTGAGCCAGGTAAATCAATTTTCCCACCAACATTTGGTACCTTTCTTTACTCGCTGGTCTGGCCCCTTCAATTATCTTTAGTTGTGATTCACAACCATAGGAGTGTCATTTGGTTTGCAATCCACCATGCCAACTTCAGCTAATAAATCCAATATATATTTCCGTTGGGAGATATAAATCCCTCCTCTTGACCTAAGAACCTCGATTCCTAGGAAATACTTCAATCCCCCAAGGTCTTTCATTTCGAACTCCTTAAAGAGGTTTTTCCTAAGAGAGATAATTTATTCTTCGCCATTCCCTGTTATAATCATATCGTCGACATATATTATAAGACAAGTGACTAATTCTCCTCTCTTTTTGTAAAACAAGGTATGATCCCCATTACTCTGTTTGTAGCTATAATGCTTCATTGCCATTGTAAATCTCCCAAACCAAGCACGAGGAGACTGTTTGAGCCCATATAATTCCTTTTTCAGTTTACATACCTCATTTTCTTGAAAATCATCAGAGAACCCTGGTGGGGGTTCCATATATACCTCTTCTTCCAAGTCTCCATGTAAGAAAGCATTCTTTACATCAAATTGATGAATAGGCCAATCTTTATTCGTGGCTATTGAAACTAAAACTCTGATAGTGTCAATCTTTGCAACCGGAGAGAACATTTCAGAGTAGTCTACACCATATGTTTGTGTATATCATTTGGCAACCAATCTTGCCTTGTGTCGCTCAATGGTGCCATCGGATTTATATTTTATATTAAGCATCCATCTACACCCGACTGCTTTCTTCCCTTGTGGGAATACACAATTCTCCCATGTACCATTCTTTTTTAGAGCTTCCATTTCGGTATTCATTGCCTCATGCCATTCAGTCATCTTCTTAGCTTCTTGAGTTGTTTTAGGGATTTGTTCAGAGAGAATAGTAGCTGAAAATGCCTTTGCAATTTTCGTAGATCATTTCCTGTCCGTTTTTACCGGATATGTAGAAGCACGAGGAACGTGTTCCGGTGAATACCGGTCAGGAGGAACCCCCTCTATATATTCTTGGGGGAAGAACCAGAGTTTGAGTTTCAACAAATGAACTTCCTGAAATGGCATGGTCAGTAGCATTTTGTGAGTTATGACATTGTAAATTTTTACCTCTTGATGGACATTTTCTTTGGCTGATTCGCTGGTAGTATCCATGGCATTTATTTCTTGTTGGACATTGTCTTCGGGAGAATCATTGGTGGTAAGAACTGCCTCGTCAGTCTCCTTTATGTTGGAAGAGGCGTGTTCGGTGTCACCATCTTCCGACTCTGTCGGCACATCCTCAAAGTAACTTTCATATAGCAACTAGTCGAGTGATTCACTTACTTTCTCCCCCTGATCACGAGATTGGTGATCAAAAAAATAATCGGATTCTAAGAATTCACAGTCTATGGTGACATGGATTCGACGAGTAACCGGAGTGTAACACCGATAGCCCATTTGATGGACACCATACCCAACAAATATACACTTTTCAGCACACTGATTAAGTTTGTTTCGACTAGTTTTAGGGATATGAACAAACACCGAACAAACAAAGACACGAGGTGGTAAAGTCATAACAGATGGAATTGTAACTTGGGTGGCAAGCACTTGTAATGGAGTTTTATTTCCTAAACATCGGGTTGGTAGACGATTTGCAAGATACGTGGCTGTAGCAAGAGCTTCTTGCCAAAGAGAATGAGGAACTCTAGATTCAATAATAATAGCACGAGTTATTTCAAGTAAAGTACGATTTTTTCGTTCTGAAGTACCGTTTTGTTGAGGTGTGTTTGGACAAGTGGTTTGATAGATAAGACCATTTGTTTTTAAATTTTTTTGCATTGTTTGGTTGACAAACTTTGTTCTATTATCAGAACGGAGAATCTGTATTTTTTTCTCAAATTGATTCCAAATCATTTAGTAAAAACAAACAAATATTTCTGGTACTTTTGATTTATGTTTCATGTAGTATATCCAAGTCATTCTTGAGAAATCATTCATAAATAAAACAAAGTATCTGATTTGATTGTTAGTGGAATTTGGTGATGGACCCCAAACATCATAATGGATTAGCGAAAAAGCATAATCAACTCTAGTATTACTTTGATTAAATAAGACCCTACGATTTTTTGCAAGAATGCAGGTTTCACATTTCTCATAAATAGAATTATTCAAAAAAAAGACTAGAAAACAAACTTTTAAGATAGCTAAAAGAAGAATGACCAAGTCGTCGGTGCCATAACCAAAGTTTCCTTTCGGTTGTTCCGTGAGCAAGCATGGCATGTCCCTTATGAACTACCTCATCAACATAATAGAGACCTCCTTGTTCAGTACCATGCCCAATGATCTCCTTCGTACGAATGTCCTGTAAAATGCGAAAAAATGGATACATAAGAACCACACAGTTGAGTTGTTTTGTCACTTGACTAACAGATAATAACTCGAAGGATAGTGAAGGAATGTATAGGCAGTTTTTAATTTCCTATTTTTTCCGAAAAAATAATTGAACCTCCCCATTTGACTTCATAAATTTCTCCACTAGCAGTCTCAATATGGGACTTCTTTGGAGATGACATGTCACCAAAGTCTTTAGGATCATAAGACATGGTGTCCGTAGCCCCGCAATCAAAGATCCAATTCATTGATTTTTCAAAACCTTTACCTCCAAGCTTTTCATAGGAGTTCGCCGCCATTCTTCCAAAACCAGTGCCACTTCCTTGCTCATTTTTAGTCGGATCTTCACCGCCACTTGTAGACGAAGCCCGTTTGACATTAGATCTGAACCGCTGGTTATTTTTCTCCTTATGACCGTCCTCCCACCATTCTGGATAACCAACCAGCTGGAAACATGTCTCTTTAGTGTGTTTCTTCATCCCACAATGAGTGAAATACAACTTGGATTTATCTTCTTTCTCTTTGGATCGAAATTTAAAACTCTGTGCAGAATCTTTAGTAGCCAAACCCATTCTAATTTCAATCGAGTCACTATCAAAAGAACTTGATTTTAGTATATTAAGCCTGGCCACTTCCCTTCGTATTGTAGCATATGTTGTTTCCACGGAAGGAAGAGAATCCTTTTTCAGGATATCTCTCTTGACTGGTTCCAGCTTGTCATTAATCGCCATTAGCAATTGATAGAGTCTTTGTTCTTAAGTCTTCTTATTGTAGATCTGAATGTCTTCTGGGTCTTTCATAGGGGTCGGATCTCGCCTATCTATAGACATCCAGATGTTCTGCAGTTTGTTCCACAAGTCTTCTAGTGTATCGGACCCTTGCCTTAATGAATTAGTAGCCCTCTTATGAAGGTCAAACACCTGTAACGAATCTGCACCAGAACTGTATGTGGTTGCTAACCCATCCCAGAGAGCTTTTGTAGTGGGATATTGCGAGACATTATTCACCAAGATGGATTCAAGATTCTCGATAATCCATGTGAAAACACATTGATCATCTTGTTCCCACCTTGTATATGTGTTGTTAGTTTTGGATGGAGGTGTTGGCTCCTCTGTAATGTGAGAATCTCTCCCCCTTTCCCCAATTGATTTCTTCATCAGGTTTGCCCATAGGGCATAGTTTTCACCACCGAATTTAATCCCTAGAGATAAATTCTCGAGATTAGTTATTTGTTGTTGTGTTCCGAGACCATTTGTCAGAATGGCAGCAATCTGCATTGTTAATTCATCAAGGATTTGACTGACCACGACTTCATTGCCAGCCATCTTTGTTGAGGATGTTCAGAATTCCCAGAATCACACTTGCTCTGATACCATGTTAAAAAACAAAGAGAGAAGTAGCCGCAGGAGGCGGCTAGGGTTTTGTGTTTATTAGGAAATGTTCCTTTTTGTATTGAACTGTTTTTTATAATGCAAACCCAAGTAAGGCTCTCAATATATAGAGAACTCAAAGGCCTATACAAGGAAACTTAATACACTGAATATTCTAACAGTTTCAACTATAGGTGATAATATTCTTAAAAGAATGATGAAATTGCCGCATGTTAAAGATTTTAAAGGGTTTTTTCTGGAAAATGTGGAGTATGACAAGGTTAAGGGTAACAATGGTATGGTCGGAGGAGCGGGGAAGACCATAGTGGAAGAATGAACCAGGGAAAGTATCATCCTAGTCATTGTTGACAAGGATACAATCAATTTTGGATAATATTGCATTTGAGGGACACTTGTTGTGCAAAGTAAAGAAGGAGCCAATGGATCAAAGATCACTAAGTTCGCAGTTGTAACAACAATTATTGAATCATCAATTGTATGGGAACAGAAATCAGAGGAACCAAAGCGCTCCTATGGCTTGCAGATGGCATTGAAATCTCAAGGGTGGTGTGGATAATTTCAGTTTGAGGGTAATTTCATCAGGAGTTTTGTAACGTTTCAAGGGTATTTAATGTTTAGGAAGTTTGTAGTGAGAGATTTGAGCTACCTGGTTGTATTAAATGTTCATTACCCTCATTAATGAAAGTGGTTAGGTATTTATACCCTTAATTATGGGCCTCATGGGTTTACAGGTCAAACTCATGAAACCGGGTCGAATTCAAAGGCCCATTAGTTTATTAAGCAGGTTGGTAATTAGCTTAGTCATTAAGTGATTAGTTTTTAATACTTTAGTCCTGTTCGGATGGTTCAGTAGGTGGTTTTTGTCTGAATTGCCCCTGTCCGGTTTCTACATTGTGTGATGAGAAAATCCGGACTCATTAGTAGCCCCTTTTTTAGGTTATGTTCGAAGGCCTTTGGCAGGACCTAAAAAATCTTGTTTATGAGCATCTGAAACAATGTCCGGACAGATTTCGATTTGTATAACGGATTTATCCGGACTAGCAAATATCTCAGAAGCTCAAAGGTTTTGCTCACAGATCGTGGGACACGTGTCCCTTCCTGATTTGCCTCACCAGCCGTTTTTCTCCTAGAATGGCGCTCCCACTAACCTCAAAAAGTAATCTCTTCAATTAATGCTGGTGATGTCAGCGCCATCTTTAATCATTACTCTATCTTTTCGAATTCTCCTAGGTTCCAAGGTATCTTCTGTCTCTTTAGTATAAATTAAATCACTTTTCACTGTTTTACCGTCTTCAACACCTTGTTACTTCTAATCTTCAGAGCTTTTACCTTTCTTCTCCAAAAACCTATTTTAGTGTAAGTTTATGTTTACAACAAGAAACGCTTTAGTAAAAGGTGGGTGGCTTAATCTGTCAGAGTTGGAAAAAGCACAAAAGGTCGAACGAGAAAGGCGCATTGCAGCAGACCTCCCAGTCTCTCCTATCGACAAACCTGAAACACCAACCTCAGAGCCTGATCGAGGTTCGTATTCTGCCAGAAGCTCTAAACCAAGAAGGTTATTTCAACCTAGTCTTTCACCGATCATCTCAGGCTCATCGGTTCAGGAGTCAGAGCATGTCGTCGAACAAGAGCGAGCAGTTACAAGTGCTAAGAGACCTTCTACATTTATAGCCATGGGATCGGATGCTGACTTGTCCCTAGAAAAGCTGATAAATCGACGAAGAGGCCGCCTAGTAAAAGGTCAGGCTGTTCCACAGTCTAAATCTCCAAATTTTGTGCCCTCTAAGTCTGGGGCCAAAGATAAATTCACAGGGTCAGAAGCGCCCATCAAGGTTCCTAAAGACAAATTGTCTTGTCCTGAGGCCACTAGTACAACTCTCTGAAATGAAACCTTCGGATCTGAGCCCCAGCCGGACTCCAGACCACAAGAAGAAAGCAATGCTCAGCCATCCGGACAGCTTATTGAGCCAACCATTAGCTCTTCCCTCCCAAAAACAGCTGATAACCCCTCCATAGTAATGGAGGATGTGATGGAGGATAGTGTTGAAGAAGCCCCTTTCGAGACCGATGTCTCCGGGCAGACAAGTGAGACTGCCATTGTCAAGAAAAGCAAGGGCAAGGAAAAATTATGTTTAAAGCACCTGGACCTGCCGGAGTGCCTCGTAGGAAAAGTGGGACCTTGTTTCCACAAAGTAAGTGTAAAGTACCTGTTGGCCATGCAGAAGATCAATTATGTCTTTATTCATACAGCTGAACTAGGCCGGATGCGGACAAAGTGGGGGGTCCTAGAAAATGTTAAAGTGAGGATACCAGTCGATCCGGAGACACCCATGGATTGCAAATTCAGTGAGATAGTTTTCTACACAGAGTTATTTAACTAGGGGATTAGGTTGCCCTTAGACCTAAAGATTGTCAAATATTTTCATCTGATAAAGCTCTGCCTAAGTCAAATGAGCCCCAACGCCTGGTTCACCCTCATGTCCTGTATCATGGCCTCAAGACTCTCCGGAATTCCTCTTCCGATGGAGCAATTTGCTGCTATCGCCAGCCTTTGTAGAAACCATGTCATCCCCTTTTACCATTACAATATGGGTGATAATTACAAAGTGGTGGATGACCTGCTTGAGTCGAAGAGGAACTGGAAGACTCAATTTTTGTTTATCAGTGGTGCTTGGGAGAACGGGAGGAAGATTAAAGCTGGTGATAATCCAAGCATGCTTACCAGCAGATGGATGAGTACAGGTAAACATTTCATTACATCTTTCGATATATATTTTTTTATAATAAGTTTGCTTGTTTAACTTCTCTTCTTTTGTTTTTTGGTAGTGCTGCCAAAGGAGTTCAATGACTATTTAGAGGTGGGGCAGACTACTTGCGCCAAGCAAAATGCTTGGGCTGCTGAGAAATGGGGAAATCGCTTCCATAACTGTTTTACCGGAGGCAACTTGGTAAGATCCCATCTCTAGAATACAACCGGCCGGAGGGACTTGTCTTGGGAGGAATTAACCACTCCACCTCCTCCGAGGGTGATTCTCCAGAAGATAGATGGAAAGGATGGAAAGCTAGCCTTGTCGGGCAGAGCTAAAGCCCCAAGCAAAATGAAGGGCAAGAAAGGCAAGGCTAAGCAAGATGTGGCTGAGGTCAACCCAAGTGATGCTGAGGAAACTGTCCCCGCAAACCCAGAGGGGCAGGAACAAGGAAGGATTGATGCTGCTTTGCTATAAGTGGTAGAAAACGAGAGTACCAAAGAGGTGGTTGGATCTCCAAAGCCTCCAAAGGCTCCCAAGAAAGACAGAAAACGGGGAGCATAAGGTGGAGATAGGGATGCCAAGAAGAAGAAGAAGACCTCCAAGGGAGATGAAGTTGCTCTCCGGGCTCTGGAGTCTTTTTTTCTGGTTGACCCAACAGACCCAACTCAAGCAGAGGAAATCCCAAGTGATTTTCACACCGGAGAGGGCGCCGGAGGGGAAATCAACATTGATGGAGTTGACATCAGTGGGCTTCAAGGGATTGGTCTTTACTTTAATGACTAACTTCCCCCAAGCTCCTCAAACATGGTCACCTTCAACGGTAACTCTTTTTCTGTTTCAGATGAGAAGGACATGGTGACCCATTCTTTGTTAAGCAACATTCAGCCAGTGCTCAACTTGGAGAAGCAAGTGCAAAACTAGTCAGCCATCATCAGCACACTCAATTCTGACAAGGAGAGTTTGTCCAACGACCTTCTTACAATCAAGCAGAGTCTTGAGGCATTAAAGAAAGAAAATGATGAGTTGATAAAGGGGAAGGAGGACTTGGCCACCAAACTGGCCACTTCGGAGGGGGTTGTCACAGAACTTCAATCCAAGTATTCTGACTTGGAGAAAAATCTTTCTACTTCGAAAGAGGAGGTGAAGGCCAAACACAATGTCATTCAGACCCTGACAAATGACAAAATATCGCTTGAAGATGCTGTGTCCCGGGCTAAGCAAGAGAAAGATGACTTGCTAAAGGAGCAGGAAAAGACAATCCAAGCTAGGATTGATGCGTATACCAACGATGTGATAGAATCCCAAGAACAAAGATATGCTGAAGTCAAGTCAGACATGGTCCTACTCTTTCATCAGAAATTTCCGAAGAGGACACTTGGGGACTTATGGGGATTCGTGGAATACGAAGATCTTCCTCACCGTATTATGGCTGATGGTGATAAGCACGGTTATTCCAACGGTTGGGATGACACCACTGATGAAGACGAAAAGACCGGAGAGAGTCCAGATGAGGAACCCACCGATCCCAAGAAAAAACCAAGTGAAGCTGGGACATCTAAGAACTAAAGTCCTCAAAATGCCAACTATCTTTTAATTTTGTGTTTGAGCCAAAGTCCTTGGATGGCCAAGGCATTTTTGTAATCGTGTCCGGCACTTTACCGGACAAACCTTCTTTCTTAAAAACTTCAAAGTCCTTGGATGGCCAAGGCATTTTATATATTTAATATCACTCCCCGGTATCTACCGGGTAATTTTATCTTACATACTTCTTACATCGTTCTGTAGTTATTTAATTTTGATGGCTTGTGTTCAAATGCCTTTAGTTATTTCATAAGTGTTTTAAAATGAGAGTGTTTAAATTCTCCGATGATACATGTTTAAATAGTCATCACCTCATCGAATTAAATCCAACTGCTAGTCAAACCACTTCGAATTTTTTTAAGACGGCATCGAATTTTATTTAAAAACCTGGACACCTCATTAAAACCTCCCCGCGCCACCAGGGTAGGAAAGAGTATGCCCCCAAATATTTAAATGGACTTTAAACAAGTAAATATTTACATAGTCTATTCTAAATACAACCGAAGATGTTCGATGTTCCAGGGGTGATTTAAAATCCTTCCATCTTTATCTTTGAGTCTGTACGTCCCAGGCTTAAGCTTTTCACTGACCACATAGGGTCCTTCCCATGTTGGAGCTAGTTTGTCGAACTGCTTCTCTTTGGTATGCAGGAAGACTTTTCTTAGCACCTTATCACCTAGTTTAAAATCCCTCCTTTTTATTTTAGAGGCAAACCTGCTTCTCATCAAACCCTGATAGTGTGTGGCTCTGAGGTGAGCCTTAATTTTTCTTTCCTCCATCAAATCAAGCTGGTTTCTTATTGCCACTTCGTTAGCTTGTTCGGAATAATTATGGACTCGAAATGAAGGGAGAGTGGCCTCTATGGGAGCTATAGCATCCATCTCATATAATAAAGCAAAATGAGACTCATGTGTTGCAGCCCAGGAGTGGTTCGGTAAGCCCATAATACTTTTTGTAGATAACTTGGCCATTTTCCAGCAGCTCCCTCTAGATTCTTTTTAAGACCGGACAAGATAGTCGTGTTAGCCACTTCAACTTGACCATTTGCCTATGGATGGAAAGGAGAGGGAAAATAATATTGAATGCCTCTAGTAGTACAGAAATTCTCCATCTTCTTGTTATCGAATTGTGGTCTATTGTCAGTAGTTATCTTTTGTGGAACCCCAAATCTACAACAAATATTAGACAGGATGAATTTTATAACAGCTTTCGAAGTAGTTCCTGCCAATGGGGCTGCTTCGATCCATTTTGAGAAGTAATCAATAGCAACAATTATAGTTCTGCACCCTCCGGATGCAATGGGTAGAGGTCCCACTAAATCCAGCCCCCAACGAGCAAAAGGTATTGGCTCAGAAATTGACTCTAAAGGGACTGCTGGAATATGAATTTCATCACTGTATCTTTGGCAAGGATCACACTTCTTTACCAATTCCTTGACATCTTGCATTATGGAGGGCCAGTAGTACCCAACCAACAAAACTCTTCTAGTTAGAGCCCTGAATCCACAGTGTGCTGATCCCTCGCTATCGTGTAATTCGGAGAGCACTATTTGGGGTTCTTCAATCCTCACACATCGTAAGAGAGGTTTACTGAAGGAATTTTTATACAGAACGTCTCTTAAGATGACAAAACCACGAGCCTTGAATTTCACTTTTCTTGCTACTGCTTTTTCTGGAGGCAAGATGCCATCTGAGAGATATTGGAGAAGAGGAAATCTCCAATCTTAGGGTTGTTTTACTTGTATATTCAAGATCTCTTCTTCCTTATACGAATTGATTTGAATGGATGGGCACTCTAGCACGTGGATCAAAGGGTAGGACTCAGTATAGGCTATGGTTGCCAATGAGTCTGCCAGCGTATTTTCTGTTCGGGGTATGTGCTCATAGGTGATGCTTTTGAAATTAAGTGCCACTTCTTTGAGAACAAATAATTATTTAACCAGTTGCTCCTTCTTGACTTCAGATTGACCTTGTGCATGATGGATAAGAAGCTGAGAATCGCTCATTAACCTGACCCTTTTGGCTCCACAAATAAGAGCTAATTTCAAGCCAACTATAGCAGCTTCATATTTGGACTCATTATTAGAAGTCCTGAAAGCAAAACATATAGGCTGGTACATCTTGTCGCCGTACGGAGAGGTTAAACATATCTCAGCACCACAACCCATGGTACTTGATCCACCATTAGTACGAACAACCCATACTTTTTTTATTTTTTTCACCGGTTGCTTGCTTAGTACCTCTGTCTGAATGGAATTCAACCAAGAAGTCAGCCATAGTTTGAGCTTTGACTGTCGTTGAGGGGGGAAGTTAATATCATAGTCTCCCAGCTCCACTGACCACTTGATCATTCTGCTCGAAATTTCTGCTTTTTGAAGAACGTTTTTCAAGGGAAAAGATGTTCGGACGATGATCGAATGAGAGTGAAAGTAGGGCCTCATCTTCCTAACAGCAAGTACTAAGGCCAGTGCTAGTTTTTCAATTTTCAAGTATCTTTTTTTTGCATCAATCAAGCTCTTGCTGATATAGTATACTGGTCGAGGATAATTATCCATCTCCCTTACTAGCACTGCACTCAAGGCACACTCAGAAACTGCCAGGTGTATGTAAAGTGTCTCTCCATCAACGGGTTTAAACAAAGTTTTAGGGGAGGATAAGTGCTTCTTAATTTCATTGAATGCATGGTCACACTGGGGAGACCAATTAAACTATTTCGCACCTTTCAGAGTTTGAAAAAACGGGGCACACCTATCCAAAGACCTTGAGATAAAACGGTTTAGAGCAGCCAACCTCCCTGTCAATCTTTGTACTTCTTTAATATTCCGAGGAGGCTTCATTTGTAGCAAAGCATTAAGCTGGTCTGGATCAGGCTGTATCCCTTTCTCACTTATTACATACCCCAAGAATTTCCCGTATTGTACTCCGAAAACACACTTCTCTGGGTTCAATTTTAAATTTACTTTAATTAGGTTGGCAAAAGTTTCTTGGAGATCTGCCAAGTGTAGCTCTTCTTCCATATTCTTTACCATCATGTCGTCGATATAAACTTCCATATTTCTTCCAATCTGATTAGCAAAAGCCTTGTTTACTAACCTCTGATAAGTAGCCCCAGCATTCTTTAATCCAAATGGTATCACCTTGTAACAATGGAGGCCCCTATCAGTAACAAATGTAGTATGTTCTTGATCCTTTGGATCTACTTGAATCTGATTATACCCGGAGAAGGCATCCATAAAGGACAGCAACTTGTTTATGGATGTGGAGTCCACAAACTGATCAATTCGGGGAACTGGATACAGATCCTTCGGGCAAGCTCTATTGAGATCTGTAAAATCGATGCACATACGCCACTTTCCATTTTTCTTCTTTAGCAACACCGGATTGGCTGTCCATAAAGGGTATTGAGATTCCTTTATGTGCCCCATTTTAGTAAGCCGGTCAACTTCTTGAACAATGACATCAGCTTTCTCTTTAGAAAAAGCTCTCCTCTTTTGTACAACAGGTGATATATCCCTCTGGACGGACAGCTGGTGTGATATAATGTATGCTGGTACTCCGGTTACATCAGCATTGCACCAAGAGAAAACATGTTGATGGTCTCTCAAAAAAGCTAACATTTTTCCCTTTAATTCTGATGTCATCTTGGACCCGATCTTGACACTTTTTCCTTCAACCAGAGAGTGAGTTTCAACTTCTTCAATAGGTATTAAAACTCCAGGGGTCTCTTTGGGGTCATCAATTTTACCCTCTCCCACAATGGGCCCCTCAAATTACTAATCCTCACTGATCCGAACTGCCCCTAAAGTTCGAGGGGCCAGTGCTGTTGCATAACACTCCCTTGCCACCTTCTGGCTGCTCCAGACAACTCCCACTTGTCCTTGTACAACATATTTCAAACATTGTTGGACTTTTGACGCCACGACATGCATCCTAGAAAGCCAAGACCTCCCCAAAATGGTATTGTAACAAGTGGGACAATCCACCACGATAAAAAGTATCCTGGCCATCTTCTTAAAAGGGCCTTTGCCTAACAAAACCTCCTCCCCAAACTCCCCGATCACGTCTGTTGAGTTTCCAGTGAAACCCATAATTGACCTCTTCGAACGCTAAATTACTGTTGGGTTCTTCATTTGTTTGTAGGAAGTTAAAAAGAGGATATTGGTTGAACTACTGGTGTCCACCAAAATTCGCCTTATGTCATTGCCCCCAATAGATACTCCTATTACGACAACATCTTCATGGGGACCAGCTATGTCCCTCAAGTCATCCTCATAGAAAATAATGAAGGGAAATGGGATTTGTGACTGATAAGAAGTCATGCCTCCTTCCAGTTGGGTAGCTAGAGTATGAACATGCCTCTTTCTCGAAGAAGCAGTTGGTGCAGTCATGGTGTCTCCCCCAAATATTGTAAGTGACTCGAAAAAGCTGATGATGTCGGACACCGTCTTGCAATGCTCTGTGATAACACCCACCTTGTTTCGAGTTGGATCAGGATCCAAATATTCTGATTCTACATCAAACCTTTCAATTATCACCATAGCCCCATCCGGAGCCGATGCCCCTGCGTTGTTCGGGTCGGTCCGATGAGCATTATCAGGCTTGTTTCCACTTCTTCTTTTAACATAAGCCCCCCAACTTCCCTCTTTCAATCAAATTCTACACTTCTTGTTTTAATGCAATGCAATCTTCAGTGCTATGACCAGTATCATGGTGATACTGACAAAAACTATTATTTCGACTTTCCCTGGGAGATTGTAATGCAGCCGGCTTTTTGAAATGGACTTCATCTTTCGTTTTATCATAAATGATGGCTACATTTTATTTTAATTCAACGAACCACTCCGGTTGAACCCAAGGTCCTCGCTTATTTCTAAATTGCTGGCTTTGAGCTGGTGCAGCCGGGTGGGACTGAGCCTTGGCCCTGTTTTGACCCTATCCGGCTTCCTTGGCCTTATACCCGGACTGATTCTGATTTGGTGCAGCCGGGGCAAATCTCACTTGTCGGTGCACACTGGTTTTCTTTGTTTCATCTGTTTGGCGACCTGATTTAGTAAACCTCCCCATGTCATGACTTTTTTCCTGGTTACTGAATCAGTCAAATTTCTAGGGTTCAAACCCTACCTTAGAGAAGTTATTGCCACTTGTTCAAAGCAATCAGTTAATCCATTTTTGGTATTCACGAAGCGACTTATGTACTTCTTCAAAGATTCATTTGGTTCTTGGGCACAATGGATAATAGTGTTACTCCCAACGAACTGTCTTCGGAAAGCCACCCAAAAAGTGTTGAAATTTCTGATGCAGCCTTGTGGCAAACTATTGTACCACTTCGGAGCACTCCCCGTAAAAGACTGGGAGAATGCTCGACAGATTAGTTTATCATCATCGTCAAAGTTCATCATAAATTTTTTGAATTGCTCCAGATGGTTATCTGGATCTTTACTACCATCATATTTTTTCATCTTTGTGCTGCCAAACCTCTTAGGAAGGTTTCCAGACAATATCTTGGAGGACAATGGAGATTGTCTCCAATTGCGGCCACGACTGAATACAGTATCTTCGTTGGGAGTTGCAAAGATACTTGGCTCATCATGAAAGGCAAAATGATCCATTAGTAATCGTTTTACGTGCCTCCGGCCATGGCCATGACTATGAGACGACCCTTTATCCAGATGCCTTTTCAATCTTCCATGCCTGTCCCTTTTTCTCGAGTATTTTTTAACCAACTTCTGATTCTTCTTAGAACGGCCTTCATCACTGTTGGATGACAGGGATTCCTCGACTCTATCTTCATTTGAGGAACTGCTGGAAGATTTTGAGTCTGAATCTGAGCTCTCCACCGGTTTAGATCGGTGAGACTTCTTTGAGCTAGCATAAGTCTTTTTAGTGCTCACATGGGCTTTTGACGGCCCATGCTCTCTTGGATTGTCAGTATGGTGAACTGATGATACTTTTGACTTTTCTTTCACACCCAATTCTGCCCTTTTTGCAGCCCTCAAGGCTTATATCTCAACTTTTAGTCTATCTCGCTCCTCGATAGTATATTCATCATTTTCTCCCACCACTTCTGCCAAATGTGGTGGTATTTCCTGATCGTCCGAATCATCCGAGCTGATCTTTCTTGATGGTTTTGAATGCTTGATTCAGGCACCTTCTTCTCCCACTGTGGTCGCCATTTTTGTGTGGATAATTTCAGTCTGAGGGTAATTTCGTCATGAGTTTTGTAACGTTTCAAGGGTATTTAATATTTGGATAGTTTGTAGTGATAGATTTGAGCTACCTGGTTGTATTAAATGTTCATTACCTTCATTAATGAAAATGGTTGGGTATTTATACCCTTAATTATGGGTCTCATGGGTTTACGGGTCAAACTCATGAAACCGGGTCGAATTCAAAGGCACATTAGTTTATTAAGCAGGTTGGTAATTAGCTTAGTCGTAAAGTGATTATTTTTTAATACTTTAGTCCTGCTCGGATGGTTCAGTAGGTGGTTTTTGTCTGAATTTCCCTTGTCCAGTTTCTACAGTGAGTTGTGAGAAAATCCAGACTCATCAAAGGGTAACCCACATAATACACTGATCCTGGCCAAAGATGGATTTGAGGATATTCGAGAAGAGTATTCTATCATGGTTATAATTGAAAGCGTATATAACAGTGAAACATACAACATTTGATAATTAAAGTGCTTAGCAAAACAATGGATGTGTTGAGAGGATTAGACTAGAGTAGTGACAGTGATAACAATAGGATTTCATATGATCCAAATTCTACATAGGGGATGTTGGTCGTGATTAGTGGTGAAATGCCAAAAAAAGTTCACCTTGCTAATAATAAAGACAAACATAATCCAACCAAGATCATAATAGATATATTGTTACTCGTAATAAAATCATTAATATTTTTTTGCATAATATGGTCATTAAGTCCACGCGTATTTCAAGAAGCTATAAACATAAAATGAATATTTAGAAAAAGATAAAAAAAATTGAAATGTTTATTTTTTAAATAAAACATTTTAAAAGGTGTTGTTATAAGATTTTTTAACGTATCAAAATAGTATTTAATTATTATTATTTGTCCGTATTTAGATGACTCATTCATAAATAAAATCAAATAAAATTTTATTGAATGTTCTCAGTCTTATTTTTATTTTTATTTTGCTAATTGATTTCTTTTTTTAATGTTCAAATTAGGTTGTTGTGGTGTTATCTAGCGATTTATTGCTAAAAACGATAGATGTCGGTTGCTAGAAAATATATTATATGTTGTAAATTGAAAAAAAAATTGGTGGTTCAATGTTGATATTTGATTTTTATTGATCGATATCTTATAGATTTTAATAGGTGATTGATTTCGTGAGATTCATAATTTTTGTTCATTTATGAGTTCGATAAAGTTCAAAGCTTAACACTTGATTTGCTTTTGTCTTTTTAACTGGTTTGTTTTTGTCTTTTTAAGATGTTGATTAGAGAGAAGATAGAGAATTTGCGTGAGTTTTGTTAGCTGGAAAATAAAATTGAGAGAGAGAAAATTGAGAAAGAGAAAATTGTGTTAATGAATTGATAAAAGAGACGCTTTTAAATAGGTTTTACAGGAATTCCTAAAGTTTTGGTCAAACTTAATAAAGAGCTTAATGAGAGTTAATATTTATAAAGACTTGGTCTAACCTATTAAATAACTTTGAATGGAAATAAATATAAAATATAATATTTATACTTAACACCCTCCCTTAAACTGAAATCTGCTAATATCAGTTTAAAAAACTATTTTAGATCATTACGTGAACATACTTCAAGTAAACCACGCAACTTCACAAATGTAGCCAACTTGAGAGGCTTGGTCTGTATATCTGCAACTTGGTCTTCACTTCGACAATAAATCAGTTTGATTGTTCCATCATTACTAAGATCTCTCAAAAAAACAATATTTCACATTAATATGTTTACTTCTTCCGTGTAGCGCAGGATTCTTGGAGAGTTTATTGCCGAGTTGCTATCACAAAACACGATAGTAACTTCCACTTGCTTGAACTTGAGTTCTTCCAGAATTCTTCTCAACCAGATAGCTTGACAAGCACAAGTTGTAGCAGCAATAAATTCAGCTTTTGTAGTTGATAAGGTGACAATTCTTTGCTTCTTAGAAGACCATGAAATAACCCGAGTGCCCAACATAAAAACATAGCATGAAGTGCTTCTTCTATCATCTTGATCTCCTACATAATCACTGTTAGTACACCCAAACAGTTCTAATTTTTCACCCTTCTTATATAACAACCCAAAATCTCTAGTTCATTGCAAATAACGAAGGATTCTCTTGGCAGCTAACAAATGCATTTTTGTTGGATTCTCCATATATCTACTTATTATACTCACAAAATACATTATATATGGTCTTGTTGCAATTAAATACATCAAACTGCCAACAATTTTCTTGTAAAGTGTGATGTTCTTTCATGATCTTTGTTTAGCTTCAAGCCAAACTCAGTTGGAGTGCTTACAGGATTGCAACCCTTCATTTGAAACCTATTCAAAACATTTTGCGCATACTTCTTTTGAGATATAAAAATCCCATTAGCTGATTGTACTACTTATATACCAAGGAAATAATGCATCATACCAAGATCAGGCATTTCAAATTCAATCATCATCGATTTTTTGAATTTTTTTAACATTACACTATCATTTCCAGTAAATATGAGATCAGCTACATATAAGCAAACAATGAGTAGTTTCCCCTTATCTCCAATCTTAACAAAAATTATATGCTCATATGGATATTTGTGAAGGCCTTCTTTCAAAAAATAAGCTTCAATGCGACTATACCAAGCTCGTGGAGCTTGTTGTAAGCCATAAAGAGATTCTTTAAATCTATAAACTTTATGCTCATTTCCAATCTTAATATGACCTAAAGGTTGTTCTACAAATCATTGTTCCTTCAAGTTTCCATGCAAAAATGCCGATTTGACATCTAACTGAAAGATAGGCCAAAACTTATGCGCCGCCAATGCGATCACCAATCTGATTGTATCATCTCTTGCAACAGGAGAAAAATAATCTGTACGGCAAATCCAATATTATTGCTTATATCATCTAGCACCAAACGCGCCTTATACTTTTCAACTTCACCATTTTCTTTTAGTTTTGTTTTGAAGACCCACCTTATACCAATGGTTGTGTGCCATTTTGGAAGATCAATCAGCTCCCAAGTATCATTTTTTCAATAACATTAATTTCATCATTCATCACCTTCCTCCATTTTTCATCTTTGATAGCACTTTCAACGGATGTAGGATCATAATCTAAAAATAAAGCAAAGTGACTTACTAGATCATCAATTTGAGTTACCTCATAGTCTTCCATTCATGCAGGACTTTTCCGAATACGAGGAAGAGATTGAGTTGCTACATCATTAGCTTCTATTGCTTTATCATTAGTTTCGACTACTATTGGCAAAATTTTAGCAGCTGATGGAGTTGCTTCTGATGAATTTTCAGGCATAAAAGTTATTGGAGTTGGTTCGTTTTCAGAATCGTTGTCAAAGAAAAGAACTTGAGTAGTTTCTTTCTCATTTTAATCCTGAGTGTTTTCTTAATCAAATACAACATTTCGGTTTGTCACAATTTTATGAGTTAACGGATTAAATAACTTATACGCTTTAGATGTTTCACTAACACCAAGAAAAACACATTTTCTCCTTTATCAAGTTTATTCTTTTTCTCATATGGGATACGCGCATAAGCAATGCAACCAAAAATTCTACAATGATCTACAGTTGGTTTCCTTCCACTCCAAGCCTCTTCTGGTGTCATATTTTGAACATATGTAGGGCTTATGTTCAAGATATGAATACTCCAATTTACTGCCTTATGCCAAAAAAATTGGAATTATCCCTTTTGCCTACAAGCTTCTCACCATATTGAGAATGGTTCTATTTTTCCTCTCTGATACACCATTTTGTTGTCGTGTATAAGCAGTTGTTAACTATCTTCGGATGCCATGAATATCACAAAAAAATAAATTTAATTGAGAAATATTCTTCACCATGATCTGTTCGAAGGGTTTTAATGATCTTTCTTATTTCATTTTCCACACGAGCCTTAAAGCTTTTAAATGCCCAAAAAGCTTCTGATTTTTTATGTAAAAAATAAACCCAAGTTTTTCGGGTAAAATCATTAGTGAAGGTAATTAAGTAACTTTTACCTCCGTTAGAAATAGGTGTTATCGAGCCATAAATATCAGAATGAATTAGCTCCAAACTCTTTTTGCTCGCCATGACTTCCATGGGGTAAATTAAGAACGATGTTGTTTGCCAACAACATATTCTTCACAACCTTGGGTTGGAATACTAATATGAGGAAGACCTGTCACCGTATTTTTATGATGGAGGATCTTCAATCCACCAAAACTCAAGTGGCCATAACGAAAATGCCACAACCAAGAAGGATCTTTTACTTCAGCGACTAGACAAGTTTGCACACTTTCAATCTTTAATGGAAACAACATGTTTGAACTCATTGGCACAACAACAATAGTTCCTCTAGTATGAACATAAATCTCACAAACAACTTTTTGAATAATGATTATATAACCATATTCTAACAATTGACCAACACTTAACAAATTACTTTTCAAGTTAGAAACATAAAAAAACATTTAAGATTATTTCCACAAAACCATTCTTGGTTCCTATCTCAATATTACCCTTTCCCATAACCTTCACAGTGGAACAATCACCAAAACTTACTGTAGAATGAAAGTTTTCATTTAATTAAAAAATGAAGACTTACTCCCACACATGTGGTTACTGCAGCCCGTATCCACATACCAAACATTAGACTAAGATTCATGATTAGCTTGAACAGTCATCAACAAAGTTAATACTTTTTTATTTTCGGGAAAATTGTGATTGCTCTTCCTTTCCTTTGTCATTAGGAAGCTCAGTATAAAATTCATAACGATAATGACCAAATTTATGACATCTAAAACACTCTATCTTCGATTTGTCAAAATGTTAATCTCATCATCTGCCCCTGCCTGAAAAATTATTAGTATTGGTTTTAAAATATATGTTTCCATCTTTATTGCCATGTAATCCTCTACTTATACAGGTACATCTACCTTTTCCTCTAAAGTTTGAGAAATTAGTATGGGTAGAAGCCTTCAAAGCTTGCTCCTCTGAAGTTGAACTGCGGTTCATCTTCTGTTCATGGACCAACAATGAGCTTTGTAGTGCATCAACATAGAATACATCTATTTCCTTTGATTTTTCAATTGAACACACACATAATCAAATTTTGGTGCAAGGGAACGCATTAATTTCTCCACAATGGTAATATCTTCCATCTTCTCACCATGAAATTGTATTTTATTGATGGTCTCCATAGTCCTAACATAGTAGCTGGTAACAGATTCTTCATCCTTTATTTGTAGAGTCTCAAAATCTCTTCTTAAAGCTTGAAGTTGTGCACGCTTCACTCTAGTGGAGCCTTGATATTTTTTCTACATAAAATCTCAAATATCTTTGGAAGTTTCTTTGCTAAGAATAGTTTCGAAGATGGGCTGAGAAATTGCCTGAAAAAGATAATTTTTTGCTTTTAAATATTTTAGCTTTCTCGCTTCCAACTCTGTCTTCTCAACATCCGTCAACACAACACCTTATGTTGGTTCTGCTACTCCATAAACAACAACCGTCCAATATTCTTTGGACCTCAAGAAATTCTCCATGAGCATGCTCCAATGATCATAGTGACCATCAAATCGTGGAATGGATGGTTGTTCAAAATTTTCCGAAGACATCGAGTTTCTTTTTCTTTTTATTTTTTGATAGAAAAAATTTAAATTTTTCTTTTTTCGGAAAAAAAAATTGGTTTTTTCTTTTCTGAAAAAATGCTTTTTTCTGAAAACAAAATTGGTTATTTCTTTTTCAAAAAATAAATTGGCTTTTTCTTTTTGAATTATTTATTTTATTCCGAATAAATGAATTATCCGGTATATATTTATTTTTATGTAATTCAAATGTAATTATTTTATTTTATTTATTAATGGGCTTGAAGAGTTTTGGATTTTGGATCTGGTTAAGTAAAATCAGCTCATAAGCTCAGTTTGGCTCACTATGCTCATTAGGATAATTTAGCATATATAAAACTTTTTAAAATCAAACACTAATTCTCTAAATAATTACTTAAGCAACTCTTGTATCTTTTTACTTACCACCAAAAATTAATTACTTTTCACCACATTAGTAAATAACCCTCTAGAAACAATTTGTCCACATCAAATTAGCGACCATAGTGGGAGCTCACAGAGGTACCCGGATAAAAAAACTGAAACCTAACATACAAAAATTCACCTTTGGAACCAAGCAAAGTATGAATCTTGTAATACCAATAAATCATACCATAAAGAATGAGGGCGTTGTATCGAAGACTGTCTCTCCAGATACCACATACGAATGATGAACACTATAAAAAAATCATGCGAGAGAAGCGAGACTAGTTACGAGCTGAAATTTAGGAATTGAGGTCTCAAAGGAAAGCTCAGGTGGATCTTATGGGTAAGGTTCAACCAGAAAATCAAAAAAATTGATGGGCAAGAGGAACAATTTAAAAAATTCATCAAGATTCAAAAAAGAAACATGGAACCATGGATTGTTCCAGTTCTTCAAAATCTAGTAAAGGTTCAACTTCTGAATCTAAAGTATTCTCGTCTTCTTCAAGCAGTGATCATTATCATAAGAAAAAAATGAGTCATCATGAAAAATATCGGTTAAATAATTGTTCGAATCGACATTACAAGTCAAGCAAACAAGACTCTTCGGGTAATAAAAATCACTGAAAGTATAAAGAAAAGAAGAAATAGTGTTAGGAAAAAGTAAAGAGGTCAAAAGATCATAGCATAGACCATCTGACGAGTGATCGACTTGTTATCCAATCCGAACGAGGTATATTTCCCACATCCAATAAATATCTTTAGTTCAGCCTAGGGCATAATTGGAGGCAATTATCCTAATCTGAAAAAATATTATCCGGTCAATTACCCATACGGTTTGATATCTCAAAGATGGAAAAGTTTGATGGGAGAAAAAATATGGATAATCACCTCGAACAATTCAATAATTTCATGATAAATTTTGAAGATGATGATAAGTTGTTATGTAAGGTTTTTTCTCAAACCTTTCCACAAGGGCCAATCAAGAACTTTGATATATTTTGGATGACTTTCTGAAGACAGTTTATGGGGAACAAAGAGCTTAGAGTAAATGAAGACATAATAATCCATTATTGACAGTTTGTTGGTGAGACCTTGAAAGAGTATACCAAACGCTTTGTAAAAACTATAATGGTTTGCCAGACTGCTTCGAACAAGTAGCCATAACTACTTTTAGACAATGGTTCATGGTTAGGGAATTAGCTGATATTGTTACCTTGAAAAAAGCATTGACATGGGGAGGTTTATTATCCCAAGTTGGGAAACAAATTATAGTAGAAGAAACGAAGAGATTGAAGATGCCCAATCAGTGTAAGAGTCTTCTTCAGCCTCTCAACAACAAACTACATCTAGTTATTGTTTGAAGAATTCCAGACATAATTCTCATCTACCTAAGGCTATTAGGTAAGAGTAGTTCTCCAGCCTCTTAACAATTTATACCTAGAGGAAATTAGTGGGTTCCCTTGATTATTTTGCAGAACTAATTGAAAGCTTTGCAACCATTTATGACAACTCAAATAATTTTGTGCACTTTCGAAGGCCACCATCCATTCAAACTCTAAGGGAAAATAAGAATACCATGTTCTGTAGATATAATAATGATGTGGGACTGAACAAAGTATTTAAAAGAAATTGGTCTTAGCCCTTGTGGTAGCGACCAGAAAAATTAGAGCCTAATTTTAAGCACACTCTATTACTGTTCGAACCTCTTTCTTATTTAAGAATATTCTACAAAAGCTGGATGTATCAGGTTGGATGACCAAGTAGTTTGTTGAGTTATGCGATTACGGTATTGATTTTGCTTCTCGAATAGCAATCAAAGCACATGTTATAATAGATTTCTTGGTTGAATTCTACTTAGAGCGTCCATATATTGAATCCCGTGTCGAAAATCCAATGAAAAAATGGGTAGTTTGAATTGATTGTGGGTTAAGTATGTTGGGATATGAGCCATAAATTTATTTATTATATACATTCACAAAATTTAATGTACCAAGTGATAATGGCAGAATTCGCCAGAGTAAATAACGAGGGTGTAATCGTGAATAAAAGATACTTGGAGTGGGTGATAATGTATTTATGATCTTTTAGGACCTATTTGTAAACATTATACTTAATAGGGGGCCTCATAAATGTTAAAACCAGCCCACTTGGTAGGTGGGACATTGAATATTATTCTAATCCATTCTCTCTATCTCTACACTCTCTCTCTCTAGTCACATCAAGCACAAGATCCGAAATATTCCACCAAACATTTATTGACTCATCATTGGTGTCGTCTGTGGGAACGAGTGATACCAAAAAGGAATCTTTTTCTTTGAAAATCACGCTTTACGAGATGAACAACGAAGCTGTGGTAGAGAGGGTCGGTAGAAAAGTGATCCGAGCCGTCTCGGTGTCAGAGGGCGAGGAAGCGCCTGGTCGGGAGCGCCACGACCGGGGTCGGGACAAGCGGTCGACCCTAATAATGACCCGAAGACAGCTCCTTGAAGACATTGTCAGACTAAACGCTGAAAGAGAGCGGGCACTGGACGAGAAAAAGGTCCGGGAAGGGAAAGGCAAGGAACCCCTCTTGGAGGACCGTGAGGAGGCCAACCACAACATTGGGCCGCGCATCGAAGCCCGACTTGTTAGGTATTATCGAGAGCCTCATCCCGAGGAAGGGAAAAATGCCAGGACTCAGCGGTACCCAGAGGATCATCGCGGCATGTCGGTTGACTACACCTCGGATGATTCATCGGGCAGGGAGTATCGGCGACGGGAAAGAGTCCAACGCACACGAAAGAGTCGTTCCCGACGCCTCCGAGAACCCAGGACGGACTCCCCGAAATACAAGAAGGGTAGCACCGAGAAGCAAACTCCGGTGTCCTTTGAGAAGGAAGAAATGCCCGCCGCCAGCCGTGAAGAGCGGGCGGCGCTGCCTCAAGTGCCATGGAAACCGTCGAACAGCCAGAACCACGGTTACGAACCAGCAGCCAGTTTATCAGCCCAGGAGATGAGGGACTCTACGGAGTTCAGACGGAAGGACTTGGAGGAGGAGCGTGCGGGTTCGGAGTCAATTGGAGGGCATCTTCATTGTCCGACGAGATACTAGCGGGACAGCTCCCGAAGCGATTTGACATTTCTAAGCTAGAAAAGTACGATGGGAAGAAGGACCCAGATAATCATTTGGAAGCCTTCAAAAACTTCATGCTGAGTTTCGACAACGATGACAAACTCCTAAGTAGAGCTTTCTCCATGACCTTCAATGACTGGGTATCTAAGTGGTACAACCGTTTACCGCAGGGCTGTATCTGAAACTTCGGGATGTTTTGGACAATGTTTAGGCAACATTTTGTGGGAAGTAAAAGTTTCCAAGCCAACGGAGACACTATTATGAATTGTAGGCAGAAATTGGGGGAAAGCCTCAGAGAGTACACCCGACGATTCATCGACGCGAAGACCGACCTAGACCACTGCGAAGAGAATGTGGCCCTAACTGCGTTCCGTTTGGGTTTGCTCCCAGGACCAATGAAGCAAGTAGTAACGAAGAAACAGGCGTTCACGTTTTCCGCACTTCTGGCTCAAATAGAAAAGCAGATATTGATCGAAGAGACCGAAGCATCTGAGTTGGCGGCACAAATTCAGCAAAGTGCCCAAACATCGGTAGTGATAAGGCAGGGCACTCGATCGGACTACGCTAGGGCAGTCCAACCGGTCAGCATGCGGTGTCTTCTACAATCCACCAGTGTTTGAAATACGTGGTCGGAAACAACGTGGGCGTGGTCTAAAGCAGCCAGAAAGCAGCACGGGAATGTTACCGAGCAGCATTGGCACCTAAAAAAGATCAAGAGATTACTCAAGCTCAAGAATAGCAATTAAAGGGGCTCGCCTCGAAATCATTGCCCGTTGATGACCCCAGGGAAGCCCTAAGCTTTTTTACGACGGACGAAGAATGCGAGCAACACCAATTTGCCGCAGGGAAATTCATGCGGATCGGGGTATGCCTCTCACTAAACTTCAGGGAACAGCTACTGACTCTCTTACGGGAAAACCTAAATTTGTTCGCATGGTGCTCAAGAGATGTAACCGGGGTCCCAGAATCTTTTGCCATTCACAAGCTAACTATCAACAAAAACGTCAGACCGATCTCCCAAAAGCGTCGGGCTTTTTCCTCGGAAAAGGCAGACATTATCTTACGGGAAGTCGAGAGAATGATCGGCGTCGGTCATATCAAGGAAGCGAGTTACCCGTTGTGGACTTCAAATCCCGTTCTGGTCAAGAAGAAAAAACGGGAAATGGAGAATGTGCGTGGATTTCACCGACCTTAATCGGGCATGTCCGAAGGACCCCTTCCCGATGCCGAGAATCGACCAGTTGGTAGACTCGTCTTCGGGTAACAAGTTGTTGTCATTCATGGATGCATACGCCGGTTATAATCAGATCAAATTACACGCTGCGGATCAGGAAAGTACCACATTCATCACGGGCCGAGGACTATACTGCTACAAAGTAATGCCCTTCGGGCTAAAAAATGTCGGCGCAACATACCAAAGGCTAGTTAACAAAACGTTCGAGGGTCAAATTGGGAGGAATATGGAGGTGTACATCGATGATATGTTGGTCAAAAGCGGCACGGATGAACCTCAAGCTCAACCCGGAAAAATGCTCCTTCGGGGTCCGGTCAGGAAAATTTCTAGGTTTCTTCGTTAGCGAGAAAGGGATTGAAGCCGATCCCGTCCAACTTCGAGCTTTGACCGATATGACTCCGCCCAGGAACATCAAGGAAGTCCATATCCTAACTTGGCGTCTGGCTGCTTTAAATCGATTAATTTCTCGGTCATCTGATAAGTGCGCTCCCTTTTTTCAGGTCTTGAGACAAGCCAAAAATTTTGTGTGGACGCCCGAATGTAACGAAGCATTCTTGGGAATGAAACGATATTTGTCGTCCCCGAACCTCTTGACAAAGCCCGTTGCTGGCGAGATACTTTTCCTTTACGTTGCGGTTACTGACTTTGCGGTTAGTGCGGCTTTAATCAGTGAGTCGGGACCAGCCCCTACAGCGGTTTACTTTGTGAGCAAAATCCTGCTGGATGCGGAAACTCGGTATTTAATGTTGGAAAAAATGGCTCTCGCCCTGGTCACGGCAGCACGAAAAATGCGCCCGTACTTTCAAGCCCACCCTATCATAGTCCGAACCTCGTTCCCACTCAAGTACATCCTCCAGCGACCAGACATGTCCGGGAGAATGTCTAAATGGTCGGTCGAGTTGGGCGATTTTGACATCGACTTCGAACCTCGGACAGTCATTAAAGGTCGAGTTGGGCGATGTTGATCAGCTGACGAGCTGGTCAGCGTCTGTTCCTACTGATATTAATAGATCTACATGTTTTCCCGACCCTTTGGGAAAAGTTTCAATGTTACATTGATCTACAGAACCTTAATAGGTTTTTCAGTTTTTACAACTGATCTACATGTTTAATTTTCCCGACCCTTTGGGAAAAGTTTCAATGTTACATTGATCTACAGAACCTTAATAGGTTTTTCAGTATTTACAGTTGATCTACATGTTTAATTTTCCCGACCCTTTGGGAAAAGTTTCAATGTTACATTGATCTACAGAACCTTAATAGGTTTTTCAGTATTTACAACTGATCTACATGTTTAATTTTCCCGACCCTTTGAGAAAAGTTTCAATGTTACATTGATCTACAGATCCTTAATAGGTTTTTCAGTATTTACAACTGATCTACATGTTTAATTTTCCCGACCCTTTGGGAAAAGTTTCAATGTTACATTGATCTACAAAGCCTTAATAGGTTTTTCAGTGTTTACAGCTGATCTACATGTTTAATTTTCCCGACCTTTTGAATAAGTTTAAATAATACATGTTTTACTTTTTCCGATCCCATCAGGAATTTCACAAATAGCGTTGATCTACAGAGCCTACTTTGGTTTTTCACAAAAACACTTTGGTTTACTTAAGTAAAAACATCCGCAAATTATGGCAAGAAACAAAGATTGCATACCCACACAAACATGAATATTGAAATGTTCACAGGAAATAGTGTTAGGGGACCCGGCGGCCCCCAAAGATCTTACAAACAAAAAACAAAAAACAACAAACAACAAAAACTGCCAGCCGATCACTCGCCATCCTCCTCCTCGGACTCAGTATCGTCCGACTCATATTCACAAACGACTCCCTCAGGACGGTCCGCGTCGGGTACATCTAGCCACATCGCCCCGAGATGAAGGGCCGGGAAACGGTTATGGAACGAAAGCACATACGCGGCTTTAGCATCGGCCGCCTCTTTGTCCGCCCACTTCTTGCACTTATCTGCAAAGGCGGCGTTTGAAGCTTTCAGCCTTTGGACCTCCTGAGCTAGAGTGGCAGCACGATCTTCCCCGGCTTTTTTCGTCTCCTCCGAGATATGGATGGCCTCTGCAGCCCGCCCCTCTGCCAGTTCCTGCGCGGCCTTGGCATTCTGCACCTCCTCTTTAAACTAGAAATCTTGGCTTCCGCGCCCACTAGCTTCTGGCTCAGCTCGGCCGCCCTACGCTCTTTCAGGGCCGCGGGTACAAGCAGGTTGTACCGAGATAAGGCCAGTCTGTCCGATCCCTGCAGTTGGAAGGTATGCGGAGACCCAAGCATCGTTAGCATCGGGTACTTCAGACCACTCGAGGAGGCCGCGGGTGGGTCCGATGCGTTGGGAGGGTTGACATCATCCGGAATCACCACTACGAGATCCACCAGCGATTTACCTTTAACCCCACCGAACTGATCAAACAGCTCTGGTACGGTGGCACTGTCCGCCCCAGCAACGGTCCCGCTCTCTTTGGCACGCCTTGGCTTCTTCAGCTTGGCCCCATCAGAGTCGGTTCGATTTTTTCTCTTAGGCACCGGAGGCTGGGCCAGGTTGGATGCGCCGCCTTCAGCATCATTCCTCCCTCCCCGAACCGTTCCCTCTCCACCCGCTGCATTATCCTCCCCGACCTCGTCATCCGACTTTGGGCGCTTGCTAGGCGCCTTGTTGCGTTTCGGGAGGTACAATTGGTACCCAGGAGTGTCTGTTTTAGCAATAATATCCTCCAGGCTGGGGGGTTCCCGCAGTTGTTCAATGGTCAGCACCTCCGACGGCCAACGCCAGAGGTTACTCTTGAGCAAGTTGGTGTCTTTGAAGGTACGATGCATCGCCCGACCCCAATGCTTCTTCGAAAAATCCTTCAACACTTGGAAAGTGTCTTCAGCGGCTTTCGAGAGGTCCTTCTTCAACCCCTGCAGGAACTCCTTCGACACTGCACAAATGAGTACCGTCGTGAACACAGGACCGAAGCAACTGCCTCTTATTCTCCTGGCTATAAGGAAGACCGTTCTCCCAGCAGTCGCTCAGAAACACAAAGCGATGCTTCCAGCCCTTATCTCCCTCCAGAAAATTGTTAACTATCTTCCACTTGTTTCCCAAGGAAGAGTAGAAGAACGGGGACTTAGGGGTCTTGGACAGACCCGACATGGCGATGTATTCGTCCATAGGCATAACCCGACCAGAAAGGCGTGAAGCCATTATGCAAGACATTAAGGTATACCAGGCATTAGGCGTCAGATGCGACAGACAAATCTGGAGGGTGCAGAAGTAAAGTGCAATCTCGGGATCTAAGGGGAAGCGAAGACCCCAATAAAATAGCTCGGTAAACACCACTATTTCCCGAGATCGGACGTGAACAGGAGTCTCCCCAGGGACCGGGAACCGGACCGTGACGCACTCAGGAATTCCCCAACGAATCAGCAGCTCCTTGTGCTCGGACTCTGGGAAGTATAGGTACTTTACTTTGTAGAGAGAGACGACATCCTTCGAAGAAAGCCAGCGGAAATAGGTGGTGGTGATTGCGGCCTCTACTTCTTTGGGAAGAGGATCATCTGAAGGGTTAGCAGCGTTCCCAACAGCGGCAATGCTGACCTCCGTGGGAGAAATATCCACCTCCGATTCTTCCAAATTGGGGTTCGGAGCTTGGTCAGAGCTTTGGGCAGTAGCGGCATTCGGATCCGACGATCGTACCCGAGAGCTTGAGGGTTCGGCAGTATTCCCAAAATAAGCCCGATGAGCCGCATCCAATTCCTCTGGCGTCAGTCGACGCTTAGGTAGACCTAAAAAAGTTACGGCAGTGTTAAGACATGTCCGGTACCCTCGAATTGAGGGAGTAAGCTGAACCATTTCAAGATAATTACCTCCTGAGGGAGACGTATGAGGACTATTTTTGCCCATAGTTAAGAACTTGGTTTTATGGACGCGTCAGGGCGGAAATGGAGGCGAAGGGACGTACGAGTTAACAGACGACAGGGTCGAATTCTCCGACCGAACTACAGGGGAACGAGGAGAGCTGCTACTAGAGGAGATGACAACGGTTTTTGGAGAAAGGTCGATCTCAGGAGACAGGGAGCCAGATGGTTCGGGCGAAAAGAAGGACTCGGTAGAAATCGAAGCAGTTAAAACAGGGTCGTGGGGCTGCGGAACGGGAGTAAAGGGTTTGGAATCAGATCCCCAAATCAAGCCAGCGCGTCGGTACTCTTCGGCTCGGTCACCGATGCTCGCCCAATCTTGGAAACCGAACACAGGCTTTTTCTTCTCTTTCTTGGTTGGTAAACGCTTCGGGTATCTGGGTTTCATAAAACGAACATTCTCTCTCTAGAAATATTTGGGCAGCACTTTCTCTCTCTAGAATGCCTCTGAGAGAAGATCGGGATTTGTGGAGTATTTATAGGCAACTTTGCCTGACCGGGGAATGCCAACCGACAAAAGCAGCGGGAAGGCGAAGAGTCTCCCTAGAGAACTATGCTGGAGAGGCCGCATCGCGTCAACGGATGACACGTGTTGACCATCTGCTGACAGGGGCTTACCCAGGCTAGCCTTGTCAAACCAAAAAGTGAGATGGGCTTTCTCCGCCTAATTTGCCACGAAAGTCGGCCCACTACGACAAGCCCAGAAACAAAATCTCGAGGAGGCGCGGGAGCCGATCCTCTCAAGACTCTGAACCCAAGACAAGGTCTTTTTAGAAACTCCAGGATATCGCGTTCTGATAAAGGCAGCTAGAAAGAGCTACGGGCAAGATATTGCCTCCGGATAAAGCCATTCCCAACGCTCAGGAGAAGGGGTGATCTGTCCGAAGTGGGATGACCGCTGACCCGCAATATGGGAGACCGGGACGGACGTGTTGAGGCTCTGCTATGAGTCTTCGCTCCTGATTCTCCCGAAGACTGGGGGGCTACTGATAAGGGCAGAATTCGCCATAGTAAATAACGAGGGTGTAATCGTGAATAAAAGATACTTGGAGTGGGTGATAATGTATTTATGATCTTTTAGGACCTATTTGTAAACATTATACTTAATAGGGGGCCTCATAAATGTTAAAACCAGCCCACTAAGGATACTAGTGGGTCCACCTTACTTTAGTATAAAAGGTGACCCACTTTCTTGGTAGGTGGGACATTGAATATTATTCTAATCCATTCTCTCTCTCTCTCTACACTCTCTCTCTCTACACACTCTCTCTCTCTAGTCACATCAAACACAAGATCCGAAATATTCCACCAAACATTTATTTACTCATCACCAAGAAATAAGTTTTGGTTTCAAGGCATCAAATAATGAAGTTGAGTATGAGGTAACAATAGCATGGTTAATGTTTTCCCAGATTTGTGGTTCCAGAAAAGTTCGATTGATAAATGACTCACAACTACTCATACATCATGGTCAGGGCCAATCCAAAGCTAGAAACTAGTAGTTGGTGAAGTATGTATAGGTATTGAGGGAGACAACAGTCTTATTCAAATATGTGGAATATGAGCATGTACCACGAGCTAAAAATTCGATGCATGATTCCTTAGCTACTACTGCTTACTCTGAAGCGTATTCGTGGATCTTAATACAATAATCCCCTTCAATATTGGCAAAATTTGAAGTTGGGACAAACACCAAAGAAGTTTCCAAGTATCAACAATAACAAACAAGAATTTGATGCATGGGATCAAAAAGTTTATTACTAAGGAAAATATTCCTATTGATAAAATGTTGGCTAAGAAGTTAAAGTTTAGAGCACATGGTTTTGTAATCTTGAGGGATATCCTCTATAATAAATTCTTTAGCAGACCTTTGTTAAGATGTTTTGGGTATGATGAATCACATGTGATTTTATCAATATTATATGATGGGTAAGGCTCTGCCTATTATGGCTACAAAACATTGACCAGAAGGTTCTATTGGTAGGATGCTATTGGCCTTCCATCATGGCATATGCTAAAGAGTTAGTTAAACAATATGATCCATGCCAAAGGTTTGAAAAATGAAATACATGTGATGGAAGTCCCACTGGAATCAGTATATGAGGCGATACCTTTTGATAGATGGGGGTTCGATATAATAGGACCCCTAACAATGACATCAGAGGTTGTTGAAGTATTATATTAGCAATTGATTATTTTTCCATGCGGGTAAAAGCAGTGTCTCTCTCCGGTACTACATCTAAATCAGTGATAAAATTTATCCTCGCCGATGTATGTTTTAGATTTGGGATCCCTAGAAGCACTACAACTGATAATGGCCCCCAGTTTGAGAATAAAGACATATAAATTTTCTATAATTCGAGAGGAATTCGGCATTATTTTTATTCACATATTCACCCTCAAGCCAATGAGCAAGTAGAGGTTGTTGTACTGGCTAAATTATTTATAAGAAATGTTATGGGCTTATTGTACTACCCCTCGGACTGTCACTCGCGAATCTATTTTTTCCATGGTTTATGGATGGACGCAGTAACACCAATCGAATCTACCTTCCTATCTTTCCGAATTGAATGTTATTTCGAAGAGGATAATGATACAACTATAAAAAAAATTGAATTATATTTGATTGAAGAGATAAGAATCATAGCTCATTTGAGGGTTTTTATTATCAAACCCTGATGATAAACATATATGCATCAAAAATTCGAAGAAGGTAATTTAAAGTATGCGACAGAGTGCTGAAAAAGGTTTTCATACACACAAAAGACAAAAGATTAGGAAAGCTATGACCGAATTGGGAATGTCCATATATGGTAAATGATAAATTCAAGTCTGGAACTTATCGACTAACATATCAAGAAGGCAACTTTCTGAGGCACCCATGGAACATCGAACACTTAAGGATTTACCTTGAGTAATTGTTTAGAATGTTTATTTTATTTTTATGTAAATATTTAGGGACATACTCTTTCCTACCCTGGTGGCTCGAGAAGATTTTAATGAGGCATCCAAACTATTTTACAATCTATTGTGTTTTCCTTAAACCATTCTTATTTTATTTTTGTACTCATTATATTTTTATAGTCATGTATACCTGCGAATGGATTACCTTGGAATGGCTAGAATGATTTATTTATATATACATTTGAATGGATTACCTTCGAATGGTTAGAATGTTTGATTTGTATACCTTCAAATGGTTAGAATGATTGATTTATATACCTTTGAATGGTCAAAATGATTGATTTGCATACCTCTCAATGGATTACCTTCAAATAGTTAGAGTGATTGATTTATATACCTTCGAATGGTTAGAGTGATTAATATATTTACCTTCGAACGAATCACCTTTAAATGATTGGATTGGTTAATTTATATGCCGTTGAATGAAGTACAACAATAAAAGTTGGAAGAAAACAAAATAACACATATTCATTGACGAAGACAAATACCCAAATGCCTTGGCTATGTCAAGAGCTTGTAAAATAAATCAGAATAAGTACTACAAAAAGTCTTGGGTAAACCCAAGACTTACTCGAATCTCAACAATAATAAATTTGAATTCACTTGCCCTTTGGCTCATTTTCACCGGTGTTATCTTTCTGAACTCTCATCTTCGGAGTTTCACCCATCACTTTCTTCAGAACTATCACTGGATGAGTCCATGAATATGCCAAACTGATCTGCTATGACATGTCATTGCGTCACAACTTCTTTAAGACCAACTCCCATAAAGATCGGAGGTTTAGCTTGGAAGAATGCCTTATGAAAATCGAAAACCATGTCAAATCTAATTAAAACGTCCTGTTTATACAAAAACTTCAAAAAATTATCAGCATATTCGTTCGCCGCCTTTTTTTATCTTCAAAACTTTCACCGATAATTATAATATTTAGATAAATATTTTAAATATAATTTGATTGAAATAGACACTAGCAAAATTGTTATCTAGGAAATTATACACGTCAAATTGATATCCCTCCTATGTAAAAAGTCCGAACCGTTTAGTTAAAAATGGACATATAAAGTATTATGTGATTTTATAAATAATTAAACAAAAGCTCTATTTTTTTTCCGTAAGTTGGGAAGTCTATTTATTGCTACAATAATGGTCATCCGTCTTTGTTTGGTTCCCTTTTTTGATGGAATTGGATTGTTAAAATTCAACGGGATATGTTAAATTTTTTATTAAGTCTGGTTTGGTTCGATTCGGTTCGATTCTAATTCAATCCGATTTTATTTTGATTTGAATTCGGTTCAATTCGAACTATTGTTAAAAAGTTAAATTAATTTAATTTAATTTCCAAATATTTTACTAAAATACATTATATAAAAATCAAAATGTGAGAAATTAACTTTTATTTTTTAATGGTTCTTACCTAATAATGATAATGTATAAAAAATGAATTAAAAAGAAACAATGAGCTCTGATGTTATTATTAGTTCGATTTTGTATATATATTTTTTGAGTTTATTAGTTTTATTTATTTAATTTTTTTATCGGTGTATCCATTTTATTTGTTTTTATCTTTTATCGGTTTTGATTTTTAAAATAGAAACACCAACCAAACCGTTAAAAATCGATCCAGTTTGTTTAAAGATTCGGTTCAGGTCTGATTCTCGAATCTCCAAATCCCCTTCAAGTCTTGGTTAAACTATAGCCCCACACCCATACAAATTGAAATAAAAAACATATAAGTTTGAATCGACTCCCGTATAAAAAAATATATTTCTTTTGTCTAGTAAAATAAAAGTACAAGTAATCGAATCGAATTTGTGTTAAATTCGAATCGTCCATGCGAGTCTAATCTCGGCTATGTTCTTTTTTCTTCTGCTCGTAATTTATGTAAATTGATCTGTAGTTCTGGGTTCGATATTAATCTGCGAGTTTGTGTGACATAGGGTTTCATTGTGGACTTTTGTAGTCTTCTATACGCTCGTGGCTTGTTGAACTCGGTTTCGTAATTCTACTTTTGACTGTCTAAATCAACAGTGAAGGGTGAAGCAAGAACAGGACGACGATAGGGAAGAGCGAGTACGGTACTAAATTCGCCGTCCATATCATCACTAATCACTTCGGAATTCTCGTTGCGAAAGTATGCGAATGTCTTCTCCAAAAAGGAGCCCTAACTCTTCGAGACATTGTTCGGTTCACGGAGCTCAAAGCTTCTCGAGTCAAGAACAGGATCAGCTTCTTGAGACCAAAAAGATCTCGGATAAGGTCTTTGTTGACAAGAAGTATGCTTCGAAAATTCTATATAGTTGTGGAATGATGATTACTTGCACATGGAGAAAGTAGTCTGTCACAGGAGCTAGACATTCACAATTCCTTCTGTGGAAAGCAAACAAGCATACACTTTGGCAAAATGTGCTGGATGAGATGCTCCACACCTCTTTAAATTTGAGTATGCGATTGGCTTATGAGCTTGAACAAGCAAAAGGAGGTTTGATCTCTGCCTCTTGGTAAACGTGCTGGGCCACTGGAAACTGAGTTTGAACAGATCAAAGAAGCAATCCAACTTATTCAATCGTCAATGTTCAAGCTGGATGACTCTGTGATGCTCTTCCATGACTTCTGATTCCGTACTCTTTTGCATTATGCTTTAGGACAAAGAGCAGATTGATATAGCCGTTTCTTTAAGGCAAATTTTCTTGTAGGTTATGTTGTTATGGCTTTTGTATCGTCGTCGAAGACGAACTTCCAAGATAATATAGTATTATTTACTAGCAAGGATTTTAAATTATTTGATAGAAATTTTAAATTCTGTATCCCGGATAATAAATTTTAAGTTTTCATAATTAAAATTTAAAATTATTATGGTAATATATTTATATTGCTAAAAATATTTATTTTTATTATAAAAAATTAATTTGGTTTTTTATCAAAAGTTTGAAATTCAGACATTTTTTATATATTAGTTGATTTTTATTTTTGTAGATTTGTCCAGCAGATATTTAATTATTTTTTTCTATATAATGGTATAAACAAATGGTAGAAAATAATTAATAAGTTTTATTTTTAATTTAATATCTAATTTTTTTTTGTTTGGGTAACTATTTTATGTTAAGAGTTTATACGTTTTTGTCTTTTTAGTTATCGATCCGTGGTACCATTTCTCATCGTTCACTATATTTTCTGTTTGTAGTTTAAGATTTAATGTCAATATTGGTTTTTTATTTTCAGGTAAAAGGAGGGTAAAAAACACCAGTCATCCTCCACGTTTGCCGATTGTAACAAGTTAGTCCCTGTCCTTTGAGGCCGTAATAAAGGGGTCATTGTCGTTGTATTGGGTAGAATAAAACCATCCTTTTCGAGTCCACCCCAACATTTCTCCCCATAATACCCTTTGACCAGCCACATCAGCGATCCACGTAGGACGTTGATGTGGCAACAGTAAAAAAAGTAAAATTAGTTTTTACTTTAACCCACTTCTTTTATCCTTCTTCCAACCCTTAAACCCGACCCATTTAGAAATTATAACCCGGTTAGCCCTAAACCCATCTATAACCCAGCCCAGCCCAACCGCTAACCCTAGATTAACATCAAGGTCTGTCTCCTTCTCATTCCCACCTAAACCCCTTCCATCAACCCTAAATTTCTCTCCTTCTCTATCGTTCCAACCTAAACCACAAGACTAACAGTATATCGAAATCTCCTTCTCTATCGTTCCAGCCCAGCCTCTAACCCCTAGATCGACATCTCCTTCTCTATTGTTCCCTCTTCCTTCTCCTCTCTCATCTCTCATCGAAATCCACACTCGTAATAATGTCTCACAGTACATCCAAAGTTTCTATCAATTCGATGGGGGAAGGTATCTATTATTGTGGGCAGGGCAGAGCTCAGAGCCCGAGCCCCTGGTCAGGTCGTGGTGGGGGCTTTAGAAGATGAGGGGTGGAAGAGAGCGAAATTTTCGTTCGCAGGATTTTGAAGCCGGCAGAAATTCGGGTGGGGAATGTAATTGCGACCGATCAATAAAGGAAGATCCGTGGAAAGACTTAAAACCAGTTTTATGGAAATGATCTGGTAATGGCTCTTCTTCGTCTTCATTTTCTTCAGAACCAGTTAGCTCGAAGAAATCTGAATCATCAGAAGCTTTCAATAAACCAAATCCTAAACAAAACCTAGCTGAATTCCTAGCTTCGTCTTTGAGTGAAACCATCAATGATACACTGACTTGAGATGCTTGTATACTTGATTGTGGCATGTAACTTAGTTTTTTGTGTACACACTTTTTATATAAGGAGTTGATAGGTAGAGCAGAAAGCCTACTTTATGAACTTGGTATTTCTTGTTTTGTTACAAGCTAACTTGAATATATTGAATCTTTCCGAGGTTTTGGTTTCAGGTTTCTGTTAGAACCCTCACATTACTCGACCTGGCTGGTCGGAATCTTATTATTGAAATAGACAATACTGAATTACTGATATGCATCTGTTTTTAATAATTAGCATTCAAAGCTCCTGAGTATGACTAAGGATTGTTTGGTACTGAGTTTATAAGCCAAAAAAACAACCCCTAAAGTGGTAACATTCAGCTTTGAAATAAAAATTATGAACAAGATTTACTGCATCAACAGTGCAACCATGAATTTCACTGATTTCACTTCTGCTCCAACCTACTGAGTGAAAATAGGGTTTCGATTTGGGGAAGAAATTAGGGTTTCGTTAGGAGAATTGGGAAAAAGAGAAAGGGATTAGGGATTTGGAGTAAAATGAGGGTTTTGATTTGATTTCGGGTTATTAGTTAGGGTTGGGCTGGGTTATTGGGTCAGGGTTGGTTCTTGGGTTAGAAATTGGGTTGGGTTAGAAATTGGACTGGGTTATTGGGTTAGGGTTGGTTGTTGGGCCGGGTTTAAGTTTTAGTGTTGCCACATCAGCGTCCTACGTGGATCGCTGATGTGGCTGGTCAAAGGGTATTATGGGGAGAAATGTTGGGCTGGACTCGAAAAGGATGGTTTTATTCTACCCAATACAACGACAAGGACCCCTTTATTACGGCCTCAAAGGACAGGGACTAACTTGTTACAATCGGCAAACGTGGAGGATGACTGGTGTTTTTTACCCGGTAAAAGGATGTGCATGTTTTATTTTTTATTTTTGGATTTATAAGTAGGGTATTATATTAAATCCAATCCCAAGGGGATAGCCGAGTTGGTTGAGTATGGTATGCTTGTGACCAAAGGTCATGAGTTCGAGTCCTTCTACATACACTTTCTCGGCTGAGCCTGTCACCTTGTGTGGTTTACCTTCTAGATACACTGTCTCGGCTGAGCCTGTCACCTTGTGTGGTTTATCTTCTGATTTGTAGGCTATCGCGTCAGACTGAGGGTATTATATTAAATCCAATTGCAATCTACTTCGTAAGTTTTTATATAAAATTATAACCATGTCCAATTTTTTATTTACAAATTAGTCTATAAACTTTATAGTTTAGAATTAAATATCAATACTCAGATTCACTCATTTATTAAATCCAAATTTGACATAGTATCTACACAAGTACGGATTTTCATCTATTTATCAAATTCTTACTTATTCATATTTATATAATTAATTATTAATTGGATTGTTTATCGATAATAAGTAAAGTATAAATAAGCATGTGACTATTCATCCTAATAGAGAATTTTCATCAATCTCCCACTTTAAGCATCATATATTACCAAAAAATGCATTCACTTAATATAGTTACTATAATTCTATGGTCCATAGATGAGCTGAGTAATATCGTACATTGTGTTAAATGATAAAGGACTAAACCTGTAACAATTACTTATTGTGTGTGACCACCAATATGTCATTAAATATATGTCATTAAATGGAATCCTTAAGTTCGCATACCAACAATTATGAATTTTTTAAGTTTTTTTAAATTTTTATACCAACGTCTTTCCAGTGTCTCATTAAAACAATTAGCCTTAACATCTATTTGATTAAGCTATAGGTTAAAGTGCAACTAGTTTCATGAGTATCCTAAAATAATCTTTCATGAAACTCAAAAGAATGTTTCTTTAAATTCAATCTTTTCACGCAAAGTATAACCTACTGCCACGGACAATTTATATCTCTTAATAGTACCTTAGAAATCCCACATGATTTTGTAACTTCATTTACGACCAATCGACTTCGTTTTTCAGTTAATGGGACAAACTTCCAACCTGAATTATCTTTCATTGACTTATCCTCTTCCTTTATAGTATTAATCCATATATAAGAACCATAATTCTTAATTTATTCATAAAAATACAAAAAATCGTATACAGTACACCATATTAATTTTCATATTAAAAATACATTATATTATCCAAATATATAATGTTCTTCATATGTCTAGTCATCATTCTTAAGGTCATTGTTTGTTTAGTTTTCACTTCTTGAAGAGATAGAGTTTGATCTTCTTGAATGATTTTATTTTGTTTTATATATGAAAGCCAAATATCATATTGAGTATTTTCACGTGCTAATGAGACTGAAACGAGTGATATTAAAATTAAATCATTTGATACCAGAGTATCAATTCATCAACATAGATCACTATAGTATGATTTGTTAGTTTCATCACATGCTTATCATTATTATAAATTTCATAAATCTATATGAATTCTTCTTTTAAAAAACATGTGTTCGTAAATTATTTACCCCGAACATAACATCCACAAAAAGCTTTGATGGTGTTCTCTTCTCAAATTTACTTTTAGTGGAAACATCATAAAGTTTAAAATCTTTTGAATTTTCTTAATACCCACTAAAATAATAACTAACCGCATTTATGTCCAATTTCTTTGATTTGGTTTACAAAGCTTCGCTTCAGATGGGCATCCCCAAACATGTTGTTGCTTTAAGTTAGGCTTCTGTCCAAACCAAAGTTCATATGAAGTCTTAATAATTATATTTATGGGAAATATAATGAGAATGCATGCAACATATTTTATGACCTCTTCGTATAGTGATATAAATGACTAATCATACTTTTTATAATATCATTGAACATACATGTTTATCTCTCATATACACCTTTTATGTTCAGCAAACCCCAAGATTATATTTTGAAAAACTATATCGTACTTATCTAAGTACTTTGTAAATGATACATGACGTTATTCACACTAAACGTCATATATGTCATAATATTCACCAATATGGTCATATTTGACACATTTAATGATATTACCAATTTGTTTAACTTTGGTCCTAATATATATAGACTTGTCTTAAGGCTTCCGATATTTGAGGAATATAAATACTCATACCAATAAAATTTATCTATAAATGATATAAAATATCGATACATGCTCTATGATGCATTTAATACAATCCATAATTATATGTATGTATCAATATCCATTTCTTTCACTATGTATTCACATAACATTTTTATTGTGACATATTTTCCTTTAATACAGTCAATGCAAACACTAAATAATGAACAATTAAGAGAACTTAATAAACCTTTCAAAAATAAGCTTCTCCATTATATCATTAGAGATATTAACTAATTGTGTGTGATAAATATTTCCTAAATTTTCAGGTTTATAATTTAGTTTATCATATACGTGTATGTTCATTGTTTATTTGTGATGCTTAATAGTCTTTAATAAATACAAATTATCAGTAATTTTTAATTATCAAATGGCTAACACATTATCATGGAAAGAAAAAGTCATTTTATTTTTCCCAAAAATAATTGAATATCCAAATGTGCATATAATAAGAAAATGATTAACTTTGTTCTAAAATATTTCAAATACAAGAAATGTTCACTAGAAAACAACAAACAAAAATCACAAATGACATAAACTAAGCATGAACCATCATTTACTTTATATAAGGTTATAAATTTGGCTTTAGCTTATTATCGTACAGTTTATATACATATATAAACATGGATGGTCACAATCATGTCAACCCACCACGTGTTTCTTGTAACTAAAACTAAATTGATTTATAAACAAACCATAGTTAATGTGATTATCATTAGCTTTCATATAAGCTTGTTACTTTTTACACTCTCTTTTGAGATGACTTGTCATATTGCAAAGGAAACATCAACCTACAACATTTAAGTTCTTAGGTTTATTTGTTTTCAATTATAAGGCCTAATCAGATTCTTTACCATACTTTCTCTATTCTGCTTCTCTTTGTTGAGACTAACCATATGCACATCATGACGTTTTTGTTGCATTCTTTCATCTTCTTAAGTATCATGAGTATTCAATGTACTAAATGTTCATCTCACGCTAAAGAAAAACCAAAACAAAAACCTTACCATAACTTCCCAAAGAAGGTTAATCTTAAGTGTTTTTAACTTTGAGATGATCATTGATATCCCAAAAATATGTTGTCTTATCATCATCTTACCATGAAAAAATCATGGATTGAGAGTTTCGTCATCAATATTTTCATCTTCACCTTAAAAAAAGAACCTTCTTTTAGGTTGGTTTTCCTTTTATTGTTTAATCACTTAATGACCAATTAAAAATTTACAATATGATTTTCATGATTAATTACAAAAATATTATCTTTCATTTAGGTTGTTAATTATTGTAATAATACTAATCATGAACCCGTAAAAAATCCTAAGTGAATCAATTCGCTAACATACATCACTTTGATGATATGTTAGTTTTATGAAATACTTACCGTAGTTTAGATTCCTTAGTCATACAATTCATATAACACAATAAACATTAGATTACCATACAAGCCATTATTATGTTTTTGTTTTAAAATTTAGTTTAATGTACCACGAGGATGCTCTGGGTTGTTGTGGCAACCCGATCCCAAATTGAGCAAGAAAGCCTAAATTTTATTTAAATAACTTTTAATTGAAAAACAGATGATTCTAACATGATTTATCCATAACGAATCAAATAATCATTCAATCTTAAGCCATAGATCCATACATCTACCAACTCAATCATCGAACATTTCCCAAATGTGGATATTTTACTAAAAGTAAAATTCCATGCTTTATATTTGATTCAATAAAAAAATCTAACATATTATCTCAAAGTTTAAGGTTTTGATATCACTTGTTAGAGTTTATATCGCGTGAACCCTAACCCAAATATGAAATATATTCTCTTATGAGTTTGAACTCGTCCCTAGATGCGAAATAGAATACTTATCTGAACATCTAAGCATCGTGCCCATTTAATTTTGTTATTGTTCTTTTCTTTGGTTCTCGATTCTTTGTATTATCACTATTGCATTATTGTATTAATACTCATGTTTTTATATTTTTTGTTTTTGATTGAAGATCGTATGTGAATAATTATTACTTTTTCTTGGACTACAAGCTTCCAATCAGCAGTGATGATCGAATTCTGTATTTAAGTGATGTGAATGAATATTTGACTTTCTTCTTATTTATATAGGATTTGAAATTAAGGTTTTAACTTAAGTCCAATTGCACTATCATTCTTAAGTTTTGTTGATGTGATCAAGTAGTATAACCATTATTAATTATTTATTTATAAATTAGTCCATAAACTATATATCTTACACTTAAAAGTATCAATATTTGGATTCACTCATTCAATAAATCCAAATTTGGGTTGATATCTACACGATTACCTTCATAAAGAGATTTCATATATTAGTCCAGTTCCTAATTTTGCCGCAACAAATTGACACTTTACCGTGACCAGTAATGGTACATCAAGACGAACTGAGAATATGTTTTTCACTGAGACCGCATTGGTTGTGGTCGCATTAAACTACCCCAATTTGTATTAATTTTTGTTTTTAGTATTTGATTTTGATTGTATATTATTTTAATGCAATTAATTTATTCAGACTTGTAACAAAATAATTCAAATTTTAATAAGTTATTATCATTGGATGTATCTTTTTAACTTGTATATTAAGCATGTTCAGTACTTGCACGTTGCAATGATAAATGCTTAGGGATTTATAGTTATGTATTTTCAACTATTTGTTCATTGAGGATCATCTACTGATTGAAAATGTATGAAGTTCGAGATTTGATATAATTAAACATTAGTGTTAGCACTTGGGATCTAGACGTATGGGGTGATATCTTGTATGTCCGGAGCATAGTTGTCACGTTGTGCTCGTGGCTGTCCGCGGCGAGGCGAGGCAAGTCGAAATCAAATTAGGGTGGGGCATGAGCGTGGCGCTTGTCATGGCGGATGTGGCGGCCGTGGTGTTCGTCGTGGCGGCCGTGACGAGGCGCTAATCCCGGTATTTTTTTTAACGAAAAAAATAAATACTTAAAACAAATTTGTTAAAAGATGAAGATGTTTTCAAAGGATTTGATATTTGAGTTATTGAGGTTGATAAAGTAGACTACAATCTTCGGTCTAATAATTCATCGTCTTTAGCAGTTTGCATAAGAGATCGTAGGCTTGTTGATGAAGAATCCAAAGAAGAAGATACTCTATTATGGGATATAAATAGAGAACATGGTGGAGATAAGAGGTTTGAAGATGTTCTCTCGGACGATGATGTATTTTAGTCTATGTTTTGACTCTGATGTTTTAAGAACTATCTGATTGGATGTTTTATAATTGGATATTTTACTCTATATGTATGTCATTTGATGCAGATGCTCTAAGAATTATGTAATTGGATGTTTAAATTATTATTGATAGTTTAGAGGTCTAAATAGTACTATTTAAATTACTATTATGTGCTATAAAAATATTATTCACGTAAGGCATCATCGCATGTCATGTGGCCATCGCTTCGCCGCACACCTCACCGCTGTGCCTTTTTTAGCTCTCTTCGCCACGGATCGCCGCACGCCACTGATAACTATGGTCCAGAGATTATTTTGTTTCATGGTTTAAGAGTTTGAATTGGTATTCATATCCCTTCAAATATCTAACTACTTGATGGGATATTTCACATCCGATAACTATTTCAGGTGTTCAAGACGTAACGAAATACATCGTATTAAGGCCTGATCAGCTAGATTGACAATTCAATTATATTTCTATGACTGACAACGTGAACACTTTAAATGACAATTCTATGGAAATGCATTGGTAGACCTGGTAAACTACATGTGTGGGATCTGTTAGGCAAGCCATATATGAAATATCATAATTTAAAGAACAATTATTGTGTCAAGAGGCCGACCCATATAGAAGACTACCTCATATTTTTCCTAATAGTGAGCAAACCATAACATGTATTATATGCATAATACTCATGTATAACTGGTTTTCAATGTTGAATGGTTTGTTTAGCATGTCATGAAATAGTCAAGTATGAGCCTTACGAAATGCTTGGTTATTTTCAAATATGACCTTAAACCTCCATTGTCTTATTTAATGTATCAACTCTTGAGGTGATGTATATGGGGCGCCTACCATCTTCTCTAATGATCATAGGGAGCCAGTATATATGAATGCTTTTTAGAAATTTCAACTTCATAAAATTCAGTAGTATATGTTTAACTAGTTAAGGTATTTGTTCATAAGTATTTCATTAATTCGGTTTTATTCTTTGATTATTCAGCAAATGAATTTCAACTAAAAAATACATTCAACTCCCCAAATTATTTGAGGGTTAATTTAAAGAATTGAGAACTATTTAGCTTCTCCATAGTACATGTTTCCTATAAATATTTAGCTTCTCCATAGTACATGTTTTTAGGTCACATCTCTCGAGATATGATTGACAAGCTTGCTGCTAAACTTCTTTTAGGTCATTTTGATTACAACGATTTGAAAAAATATGTATGGTGTATAAAAAGGAAACAGGAAAAGCAATAGAAATTCAAGCATCTCGTGCTAAAGACGTCTTAGAGTTAACTGATATGTACATATGCAGTCTATTCCATAAATTATTATGAAATTATAAAAAATATTTCATATGATTTATAGATGATTTTCACGATATAACTATCTATATTTTTCATAAAAAATGAAAGCAGTAATATGTTCAAATTCTTAAGGTTTGAGTTGAGTTACAACTAGGTAAAGAACTTAAGGCCGTCAGATGTGATGGTGCTGGGGAGAAATATGGAAGGTGTGACGGTTCTGTGGAACAACGTTATGGCCCGTTTTCTCTCTACCTCTGGGAGTATGGGGTTTTTTTGATACACCATGTCGGGGTCATCCATTATGAATGGTGTATATGAACTGCGAAACCGAAGATTGATGGAGATAGTTACGAGTATGATTGTTTATGCATCACTACTCATTTCACTATGTGAAGGACTTTTTAATGTTCAACTTATGTCTTTAATAAGTTACACACTTTAGCAACAACTAAAACACCACATAGACGTTTTAGATTGAGAAAGTTGAGCTTCATATAATTTCATGTATATGGATGCCCAAGTAAAGTAAAGTCTTATAGTCCCATCAAACATAATTTAGAATTCAAAATAATTAGCTGTTATTTTATAGGCTACTGTGACCACTCAAGATATAATAAATTTAACTCTCTTATTAACCGTTTAATATTTTAAACGAAATTGAATATTTTTTAGGATGAAAATATTTGGGGAAATAATTGAGATAACAACATCACGTTTGAGGAAAAATTGGAACCAAATTGTTTAATCTCTGACATTGATGTTCCATCTATAATTAGAAATATTCTAGGAAATCCAATTTCTCCGAATGATATAGTACTTACGCCTTAAGAAGATAATGTTGATGATTTTCATGACAACCAAATTCATAAACCTCAAGAAATTGAGTAATACAATGAGCCTACATTCTATAGATCAACTAGGCAGAGAATGAGTGACATGCCTTCAGATTATGTGGTATTCTTTAATGAGTATGCAGACACTTCATACATTTTAGAAGAGGATCTAATCATCTTTCAATATGTTATGAAGATTTTAAAATATAAATTATAGATTGAACCGATGAATGAAGAGTGAAAATTGATGCTAAACAATTTAGTATTGATTGCTCCTCCTTACCTCAATGGAAGACAAACTTGGTTATTAATGGTTATTTAAAACTAAACATAGTGATTCAGCAAAAGTAAAAAGATATAAAGTGTATCTTATAGCGAAAGGGTACAACCAACATGAAGAGATTGACTATTTTGAGACATTTCCCCAATTTTATAAAAAGAATCACTTAGGACAATTATGGATTTCGTTGTTCTTTTTTACTTGGAGCTTCATCAGATAGATGTTAAGATAATATTTCTCAATAAATACATTAAAGAAACAATTTACATACAATAACTTGAAACTTTTATATCTTAAGACCAAAGTTAACGATGTGGAAACTAAAGAAATCTATTTATTGACTCAAATAGCCAGGATCACTAGTGATAGGGTCAGATATCTTTGGAACTGAGTTAAGGGAAGTGTCAAAGTAATTCAAGGGTAATTTAGACTATTTCTCAAAGAGAATTTTAGACTGAAAAATAAATTTACTTTATCTCCTCGTGACTAAGCAGTGTACCTACTATCACGGGCCAATAATTTTCTAAACATGGATTCGGACCATGACCCAAATGGATTATTAATTCTTAAAAACCCTTGACCCGACCCATGATCCTAATGTCTACTATAAGTACCTTACAAAACATCATTAATGAGGTGAAACAGAATTTATGATGCTTAAATCCAAACCAACTATATTATCTCACGAATAACTACTAAAACAATAAATATTTATGACCAACTACTTGAAATACCCTTTATCATATTTTCACCTTACTAGATTTTCCCTTTACTCATATTTTTACCACATCAGATTAGCGAGCACAGTGGGAGTGAGGGCACCTAGATAACTAAAATCTAAAGCTTCAGATAACTTTTGAACTCAATCTGGCGATGGATAGTGAAATGCAAGTCAATTTTCCCAAATGATGGAAGAGGGCCATGTCGGAGAAAGACCCGTGTGATTCTCATCTGGAAAAAAACGTGAGGAAAGAACCCAGTCTCGAGATGAGCTTGTCGAATCACAAAAAGAAATTAAGGTAATGAAAATACATAGACAAACTGAAAGGCATTTGGTGGTACCATGAGATAATCCTTCAAATTATCCAAAATAATCTTTGATAAATAATTTACGTGGAAACCATCAACTTTCGAGAATAGAGCCTCGTGTTGAAAAATAATCTAGCTCTTTGGAGTCTAGTAAAAGTTCATCTTCATCAAAAGATATATCTTTGTCCTGGTCAAGTAGCAACTTCTATCAGAAAACGAAGAAAGATAAACACCGTGAGAAGCGTCGGGGTAAGAAAATTGCGAATCGGGGTAAGAAGTTGAAAGATCGGGATACTTCTAGAAATAAGTCCGAAAAGATAGGAAAGTCGATTATCGAGGAAAAATAAAGGGAATTATGGATCATTATATAGATCAACTGTTGACTGACCTATTTGTTGTCTGATCCGAACCGGACCTATTTGCTGATTCTAGCGAGATCCATCAATTCAGTTAGGGACGTACCTGGAGACAATCACCACTATCAGCAAAGATTTTATCGGGACACCCCTCTAAGCGCCTAGATATCTCCAAAATGGATAAGTACGATGTAAATGAGAATTCAGACAATCACTTATAACAATTTAAGAATTTTATGATGAGTTTAAATGAAGATGATGGTGATGGTGATGATGAGGTTTTGTATCGCCCGTTCTCTCAAATATTTAAGAACAATGCCTTAAAATGGTATAATAGGCTTCCACAAGGATCAGTTAAGAATTTCAACATATTTTGGATGGCCTTCCAAAGGAAATTCGTGGGAAGCAAATAATTAACGGGATCCAGTAAAACAAAAATTCATTGTCATCATCTTGTGTCAGAAAGTTTAAAAGAATATGTCACTCAGTTCGTAAATACTAAGAAAGGGTTGGTTGATTTTACGTACAATTGGTCATAGCTTCCCTCATGCAAGGTTTGTTATCTCGAGATTTAGTTGATACAGTCACTAGGAGAAATGCATAAACTTGGGATGGATTATTGAATCAGGTCGGGAAACAAAATACTATAGAGGTAACTAAACTATTAAAGAAGCCTCGATAGGGTATACCACTTACGATTACTTCATATCAACAAGTTGGTGGTCAGTCTCACGTTCCATCCAACGTTCGTCCTCGAGAATCTGTTCACGGTTCTAATCGATTTAGATCAAACCAATCTCACTACTTCATGCCAAGAGAAAATCAATGGGTTCAACTTAGTTATTTTGTGGACTTAATTGAAAAAAAGGTGACAATCTATGATAGGTCCAAGGGTCATGTACAATTTCAATGACCTTTACCTATACAAACACCATGAGAAAACTGAAATACTCGCTTTTGTAAATATCATGAGGATACGGGGCACACCACCAAAGATTGTATAGCTTTGAAACAATAAATTCAGTTGTTGATCGACAATGGGAAATTAACAACTTTCATAAAAGCACAAGGTACAAATAGAGCCTAAAGTTTGAATAAGCTAGGGTCTAACACTAGCAAATAATAACCAACCGTATCGAATGTTCGATGGCCGACTATAGAAGTTTCTAAAGAAGAACAAGCCATGATAATCAAAGACTATATTGATGAACCATTTGATGTAGATTCAAAATATCTAGATCCGGATCCTAACTGAGGTTGTATAAATATGGTGAGTGGAAGCAATGGAAGAGTCTCCCGTTTATGTCAGTTTTTTGAATCGTTGATAATATTCAAAGGTGATACAGGAACAACACCTTTGAATTGCTTTGGAAAGAGGCACGTAAACAATTTGGATATTAAATTAAAAGGAAAATTGTCGACTCACTGTATCAAGGCCCCTCAACTTTCATAGTTTTTTATGAAGATGATTAGAGAGATATTGCGGGACCACATGAAAATACGTGGTAATTGGGGTGTCTATCGAAGGTATATAAATCTAAATGATCTTTATCGACACCGGTAGCTCGACCAATGTATTATTTCTATCTGTCTATAAACAAATTAAAAACCCCTCGGTGATTCAACCTTCAAACTGAACTATTGTGGGGTTCACAGGAAATTTTGCAGATGTAATTGGAGATTTCGAAGGAGAGGTAATCCTTGGCAAAGGACCTTTTAAGAAAATGGCCAGAATATTATTTGTGGTGTATTTTCCAACTTTTATAACGTTATTTTTAGCAGGTCTTGGCTTTTAAGGATGCATGTTGTTGTATCCAATGTTTACCAATGTTTAAAATATGTTATTAGGGGTCTGGTTGGAGTAGTTCGAAGCAGTTAAAAAATATCCAGATAATGCTATGTCACAGCACTTGCACCAAAAAGTCTTAACCATCTAGCTGCCAACCAGAATAGCTTGGATTATAATCATATAGATGATCCAAGAGAGATTTCTAGTGCAGTTATTTTTATTAAAGAAGTAGAAATTCATAGTTTAGCTAATGGGAAGAATGTTAGAATTGGGTCGAAGTTATCGATAAAACCGGAAAAAAAAAATGATTGATCTTTTTGTTTAAATATGAACATGTGTTTGCATGGTGCAATGAAAATGTAACAAGCGTGCCAGGCAATGTTATTTGTTACAAGTTATCAGTATTATCTGATGCGGGTCATGTGATTCAAAGAAATATGGTGTTTTCTAGAGAAAAAATTGAAGCGAATTGTAAATAATTAGACAGATTAACCAAAATAGGTCATATTAGGGAATCACAATACCCTTTATGGACAGCAAACCCGGTGATGGTAAAAAATAAAAAATGGCCAATGGCGTATGTGCATTGATTTTACCGATCTTAATAGGTCTTGTCCTAAAGACCCATTTCCGATGACTCAGATAGATCAACTTGTGGACTCCACATCAGGTAACAAATTATTATCGTTCATGGATACTTTTGGTGGATATAACTAGATGCAAATGGATCTGAATGATCATATTCATACTACATTCATTACTGACTGGGAGCTGCATTGCTACAAGGTAATGCCGTTTGGTTTGAAGAATGCTAGGGCCACTTATCAGTGTTTGGTGAATAATATATTCTCCAACCAAATTGGTAGAATATACATCGATGATATGATGGTTAAAAGCATTAAGGAGGAAGAACATTTGTCCACTCTCTAAGAAACTTTCTTCAACCTTAAGGCCATTAACCTAAAATTAAATCCATGAAAATGGACTTTCGGTGTACGATCTGGGAAATTCTTAGGCTATATTATCAATAAAAAAAGAATTCTAGTAGATCCGGCAAAAACTTGGAAAATGCAATTCATGTTCCAGTCGTTCTAATGGAAAACATATCCAAAGCAGTGCCTTTTGACAGATGGGGGCTTGATTTGGTAAGTTCACTTCCCATGGCCTCTAGAGGGCGTCACACTATTATTTTGGAAGTTAATTATTTTAACGAAGTGGGCAGAGGTTGTACCTTTTTCTGGAACTACTTCTAAATCATTAATAAAGTTTATTTTATTCAATAGATGTTGTCAGTTCGGAATACCCAAAGGTATTACAACGGATAATGGTCATCGGTTTGACAACAAAGAAATAAAAGTATTATGTGCCTCGGTAGGGATCGGACATTATTTCTCTTCACATTTCTACCTTCAAGCCAACGGGAAAGTAGAACTGGTAAATCGAACTGTTTTGAAAGGAAATGGCCAAACTATTTACAGAAAGTGTTATGGGATTATTGAACAACTCCACACACCATCGCACATGAATCATATTTTTCCTTGGTATACGGGATGGACGTAATAGCCCCAATAGAGTCTACTCTTCCCTCTTTCAGAGTTCAAAATTATTCCAAACAGAATAATGAGATTGCAATAAGGGCTCAGCTAGACTTTATTGAGGAAAAAAACTCAAAGATCATCTTAGAATGGTTCACTATCAGAGATTAATGAGGAGCAGATACGCGTCTAAAATACGAAGAAGAGAGTTTGAGGTTGGAGATAAAGTTCTAAAAAAATATTTTTACATACAATAGACAAAAGATTAGGAAAATTGGCTCCAAATTGGGAAGGCCTGTATACCGTTATCGAAAGAATCAAGTAGGGGACATACCGATTAGTTTATCAAATAGGAATTCCATTGAAGCACTCATGGAATGTCAAAGATCTGAGAATATACCTTGAGTAAAGGCTTGTAAATATTTACTTTATTTTTGTTTTAATTTAAATATTTAAAATGGGCATACTCTTTCCTATCCTGATGTATCGAGGAGGTTTTAATTACGTACCTATCTTACCTCATTTTGCCTTTAAATGCTTCTAAGTCCCACGTAATTTTATATGCCTTCGAATGGATTACTTTTGGATATCTTGTGTTCAAAATTTTATATGCCTTCGAATGGATTACCTTCGAATGACCTGTGTTTGAAACTGAATATGCCTTCGAATGGATTACCTTCGAATGACTTGTGTTTGAAATTTTATGCCTTCGAATGGATTACCTTCAAATGGCTTGTGTTTGAAACTGAATATACCTTTGAATAGCTTGTGCTTGAAATCCTATATGCCTTATAATGGATTACCCTAAATTTGCTTGTGCTTAAAACTGAATACGACTTTGAATGGATTATCTTCGAATGGCTTACGTTTGATATTTTATATGACTTCAAATGAATTACTTTCGAATGGCTTGTGTTTGAAGTTTTAAATGTCTTTGAATAATTCGTTTCGTCTTATGATAAATTATTCAAAGCAAATTAGAAATTCGAAGTGGAAATATTTCAAAAAAGAAACAAGGCGTTTGAAAATTAAAAGAAACCAGATTTCAAATGCTAACAGGAATATTCAACATAATATTACAAAATATCTTGGCCATCCCAAGGGCTTATCTAAAATTAATCCAAACCAGACGAAAAAATTGCCTTGCACTTTTCTAGGGTTTAAACAAATATTAAAATAAAAAATTATCAATCTATGGGCGTTATCCCTTTGGATTGCTCCCCTTTCCCATCCAAAATTCCTTATTTGGACTTCACTTCATCATTTCTTTCAGAATTATCATCTGATGACTCTTCAGAAACAACCATCTCATCTGCCAAGGATATACCTGGTGACACAAAGTTCTCTAGAACCAATCCCCATAGAGATCCAAGACTCAATTTTGGAAATTGTTTATGAAATACTAAGACCATATCTGATTTGATTGAAGCATCTTATTTATTTAGTTTGTCTACGGTGGCATCAACATATGCTTCCACTGCATCACCAACCTCTTGAGTAGACTTAGCCTTTAGAGATTTGATCACTTCCTCTAAATCTCCTTTAGTCTTCTCTAAAGCCTCTTTTTCACCTAAGATATGATCCATAGACGTTTTTACTAGCTTTTTGTTGATCTTGCAATGCAGAGATCTCTTGAGAGCTAGAGGATTGCAAATTCTTAAGTTTTTTTCAAACTTTTGTTACTTCCTCTTTGACATTTCCCACTTCTGATCTAAGTGTATCAACCTATTTAATTGCATTGTTAACTTTAACCTTCTCCACTTTAAGAGAACTTTGAAGTTTCTTGTTCTCTTCTTGAAGAGTCAAAGTGGTTCCTCGTTGAGATTTAATTTCCATTTCCAAATTGACAACCGGTTTTACACAACCCATTATCGAGTACCCAATTGTGTTGTTTTCTTTTGAAACTTCGAATTGGATGCCATCATATACTGTATTAGGGGATGAAATTAGAAATACCTTGTCAAAAGCCTCATAATCAAACCCTGGCAACTAATCCATAAGATTATTGACCTCAACTGTGGCTTCACCCTCAAAATTTGGGAATTAAAAAGGGGTGTCCGATGCAGGAATAGTAGGAACATAAATATCCAAATGTAATGCTAAATCTAAACTGTTAAAGTTTTTTTTATATTCTCTCATCATTGTCTACTGTGTGTGTTTTTTTAGCTTTCTTTTTAGGTTCAAGCACATCTCTGGGCATATCAACTCCATCCACATTATCAGCAACTGCATCCAAAAATGATGCATCAATTCTTTGAGATTGTCTTTCTGTATCTTTTTCAGCAACACTTTGTGAAGTCTTTTTCTTCTTTTGTTTATCCATGTGACCGGGGGCTCTTTTTCTCGATAGGAGATATAACTTCCCATCAGAAGATTCAATTCTTATCAAGAGGAGTGATAATTTCCTTCCATGACAATTCCTTTTAGAATTAGTCCTTCATAGATGACTACGGGTCAGATTTGCTGGGGTAAAACATTAATTAAGACCATTTCCTCATTTATTCTTTGCCAAGTCGTGCAACTTTTTAAAAGTCACTTGCGCATTTTTCAGATGATGAGCGGTTCAGAATGACTACAAGGAAAAGAAGAGATATCAAAACCCAAGATAGAACAATATTGATAAAATACCATATAAATTTGAAATAAAATTAACTAGGCTCTTTCCAGAATCTAATTAAGTTGGCTTGGATTTCCTTGTGAGGAAGAAATATTCTTATTATTTTCCCATGGACCGCTGATCAACAAAAATTGTGTCTTCCATATCCTACCCGATTCTAGTAAATCATTGACTACTTTGTACGCATTCCCCACGTTAAAATTATAGAAAGGGATCTTATAACTGCGGCATAAGCCTACAATAGCTGTCATCTATTCCATTGGCCTAGGCGTTTTAGAAAGCCTTGATACCATGACACAAGAATGTAAAGTGAACTAGGAGTTCGGACTGGTCTGGCTCAGATACAACCAAATTAATTAATTGACAATCCGAGAAGTTTTTTTAAATATTTTTTAAGAAGTTTAGCAGCAAGCTTGTCAATCCCTTTTATATATTTTTTAAATATTGTTACTCCCTCCAAATCATCTAAGACGAATGATTCCAAAAGAAATAAGGGTAATGATAAACGTCATCCTATTTGTTAAGAAATCCTATGAGCTAAAAACTAAGGTTGTTGAAGACGATATAACTTAGTTAATAAAATATCATATTATATTGTCCAAATAAGTATTGATGGTCATCTTGGAAGTCAAGTTAATGATGATTATTCTGCCAAAGTTGTCGTGATTTTGGTGAATGAGACATATGGTGTTGAGATTTCAGTTGTTGAGAACGTGGTTGCTGATTTAAAATTAGTATATGTTGTTTTTCTAAGTCTTACATGTAAATCATTCTTTATAGATATCTTTTTTAGAGGATTCTCTTGTTACGTTATCTATCGTTACTATTATTGGTCACAGCGACCATGTTATTATTGTCAAACCTTATGCTTCCCCATATGTTGATGTTAATGATATTTGTGAAGAAAGTTTTAAATCTGTTGATAACCATCCTTATTCAACTAATAAATGTTTTATTATAATTGTGGGTGGTTCCCATACTATAAAATAGGCTCGTGTTTGTATTGGGAAGAAAAACATAAAGATAGATGATGTCTATATTAGGTTAGATCTTGATACACCTAAGAATGAAAAAAATCTTAATGTTAGTACTAAGTTAACTCAGCATCTGGAAAGAAGGCGTAATCCAAAGCGTAATAATGAGAATTCTAATCAAGAGTTTAAAGCAAAACAATATCGGGTTAAAAAAATAATTGATACGGAATACACAATTAACATTGTAGTTCTTGTCATGGTTAATGAAATTTTTCCACTCCTTACAATCATTACCAATAATATTGGTGTCTAGACTGCTTTTCATCAAACGATTATTAATGTTTCAGACACCCTTGAAGTTTCAAGTAAAATGACTTCTCTCAATAACCCAACTAATCAATTGGATGTTAATTTTAAATCTATTGACATTCATTTTACTTTTTCACTTATGACTTTCCTTTAGAGGAGATTTCATAAGTGTTCAACTAATTTGTTACTTCGGGTCATATGATAAAGCTACAAACCCATCTTACTACTATGGAATTAGTCTAGAGAAAAATAAGATGAGGTTTGAAGTAAAACTAGGATATTTTTTGTAGTTTATGTGTAATTATATTATTGTAGTTCTGATTTATTTTCAAACTTTGTAAAAAAAAATTGTATTTGTGCACCAAGCTTATGAAAGTCTGGTCCTAGCTACTCCTGATCTTTGGTTGTTAATGGAAGTAGTAACAAAGTTGTTCGTAAGTATCTGAGAACTTAAGGTTAAACTTGAAGCTAAAATTGAGTATGTGAAAAGGTTTACAGCACATCTTTAGAGGAAATACGAAGTTAAGGCAAAATTAAAGGCTAAACTCCAAGCTAAATCTACTATAGAAACAAAGTTGACAACTGGTCTAGACTATACTAAATTTAAGTTGGCTTATTCTTTGAATTTTGAAACATTTAGTTATGATTTTTTATATGTTCAAGTTATAACTATGATGATTTTATCATTTGAGTTATGTAATTTTTATGCCAAAAGTATGAAGGGAAATGTTTAAAAGTTGAAGTGTTAAGTAATACGATGAGCTTGTTGAGTAAGCAAAGCTTGAAAATATAAGTTATAAAATAGTTTTGATGAATAATTACATTAAAAAGGGATAGTTGGTCAATTTGACAAGGATGTAGAGACTTGTGTGGTAAAGTTAAATAAAAGAAAGTTCAGATTAGATTGATACTTATTTTTTATAAAAAATATCTAGAGTTAAATCTGATACGTTATGGTACTACGTTTCTCATGATAATTGTCACCACAATTGATTGGACAAGTTCTCCATGGGAAAGTGAGCTCATTTTAACTACTAAAAAAATATGGATTTCAAGTTTTTGATCTTCTTATTCAAGTTGTGAATCAAAGGTTTGGTTACATTACTTCTTTGGGTACTACCAATAATGATGTATCTTCTTGTTATTGATTTAGATCCTATCACTCATTCTTCTTCCCAAGTGATTATTGTATCTTTTAATGCAAAAAAAGAAGTTCTAACCCATTCTAAACTGTCTGAAATTACTGCTTATGTTGAGAACTATATTCTTCTTCCATAACCTCGATCTTGCTTTGTATTTGATATGCCATAAGGCTTGTTTGTTTGAACTAAAATCCCAAATGGCTTGGGTATTTATAAATTTAATATGTATTTTTCATCTCTTAACTTAGCTTGAGAATATTCTAATTATCATTGTATTTTTATTTATTTATTATCATTTATGTCTTCTAATTTCTTCCCTATATTGATTATTTCAATTATAAATTTTTATTTCATGCTTATAATTTTTATGTTATTATTTTTCAAGAATAGACTATGTTATTCCTAGTGGTCATTTTCAAAGTCATAGACTTTTATGAAGGAAGTTGTGAGCTATTTCTTAGGATTATGGTATGTTATGAATATATCCTAAGTAGTTAGCAAGTCAAGACTTTTGGCCAATGAAGCAATTATCTTTAATTGTACGCTAATGTACGATTAGAAGCTTGGAGCATACGGGCAAACAAATGTTTATGATTAGTCGCGCGCTGCAATATGACCAACGAATTGACTCCATGGCCAAGTCGTCACCCAAAGCCTGGTTGCACAACACGACGCAACTAGGGACTCGGCCATAAAGGTCAAGTCATTTTTGGAAACCAATACTGGTCGCGCCATAAGTGATTTGGCCATAGGCCAAGCCATGAACTAATAATACTCGTGTGACATGGTGTGAACAATGATTTAACTATGGGCCAAATCATGAACCAATAATGTTCGTACGCCATGACGTGACCATTGAATTGCTTATGGGCCAAGTCATACACCAATATTAGTCGTGCGACATGGTGCGACCAGTGCCTTGGCGCCTCTGATCAAGTCGTTTGTAAAACAAGATGGGGATTTTCTTTAAGTTTTAATCCATTATGTTTGAGCAGACCCATGATGTTTTGAACGTACATTGTCTTGTGTAATTACCAACGGGCTTGTTATCGTCAATGGATAAAATGGTGTTTCATCATGCGACAAGGTGAAATTTATGGTGGTGAAGGTACTTGATAATGTACATGTTGTACAAGAAAAATAAAATAATGCCCAAAAAATGGTACTCTTCTCTTTTGCGGTTTGTTTGGTTATATGTTGTATTGAGTCTCTGTCGTGGGTAATTTTATCTTTGTTTTTTTTTGGAGCAAAGTCCTTGATTTTGGCGAGTTAATTTTGCTTCGGTTGTACCTGAACTGATACTTGCTTTATTTGTTTTTTGCTATTTTGTTGATGAAAATCTTATGTACGCCTATTGTTGTGTTTTGTTTTAATGATCGAATGTAGGGACTTGGCGATATTTTGTTATTGTACTTAGGTGAATGATGCATTCTTTCATGAGGGGGTTTTGTTTTTCATAATAAAGTGATAAGCTTCAAAATAAAATACTCACGTGAGGGTACATGGTCTCCAATTGGATTGTATTTAGCGTACCCAATCAGTATTTTTATGTTTTGATGAGAAAGGGGACGTGGTCCCCTTCGGTATTGAGGAGGGAATTCATGACTTCCATTTTATGATGTGTTTCCACCTTAATTCATTTACTGTTAGATGTTGCCAGTGGTCTAGTCGTACCTCTCGTAGAATTAAAAAAATTGTGGCATATCATTTTTGTGGACTAATATCATCTCAGTCTTATTTGTACGGTTATTATGATAATTGGGGGTTGAGAGGTATTACAAGTCTTAGTCTAATTAATTTTTGTATATTCCTATCGGAGGGGAGTGCTGGAGATATATTAAGATTTTAAACTTATCCCAACTTCTTCATTGATTGTTTACCATAGAATTAGGGGCACTAAAGAGATTGTAAGACTCCAAATTTATCCCAATTTATTGGAGAAATAAATGTTATATCATTATTTTTGCTTGCGTGGCTGTTGGAATATTGAAACTCATTATTGAATGTCGTGAATGAAAAAATTTATGTCCAAGCATTAGGGTACTTAAGAGATTTGCAGATTATAAACTTATCCCTTATTTATGGAGAGATGAGTTGATGCACTCTTAAATCATATAGGAGTATAAAAAATTTACATGAAGAAACCAGAATGTATAGGTTTGTTCTAAGGGCTCATAAGCTTATTATGTATAGGTTCGTAAACCTAATGTGCATTAAATTGTGTAACAATAAAAAATATAAAAATACAGGACTTAGCATTGTAGAATATAAGTTGAGATCTTTGTTTTTTTTAGTGCTAGCACTTTCTCCATCAACTCAATTACGCTTGGTTAGCTCAATCAATTAATTATATATATTCGATATATTTTTTGCTAGTTTTGCATGTAAAATCTCAGCCATACCTTCAAACTTTATTTTTTGAGCTACAATTTTGAAGACAAAGGTTTTTATAATTTTTCCTTAGATGTTCGGAAATCATTGAATGAATAGTTTGATGTTAAGTGTTACATATGGATCCTTTTCAATAATTGAGGAATATTTTTTATTGCAGTTGAAGCAAGTTTGAAACATTCTCTTCAGTACTTTTCTTTCTAGCAACTTCGGCCTCTGCAAAATACACCTAAGGTTCAATTTTAGCTTTGTTTCACTGTTAGCCACGACAACCACTTTGGTATTGTTATAAATTGTGTTCTTTCATGTCTGCATATTTAACTAATTCCATTAATTTTACTTAATTTATAGGAACTTCAATTCCACAAAGTTTCCAAAATATATGGCTGAGAACATTAAAAAAAGATTTTGCATAATAAAATTAGATAAGCTTGTTTTTCGCCGTAGTATTTAGCCACAGTTTGATGAAATCATAGACTTAGATCACTAGCACAAGCGCCTTAGTCGTCTGAATCTAGATAACTAATGTATGCACCTTGGTCATTTGGATCAGGTGTATACGCCCATCAGTCACCTCCTTCTACTCGTCACCAGAAGTGTCAACGGAGCAAAAAAACTACACTATTTCAATAGCGATTTATCCTATATCATATCTTCAAATCCCAATTCGAAAATTTATATTAAAGTATTTGTGTATCGAATATTCTATCTAAAACTCAACAAAATGGACATTATTTGCACCTCGATCAAAACACTTGATGGTGGATGCAGACAACAGGTTTAAAAATAAAAAATAATCTTTCTTTTTCCATTTGTATGGGCTTTTGCCTGCAAAAATAAAATACAGAATAGTAGAACTCATGATGCAGCTTGATAATGGCTTCTTTTTCAAACATAAGGTTTCACCTTCTTTATTGTTCAAGTGATTATATTGAGTTCACTAATGAGTTCTATTCTTCATATACTTTTTTAAGTGACTTCTCCACTCTATTTAGGTATGCTGCTATCATAACACCAACTACTACTATTGATCAGTTTATAAGGTTTTGCCAACATGGATATGCTCCTTCCTTCAAATTTTGCAAAAGACAATTGCAACTTTATTTATCATTGAGCCACAACAATTGGTATGGCTTCAAACGTACAGCTACTGCAGTTGAAAGCCTTGGCATCATTTCTCATTCAGTTTTGGCAACCGCTATGGTGTTGCACGTTTGACAACTATAATAGAAAACATTGAATTTTTTTCTATTTCAGTTATGTTTCATCTATAAACACCATAATCGTTTTGACCATTTTTTGATCGTTTGGCTCGAGTATAGTGGGAGTGTGAATATAAAGACCATTGGAATCTAAATCAGAAGTGTTTATCAGCTTCGTCTAGATCTTGTTGAGCGATATCCATACTATCTTCCTCCTTACCCGCTCCAAAAGAACAATCAAAAAAATTGAGGTAATTGTGTGTGATGGATCTATAGAGTTTCTCAAGAGAAGAGGTTATGGATGCTCATATTCATACCTCGTATGTATTATTGTCATGTTTTTGGTTCATGTGGCGAGACGTCCTGAAATTACAAACACAATAGATATAAATAAGCAAACAAAAAAAATCAATTACGATTGATATGATTCATCATATTGGATAACAACCTCTATGGATCCGAATATTCCATTTATTGATGTAGATCTTTCATCTAATGATTCTAATTTGTAATCTACTAATTCTCCTTATAATATATATATATATATATATATATATATATCCCCTTTTAGAGGATATTTTATTGGATTTTGTTTTTTGTATATTTGGTTTTAAGAAAAAATCTAAGGCACCAATCGGTCCCTAGTGGAGTGTCCAATTTGGTGAGTATAAAATATAATGAAATTGTAGAAGATGTGGATGGACTTGGAGATTCTAGAGGCGAATAAATAATATAAGTATATTGTATAAATAGTAAAAAAAAAGATAGAAAGTGACATGATAACCAGATGTTTGTTCATTATTTTATTTCATAAATTTATTATATTGTATTGATTAGGTACTTAATTATGTAAGACTATAACGGATAAATATATTAATATACTAATATTTTTGAATAATAAAATATAACTTCATGGAGTCTTTATAACTTTGTAATTGACCGAGCTATCAGCCAAGAGGCATCGGTCAATGCTTCGGCCATGACATCTTCTAGACCAACGGTTACGAGGTGTGTTGTTGATACAGGTCCATGATTGTATGAGCTTAAAGCAAGGACTTATCTTCCTAGTTGCGAATACCAAAGATAAAATAAGCTTTTATGATTGTTAGGTAACAATTTTCTGTCTCCAAGATAGAATCGATTACATAACATATGATCTTAGATTCCTTTCCATATTCTTCTATTAATATCGTGATAACATAAAAATCCAAAACTTTAGAGTACAAGAATAAAGCCTCATCCGAATTTGTCTTATTAATATATGTGTATAAGTCATAAACTTCTTGATGTTATTAAAACTTTCATCACAAGATGAAGTCTAGTTAAACTTTCATGCTCATTTTAGAATTGGAAAAATAATTAACACTTATCTGAATATCTTGAGATAAATATATATTCAATGCATGAAATATTCCTACTAATATATGAGCTTTTTTATGTTTGTGAATAGATCATTTACAACTAGGTTTTAGAGTTAAGTAAAGTCTCTTTTATGCCCTTCCCAGTGACCATGTAGCCCAAAAATATAATAGACCTTACATTTAAGGTACACTTCTCTGGATTATGTTTTAAATTATTTTTATGAAGCTTTCAAATATTTTTCCTAGGTAACCAAACAGTCTTCATCTTCAATGTTAGTAACCAATATATCATCAATATAGACTTAAAGGCTTCTGTCAAATTATGCTGTAAAGATTTTGTTAATAAATCTGTGATATGTTTCCACAAATTTCTTCAGCCCAAAAGGCATAAATTTGTAATAGTGAAGTCCTTTGTTGGTGATAAAAGTATCGTACTTTTGATCATCTTTGTACTTTGGAATATCGTTATAACCTCAATAAGCATTAATGAGTGATAGCATTTTATTTCATAAAGTTGCATCTATTATAAATTCTTGGAAGAGAGAAACAATCTTTATGAAAAGCTTCATTTAAAATAGTAAAATCTGCACAGATCCTTTATAAACTCGTTTATCATGGACAATCCAAACAAATATGTCTAAGTTACTTTGCAAAAAATATAATAATTTGTACATAAGGTTGGTAGGTATGTCTCACTTGAGTTGTAAGACTTTGTTTCTTTCTATCTTAAAAATTTCCACCTCGTCCTCTGGTTCAATTAAGTAAGAGACCTTACATGGGGTCATCATATCATCAAAGACCAGATAGGCCTTCTGGTTTTTAGCTTATTAGGGTTAATGAATAAACGTAACACTCATTTGAGTTTCTTTGGTTCCATCTGATTACTCTTATTTTTATATTCACAATATACATAAAGCACTAATGAACTCTAGAAACTACATCATGTACGTGGTTAACCCATGGTCTTCTTAAAATCACGTTGCATGAAGAAAAATCTTTCACTATCATGAAAAAACATGAAACCTACATTGATAAATCTAGTCTATCTACCGTAGTAAAATCACATTTGTGAGGGTTCAAGTACACATCACAAGAGTGAAGCAAAAATGATCGTCCATGCCAACCACTCTACATCACCATATTTTTTTTTTATCTCATACAAGACCATGTTTTTAGATTGGATCATAAATTGCAAAATATCTCAGACATAAACACATTTATTTAGACCGTCGGATCCCACTATCTTCGTGAAATAAATTGGAACAATCAAGATAATCTATAAACTATAGATAAGACATAATGGTATACAGATTGCGTGATTCCATACAGATGGCTCTCATACATATACTGATAAAATAAATAACTATTTTATATGCGATGAAAGACGCACATGTTGGTTTGAAGACGACTCCTCAGACGAAGGCAAAAGAAAAAATACCTTCATCATTCCCTTCCAAATAAGGCGTAGAATTAAAAAAAAGATAACCTAATAAAATATCCTCCCATTTTATTATGTACTATATTTTTCCATGGATCATTATCATACTTGGAGGATTTTTTAAATATAGAATTCCATATGAATGCACAAACAAAGTTCGTATCTAAAATATATGTCTAACCCTCGTTCATAATCTTTATCGGAAAAATAGAAGAACTTAGCCGACAAGAAGTCTTTCGAAATTGATGCACTAATGATGTCATTTCCCAGAACATGGTTCTCCACAGGATCGAAAATAAATTTGAGAAGGTCTTTTACAATATAAAGTCAACGGAAGTGAGTCTCAAAGAATCAAACAACCAGATTCTATAGCCTACCAGATGTTGCGCTTGCATAAAGCCCAATTAGATAAGGAACTAAGGAACATGATAATACGTAGAAAAATGAGACAATAATTTGATCAAAATGAAGCACAAATAAAAAAATTACTAGCCAAAATTGTTATGATTGAATCTGACATGATGATTTCGCCCGCTTCATTTCTTACCAATAAAAATCTAATGCACCCTCTAAGGGAAGCAAAACTTTTTCTATTTCATCAACTACTCGACTACTCATATTATTTTAAAATGACCCATGATGTACTAAGCCCTATTCCAAAACTAAAACTTATACCACAACCATAACCAACAAACAATAAAACACTAAAGATCTCTTCCAAGTATAGATTAATGATTCTCGTATTGGAAATAAACTCAATTTCCTGGAGAATCCATGACAATTGAAGAATATCTTTACAAAATTAGATCATCAGGAGACTTTGTATTTGCTAAAGAATAATCTCACAAAATATGAAGAACATGAATCTGGGATGGTTGATATTACCAACATACTTATGGCTAATTCAATTTATTATAATCCTTGAGCCGAAGATATATAAAATATAAAGAAAAACAATAAGATCATCAAGTCTCTAAAAAACCACTTATTGGTTCACTATTGGTGACAACCCTCCTCACTAATGGAGATCAAAATTACATGAATTTGGTGCATGGATTGATCTTCATATGACTATGAGCGATAATGAACCGCTAAATGTTGTAATAGAATTTGTCTCCTACGTGATGGGAAACCTTATATAATGGTTTTAATACATTGGGAGAATATTAACCACTAAAATTATGCCAAGTTGACGATATATCAAATATCTCTGGCATGACACTATCCACTAAAAGTTCAATGGAGATTATTCTATAATAAATAGAAAAGTTGCGCAATAATAATTTGAGATGAGATGTTGCTTATCATAAACCAAAAATATTGTGTATGTAAGAGAAAATGTCCAAAAAATACCATATAGTCAATTGATACGATCAACGTTTGTGACCAAACTATATCGCATAGCCTCGAAAGGGTAGCCGAATTGGTAGAGTAAGGCATGCTTGTGAGCAAAAAGGTCATGAGTTCAGCTTCTACAAAAGCTTTCTTGGTTTGAGTCTGTCACCTTGTGTGGTTTACCTTCTGGCGTTGGTTTGCAGGCTATTACGTCAGACTGAGAGTTTACCCTATGTGCACTCGTTGAGTAGCGGCTGCGAGTTCCCTCCGGAAAAAAAACACGATCAACGCAATCGCACTCGTTCAGTAGCGGCTGCGAGTTTCCTCCGGAAAAAAAACACGAGTAACGCAACCTGACATATACATGTATAGCATATATTAAAAAAAACAACTAAAATTTAGAAAACTATTGCAGCATCTTATTTCCGTGTACAAAAATTATTTTAAAATAATTATTAAAATGACTATTTTTTTATTAAAAATTTATGTAAATAATATAATTTTTAAAACAGCTATGAATGAAAAAAAATTATTGTTAATAAGTATCAATGTAACGTAATTTGAGAGTGAATGATATTAAACCAATTAAATCTTTCAACTAATGTGGAATAACAATTTTGATTTTTCAAATTGTGAAGTATTTTTAATTTTATTTAATATATAAATTAACTTGTAAAATTAACAAAAATATTATACTTAATTGTTGTTTCTCCGCACCATAGTGGTAACGTTAAATCTAAATGAACGTGAAAGTTAAAACACATAATGATTCCTGTAACGTAAGGACAAAACTTCTGAATGAAGATAGACAGCTAGAGATATGGTCAAGCCAATCTGTACACTGAGACCCAAACTGGAAAGCAGATTCACACCATTGGATTGACCATTGCATGTTGTATGTTTGTTTCATTCATAAACATCATTATTTTAACAGCAACTAAATCTCAAACCATAGATTGTCCTATATACTGTCTTTGTTTATATTTAAAAATAGTTAACTATTTATGTATACTATTTTCTATAATTATTGCTTTTTTTTTATCTATCTCGTCCATGATGGTTTTTAACTGGTTTATGAATGAATATAAAATAAAACAAACATGCAACAACTAGTTTTCATATTTTATTTCAAAACATAGTTTTTATTTAGTATTTGCCATTGTATTTCTCAATTATATATGAAAATCTATAAAATTATTGATTTTTTATTATCTAAACTCATATATGGTTGATTGAAAACTCGTAATCTTGTGATACGATGATGAATGGACCAATCTTTTTCATGTAAGTTTATATTTTTCCGTAATTCATTATCTTAAAACTCTAAAATGAGTTACTATTATAAATACTGGATAGATGAAATTCTAATTCAAGGGTAATATGATAAAACCCTAATCTAAGGTTAACAAAGAATGAAATTTTCAGATATAAAAATATATTATTCCAAAAACTTAAAATAACTTAAGACATATGAGGCTTTATATAAGGCTTTATATAAGAGATTCTAAAAACTTTAAATTAGAATACAAGGAAATAAAATAAATATTATAAAATAAAATAAAATAAAATCTTAATATAATTGGATTTGATTTGAATAATATAAGATATTTGAATAAAATAGAATAAAATAAAATAAAAAGTTTTGTGTTTGGACTTTCTGGGCTACATCATCCTCCGCTCGTCAACACCATCAACAACCAAAATTATTTTATTTTATTTTTTTCAATTGTTACATTGGGAATTATAATTTTTGACCTTATCAGAATAAGATAAATTATTCTCGAGTGTTCCTTATTCGAAGTCACATTGAAGACATTGAAGTCATCCAGCTAATGAAAAAAAAATTGGTTTCGAAAACTATTTCATAGCCTGAAGACAACATCCTCATGTCCAGTTGATGAAAAAATGGGTTTGAAAACCTCTTCATAGTCCGAGACATCATCCCAATAAACAACTTTTACCTTGATCTGACGATTGGTAACCAATTTAAACTCCTTCTGTAACCGGTCAATAAGACCGTCGATCGAAACGTCTGGTGTGTCCCCGCATACCACATTATCTCCGAGATCTTCATGACCGTAGATGTTGTTCTCTTCTTTAGACCCTGAATCAAATGAAATCAGGATTCAGAAACATGCTTACCCCGTAGTAGTATTGAGGCTCTGATGCCAAACTGTTGACGCGACATAAATGGAAGAAGAAGCAACTATAGATTTCAAGGTAACATGATTAAACCATAATCTAAGGTTAACAAAGACTGAAATTTTCAGAGATAAAAATATATTATTCCAAAAATTTAAAATAACTTAAGACATATGAGGCTTTATATAAGAGCTTCTCAAAACCCTAAATTAAAATATAAGGAAATAAAATAAATATTTTAAAATAAAATCAAGTCAAATCTTAATACATTTGGATTTGATTTGAATAATATAAGATATTTAAATAAAATAAAAATAATAAAAAAGTGTGTGTTTGGACTTTATGGGGTACATCAGTTTAATATTTAAATATAAAATTATTTAATATCATTGGTTTCATCAATTATTATTAATAAATAATTTTTATTTAGTATTTGCAATTTTATTTCTTAATTATTTATGAAAATCCATAAAATTATTAATTTTTTTATTCTCTAAACTCATATATGGTAGATTGAAAACCCGTCATCTTGTGATATGATGATGAATGAACCAACCCTTCTCATGTAAGTTTATGTTTTTCGTGATTCATTATCCTAAAACTTTAAAATGAGTTACTATTATAGTTCTGATTCCGTGATTCAGTTTTATTATTTTCACAATTACGAATTCGTGATTTGTTCTTGATTCAATCTTGTTAGTGTTACAGTTTTAGTCTCGGATTTCTATCATTCACTATTGTTGATGATATATTATTGTACTTATCCCGATATTATGGATAATACTTATGTAATTTTTTTATTTTTCGTTGTTATTTCTACTTCTGGTTTTTCTATTTGGTTTTATTCATAGTTGATTTTCGGTATGAGATTTTCCATACTTGTATTTGGTCTGAAAACACAGACAAACAATTGTTTTTCATATGTCTAAGACATCTTCAATGTTTTATTTGATTTATTTATTGTTATTCAGTCTTAAATTTTTTATATTTGTTTGGTGTACAATGTTTAAAGATTTGCAAAATTTTATGGGACTAGAACCACATACACTGGCTAGTTGAAGAAAACAACTCAAACGCATAACACAATTTTTTTTTAAATATGAGACTAGAAACACATACATTAACTAGTTGAAGAAAACAACTCAAACGGATAACACAAAGGTTTTTTAAAATATTCACGAACAACGTGCAGTCTATAGCGCGGGTCCCAAACTATAATGTATTTATATTTCACGAATAATTTGTAATAATTAGTGAGAACATGTACATGACACAAATAGTCATGAATGCTTTATTAAATAAATCATGTATGCTTTGTTAAGAAATCGTGAATCCTATATAACATATAACAGGTTGTTCTTATAGAGGACTACATATTCTAATTTAATTTTAATTTATAACTATTGTGTAGTAATTAATGCATATCACGGATGCATTTTTATAATAAACGTGAACCATAAATAGTGCTCATGAATGTTTATTATGAAATATAAATATTTTTCAATATATTAAACGTGGTTGACTTTGTATACATTAATTGTTAACGCAAATTATTGGAATATGCAAAATCTTGAACCTTTTTTAAAAAAGCCATTATCTTATGTTGAACAAAATATAAACACAAGTTGATGAGGTGGTGGATAAAAATCTTAAACCCTTAGTAAATTATATTTATTTCATGTTCATTTATAAAAACGGTTTTTAAGAAACGAGGTGGTGGATAAGAGTTTTTAATTTTAGTGTTTCGTATATCTTGGATCGTGAATGTGTATCGTTACCTTAAGTAAACCTAGTCTCGTGAATTCTTTACAATACACAAATCACAAATCACAAATGTTGTTATTCATGTTAACACAAATAACAAATTGTGTATTGTCTCCCAATGCTTGTTTACCTCATATCATGAGTAATTTATTTTCTATCAATGCTTATCAATTCAAAATGCAAATCATTGATAGTGTATGAAACACGAATCCATACTATAACTATATGTACATAATGCCCCAAACGCACAACCCACTTTGGAACCTCCTCTTTTGAAGACTACCATGTTCACTTCACACCTTCATTTTAAGCTTCTTCCTCCCATTGTGCAGCTTCTGCAATCAATTAATTGATTGTCTAGTGTTCCGCATGCAGGTATAGATAGACTAAAAATGCTTAAATTTGTCCATGAGATATTTGAGAATGAACATTACCACACATTCTTTAGGTAAGTCTACCTTGATTTCCTTTAACTTGGTTGCAATAATAGACATCCTCATAATATTTCCGGGTAGAGATCTCATTCAAGAGACATTGCATCTTTACCTTGTCATTTTTGGTAAACGATTTTTAAACTTCGGTTGAAAAGTCCAAGGTACTGTAATATCATTTGGGACAACCTCACGATGCACATCTGGTATCACTTAGAGCATGTATGTCAATCACAATCGATCAGATTGTTCCTCGTTTCCATACTTATTTGTATCCTTACGTGAACTTTCATACGTAAGAGCATATCGTTTAAGTGTTATTAGTGAGACCATAATCATTATATCTCAAAAATAGATTAATTTCTTCTATCCATTGATTAACACCTGAGCCATCCATCACTGAAGCTTTCTCCCCATCAGATTACAACCCATAACATTAACTGGAACATACATATATATATATATAGCACGTAACACATAAGTAAGTTTGACATATAACAATATAACATATTTGAACAAGGTGTATACACGTAGAACATAGCATACAATTAATATGATATCATAAAACAAAACATACTACCACATATTTAAGAGTTCGAGAAAATTATCATTAATCATTATTTTTATTATCTTAAGTACCGGTGAAACCCTTCAACGGACTGCTTTCACCTACTTAAATTAAAATAAATTTATTAGTTCTAAGTACATCTAAATCCCTCTAAATGGTTAATTTTACCCACCTTGGCTAAAGTAAACTCAATGATTAATATAATTTTCCTAATTACTGGTGAAACCTTTTGGAAGACTAATTTCACATAATTTAATTAAAAAACACTCAATGATCAATTTTCAGTAGAGTTTCTCCAGTTCATGACTTACTTAAAACCAAATATTAACCTTCCGGAGGGCCAACAATATTTTAAATTAAATTAATCCCTTAAACATCAAGTTAACCTTACAAATTATTGAGTAAACGATTCCATAATTCACCTACCAAAATTTGAAACCTTAGTTAGGCATATCCATCTAATCATTCAGCTATATAAAAAGTTATCCCACAAATGCATACAAAATATAACATGTCCAACCACTTATCATGTAAAATAAATTTTAACAAATATATTAAATTATTTTTTAAAAAAGTTATTATTTTTCGAGCCTAGTGTCGTTGTCGTTCGGCCAATCCATCCCATCCAGTAAATAGCATCTATTGTCATTGGGTAGATCACCTCAACCAGTAAACAATTGTTGTTGTCGCTGGGCAGACCGCCTAGCCAGCAGCGACATGTTGTTATCATCATGAGATCAATTGGTTACTTTTTCGTTCGTAATTTGTGACGTTCATCCACAGTGGCAGCAACTAGCTTGTCACGATGAACGTTGTTGAACAACGTTCAACCGAAAATAACATCGGGTTATTCTGTCGATAAAAGAATTTCGAACAACCAAACAAATCCTTATTTAATATAAAACCCTCAAATCCGACCATATATATATATATATATATATTCATAAAACGTAAACACTTAATCGAGTTTTTTTTACGAACAAATCAATCTAATCATTTTTTTCTAATATAGATCCTAGATCCATATCCCACCAAGTCAATTATAAAATAATCTTAATAGTATGGATCTTATATATAAAAAACATACTTTTGATACAATAATATATATATATATATATATAATGTTTATCCTATGAATCACGGGAAGGTTTTTTGCTCTGATACCAAGTGATAAAACTAAATATCGTCCATTATAGTTTATCATACACATGATAATAAACCCTTAAGATCTCGTCATTAACTAATAGAGACATGATATAGAAATTACGGTTTCGCCTGCAATCCATTGTTAGTTATTGATTACTCCTTTATATAGACAATGTTTATGGATCTTCCAATATAACAAAGCGGTGGCTAACCTGGTAGATTTAGATTGAAAGAATATATTTACCTTAGTCTCCTTTATATTTTAAATATAATTAGTAACCCTAATTGTATTAAATAACCAAAATTTATGTAATATATCATAAATCTTAAATCGTTGAATAGTCTCTTAATTATCTTAATTTCTTTCATTTAGTCAATCGAATTTAAATTTTGTATGTAGGACCATGGACTTGGAAAAATCTATAAAATTAGTCTCTGATGTGTGGTCTATGTTCAGATGCAGCCACATGTCACCAAGGTCAATTTGGAAAACATTACACAGATAGTTTTTCGATTTCAATTCTATTTTTGTCCTTTCTGCAAGTTTCAACTTTCGGATCCTATTATCAATGTTGTACGTGAAAATGCTTCAAAATAGTATGCATGCTCATCTTGGGATGAACTCAAACACACAAGGCAAACGATTGGATTTTTGGTGTGTGTGTTTTTCTCGATTTTATTTTATTTTATTTTAAATTTTTGTATTATTCTAAAACCAAATTATTTTAAATTTGTGATCCTCTGTTTCTAAAAAACAAAATACGGTATAAAAATATTTAATTGTATACTTATCGATTGCTTTTCTATTTTTATATGTACGTCATCTCTTTATATATATATCATACTCAACAATATAAAAACTATATTCAATATTGATATTATTTAGTAAGGCAGAATAAAAAAACACACACCAAGAATCTAATCGCTTGCCTTGTGTGTTTGAGTTCATCCCAAGATGAGCCTACATACTATTTTGAAGCATTTCCAGGTACAACATTGATAATAGGATCCGAAAGTTGAAACTTGCAGCAATTGAGTGCATACATAAACAGAGCAAGGTACCTCTTTGTTTGCTTGACATAGTTCCAATTCAGCCAATCCAACCTTCACATATTCCCCATAATTAAATGTGCAGCACTCTCGACCAAATAGACTATCGTCTCACCAATTTACAACATACAATTACAAGTGAATATCACATAAATAGATTAGTCTTGAAAGCCGACAGAAAAATATGAACTAGTATTAAAAACAAAAGAAGATATGTATAATGTATGTGAACGTTTGACTAAATATATCCTGAACAATAATGGGAAACACCTGAAAAATAGTAAAATATAAGCACATTATGCCTTTAGCATAAAGGATAAAAAAAAATTGCCAAATGGTCTATGATAGTCCATTTTTTTCCAGTGTGCTCAGTAGCTGATTCATGTTATTGGGAATGCTCTTTCGTGGATTAGATAGTGAATTGTTGTCAAATGATGATGCATATGTTTTGATAATTATGTTTTTAACACAAGAAATAAATAATCAAAGTGAAATCATAAATATTTTTATATTATTAGTGAAAAAATTAAAGGAATAGTTATATTTCCCATTATCAATTCAGAATGTAGACACCATATCTCGCATAGTGCTAACACCATAGTTTAACTGATATCATATATGTGATAAAATACCATAAGGGTCATACTAAAAAAGTGTGTTGTCATTATTAATAATTATCTCATTATTGGTTTAAATTTCAAAAAACAAATTATGATAAAATAAAATTTTCTCTCAAAATATTTTTGTTAACATTACAACTAAGGATTAAATAAACTACTAGAATAACAAATTGAATGTTGGAGTTTACATCAACAACAAGAAAAAAACGATGACAAATCCTTATTTAGCTTGTGACGAACTAATGTATATATTGTTTCCATATATAAACTCAGTTGTTGTTTAAACATAAAAAACATTAATTCGGCGTCAACGTGACACGCTATAAGTTATTATTGACCAACACTTCACCACGTGAGTGTATAACTCTCTCTAACCTCGATTACACAAACAAAAATGTATAACTCTCCCTAACCGCAATACAACACGCATATATAGTCATTTTACACTTCAACACGCAAACCGAAAATGTTGTTTTTTGTTTAATTTTTATATTGTAAAGTCGGGAATATATATATATACAAAATGGTGGACGATGTACATATATAAATGAAAGAGCAATTGATAGGCATACAATCAATGATTTTTTTATGTTATGTTTTTTTGTTTTTTTCAAAATGATAATTTAAGATACTTTATTTTTAGAAGAATAAAAATAAAAGACAAATAATATTTTAGAATATTAAATTTAAAGGCTTAAAATAGAATTAAAGTCGAAGGACTATTTGGGTAATGTTTTTCCAATTGACTTTGTAAGATATGGTTGCATCAGAGGAGATCACGCGTCATTGACTAAGTTTATAGATTTTTCCAAATCGAGAAATCCAAAATATAAATTTTAGAATTGAATGACCAAATAAAAGATAACAGAATACACAAAAGACTACAAAACAATTTAAACTTAAATAATAACATAATAAAGTTTATGATTATTAAATTTATATATTATAATAATTTAGTAATTCTAGCACAAATCCAACTTTTAACTTCCACAACGGTGCATATATAATTATTTATATAAAAACCAAAAGTCCATAATAAGCCGCAAACAAATTACGGCTATTATTTAGTGGTAAATTATTGTTTGATGCAACAAATTATTATGGTTTAATATAAAAAATCAACATATTATATATCTAAAATATTTTTTTATATAAAATTATTAGGCGTGTGTATATACTTTTTTAATTTAAATTTTTAAAAATCTATAAATTTTAAATTTCAATTTAGAAGAAAAAAATCAAAATAATAATTATTTTTTTATTTTTTTAAAACGAAAAAACTAAACTCATGAACAATATTTTTTGGATTTTTTTTACGAACCAAATGAACTCTGGTCTTGCATCTAGTTTTTTGGTATCACATTTATCTTCTAGAAACTAAATTTTACACTAGTTATGTAACTCTCGTGTATCGTTCTGTAACTCTCATCTCTTGCTCCACAACTTTTATCTCTCGCTCCTAACTCTCGTGTCTTGTCTTGCAATTCTCGTCTCTAGTCTTTCATCTCTCAAATCTATGTATCTCGCCTCTCATCCTCTCTCATCCTGCAACTCTCATCTCTTGTCTCGCAACTTTCATTTCTCATATATGTGTCTTTCTTCTCTTGTCAAATAAAAAATTAAAAAAATATCATCCATTGATCTATTTTTTTGTCTTAAGAAAAATAAAGTTAATGGTAGTTACACATTTTCCCCATATACGGTTCAAAAGAGATAGACTTTTAAAAATTAAAATCACAAAAAATATATATGTGTTTGATGTTTTTTTAGAAGACATTGTTTTGGATATAATGAAATATAGATGGATAATAGATAGTAAATAGAAATGTAAAGGAGTATTTGCTAAAGATATATGATAATGAGAGTATTGAGTGGATAATAATGTATTTTTTATATTTATTGGTATATATCTATTATTTAATTAAATTATTATATAGTCTATATTTTTTAATTCTTTTATTAAATCATTATTTATGGTCATGGCTAGATTTCGTTATGTTTTCGTTAGATCTTACACCTTATTTGTTTTAAAGTAAAAGTTAAAAACTCCTAATATATCACCAACTTTAAATGATGAACATCCGGTACTCACCTAACTACTTAGGGTAATTTATGGTATATTAGGTTTTTAAACTTTAAATTCAAAAATAATAGAAAAATATTTGAGATTTAACAAAAAGATATGATATGTATTATTTTTAGTTTTTTAAATTTTCAGATTGGATTTTACAAATACAAAATTTTAGTTTCAATATAAAAAAATTAATTTATAAATTTATTAAAAATAAATACCAAGTTGTAATAAAATATGAGGTAATTAAGAGTTACAATAAACTTGAATTTGATAAATGGGATATGCGATAGTTAGTTTTTTTATCATGACGTCAAAACTATGATAACTCTAACATTAATGTATTATTTTTAGTTTTTCAAATGTTCAAATTGGATTTTACAAATATAAAATTTTCGGTTTCAATATTACCATTTAATTTATGAATTTATTAAAAACGGATATCAAATTAAAATAAAATATGTGGCAATTAAGAGTTGCACTAAACGTTAAGAGTTTTTATGATCACGTGAAAATGGCAATAACTCTAATATTAGTGTTTGGTAGTAAAAAACTCAAACTGTATAAGAAATAATCTGGTAAACATAATATTAAAAGAAGAACGCGTATGAAAAAAATATAGGTGAAAATGAATTATGGAATTCCAATGTTTATATGCAAACATGATGCATATGAGAGATAAAATTTAAAATATACGACGAATATTTTATTTATGAATTGTTTATCGATGGTTCTCAACATCGAGAAGATTTAGTCATAATGAGGAATGAAATACTTTAAAACGCATCTAACATATGTAATATTTATAATTCAATATACAAACACAACAAAATTAAACATAAAGTTAAAAAAGAGTTGTTATTTCATGATCATTTTCTTCCGTTTATGGATTTGTTCATTTACGAGGTAACAAATATAAAAATGAATGATCATTGTGGTTTTATGGTTACCGCTAAATCTTTATTTCGAAGTCAAAAGACAGGGCGACATGTGAGGGAACGATTAATGCATGAAATATTGTTGGATTTTCCTTTGTATGACGTTATGTACGATACTAGAAAAAACGTAAATGAAGAACTGAAGATGCTCAAATGCTTTGATATAAGTGTTAGTTTGAAGTACTGGTGCAAATGCCAAATCTCATTGTGAACGTGTTTATGCATCGTGTATGCATTTTATCTACGTGGCTCTTCAATGTTTTTACCTTTCAAATTCGTTTTGCCCCCTCTCACAAAAAAGAAATAAAAGAGGTTCACATTTATCACGTGAACGATAACATTTTGTTAACGTGAAAAAAATTACGATTTCAATTACTTTTTACGTTCATAACAATTTTATTTATAATATTGTTTGCGTTCAATTAACATGTTATGATTCGTCTGAACACGCCGCTACCACTTATTTGATATTGGTTCAAACTTGTTTTATAAAAAAGAATGTCTTGATTGGATTAGTTCATTAGTTGATCAGTTTGACAAATGTATGTATATATATGGAGTAATTAACCAATACCATACAACGACGGACCTATTGAGTACTCAAAATGTCTACTTTGTAACTCTAGTTTATTGTAAGTTTAGTTTGTCGCACTGTTATTTCCAAAATATATTTTGTTGCTTATTGTTATTTCTAAATTATATTTCCTTGGTTATTATTATTTATATTGATGATATTATTTTAGTTTCCAACGTTTAACTTAAATAATAAAACAACATTAATAATAAACACGATACGCTCTGAATATAATAAAAACTAAAAATAATTACAATAAAATACTATAATTTAAGAACATTAATATAAAAAAAATGAAGTATGAAATAGAAACAACACACCACTTTATAAATAATTATATCTTTGCACATATTGTTTAAAGAGATAATCATCATCATCCGCTTGTTTCTTCTTTCAACGAGGTTTAAGTCTAACTCGTACATCATAGGATTTTTATAGAATGAGTAACACACAAATCAAACACTACAAGATAAACATCTCCTTACTAATTTCAGATTTTTTGAGTGAGTTTCAAGTCCAACTCGTACAATATATATATAAATTAATAATACGCAAATCATACATTATGTATGTCTTTTTTTGACATCGCGCGGGAGGTTGAAAACAAATAATATTCAAAATTGATATAGACTTAATCAAGTTCATGTACAGACAACATCATATCTAATGTCGACTTAGTGCATCGATATTCGTGTTCGATCTTGATGCACTAGGTCTGCATTAGTGTAAAACTGGAAAAAAAACAAGTTGTTTGGCTTTGCATGTTTACACTAATGTCGACCTAGTGAGCTAATATTAGGCACAAATGTTGATGCACTATGTTAACATTATTGTAATCCATAAAAAATTAATAAAGAATAACTAACCTAAAACCTTGAATCAACCATATAAAATATCATATTTGACAGCAATTCAATGAACTAACTTTATAAACTAAGAATACATACTTAAGTACTAATTCTTACAACGTGGAACTAGTTTAAACCATTAAATTTCATGAAATGTAACATTTTATTTATTCTAAAAAAATTACTCAAGAACAATTATTTAAGTAAAAACTAAATAAAGCTAATTAAAAGTTGAATACATTGTTTACTTTCGATTTGAACTAAAATGAAGGTTTGGATTTAGTGTTCTTGATGTTAGAGAGTTTTGATAAAAAAGTTGTTTGGAAAATAAATTATTTAATAATTCGTTTTATATATACATTATTTAAAAATATATATTAAATAAATCATAAATAAAATTATACAATTTCACGAGGCATTTCCATAACATATATAACGAGAATAAAACTACTTGAACTACAACAGAAGTTGAAATACATAAAAATAACTTAAGATCTTGATCAGAGTCTAGATTTGGAAATCCTAAATTTATAACTAAAAAACCTAGTATTAGAATTAAAACATAAAAAATATGTAACTCATCCTTGATAAAACTTATTTTGAATCGCTCAACATAGTTATATCAATATACGAAATAATAAACTCCTGTTCTTGTGATTATCTAATAAACATAGGATAAAGTACTTACGGGTTTGCATGATATCCCTATTATTGATTGAATCACTCTTGAAGCTCATGTGCTTGATTGTGGATCTTCCTTTCAGAAAAAAAAACGAATAACCTTTTATAATAAACTAAAGGAATATCTTGACCTTATACTTTAGTTGCTTTGTGATCGGGACCATAACCATTAGATTGATTTATCAATTTAGTCCATGAATTACCAGTTCAGGTTTAAATGTTGAGATTTAGACACAATTATTCACAATTCCAAATTCAACCCAATTACCACACTTAGACCTCCATAATTCTTGCTCACGTATATCTTAAATTCCTATTTAATTATATATAGTATAATTAATCCGATTACTTATTAATTGGATTATCTTATAAGAATTACAAAATATATCTAGCATACTGATACATAAATATTCCAACAATCTCCAACTTAGATCGTCATATACTACTCAAGAATATATTTAACCTCAATATGATCTATGAATCTACTGTCAGTATATAAATGGTACAACCCATACATGATCAATAAACAACAAATGACGAAAGCCTCTTTCTCGTAATGTGAACAATATGATGCAACAATAATCACATTATCATATCAATCAATTACTTGGGCTAATTACATAACATGAAATGTAATCGTGCATATCTACCTTCAAATAATCCTACATCAGATATCTAATAGAGTAATAAATGTCAATAAATTTAATCAAGATATATATTTTAATAAACCTTTATGTATACAATATTGCAAATATTATTGGATCATATTACAAAAACTCCCACTGAAACTAACCATCCTCCAAATTGGTTACACCCATTATAATGATGTATTTCTGGACAACCTCTGACAATACCACCTTTGTAAGATGATCTGCTATTATGAAGTTTGTGTCGATGTTCTCTGTAGTTATCTGACCTATCTTAACTATTTATTTAACTCATAAGAACTATATATATATATATATATATATAGAGAGAGAGAGAGAGAGAGAGATTTAAACGATATCATGTTACTGTAAGAGTACTTGCGCTGTGGAATTATTATCGCAATAAAACTTTATGGGTCATTCCATCCCTTGTACAACACGCAAACTAGTGATAAAATTCCATAACCACAATGATTGTTTTGATGCCTCAAAGGACATAACAAACTATGCTGCCATAGTAGACGATATGATAAATGTTTGCTTTACACTTTTCCAAGATATTGCACCCCTAAGATATTTCCAAACATATTCCCAAAAAGACAATTTCTGAAATAATACAAATCTGAACATACATTGAATCCTACATGCCAAAGCATAAACGATCATTTTCATTTTCACAATCTCAAATGTTGTTTTAGGACAATGAATTAGACTTAGTATGTCTCCCTTTATTATAGAAGTACTTAAGGGTCTACCGTTTGCCAATCTGTAACATTTTGACACATTCTTTTATATATATCTTTTGTGATAATCTAGGAATACCATGGGAATGATGTTGATGTATTTGGATTCCTAATAAAAACTACATTACCAAGATCTTTCATATAAAAAAATTGATAGATCTTTCTTTATAGTATGTAATAATTTCTTATTATATGAGGCATGCAATATGTCATTAACATATAATGAAATTACTCCTATTGAACTTGTGATACGCATAATCCTCAACTGAGTTAACCTCAAAGAATAAAAGAGATTATCAACTCAAGGAATTTGTGATACCACTAACGAGAAGTTTGTTAAGCCTATAAAATATATTTTCTAATCTTGCATACCATATACTTTAAGTGACCTATTTCAAATTATCCTGGTTGCATCATATAGATTATATATATTAATAACAAAATTAAAAAATGTGGCATTTGCATCCATTTGATGAAGTTCATGGTCAAAGCGCGCAACTAATGTCATGATTATTCTAAAGAAATCGTTCGCCGATACCGAACTGCAGGGTTCTTTATAATAAATCCTTTCATGTGAGGTATAATATTTTGCTACAAAGAGTGCTTTATGTTTTTCCACATTACCCACATAAATATGTTTGCTTTTAAAACCCATTTACAACCAATTGTTTTTTTTCTCTTCAGATAAAAAAAAGTTTTCAGGAAAATAAACTAGACACATATACCATTTTGTATATCATCAGTTCACGTCCGAAAGTTAGATATTACATGGCTTGTTTGTGAGATGCGGCATAATCTATAGGTCCATCATATGACTCTTAATGTTTATGAAGATATACTATATAAACTGCAGATATAACAACATTATTTTCTCTCATGGACCTTCTTAAGGGCATCTTTACTTTTTGATGAAGTAAAGTTTAATTCTTATGAACAATGTCATTTTGATATTCTTATGGAAGGTTACCTCGAGTACCATCTTGTTCTATATGGACCATATATGTGTCATCAATATTATTTTGAGTATAACCTTGTTCATACTAGGCTAAATGATTAGCATTAAAGTCTCATCTTCTGATACTTGAGTATTTCTATTAGAACCTTTATGAATCGCTACAATTTTTTACTCAAAGTGAACACATCTTCATTAGTTCTTTCCTCCCAAACACAATATCCTCAAGAAAATTTATCATTCATGTTCAAAAAATACTAATAGTATGAGGGTCATAAAACTTATGACTCCTTAAACCAATGAAGAAACAATTAACTATTTTTCGGTCCATTTGTTTTCCTGATATTTGTATGCCCTTATATTACTTTGAGACCCTCATATATGTGGATGTTTTAAATTGGCTATGCACCATTCAAAAGCTTAATTGAGGTTTTAACGATTTCCTAACATGCACTTTATTGACTTTGTATACGACATATTTGATGGTTTCCCCTAAATATATAATGGTATAGTTAAGTTACTTATCACACATCTAACCATATCATTTAGTATATGGTTCTATCTTTCAGATATATCATTCATGTAGGATGAAACCGACATTATATACTGAGGGATTATGCCACACTCCTCTAGGTATTCTGAAAATACCATTTGACGATGTTCACCAAACCCGTCATGTCTACTATTGTATTCAACACCACATTCAGATCTAACGCTCTTACTACTTTTACCTAATTATTTTTCAACTTTGACCCTAAAAGATTTAAACTTGTCCATCACCTTTGATTTTTCATTAAGGAGGTAGAGGTATCCGAAACGAGAGAATTAGTCTATAAATAATATGAAGTATCGTTTCATGTTCTATGATTTCTTTAGAAACAGTCAACATATATTAGTATGAATCAATTATAAGACTTCACTCGCTATATTTACCCCTATCATTTTGGTTTTGGTCTATTTCCTCTCGACACATTCAATACAAGTACCGAAATATGAGTAATTTAGAGAACCTAATAAACCTATAAATATAAGCTTAACCATCTTTGATTTAGATATATGACTTAACTGCAAATGCCATAGTTTTTTAAAAGTTAAGGTTTTTATTAATCTTATTCACTTCAAGTTGTGTATTCTTATAAATTTTGAGACTATTAACATCACTTAATAAATACAAGTTATGTTCCATTATGAAGCTACTATAGCCAATAAACAGATCATTAAAAGATAGAGTTAAACCATTATTTCCTAAAAGACAAGAATAACCAGACATGTCAAAAACTGGAAAATAAATTAAGTTCATTCGAAACGTAGAAACATACATAACATTCCATAAAAATAAAACATGTCATGTGGTAAGCTTTAAATTTAAATCACAAATTACTAACATTTTTCACAAGCTCTTGTTCGCTGTGAATATGGACATCTCATCCTCACTTATCTTTTGTCTTCTTAATGTACCCTGCAAAAAAATACACATATAAGTTATTTCAGCCGAATCAACCCATCATGTATTCTTTTCCATGAATATAAGATTATGAAATTACTTTACTTAACTAGTAAACCGGACGTTTCTCAAAGTCCTTCTTGAGATGTCCTGTTTCTTTGTAGAAAAAACATCGACCTACGGTCGATTCATAATTTTTTTTTTCTTAGTCGGACCAAAGTTTGGTATTTTGCCATCACTCTTTCACTTTTGTTGTATCTCATTATTGGAAACTACCATGTTCACTTCAAACTTCTCATCTTTAAACTATTCCTCCGCTAGTGCAGTATGTGTAATCCATTCATTGATTTTTATTTCTTCCCGCATGTAGTTGTAGGTGGACTCAAAATACTCAAAATTTCATGGGAGAGATTGAAAAATAAACCCCACCACACATTCTTCAGGTAAATATACCTTGATTTCCTTCAATTTGGTTATAATTATCGATCTAATTAATGTGCTCTCGAATAACACTTTTACCACCGTACTTTCGGGTAAATATCTCATTCATGAGATATTGTGTATTTATCTTGTCATTTTTTGTAAATGTTTTCTAAACTTCTTTGCTAAACTCTAAAGCATTGACAACATCCTTTGGGACAGTCTTACAAAGCACAACTGGTATCCTTTGAAGCATGAAGTCCAAATATAACCCATTAGATTGTTTCTCGGTTTATGTAGTTTCTTCAGGTGAGCTTTACTGAGTAACAGCATCTGATTTAGGTTTCATTAGTGCAATGTCATAATCATAATATTTTAATAACAATTCAATTAATATTTTCAATTTTAAACTATGAGTCACCCATCATTGGAGGTTTGCTCCCCATAAGATTGTAACCCGTAAAATTAGCTGAAACCTATATAACACATAATACATAAGCAATATTGTCATATAACAACTTAACATACTTGAACATGACATATGCGCGTAAAATATAACATATTATGGTAATAAGATAGTGGGTATGCGAATCATACTAACATGTATTAATAATAATTATTTAAACTATATCAAGTACCCGTGAAACCCTCGGGAGAGCTGATTTCACCTACTTACTTTAAAATAACCTCATTGACTTCACAGACTTAAAAATAAATAAATTCAGGGATTAATTTTATTTTCTTAAGTACCGGTGAAACCCTCTAAATGGCCGATTTCACCTACTTGAATTAAAAAAAATCTCAAGGATCAATTTTAAGTAGAGTTTCTCCAGTTCATGATTAATCAAATCCAATTATTAACATTCTCAATGGCCGACAATATTTAGAATTAAATAAATCTCTTGAATCTTTTGGAACTTAGGATCCTTAGGAGATCAATTAACCTTTTGGAAGGCTGATTAAATGATTTTATGATTCACCTATCAAAACTTAAAACCTTAGTCATGTATGACTATATGATGAGTTAAACATATAAAACATTTATTTCATAAATATATACAACATGTCCAAACATATTATATGTGAAATAAACCAAAAACAATATTAAACCAATCTATATATATATTTGGAAAAACAATAATTTCAAGCATCCTGTTGTTGTAACTCGGCTAGTCGGCCAACCATCAGCCTCATGTTGCTTTTATTACAATAACAACATGTCGTGACTCCTTCGCAAGCTTCAACATTCATCCCCAAAGACAACAGCTAGTTGGCCACGACGAATATCGTCGGATAACCTTCGATGGATAATAACATATGAGGTTATGCCGCCGATGAGCCGTTGTCCAAATAGGTATGCTTTGTTCCTTTAAATTAGTGTTTAGTTGATTCTAAAATTTGAGAAAAAAAATTCAACAACTAAACAAACTGTTACTTAATGAAAAAAAACAAATCTTGTAAAAAAATACATTCATTCATAAAAACTTGAACTTAAAACATGTTTTTTTTATGAATAAATCAATATATATATATATACTTTTCACATAAACTCTAAATCCATACCCTACCAAGTCAATTAACACATAATCTTAAGGATATGGTTTTTTATTGAAAAATCATGTTTTGATTCAATACAAATATGCATACAGTTTATCATATGAATCACATTCGAGTTTTATCAATTTGCGGAATAATAGACCTTTGCTCTTGTGATTACTTAATAAACACCCTATAAAGTACTAACAAGGTTTTATTCTACCTATATTCTTTATTGAATCATTCTTGAAGTTTTTGTGCTTGATTGTGGATATTCCTTCCAGCGAAAGGACGACTATCATCGTAGATTAAATTGAATGAATACCTTAGACTTAGTCTATTTTATATCGGAAATATAATTAGAAACTATAATTGTATTAAGCCCATATACTTTAGTTGTTTTAGGATTGACGACCGCATAGACTAGATTTATGTATCAATTTAGTCCATGAGTTCTCAGTTCATATTTAAATGTTGAGATTTCGTTCCAATTCGTGTCAAGTTCAACCCAATTACCCCACTCATTTTTTCACCTATATGTCAATTTTTTTATTTAGTTATATATAATATAATTATTCCAATTAATTGTTAATTAGATTGTTTTATCATAATTATTAATTTTAAATGTATATTTAACGTACCAAACTATTATTATTTTAAAATTTTAAAATTATTTACAAAAAAATACGATCATAATACGAAAAAGACTTACATTAAGTTTCTTTAAAAATAAAAATAAAAAATAATTTAGTGTAAGGCAAAATATGACTAAATAATTAATAAGTAGACCTCTTTTCAAAACGGGTTTAGGATTGCCAATTGCACCACCGTAAACATGTGCAACAAAACAAAAATAAAGACAAATTACATGACGAATATACGGGAGAAGGATCCGAAAAACATAACAATAAATTAAAAAAAAATATAAATTATTTTAAGCTTATAAAATAAAAAGACACATGACCGTATAACAGCTGTTTTAGCTATTCGTTGTTTTCATTTAAAAATAAAAATAGCAACTATCAATGCAATGCTTTAACTTAAAAACAAAAGTATCTTAGAAGTGGTTGGGTGTATTATAGTCATGTTTTCTATACGTAGTTTAAAAAAAGAGTATTACAAAAATATATATACATTTTTTAATATTTTATAGTGTTTACTCTTTTAGTTTTTCAAACAAAAATCCAAAAGTTTGACTTATTTTAGAATGAAAATATTTCGATCGACACTCATTCTCATACAATATCAACTACCAAATAATTTATATTAAATTCAAATTGCATTGCAAAATTTCAAAAAATTTGTTGGAAGCAAAACTCCATATTATTCTAACAAAAACCTTTTTCATTATATTTTAACAAAAAAATCTAGAAAATGGAAAGCAATAAGCTTATCGGTGAAGTTGAAACACTAAATGAGGTAATAAACAGTTTTTGTTAGAAGTTAAACTAGTTAAAAGTGGATATACCCATTGGGGTTCTCGATTTGGAAACTTGTATTATGCATGATGTCGACGGTACAACATAATTTTACGGTTGGTGTGCCTTCTCCACCAGCTACTTCGAGTATGCTAGAAATTTAATTTTTTAAGTTGTTGGCGGTGTATATTCTCCACGATGGCGGACTATCGTTACCACAATAGTCGCGTACCTTGACAACGATGACAACGACTTAAATTATGCTAGAAAGTTGCATTTAATGATGGTAGTTGGTGCGTACCGGGGTAAAGGTGAAAATTAATATACGGACTATACTTCTTTAATATAGGCTTACACTACCGGTGTTCGTATTAGAGGTCACTAATGTGTTGTAAATACTCCGAAGGTGTGGCTAGTCCACACTGTCGGTGTCCTCCTAGAAGATGACTCGTATTTTATTATCATTACTACTAAGTTACACCGGTAATACATGATTTATATGTTGTTGGTATGATATTACGTTACCGATTTTAGTTTTAACACTAGTAACATGGAATTCCACCAATGGTGTAAGCATGTACACGTCGGTAGTGCATGAGTCTCCTAAGTTTATGTTCCTATTTTACAGATTCAATTTATAATAATATGATTGTATGAGGTCAAGGATTTCAGATTTGCAATAGTGGATACCGGTGTTAAAGATACTGGATTCGCGGGAGTGAATTCTAATATTAAGGACACTGGTTTAGCTGGATAGAATCCTAGTGTTAATGATTATGATGTTAAGGATATCAGTAAAATACCTGAGGCTCTTCATGCCAATTTTAGTGATCTGTTTACCATTAAAGTCAACTATACACAATATCAGTTGATTGATTAAGTTAAATATACCATAATAGAAAATGGGCTAGTAATTAGTACGACGTCACGATAATGCAAGAATCAAGAAAATTTTTAAGTTATTATTCAAATGCGAAAGATTCTATACATATGCAAAATTTATAAACTGAAGGATCTTAAGATAAATTCTACCGGAATAAAAAAATGCAGATGTTAAAGCTTAGAGAAAAAATGGTACAATATGACGAATGGTTCTTAAATATCGTGTGTAGGGTTCATAATCATGAAGATACGATATATAGTGAAGGTCATTCTTATTTGCAACAGTTGTAAAAAAAAGAGTTGAAATTTTTAATTAGTTACACCAACATATGATCCACTGTTCAAATAATTTTGGGTGTAATGAAAAAGATAAACTCGCAGAATTTGTCATGCTTACGCACTGTATATGATGCTCAATTAAAATAACATAAGATCGAGAAAGATTGTTCACATATGTAATATGTTTTAGGTGAATTAAAAATATTATACTACTTCGAATGGCATAGACCGGCCGTAGACGAGAGTAATTTCATAAGTAAACTTTTATTTGGAGACCAGGTTAGCTTAAAATTTCTAAAAACGTTTCCACATGTACTAATAATAGATAGCACATACAAAGCAATACATTACTAGATGCCGTTATATGAAGTTGTTGGAGCCATTTGTATCGGTAAGACTTTTTACATCGGATTTTCATTTATGTCTAATAAGAAACTTGACAACTACAAGTATGTATTATAATTCTTGTAATCGTTGATGGTAACTCACTTTATTGAATAACCATCAATTATTTTAACGAATAAAGACTTAGTGTTAGTTAAGACGGTCAATCAAGTGTTCCCCAAAGCAACCCACTTGTTATGTCGATAGTAGATTAATATGAACATCCTTGGGAAAACAAAAAAAATCACCAACTTTATAAAAGTCTCTGATAAATTTTTGAAGGTTTGGAATAACATCATGTTGTAGTACACAGAACTCCCATTAAATAGTTATTAGGCCGAAATGCACCACAACTTTAAAGATTATCTGAAAACAATCAAATACACCGAAAGTTGGTTAGAGTCTTACATGATAAGTTTATCACATGGAAAACTAACAAGTTTTTATATTTTAGTAACCAAACTAATAACCGTGTCAAGAGCGATCATTCTACCCTTAAGAGACATCTTGGTACGAGCAAATGTAGCTTAGATTAGTTTTGGTTGAAGGTGCATTCTTTACTCGGTTTGCAACATGGAATAATTAGAGGCTCATTTAAGAAGAGTAAAGTTTTAGCCTTAAATAAATTTTTGCGCAAAGTATACGTAGACCTAAGAGGTAAGGCTTTGAACAGTACATCGTCCCTCGACTATCGCGTTTGGTGGTAGATAGTCCCTTGACTTTCGAATGTCCATTGACAGTCCCTGGGCTATCACGTTTGGATAAAGTTAGTCCACCAGATCCTCTGATCCATGAGAGGCTGCCACCTGTCACCATAGTCCCCAGATTTTTGTATCACCGCTAGTCCTTTGAGTTTAGTTATCCGTAATATTCTACATTTTTGGTTTGACCTAAACTCAAAGCACTAGCGGTGATACAAAAATCTGGGGACTATGGTGACAAGTGGCAGCCTCTCATGAATAAGAGGATCAGGTGGACTAACTTTATCCAAACGCGATAGTCCAGAGACTGTCAACAAACATTTAAAAGTCAAGGGACTATCTGCCACCAAACGCGATAGTCAAGGGACGATGTACTGTTCAATGCGTAAGAGGTAACGACTCTCACAAAGCCTTAAAATTATTTTTATGGAATTAGAATATTCCCAAAATATAGAAATTAATGACGGTTCAAATTAATTATATCATATATAAACTACACATAATTTACCTTGTTCGTACGATATTTTCTATTTTGTATGTAAATGCATAGCGGTACCTTTAGACTCTTTTCACGATCATTGAAAGAAGTTAAAAAAAGTTTCCAATAATAATCCAATAAGGAACATCTATCGAACTAAAAACTGAATAATTTAGTTAATGTTGTCATGCAAAACAAAGACAAAGTACACACATAACATGTGTACAAGAAATGATTTGGCATAGTCTATTCGGAAACATCATCTATTTTAGAGCACGTTAGAAAAACTAAAAGCATGTGGTCATCCAGGTAAAAAATATAAATTATATTTTTTTGCATTGAATTCGTCCACTAAATAAGACAAATCATATCACGAACACGTGTTAGATACGCGAGAATCAAGTGAACCCTCGTTATGTCAAACTTTTAAAACACCATCAACCATTATGCGAGGGAATGAAACTCCGTTAATCAAACTACAGAAAAAGAGTAGAGTTTCTACACAGTTAAGTGGTCAAATTTCTCCTCCGATAAAGTTGAACTATCATTTCGAACTCGCACGATGCATTCACTATCAAGTAGAACAATTCATTGTAGCTAAACTCGTATGATGCATTCTAAGGTACATTGGGTTATCATATAGGTAATTACTTAAAAATATTCCCTATACCGTACAAAATCTTTCATATCTGTTGGTGAGAATAATTTCGGTCTGAGGGTAATTTAATCAGTTATTTTGCAATGTTTCAAGGGTATTTAATGTTTGGGTAGTTTGTAGTGAGCGATTTGAGCTGTCTAGTTGTATTAAATGTTCATTACCCTCATTAATGAAAGTGGTTGGGTATTTATACCCTTAATTATGGGCCACATGGGCTTTCGGGTCATACTTATGAATTTGGGTTGAGTTCAAAAACTCATTAGTTATTAAGCAGGTAGGTAATTAGCTTAGTCATGACGTGATTTGATTTTTTTTACATTTGTCCTGTTCGGATGGTTCAGTGGGTGGCTTTAGTCCGAATTGCCCCTGTCTGGTTCCCATAGTGAGTGGTGAGAAAAATCTGGACTTATCATCTGTAATCAATGATGTTAAATCAGATGATCATTACGAGTACTGGTCGCCTGCGTTTGATCGTATGAGCAACACGATGGATGAAATTCAATTAGAAATACCCTTTACCACGAGTTTATGTATTATCTGACTTATTACATAAGGATGTATGCTTGTATGGAGAATTTATCTAAGAGTTTGGAACGTGTAAAGTGTGACAATAATATCGGTACCTTTTAGTACCGGATGACAATACCCAAGATGGGAAACACAATCACATCAAAGTTTAACTACACCATTCATTTTATAGCGTAGTTGGGGATGGATGATATTTGTAGCACTTATTTGCCTTTATGAGAAGTACCCCATCCGATGTCAGAGAGGATATTTTTTTAGTTAGGTTGAGTGAATGTAGCCACTTTATAAATGTAAGTGATTAATTTCAACTAAAACATTATATTAAATTGGCGACAGTTATTAAATATTTATATTGTAATTTTTTATTGTTTTCTTATGCAACTTACAAGTGCGGGTCATAATCAAAACATAAGATACATATTTCTTGTACAAAATTAAGAAAAGAATATGATAATGATTAGACTTTGGAATTAATGATTATTCCCCGTTGCAAGAGATATGTAAAAATTCAAAATCAAAGTTTTGAAGTAATCGATCTAAACATTATTATTTAATTTAAGTGCACTATTTTCAATAAACTATTTATCATTGTAATAATTGTACTATATAGCCTTTTTCGTCATACTATTTTTCAATTGTTTAACTATTTGGTCACCGACAATGTAACAGAGAAACAACTGGATTATGTGCATGCTTAAATAATAACCAAAAGAGAGGAATCCGAGATCGAGACTCAGATATAGTACATGATGGCAAATGAAGAAAGTAAGCTGGTGAAATGGAACCAGTCTGACAAATAAACAATTTGAGTAATTATCGTTGTTTCAATTTTTAAATTAATAAGTTATCGTTATTTCATTATCTTAAGTCCTGATTTATTGTTTTTTCATTAACTTAAGTCTTAAGTTGTTGTTGTTTCAGTTTCAGAATACCTAAGTTGTTGTTTTTCCTCTTTGAATTCGAATTTTATGTATTTCATTTCTTGTTAATTTTCGCATCATGTGTTTGTAATGATTCAACTTGATGATAACCTATTTTATATTTTAGTTTTATATAACACACCATATTTTAACTTGATTAGAAGTCCATATGCATTACATAATTTTTACATTGTCGGTGGTTCTGCTACATCATTGTGCATAATTTGTACATTGGCAACAGACATTCCACCGACAGTGTACACATGTTACCATGCTGGTGTAAACCTAAACATAAAATGAAGGTCAGTTAATTTGTTATAAAAATCCACAGGCATTACGCGATTTATATGCCACCGATGGATCAAATTACGTTTCTAGTGCATAATGTTTACACCGACATCGTAGTATCTAACAATGCATAATTTTTACATCGGCAGCGTAGTACTAACCGTCAACGCTTTATAGTTCACGATTTTTGTGTAAAAAATACAAAAATAATTGGATTCAGATACCATTCTTATAGGCTTTCACCGGTAGTGTGCGATTAATATGTTACCGATGGTTTACTACGCTACCGATGCATAATATTTACACCGACAACGTAGTATCCAACCGCCAACGCCTAATAGTACACGTCGCCCATGTAAAAAACACAAAAAACATTAAAGTAATATATTTTTTATAGGCATCCATCGACAATATGTGGTTTGTATGTCGTGGTGGTGTTAACTATGTTGTTAGTGTTTAATTTGTATACCACAAACATTTAATTCGATCGACGGTGTATAATTTACACATTGCTAGCTTGAAAGTATGTTGCTAGTGTGTACTTTACACATCGGCAACACGAAATTTAACCAGTAGTTTATACCTGTTTATGTTACCGATGCAGATCTAATACTTTAAAAAATAAAACAGACTTCTTATCCAACTTAAACCAACGTCTATTGATAACATCCGATAAAACTCGAACAAACACCCATCAAACTTAAATAAACATCAATTTACAAACCTAAAACGAATTCATAGTCAATAAAATATTCATTCGATTAAGCCGAAATATTCAAAACATCATCATCCAACGTAAACATAATCTAATGCAAAGAAAAAAATCATCTAAACGTCATAGCAAAAAAGAACACTTATGGTTCATACAACGTACAAAATAAATAATACGAGGATGAGTTAGGGGATCAGAATTGGCTCATGAAGTTGAGAAGTTCCTCATAGTTATCGTATATAAGCATAATACAGTTTATGGTCTGGATCGCCTCTAACATGTTCAGTTTTCCTAGAAAACGATAAGTGACATAGAACCCATGATCTTCGCCATGCAGGCTTCTATTAAGTCGTAATTCATATGGTTTGGCATAAGGGGTTGGGTGTACGTGTCAGCAGAAAAAAAAGTGTGTTTTCCAATCATCCCAGTGTGATTTGTTAAGCGGGTAAATCCAGTTGTTATCCTTCCGAAAAAATATCCGACGACTTCTCCTAGATCTAACCGAACCGCGACATCACTTGATATGACATATACACTTCAGTCACATACATAATCTGAATATGATCACGATATAACTCCATCGCATGCTCTAAAAACCTATCTCTCAAATTCGCATACAAGTGGAATATCACATGTAAACAAACACATATAAAACTAAGAAATAATTCGAAACCATGGTGAAAGTAAAATAAAAATAAAATAACAATACTTACATTATTCTACTCAAGATAAAAAATAAGTTCGCGGTAGTACGTCTTTGGCCTATCATTTCCCCCTGTTTGTTTTTTCAGTGACCAACTTAGAAACTTGTACATAAATGAAATATGTTTGTTGTTAACCCAATAGCACAAATAAAGGAAATGATCGTATATCAACCATTAATAATACTTCAAATCCGGTTATAATATTCAGTAACGGCTTCGATGATCCTTCAATATTCTTGTATAGTCATGCCAACGCAAAAGTACCACATATTATATCACTAATCCGATCCATAAACTCCAACGAATCGAGTAAATATGCTTGTAAGTTCTCATGGTTGTTGTTGGTGAAAATAGCGCAACCGAATATAAACATGATGCACGCACATGCGATGTTTACGACCATCTAACCGGTAAGTTCAGAATTTGCATCACAATACTAGAGCGCTGAAAAAGTATTCATAAGCCATTTCATACCAAAACTCGCCCCATTATGCTTCTCCAACTTATCTTGAATTTCTGTCTCTGTAACTTCTAACAACAAACATAATACGCGTATTATTCACCAAAGGTTCCACTCTACTCGGTTTCAACTATTTTTCTACCACTGAAATACCAGTAATGAAGAACACATTCTCTAACGTGATGCTCATCTCATCGAAGAAGAACTAGAAAATGTTGGTCTTCTGATGAAAACCCTCGCTCAAGTGTTTGAAATGATCTTGCTCAAGTGATTGTTCCCACCTCCTTCGCCTGAACATCCTTGTGACGAGATTGTGATCATACATATTTATTACCGACATGTTTCATGCAATCGAAAACAACAAAGTTTCAAGAAATATAAAAAATAGCTTTATAAAATACGATACTATATAAAAAATATAGCTTTCCACGTTATCAGTGTGATGGAGTTACGCTGGCAGCGTAACTCCACCACACTGCCAGCAATGTCATCGTAAATCCATCACGCTAACAATGTCTAGTCGCTACCGATGTAGACAACACTAGCAACGCTACATCACTGCCATCGTAAATGGTTGGTAGTGTAATACATTTACGTTGGCTGCGTAACTCTATCACACCGGTAGCGTTAAAGAACAAGAGCAAAACCCCAAATCATGTTATTCCATAAAACTTCTCTAAAACCTTTAAATTAATTATACACCTATGTTCCAACACAAATCAAAGACAATAAAAGTAATATATCATACCAAACTCGATTATAACACTATAACTAACTCATTTTACAATCTAAATAAAAATATAGCAACAAGCAACACAAAACTAAAAAACAAAATTAAACCATTAAATAGAATTCTTTCTCGTATTCCAATGATAGACGCAGATATGAGTTAGTTGTTTGAAAAAGACATGAAATATTTTGGATAAAATATGAAATTCCTTCAATTTGTGTTATTGGAAGGTTGGGATGAACTTAAAAATTAATTTAAATAAAAACGTTTTGACCAAAAGTATTATTAATTTTTTGAATGATTTATAAGTTTTTTTTAAATAAACAATGTATAGATGATATGAGTATTTAGGTGCAATTACCTCAATATATATAATGATTTTGAGACATAGCCTCGTGATCTTTATCAATACCCTTATTTCTAATGATATTCCTTGATTACTTTCGATATTAACTCCATTTTTTTAAAATTGATTATCTTTAAATCTAAAAAAATACAATGATATTATCTTTATTATTCTAAAATTAATTATAGCTATCATCAAATACAATCGGTTTTCGATTTGATATCTTTTTTCGATTTGATAATTTTGGTTCGTGTTATATCATCAAATATGATTAATTTAAATATACTTTCTTAAAAATAAAACCAAATTACAAAATTATCTAAATATATCAATTTAATTATTAACGAATATGATATGTATAGTAAACACAAATACATACTTCTCTATTAAGAATTGAAACAGAAAGGGTATTATTCGGTAATGTTTGTAGCATCGAAGTTGATTTTTTGAATAATTATTTTTGAAAAAGTAAACATATTAAAACATAGAGGAATTGGTTTAACTGGACCAAATTAAAAAAACAAAAAGGAAAAAACAGATAACGCACGCAAGGAGTAGGGAGTAATCTTTATTTCCTACAGAGCTTGTGCGTTGACGTTAAGTCAAAGTTAAATTCACAGATCAGACGGCTACGACCCACTCTCCTTCACCATCAACACCAATCAAAAATCCCAAACATCGTCGCCTTCAACCATTGAGGGGCGCCAAAAACCCTTTTCCTTTCTTCCATTGAAACATCAAATTATCGAACCAATTTAACAAATCTCGATTTCCTCCTCTTCTTCTTCTTTCGATCCTTTTCATGCGATTTGAGCCATGAGTTTAGAGCAGAGTATGGAGCATCAAAACACCGTTAAAGAAGCTCTAAACGCACTGTACCATCACCCGGATGATACCGTACGTATGCAAGCTGATGGATGGTTGCAGAAGTTTCAACGAACACTCGATGCTTGGCAGGTAATGTTTTGGTTTCACTTTCTCTTCACTTAATATTCTCTTTTAAATGTGCGATTGGTTTCTGTAAGAAGAAAGCTGGACTCACTTTTTTTGTTTATCGTCACTATTTGATGTTCTTAATTAGCTAGAAAACTGGATTTGGTGATTGCGTAAAGAGATTTAGACGAACAAATAGACTCCAATGTGGACTTTACTTGTCCAGTATGAAAGCTGATTTTAGGTCTTAGTTGTTGGCTAAGAATGAGCTAAGTTGGTGTTTTAATTGTTAATTTACTTATAACAGTAGTGATTTTTCTAGGAGTTTTGGATTTATTGTGGGCATCTGTTACCTGCATTACTAGTTTGAAACCCAATTTTGAAAATTTGTTGTTAAGCTTCTATGTCTGTTGATTCTTGTTTCTTCCTTCAGGTTGCTGATAATTTGCTTCATGATGCTTCAAGCAATCTAGAAACTTTGATCTTTTGCTCACAAACCCTTAGAAGCAAGGTAACTTGTAAATGGTTTAGTTAGCTATTATCATTCATCTACTTTCGGATTTGCATTGGATTAATGTCACCTTTGTATTCACTGTCTCATTTTATGTGATTGTTCTGTTGGATTCACAGGTACAGAGAGATTTCGAAGAACTACCAGCTGGAGCATTCCAGAAATTACGGCAGTCTTTGACTGTGAGTTTTTAGCCATATTAAATTGATTCTGAATCTAAATATTGTTGCTTTTTGTGACACATCTGTATAAGTTAATTTGCCAATGCTAATTAAGTATCGTTTGTGGCTAGTATTCTAGTAATGATATATTTCAGCTGCTGGGCTGGATGAGTAGGAGAGATAACTACCATTAGCTGATTATATGTTTGTCTATGTATCATGTTATTTTTTTTCATATCGGCTTGAGCTCAGACATTTCCTATCTGCTGGATTGATTCCAGCCATTTTCTATCAGCCGACTGCTGTTATCAATTTTGATATATTTGACTTGTGATGAGTATATATATATTTACTCATTATGTTTCGGACTGAAAGTATTTATTTAACGTCTTTTATGCAGACCTTGTTGAAAAAGTTTCACAGAGGCCCTCCAAAAGTCAGAACTCAGGTATTAAAGTTGCAATTTGGAGATGTAATATTTAATAAGTTTTATCATGTTGCTATTTTTTGGTTTATTGCGTTTATAGCTAAATTAGTATTTCAACAAACCGAACCAAACACCAGAAAGCATTTTTAACATCCGATCTGTCCAATCGCATGCCACTAAAAATGGGCCGTTTTGGAATATAACTAGAACATGCTTCTTTCTTGATGTAACAAATAAATTTAATTCCTTTAATCAGAAATTTCGAAGAAATTATTCTCAACAGATGCATCATGGACCTAGTAAAAAACACTTACAGCATCAAACAAGCCCTAGAATACATCAATCACAGTTTCTATTTGTGGACAACGGACTGTCCAAGTATCTCCTGAACACCCTTTCGAGTATCCATTGGTTTCAGAGCTTTAAACAGTCCTTTAGCGGTGTTATGAGTCTTGAGCTGACAACCTTAGATGTTGTTTTTGAAACCAGCTTATTGCAAGATTGTGTAAATAGTTCTGCGTACCTCTGTGCCTAATTTTGATATCGTCCTAAATTATTTGGTTTTGTAGATTAGCATTGCAGTTGCGGCCTTGGCCGTGCATGTACCCACAGAAGATTGGGGGGATAGTGGTATTGTGAGCTGGCTAAGAGACGAGATGAATTCACATCCAGAATATATACCGGGGTTTCTGGAGTTGATGACAGTTTTGCCTGAGGTATGTGTCATAACATTTTTGGTATAGGTTTTTCTGTGGCTTTCTCTTAAGCGGTTTTTTCCTCGCAGAAATATTTTTTTCTTGTATCATATCTGTGTCTAAGGAAGAATGATCAGTATATTATTGTTTTGAATGCCACAAATTGTAAAGGCGATATACTCATTTACAAGGGCTTTCTGTGGGGATTTGTTGAAACATGCTGCAAAGCTAATGATCTAGAAACCTGTGGGAGATAAATAATTGATTATCCGAAGAAAAGAAAAATCAGTATAATGAAGTAGATGGAAAATATCTGAATATATGAGAGACTAACGAAATTGAGATTTTATAGACTGCAAATGATATAGAATTAGATTTTAATGGTTAGAGCCTTAGTCAAATACTTTGGCTATGTAATTATCAACATGATTTATAGGCTCAACTTTATGATCAAATCAGCACTCGAGAAGGGTTCACTTGAAAGCAAAGCTGTAGAATTTTGTGAACTAATAAGTTCTCCCGATGTCTATATACGTCAAAAGTGGAAAGCGGCATCCCACTTTAGGACCCTTCACGATCATCTTACCTGAGTTAATCTTGCACAACACAACCCGAACAAGAGAAATAGACGTAACAGCTATTATTGATGAATTGACAAACAAAAATAAGATTTGTGTAAAGGTCAGGAGACCCAAAACATTAGTGAAAGTGGACGACAGATCACCAACAACACTAATAGGCATAGAACTACCATCAGCACTGTTAGTTTTCAGATTTCCATCATAATTTCTAACATTAGAAAAGAGGAACAACCGTACTGGGCATATGGTTCAAGGCTACAAAGTCAAAATACCATGGAGTAAAATAATTTTATGATTACCTGAGAGTCCAAATGCAGAAAAAGCGAAATGATCATTTGCTGTACCATTTCAGGAGTGAGTGTGTTTGAATTTGTTGCTAGAGAAGGAATAGAAGCAATCAGTGAGGCAGTAGGCAGTGCAGTAGAACGAGAAACATTAGAGGAGGCATGATAGGTCCCTGTTGCCATTCAAGTCGAATGGGACAAACATAGATGATATGTCCTTGTCTTCTGCTGTAGTTACAAACCTTTTTGAGATAATCCCGAGTAATATGACCGAAAGCATTACGGCTATAGAATTGGACAGCACACATGTCTCTTTTTATTTCTCTCTTGTGCTGCATAGTCCACATGGACATATGGACTAACATTAGCTTGATGTTCCATGGATGCCTGAGTTATGATTTACTGCTCTTCACGAAGTTCACCCAGACATGCCTCCATAGATGGTACAAGATGGCGATTCATAGATTAGACTGTGCAATTTCAAAATTGTAGTTCATCAAGAACTGATCTCGCTTGCTGGTTGCATGCATTATCAGGATAGCAAAAGGAGCTGCAACGGGAATATCAACATAAATAATATCCGAATAATCAACCAAAAGGTTTTGAAAACAACAAAAATATTCTTCAATCAAGAATTTTTTTTGGGATAATTAGCCATCTCATACTCTTATTGAAATCTCCTACCGGAGTTGTTTTGATTGTAAATTGTCTTCAGATAATTTCACGTATCAGCAACGGTTTTCTTAGGTTTCAAGGTGAAAACAAGACGAGGATCCTTCACGGTCATCTTCCCTGACACTTATTCACAACGACACAACTAAATCGAGAGAAATGGACATGACAGTTATTAATATATTCTACTCATACTATGAATATGACTGAATTGTATTCAAGGTAGTAGACAGTTCAATCTTTAGAAGGAGCACCCTTCTCTTTTGGGAATAGCTGTTTATCTGCTAGGGTCTGTTAATCCTTAAAAATATGCAAAAATGCTTTGAATCTGGGTTTTGTAGGATTGACTTGTTTAGTTATTGTAATGTAGTTGTCTATTCTGTTAAATGTTTATGTGCTTCGGTTTTACTCCCTTTGGCTTTACTTGAGAACTACATAAACAGGGTTAGACTACGCCTTTTTTAATTTCCTAATACTTTGTTGTTTGCTTTGTGCTATCAGGAGGTCTTCAACTACAAGATAGCAGCTCGTCCAGACAGGCGCCGGCAATTTGAAAATGAACTCACATCTCAAATGGAGGCTGCCCTTAGTGTATTGACAGCTTGCTTAAGCTTTAATGAACTAAAGGAGCAGGTGGGTGCTCTTCCTATTGTATCACGCTATACTAGAGTATAAAAGTATTGCTGTAAAGTAGAGTTACCCTTTTCCTTGCATGAGAGGCATATTTGTGAAACTTTCTTGAATTTTATCCTAACCCTGTATTTCCAAGTATTTCCAAGTATGACTCTGATTTTGTATTAGACTTGATCTATTGATAATCAGAGTACATGGGGCTCACTGTATTTTTGGTTGGGTGAACCTCTATAACTAAAATCTAACTGTGTCTTGGAGTTTGCTGCTGATAGCAGATGTTTTTCTTGCCTTTCGCAATTCGGATTTTGACTCTAGTAGCACTATGAATACAATTTCTTTTTGACAATGCTTTACATTTTTAGAGGCTCTCCGCTGAGATAATTTTAGAACTCTAGTTATTTTGTCATTGATTATTCTTTTTCTGCATTCACTAATGATCCTTTCGGATCTTTTTATACAATTTTTGAGATAAAACTACTACTCAAATTATTTTTGATTGTTTTTCGTACTTGTAAACTATTACTGTTTGTTAGCTTTCATGTTTTTATTTGTCCATTAATGGCGTTTTATTTATAATGACGTTCTTCAGGTTCTCGAGGCGTTTGCCTCTTGGCTTCGACTAAAGCATGGGTATGCACATTTTTAAGTTGCTCGCTTAGATTTCCTCACCTTTGTGAACGGTAGCGATACTAATAAATCTTGTAATTTTTAACAAATATTAAGAGAAAGTTATAAATTTAGTTTTTTCAGAGGTTTGCTATAAGAAATTGGCAAAAATAATGCTGCCCACATTTTCTCGGTGGAAAAATCTTAGTTAGAAAATAATTTTATATGTTATGCTATGGTTTCAGGATTCCTGGATCTTTGCTTGCATCTCATCCATTGGTGATTACGGCTTTATCAAGTTTGAATGCCGATCCGCTCTCAGAGGCATCCGTAAATGGTATTAGATCAGACGTGGTAGCCTAGTGTTCTAATCGTACTGCAGACAGTATAGAAGTAATATATTTGTTTTTATTATTCATAGTTGTTGGTAGGGAGCGAGCCCTGCGCCAACTTGGCTATAGGCAGCGCTACCTCAGCCAAAAAAATTCTGCCATAACCCACATTAAAAACCCATACCCTACTCAGAGCCCAACAAATAAAACATAGCCTGGAATCCCTGTACTCCCTCGTGGCACTTCTGATATGCTTTTTCCCTTTCATATTTCTGTTTTTCATTTGTTTCTCTGGAAACCTGATCAGACTTTTTAATTTATATTTTACATTTAAAAGTGTTTTACATTCAAAAGTTTTTTGTATTATATTTTCTTTTACAAAATAATTTCTAACCGTTTTAAAAGTGTTATTTAAAATTTAATTTTTCATTTTTTATATACAAAAGCATATCTATCTTTTATTTTTTAAAATGGACTTTGGATTGTATAACATGTTTCGGTATTCTATGTTGTTGATGCATATGTTTCCTAATATGTATTATCAATATTTATATTATGTGAACCATAAAAAAAAATATTGATCATTACAGACCCTCTATTATTAAATGACAAAATTACTGTATGTAAAAAGGGAATATAGAAGAAAATAAGATAAAATATTGAGAAAGGAGCCAAGTGTGAAATTATTATAAAATGCAAAACAGAATTTTGATTCAAATAGTTAATATATCATATGGAGCCTTCAAAGGGTCAAATAGTTTGAACCCGTCCAAAATAGTCCTCAGCTTTAAAAAACTGACTCAAATAGTTATTTTCTCTTTAGTTTATAACGGTGTTGTTTTTATTGTGATCGCTAGAATATAGCATATTATCTGATGATTTATCTTGTTCCTTTAGATCATTTGCTCACCATATGGAATTGCTTAAGCTTCGTATGCAATTCTCTCTCTTTTTTCACTTGATATGTCTTGAGTATTTTATATGCCTTCTGGTTTAGCTTGTTTAGCACTTGGGTAACCCCTTGAAAGTTTAATGGCTGACCTATATATTTTTCGGTGGTTTGTCCTCGTCTGTAAGTAGTTTATTTCTCGTGTTCTGTGGCAAGCCCTATAAATGATTTAACCTTCTGATGTAAAAATGGAAAGCTTGTTATGCTAAGAGGTGACTCTTCTTTGTAATGAATAGAACAATGTTAAGCATTAAACTATTTTCTAATCGAGAATACTCTTTGTCATAAGTGAAGATTTTTTGACATACCTGTTAGCCCGTACCGTATGGTTCCATATGGAGAATGTGCTTCTTTAAGTATGCGGAGTATGATTGGTTGATCTTTGTCATTTAGAGGAAGTTTCTTTTGTCTTTCTTGCAGTGATTTCTGAATTAATACACTACACAGCAGCAGCTAACTCTGGTGGTACTTCTATACAAATGCCCTTGGTCCAAGTAATTGTGCCTCAGGTTATGAGTCTGAAAGAACACTTCCGAGATTCTTCAAAGGTGCCACGTCTTTTGATTCTCCTTAATCTGATAAATGCGGAATTGTGATCTCAAATCATCTTTTCGCTTATTACTGTTTCTGACTTGGTATGTTTTATATATTGTCATGTTTGAGCACTTGGTTTCACTTGGAATTAAATAATATAGTTAGTATCACTATCATGTGCGTGTCCTTGTAGAGGTATACTGCCACTCTAAAATGTAGGCAATAACAGGCTTACAAGTGGCACTCAACATTGGTGTAAAAACAAGAAGGTTTATTCATGAACAAGGTTTTTAGGGCTTAGTAAGGCACTTCGAATGGTTTAGGGCTTAATAAGGCACTTCGTATTATCATTGTGTTTGTGTCATAGTGCTAATCCCTTAAATTTCATGTCAATTCTCTTAATAGTAATTTTACTGTACATGCTTTTGATTATTGAGTTTGCACTTGTTTCTCCTTAGGAGCCTTGCTTACAAATTCCATATGCTTTTGTCAGGATGAAGAAGATATCAAGGCTATTGCTCGATTGTTTGCTGACATAGGTGATTCATATGTCGAATTGATTGCCACCGGTATGCATTTTTTCGTTTGCTTTTTACCTTTGTTTAGTGGTTACTCTTGAAGCGTTCTTGGTTCCTGTGTAATTGGCCATATGGTTTATGAATGATTTATTTTCTTCTAAGTATATCCTCTTGCCATCAGGGTCAGAGGAATCAATGGTGATAGTTCATGCACTTTTGGAAGTCACTTCACACCAAGAATATGATATTGCTTCAATGACATTTAATTTCTGGCATAGCCTTCAGGTCACGTTGACAAACAGGTATACCAGTTTTGATCTTTTCTATGGCTTTTAGGTTTTTATGAATATGATTCTGGATTAATTTTTTTTATCTATCAGGGATTCTTATATGTCGCTTGGCAATGAAGCATATATAGATGCTGAAAGGAACCGGAGACTACAAGTCTATCGGCCAGCTTATGAGAAACTTGTATCTTTGGTGAGTCTTAAAATTAGGCAGTTCAGAATATCATTATGTATGAACTCTGGATATTTGTGTACTGTCACATAACAATTGAGCTCTGGTTCAAGTTGTGGAATTACATCGGTTATGTCTGCTATGCGGACTAAGGAGGATATTGCTCCAAAATGTTCTAATGTGCAATGTCCATGTAATTAGTAAGATGAAACCGAGAGACACTTTCTTCTTGAGAGAAGTAAAAGATTTCTGCTTTTACTTTACTTACAAGGAGATAAATTTGATCACATCTCGTTGGAGTGAAGTTTTAATGTTTCATCATTAAATAAACAGCTCTAACTTGGTTTCTGTTACAGGTTGGCTTTCGAGTTCAATATCCCGAGGACTACCAAGGTCTTTCAAGCGAGGATCTTAAGGAATTTAAGCAGACAAGATATGGTAAGATCAGTATTTTGCTAACCTTTCTACTATGTAATTTCAGAGTTTTTACAATCGTCTTGCTCTGACATAGCACGGTGGTACTAGGTCTGTACAGGATCTAGAATAGATTATACAGACACGGATCCATGTCTCCAAAATAGTACATAATTTTTGGACAACTGGACAAGTCATATGGGTTTATAATGGTAACTCAAGAATGTATTTTTAGAAAAGGTCCAATCAATGAGTAGCTGATACAAAATTCAAATATCACAAACGGGCGATGGGTGCGGTTAGAATTTATTTGTGATGCCAAATTTTAAGTTAGATTTTCTTTTTTCTTCTTTAATGGATGTGTAGGATTTTCTTAAACCTCACTTAATATGCAAGCAGTGTCCTATATTCCTATATACTTTTGTCAATTAGTTGAAATTTTCCTTCGACCGTTACTGTTATTTTATAAACCATCCTGATGAAACTTTGGGTTATACATCGCTCATAGTGTCCTTGATCTTTCCAGCTGTGGCGGATGTCTTAATTGATGCAGCATCAATATTAGGAGGTGATGCAATCCTGAAAATTCTTTACATGAAACTTCTCGAGGTGTGTACTATTTCTTTCATTTTAGATTTATCTACTATCACAATGAGAGTTTCTTTTTTGTCATTCTTTACATGAAACTTCTTGAAGTGCGTACTAGCTCTTTCATATTAGATTTATCTACTATCACAATGAGAGTTTCTTTTTTGTCGGTTTCAGTGTGCTGAGCTTATGTTTAGTCTCATGAGGTTCATTTTTTTAAGATTCATTCATTTACTATATATTTTGTTTATATTAGTGGCTTTTATCTTTGTCATTTTGCGGTTCTTTATTAATTAATTCGTTCTTTTGGATATTTGTAAGCTAACGGAAATACTCTTCCATCCAGTCCTTTACTTTGCATCCAGTTTCATGTTTAAGTCAGGCTGTTTGAGTCAAACCCAAGTCAACTAATTCACATACATGAATCAAATCTTTGCTAGCTTTCTGTTCTTGTGTGTTTTATACAGTAGTACAAGTACGTAACTACCACAAACAAAGAAGACTGTAACATAAATAAGAGTGATATGTAATTGACTAGATATAATACTGTGCAGTTAATCAGTTATTAAAGTTGGCTATATGAGATATTCTTGGGGCAAATGCATAAATGCTCTCTTGGCTCTTGGCTGAATTGAAACCCAACACGTTATTGTTGTATTTATCGCACAGAGTTTCCCACATGTAAATGAGATAGAGGCAGTCACGCAAGCATTTTGTTTGAATAAGGATGTAGGAAAGATCTACATTTGCGAATACTTGACAACTATTCTCTCTTCAGCAATTTCTGGTTGAGATTTGAGAGAAGTTGTACATTTACTCCTCGCATCCTTTAAAATTTAAATGGATGTTGTGAGGACTTGGGATTCACAATTTAAAATATTATTACTTTGGCTTCTGTTATGCTGTTACATGTTGTTTATGAAATTAAGTTCCTAAATCGGTGTTCTGTTTTTTTTTTTGTTCAAGGCCATGGCTTCCTGTGGAAACGAAGAATGGCGACCGGTGGAGGCTGTTCTCTTCTGCATCAGGGCTATATCGAATTACGTGTCAGATGTTGAAGCTGAAGTGATGCCCCAGGTCTGAGACTCGCGCAAATTTCTTTCCTTCGCTACTTTTTTTTAACAACTATATTACTGTATATGTTTATGCTACGTCTTCTTAACAACTACCTTACTGTATTTTGCATGATGAGTCTGGGAAGCCTTGAATCTTTTGTTTAATTGATCCACAACTCTTTCTTCGGGCTACTAGTTTTAGTGACATCTTTTAGTTCGCTAATGTAATTTCAGCAATTGGTCTCACACAGTCTTTGGTTTTTACAATTCATTTACTCAAATTGTTTTTATATTACATGGAGTTTTTTTTTTTGTCTCCAAGTGCTTCTCTAGGGATCACATCACCCTTATCTGAGAGGTGTTGTTGAGTGATATGGGATGTTATGGGTTTTCAGTTCAGTGACTACATCAGTTATTTAGAACTTTAGGGCAAAAATGATCTCTATTCTTTTCTTTGCTTCACCCAGGTTATGACCTTGCTTCAGAAATTTCCTCAGCAGCCTCAGTTGCTCCAGACAGGTAATCTAATTTTGGTAGTTCATAGTCTTGGGAAATTTGTCTCTTTTTTGTGCTAGGGAAAAGAGCTGCTAAACTGGTGACGGGCTACCTAAGTTATCTGCTTTAAAGTTTCTGAGTGTTCAACTATTTTGACTTCACGAATAATGGTGTCTGGAGTTCACTATTCTTATTATTTAGCATTTGCTCACCTACATAATCAGTGTGCTTACTCATCGGGGCGTATTCCAAGTGGCTGGAAGCTGCATCAAGTGGATTATCTATTTTGCCGTCAGTCATAAATATTCTCATGAGTGGAATGGGCACATCTGAAGATTGTGCTGCAGCTGCAGCTGTGGCGTTTAGACAAATCTGTTCTGGTAAATATTTATTCTATCCTTGTTTATTTTGTTAGAGCTTCACAGAAATACTGCTTTAGGTTTCATATTAAAATTGTCCTTATTTGGCTTGTTTACATCCTCTGTTTCATGCATGCTTCTATATGGATCTTTGATATTAAAGAGTATGGTTCACCAATATAAAACGTGTATTGAATCTATGATGTAAGGCTTTTATTTTAGATCTTAGAAACCTGACGGTTATAGCTTTCTTTGATCCTGAAATTATCGAGGAGGTCCTTGCTCCGCTTCTTCCTACACCAGAAACACGAATAGAAAAAAATTGGTAGTTTACTTAACTCAAATAAGAGGCCTTGTATGAGCATGACTGATGTGACATCATGAAGCTAAGCTTTTAATAGTCCATAAACCAAGTTGAGAGTTTGCTCATGGTTCTTCTTTTACAACTTTTTTTTCTCTAGTTCTTTGTTGAGACCATGACGTTGGGACATACACAATTGCAGTAATTTCCTACATTAGCACCTGATTTATTTGCTTCGAACTTTGACACATTGCAATTCATGGGAAAAAACTCGAGAGTTATATTGGTGTCAATAGGTCGATTTGCAAACGTGATCCATCCATACAGAAAAGGATCAATTTTGCAGCATTGTTGCTATTATCAAGATTATCTTGAGATGCGTGAGAGTTTCATTAGGCATTTGCTGTGCTATATCAACTCAAACATGAATGGACCTAAACGTTAGCAACAACTGAATTTAGTATAACATTTAGAGAGACAAGATTTTGCTGACTTAACTTCTACATGGTCTTTTGGGAGGCCCTTCTGTTCCCATTGCCTGTAAGCTTGTTCGTAACTGTGGTATTGAATAATCGATAACTATGATAGCGTTGAGAGATGGGCTTTGTTGCATCTGAGATTTTCTCAACCTCATATAAGCTGGATATACTTCTTCTGTCCAACGCATGCATTCCTGGTGTTTGCATTGGGCCCTTTCATGTTTCTTACTACTCAGGGTTATAGATTTTCGTTATCAAGTAATTTTCTGATGGTTTATTGCAATCTTTAATACTTTTAGCCTGTTTTGCTCCTTTTTTGAATTTTAGATTGCTGAAAAAATCTGTGGATATTTTGATGGCCTTTTTGATTTCTACTCTACGGCAATTAATGCATGCATTCCTGGTGTTTGCATTGAGCCCTCTCATGTTTCTTGCTACTCAAGAGTTATAAATTTCCATTATCAAGTAATTGTCTGATGGTTTATTGCAATCTTTAATACTTTTAAGCTTGTTTTGCTCTTTTTTGAATTTCAGATTGCCGAAAAAATCTGTGTGGATATTTTGATGGCCTTTTTGATATCTACTCTATGGCAATTAATGGAGGAGGTGGTTACAAAGTCTCCCCTGAGGACTCATTGCACCTTGTTGAAGCCTTAAGGTAATATTGTTGACTTTGGGGAGAAGTGCCTTGGTAGATAAAATTTACTTTCACGTGGTTAACATATTCAAAACTTATTTTTGCAGCATAGTTATCACAGAACTTCCTCCAGAACATGCTAAAAACGCTCTAGACAAATTGTGCTCATCGGTTGCTATTCCTTTAAAGGTACTATCTTCTTTTCTGGAGTCCATTCGGGCTTCTTTGCTCTGCTGATAGTACTATTAATTTCATCATTTAACATTTTAGGAAGCTGGAGTAGAAGGCCTGGAAAAAAGACACGCTCGCGAGTTAACTGTCCACATTGATCGGTTTGCGTACATCTTTAGGTGTGATCAATATACCTTTCACTTTTGTTGTTTTTTTCATTTATCACCTATCTAATTAGATTTTGCGACTGCAACCAAATTTTAGGTATGTGAATCACCCTGAAGCCGTGGCTGCTGAAATCACTAAGTATTGGCCTATGTTTGGAGCCTTATTTGATCTGTAAGCGTTTCTACTATTGCTATTTGCAGTATTTCCAATGTTTTCTGCTCTTATGTAATCTGTGTCAAATAATGTGGTGCAGTCGTCCATGGGACATGCGGACTATGGAATCTCTTTGCCGAGCTTGTAAACATGCTGTGAGTTTGATATTCTTTAATTTGCGTGAACTAGGTCTAAATATCTAAGCCACATTCGAGAAAATCAATGTACTGATGGGTTGTTGGGTGCTTAGCTTATAAGCTGAAAAGTTAGCTTTATACAACAGTCATAATTTGTTTGGTGCATAATTAAAAACCATTTTAAGCCTAAATTTGGTTGTATAAAATAAAAAGGACTAAAGAATTTAAAAAAACATTTATGATGCAAAAGTTTTGCTCTTTGATCTTATAGGCTTACAAAAATCTTAAGGCTCAAATGTCAGATCAATCAAACAGTGCAGTGACACCAAACAACCCCAGGCTTTAACCACATGTGTCCAACTCAAATAAACTATCAACACTCCAAAACGTTTTTTCAGTTTAAATAAAAATGTTTTTTATAGGTGCGAACTTCTGGAAGATACATACTTAATACAATCGGAGAAATGCTTGGAAAGATTCAAGTCCTATATCAACAGTTTCACCAGCCTTGTTTTCTATATCTTTCTAGTGAAGTTATAAAGGTAATGTAAATTTTAGGTCTCTTATTCTCCTATCAACAGCTCGGCTCTTTGTTTTTATTTAGTAGTTAAGTGTGTTTTGGGATGCAGATATTTGGCTCAGACCCATCTTGTGCAAACTACCTGAAGAGTTTGATAGAAGCACTCTTCACACAAACAACATGCATCCTTACGAGTATCAAGGTTTGCTTGCATTTAGTTATTTTGGTATCTTCTTTTTTAGTAGAGGAGCAAAATCTTGTCCTACATGACCGACCTGTTCCAATCCCAAAAATCTGGATTGGGTTCATGTTTGAACGTTTGGTCAAACCAGTCAATTTGTGTATCAAAAAGTGGTCCACTCGGGTCAGACAATCCGAATCGACTTCCAATACATAAGAAAGTTTAAAAATTCAAAAAGTATTTTAAAACCAGGCCGGATCCAGTTGACTATGGTGTATAAATCGAAATCAACTTTTGATTCGGACACGTGTCGGAAATCCGGGCTCAGGTCAGGTCTGATAGGCTAAGTTTTGTCCTACCATTTACCAGGCCACTTTTGTTTTAAAGCTTTCTAACTTGTATCACTGTTTGGTTTTTTACGCATATACTCTTCAGGAGTTCACTACAAGACCAGACATTGCAGATGATTGCTTTCTATTGGCTTCGAGATGCATACGTTACTGTCCTCATATATTTATTCCTTCTGCTGTATTTCCATCTCTAGTGGATATCTCCATGATTGGAATCACCGTCCAGCATAGGTGTCTCTCGCTGTGTCTGTCTTTCTCATGTTTTTTTCCATAATTTTTTCCCAAGGCTGACATATGTATTTATCATTGTGCAGAGAAGCATGCACTTCCATCCTGACCTTTTTATCTGATGTATTTGATCTCCCCAAATCTGTTAAGGATGAACAATATATAATAATCCGGGACGGAGTGATTCTTCCTCGAGGTGCTACCATCACAAGAATTTTAATCGCATCCTTAACCGGCGCACTCCCAGGTTCTCGGTTGGAAACGGTAAGCAGGTCTCTTATATTTTATTTAGAGTCATGCCAAAATTTTGTCTGACCTGATCTTTTTTCCAATCTGGATACTACTGGCTACTGTAAGAATTATATGTCCTAAATCAATTCTCAGACATAAATATAGTGATTATAAATCAGGGCCGTGTCCGCGTTTGGACAAACCAGTGAGATTAATACATTACAAAGTGATCAACCCTGATCATAATTTAGTCTGGACAATCCAGCTCAGGTACAATTAAAATGAAAATACCTTGCTATTCAGAATTTAAAAGAAAAACTCGTTAAAACTAAAGCAGGTCTCTTGTTATGTAATTCAAAATTGGATATGGGTCAGACAGATTATTAGTTACGATAAACTGTCTTTCGATCGAGCAGTAACCACAATTTTGCCAGGACCATCCGGCCCAGGTGATAAAAATACTCGGGCACTTCAGAATTTATTAAAAAAACATGTTGAAACCAGAACACGTCTCTTCCGTGTTCTATATTGTTCAAAATTGGATTGGGGTCCTACGGATTATTAGTTGCAAAATTTCAAATATTCACCTTTTCTGAACCCAGGTAACGTACGCACTGTTAGCACTTACTCGAGCCTATGGATTACGAGCTGTCGAATGGGCCAAAGGAACCATTTCATTAATCCCATTAACTGCCGTAACAGAAGCAGAACGCTCGAGATTTTTACAAGCTCTATCAGATGCAGCACATGGAGCTGACGTCAATTCAGTACTGATTCCAGTCGAAGAGATATCAGATGTATGTCGCCGTAACCGAACTGTTCAAGAGATTGTTCAGTCAGCTTTGAAGCCACTCGAGTTGAACATAGTGCAGGTTGTATCATAGAGTTGGGGGCGTATATATTACAAGGCCGATTTTTGCATAGGCCTTATACCATCATTCAAAAAGATACATTGGTTTTTTTTTCAATTATTGTTCTGCATTATTAAAATTTTCCGATCCGTCAGTTCAATTTATACACTCTAGGTGGAAGAGAGATAAATGGTATTGTTGTAAATTTACAAGGGGATGTTTGGGTTATTTAGCGATAGAACATCCATTAGAGTTCAATTTTCAGGGTGAAAAATCCATTGCGTTGAAGTTGTATAAGTTCTGCTGGTTATTTGAGAAATGTTAAGCGTCCTTTATATGTAATCATCTCGGCTGTGCCTAACCAATTCAAAATTCAAGGTGGACCACAGAAAAAACAACCGACTTTTTATTAAACGAAATGTCATCTAAGTCTTTTTTTTTGTCTAACCTTTTTCTTAAGCCGGTAAAAAACAAGCACGTTTGTTTGTCTCTAGAATGAAGTGCGTATATTTTATTAAAAATTATATTTTAAAATATTGGTTTAAGTATTTTACATCTAATAATGGTTTAAGTATTTTAAAATAAAGTCCTTTTATATTTATTATAGGAAAGTAATTATATTTATTAAAGTTAACAGGTACAGATAAAATTTCCTTTTTTGATTTCAGCACAATATATCCGTGCTCAATAACACTATCACAGTTTGGGCAAGTCTAAATTGAGACCCCATTTGGCTATGGGCTAGGCTAAAATGAGACCCCAAATCTTTATAGTGAGACCCCGTATTCAAAAAATTTCTGCAATTGTGAAATTATCAAATTGCCCCCACATATAAAAACACTAATTTTTCCACCCACTCACTTCTCTCTCTTTTCCTCCTCTCTTTCCTACCAAAACTCTCTCCAAAATTCAAACAAACACCCACAAACACTAATTTCTGCAAACTCCCACAAACATTTAATACACATTAATTATACAAACTTAAACCCAATTACTCCGAGCATGGATTTAAGCGACTTCAATGACGATTGGAGCTGCAACGCTGATGATTTCCTTTCGGAGGAGGAGGAGCCGCTTACTGATCACTTGGAGAGCGTTGCCGAGGTAAAATTCATGATTTTTTCAACACAGAACAAAATTTCGCAAGTTCGTGCCTTCAAATGTACACTTCCACGCAAGAACATGCGTGGAAGATGACAAATCTTCGCATGAACATGCGAAGATTTGGCCAGATGTTTGCATAAAAATTCGAATATTTGGCAAGATTGGTTTTACATGCCTTTTTGGTTAAATTTTGGGTTCTTCTTGGTTTTACATGTTTTTTTGGTTCAATATTGGGTTTGTCTTGGTTTTACATGCCTTTTTTGTTGAATATGGGGTTTGTCTTTATTATTTGACTTTTAAATACATGTTTGTGTTTGTGTAGGAAGCGGCCGAAGCACCATGTCACATGGCGGATTATAGTCAAATATTTAAGATGGATAAATTCTTAACCAAGGCGGAATTGATCGAATGGGTTGACAAAGAGAGCAAGAGTATAGGATTTATTGTCGTGTTAGATAAAGATGACGATGGTAGTAAAAACGGTAAAACACCGCGGTTATATTTTAAGTGCGAGAGGCACGGTGTTTACAAGCCTAGGCCTAAACCGGGGATTGTGAAGAAACGACGAGATTGTTCATCCAAAAAATGCGGATGTCCGTTCATGCTTAGGGGCAATCCGGTGTTAGAAGCACCCGACTATTGGAAATTGGTAGTTATAATCGGAAAACACAACCACGGACCCTTCTTGCATTTGGATGGTCATTCACGGGCCGCTAGGTTAAAGGCGGAAGAGGAGGAGTATGTTCGCAAACTCACAACAATCGGTTCTCGGCCAAGAGATATATACCGTGGATTGAAGTTAAGAGATCCGGAAAATGTATCTAGTAAGCGTACCATCTATAACATGCGGCACAAACACCAATTGGTTGATAAAGCGGGCAAATGCCAAATGCAATACTTGTTTGGTAAGTTAAAGGAGCATGAGTACTATGTTTGGGAGCGCACAAACAAAGAAACCGACGAAATCCTAGAATTGTTTTTCGCACATCCCACGAGCATCGATTTGTTGCGCACTTTTCCACAAGTACTTATAATGGATAGCACGTACAAGACTACAAGGTATAAACTTCCTTTGCTAGAAATAGTTGGCCAAACTTCGACGAAAAAGACCTTTTGTATAGCTTTTGTTTTTATGAGCTCGGAGAAAGAAGAGAACTACACGTGGGCAATGAGCGTTCTAAGGAGAGTGATGGTGAACAACATGTGCGCATTACCAAATATTATCATCACGGATAGGGAGTTGGCTTTAATGAACGCTATCGATGAGGTATTCCCGGATGCAACTCATTTGTTATGCACTTGGCATATAAACAGGAACATTTGCTCATACTCTAAGAAAGTGTTGCCCAAAGCGGACATGGGGGAGGAGTTCTTAGAGTTTTATGTCGCGGTTCAACATTCGGCGACGATCGAAGAGTATAAAAAAAACCTCACCGACCTTCACAAAGCCTACGCATATTGTCCTAAGGTTCTCGAGTACTTGATGAAACAATGGATAGACCCTTACGGACACAAATTCCTTAATGTCTACACTAACAAGATTAAACATTTGGGGAACCACACTAGCAACCGGTGAGTTATATTATCATATTTTTACATTACTATGTTTAAGTAGTTGTTAGACTTGTAACTAATCTAAGTTTATGGCTTAGGGCGGAGAGTGCTCACTCTAGTCTAAAACGGGCAATCGGCACAAGCCTATGCACTTTTGAGCAATTTTGGGATAAAGTTCATGCGTTGCTTCGCATTCAACACTCTACCATCTTCAAAACGTTCGAACGGAGTTTGTTTCGTCCTAGACAAGCATCTAGGGGAGCTATCTTTCGCGACATCAAAGGTAAACTTTCATGTACGGCCATTCAAATATTAGAAGAAACTATTAGAAAGGCCGGGGATTTGTGGTTCACTCCCGCAAAGTGTGGTTGTGTAATTAGGACAACACACAATTTGCCTTGTGCGTGTGAGTGTGATGTGATCGCGAAAGAAGGTCAGTCGATTCAAACGAGTGAATGTGATGTTTATTGGAGTACTTTAGCGATCAAGCCTAGGGAAAACGTTGGTACCGAAGATGAGCTTACAAGAAAGCTATCCTTAATTGATAGTACCATACGCGGTTACGGTCCACAAGTGCAAGATCACATCATAAATAGGATGATGCAAATCCTAGATCCCGCTACAAGCCATGTGTTGGAACCTAAGGAACCGGTTGTCACGAAAGGTCGAAAAAAAGCCGGTGTCGACAAGTCAACTAAGCGGAACCCATCCGGGTTTGAATACCCTAGTGTAGGCGTTAGTAGTACTCCCGCCACGATAGGTAGCACGGCCGCGTCGGCGGTTAAGGCATTTATAGTACGCAAATGCAAAGATAAAACACCACCACCGAAAAAAGAGAAAGCGACTCGATCTAGAAAATCGAATAAAGGAAAAGGATTGAGCGCCTACGGGAGTTGTTTTCCCGAGTACTTGCACGAGTACATAGCTACCGTTGAAGACGTTGCTCCGGACGGTAATTGCGGATTTAGGGCGGTAGCTTTGACGATTAAAGGCAATGCGGACGCATGGGAGGAAGTGAGAAGGGATTTGATGTTTGAACTTTCAAGTCAACGTGATCTTTGGGAAAGGGTTTTTGACGGTGCAGAACGTGTTGACAATCTATTGCGGAGATTGGATTGTTTCAAAATGTACGAGAGCGGAACTAGGCACTGGATGACATTACCCGACTATGGGTTGGTGATAGCCACCCGGTATCAATGTATAGTATACCATGTCTCTCTCCAACTATCATACACGTATCTTCCTTTGCGTGGTGTGCCTCCAAGATCATGTCCTATTGTCGAAGTTGGCATTGGTTTCGTCCACGGTAATCATTTCGTGAAAGTAAGTAAACTAATACATTCTTGATATTTACATTTCATTTTATCAAATAATCCACGACGTATCAAATAATCCATCTCGTGAAATTTCCAGATTGTATTAGACGGACCGTTGCCGGATATATACCCAATGTGGTTTGCGTTCCGCACTTGCGCTGAAGTTACAAATTGGGCCATACCAATAGGCGCACGTCTCAACAAGTATCACCAAATTAAACCAGCACAACCTCCGACATTAAACGATGGGGATCATGAATGCTACGATTTGACCGGGGACGCATAATGCTTTGTTGTATTGTAATATTTTGTGTTACTTGTTTTTTTTAATCCTTTCGAGACACATTTCGCCACCTCCGACTACTAGACTTATGTTGTTTTGCTTGATAATATTTATGACTTTTACTTATGCTTTGTAGATGTGCCCAAAAAAAATTGTTTTTTAAGCGGCCGTATGATTTTTTGTACCAAAACGGAGCCTTAATAGGTACCCTTTGGCCATGATTTTTGTTGGAAGGCCAATTTTTTTTTTATTTCAAACCTCAAATGTTGTTATAACCACGTTTTGAAACCATTGGCAAGCATGAAAGTTCCAAAAAAAATCATAAATGCCCCAAAGATCAAATTTCATTAACGGACAGAGTCAGATAGTTCATTCCGCTCCCGACCTTATAATCATCGGAATCATAACTTCCTTCGGGGGTTGAACACGTTTCAACGGCGCTTGCAATTGCGTCGGTCATTTCTTGCTCCCTTTGCCGCGTCGCATGTGACACCATCTCCGGCGTAACTGGACCGTGGGAGCCCATGTTGAATACGTATTGGACATGTAAACGGGTCTCGTAATCCAATGACTCAATCTGTACAGTCCTTGGCTTAAGATAAGCTAACCTTTCGAATACTTCTTCGCGTCTGCGTGGTCGGGGCATCATACATCCTGGACACGATGCCTTCCTACCGTGGTTGAAGAACATCCTGCACAAAACCGCATCGATGAAACCAGGAATCTCCTCTTGCATCGTACATCTGACGAAGTCAAATGCGACCAAGAGGCTTGCATCTTCGTGCACGCTCCACTCTGAATCACCCATTGTTGTAACTTAAGATATTTAGTTTCATAGTCAAATTATAGTATTTATAGACTCGAAGTCGGTGTGTCAGTTCTAAAAAAATAAGCGGGAAGCGAGGTTTTTGTTCCCGCGTTAATTAACTAGCGGAAAAGTATGGGCGGGAAGGGCATTAAACGCGGGTGTTTATGGCGGCAATATTTTCAAGTGTCTCGTTTTAGTGAGACGTCTAATAATGGAACTTACGCTATAATGAGACCCCTATTACTACACTGCTACATTTGTGTAATTTTTTAAATGTAAACCTTGGGTTGTTTTAAGAATGATAAATTGGATAGACTGGATACATTGGATACAAGAAAATGAAAACAAAATAAAACGGGCAGTCAAATAAGAAACAGTAGTACATGGTAAACGTAAACAACAAACCATTCAAACATTAACTTAAACAAACAGTACAGAAACTCCAATAAGCAAACAAATAAAGACATAAGTAATGCCGATTAGTCGAAGTCGTATCCTAAGTTATCGTCAGTGTCAGTCCCCTCTTCCCTTTCAGTAATCCTATTCTCAAGATACAGAACCATGTCCCTAGTGATGTAATCTACCACAGTCATGTTCCACACGGCGGCCGCTTCTTGCTTAATTTTAAATGGTTGGAACAGCAAACGATCCATTGGTTTGCAATTAATGTACCTCTGTTTGATTTGTTCACGGTTACGCACAGCAAAACCTTCAGTTCCTAAGCGGTCGTAGTTGTAGTACATGTTACACAAGACTAGCTCGAAAAACGCATCACTACTATCTTCACCCAACTCACGCACGGCAAGTTTCACTGCCTGAAGCAAATGGTAGTCTTCATGAGGGGTAAACTCCATTTTTGCACTGTTTATGTTTTAGGAGTGATAAGCATCCACTTATAAGCTCGTGGATGTTTGGGCGGGAAGTGCATTAAACGTGTGTGTTTTTGGCGGCAATATTTTCACGTGTCTCGTTATAGCGATACGTCTAATAATGGAACTTACTCTATAATGAGACCCCTATCTTAAAAGTGTTAGGTGTCGCACAATCATTCGTCAACGTGGATTACACTATCCTTATCTTACAAGTGTTTATAATTGATACAAGGTTCAAAAAGACGTTTTATAGGCAGTAACAATTATAGCAAATATATCAATAGCAAAATTCGTCTAATAATGGAGTTTATGTTGCATTTGTTTTGCATTCAGATACGTACCCCTAAACTTGGAGTTTCAAAGCTGAAGTTTGAACAAACATTCGAAAGTTATATCATAAACATGTAACAAATTAACATAACACATAATTAAAGATCGAACAACTAGCACATCACAAAAAATAATCCGGTCAAAAGTAAACATCACATACAAAGTCTAAAACTGTCAACAAAAAAAACAGAAATGATAATCAGTCTCTGTACTCGTGAGATATACGGTATATATCCTGCAAAGGCTCCTGAAGCTCCGCCATACTAACGCCGGGGTGGCTAAGCTCGTACTCCTCTATCTCCAGTATGCGCGAAGTCAGCTCGTGCAGGATGGTCGCATGTGTGTGTGGTGTAGGGTTCACCCCAATCTCCGCATCATCTCTGTGAGCCTCTGGATCAGATATGATGTACCATAAGTTCCTCGTAACCCACGAGGAGTAGACCACAGTGGTACCATCCTCCTGACCAGGAACATACCTCGCACCCCTCAGACTCTCGTGAATTCAGTGTGACTCCCAGTTATCCCAACTGAATGCATCCCAGAGGTAGAGGGTGTTCGCACGACGAACCCGAGTAGAACCGGTGAGAAGAGGACGCAATGGACCAGGAACCTGTATTTGAATACAAACATGCCCCAAAAAAAGTCTAAACTATGTACCACACATGCGCAATACAAACAATATTAATATTTCGAGTTACAAAATATTACCTGCTGAACGCGACCGAACTGTCTAGCCACCCGCAGCGGATAGTACGCCTCGACAATGTCCGCCGCCTTCAGCGTCGCATCTATCCAAGCTATATCAGCGGTACCTCGAGCAGTCCGCATGATCGTATACGGCGTGAATAATACCTGTAAAATATTAACATACCATTTATCATTACCAACTTAAATTATATGTACGATAATTGAAACGAAACTAATTACAACTTACATCCTGCTCGGTGAAGCTATCCAGACAACGTCTAATACCCTCTCGAGCCTCTTGGCTCTGTCGAAACCTAGCAGGCGCATGAAGGCATATAGTAGGATGTGCGCTACTATACCTCGGGTACTGATGAACTGCAAACGCCGAGAAATGGTCGTAGATCCACGTCTCTAACATGGCAAAAAAACCAGATATACCCAAAGTAGAGTGTAGACAACCTCTGCCTAGCTGGTAGTAGAGCTGCGCCAGTATCATCTGCCCCCAGTTATACCTCGCGGAGCTGGTGTAATCGTCGATGAACTGCAAGTAGTCGAGGCTAATGTTGTTGCCCGACTTGTTGGCCAAAATGGTACAGCCAAAGAAGTGCAACAAATAGCCCCTCGTAGCTCGTTTAGCATCGAGCTCAGTGATCTCCTCATCGTAATACTGATGGGTGCAGAATCTCCTCTTCAGCCATGCAAGGCGCACATGCCTCTTACCGCCGCCCTTGTTCTCCTTTATCTCCTCCTCAAGCTCCGCAGCGCTGCACCCAAGTAAGCGAGCGTATCTCGCAGTACGCTCATCAACAGAGGGGTACTCATAAATCTCACAGCTGTGACCGACAACTGAAAGCCCCGTTATCATGTGGACGTCATCCAGGGTGACGGTCATCTCCCCGAACGAGAAGTGGAAAGTGTTCGTCTCGGGATGCCATCTCTCAAGAAAGCCCTCAATCAAGTGGATGTTAGTAGACCACTTACCCAAGGCCTCGACCAAGGGCCAGAAACAGGTGCTCCTAACCTCTGCGAGTACCTTATGCTGCCGGGATTTCAAGTCCCAGCTACTGTGTGTGTGGTACATCGCATAACAGCGTAGTGACTGTCGGGCCTGCATGCATTAAAAACATACAATATATATAAACATGTATGCAATCTAAAACTTAAGATAATCCAATAACCAACATGTTCAATATATATAAAGTATAACAACTAAGATAAAACAATAAGCAATAACCAAAAAATACAATGCAGTAGTGAGTGTTAAAAATTAAAACCTAAACTCGTCATAACATATAAACTCATTGTAACCTAAACTAATAAAGTTTATAACACAAACCTAATTTCAATAACATATAAATTCTTAACATATAAATTCAGTACATTTATAACACAAATCAAATCGAATACCAAATCGAAATCCAATACCAAATCCAATGCAGGTAATATTCAACAGACAGTATTAAAAATTAAAACCTAAAGTCATTCTAACATATAAATGAATTCTAACCTAACCTAAACTAAACCAATATAAAATCCAATCCAAAAACATATAAATTGATTCTAACCTAAACTAATAAAATTTCTAACTCAAACCAATAATAATAATAACTTTAAAAAGTAAATTAAAACAATAAAACTTACATCGCCTCTGAAGACGCTGTATGCCTCGTGCTCTCTATACGAATGAAACGTAGAGTATAGGTCTACAACGTGACCATTGTATCCACGGAAGCGCTGTTCCGCAGATAGGCGACGCTGCACAGGTGGGCGCTGAACTGCCTGTAAGGTCCCTCTCTTACGGACCCGGACACTCCGAGAAGTCTCACCGCAAGCGGCCTCCTCAGTCTCAGTCTCCTGATCCGTGTCGTAGTCTCTAGCGGTAACTGGAGGACGTGGGCGAGGAGGCATACTGCACAAGACAAAACCAAACAATTAGAAGAGTTCAAACTTTTTAAAAAAAAAAATCATGAAATTGCAAAAATTCGGAATTTATTGCGTGGATTTTGGAAAATCCACGCAATAAATTGCGAGAATTCGCCATAATCCACAAGAATGTGGATTCGGAAAATCCACGCATGTTCGTGCGTGGGTTTACCGGATGCCCGCATGTTCGTGCGGGCATCCGGTAAACCCACGCACGAACATGCGTGGATTTGCCTGTTCGAGAATGCAAACCCCCAAATCCCAGATCTGCCCGAAATCAGTCCTAAAACTATAACCCAACACCCTAAACGGTCCTAATCTCCTAACTAACAACATACATGGCTTTAAAATCAAACAAATCAACACCAAATACATAAAAATCGAATTTTTCTACCCGAATGGAAAAGACTAAATATCACTAGAAATAACAATGTAAAATGAAAAAAAAAGCACCATGAAGTGTAGAATCCATACCTTAACAGCTTCGTGGAGTTGGATTTCAAAAAAAGTCGCCGGAAAAAAATTGGGTTTTTGGAGGTAGAGAGAGTTAGGGTTTCGGGGGAGAAGAAAGGAGAAGAAATCTGATTTTTAGCTATTTATATCGATGACATTTTCGTAATTAATGGGGGTCTCACTATAACCAACCCGGGTCTCACTATAACCGGGTCTCACTATAAAGAAAACGGGTCTCATTTGAGACCCTTCTATAATGAGACCCCATTTGGTTATAATGAGATCCCAAAAAAGATCCATTTACCCCTGATATAAAAGCTGTATTTTCAACCCAAAAACCTCTTTTCTCTCTTTTTCTCTCCTCTCTAGCAAAATCACTCAAAATCTCAAAAATAAAATAAAATGCAAGATTTCTCAAATTCAACATTACAAACACCTTAAGGTACGAATCCTTTACATATTCATGTAATTTTTAAGCAATTTACTTTAGTATTTTATAGTGATATTTAGAGTTTAGGGTTCTGCCTAAAAAGTCCAATTTTCATGTATATGTTGTTGTTTTTTTTGGAAAAATAGTTGTAGATTCATGTTAGTCGATGCATTAGGAACGTTTTGGTACCATAGTTGTTGAATTTGGGTTGTGTTTGTGAGATTTGGGTTGGATTTTCAGATCTAGGGTTTGGGGGCTGGAAATTGCAAAATCGCGAACAAACAACTCGTAACTCGTGCAAGATCGCGAGGTGTTTGTTCGCGATTTTGCAATTCCTGGAATGGTGAAATTACGAACACTGAGCTCGCAATTTCACCAAAATTGCGAGCTCAGTGTTCGCAATTTTGGTGAAATTGCAACCTCAGCGTTCACAATTTCACAAAATCAGGGAATAACCATTTTTGGTTGTTTTGTCAAATTATGAAGTTTTTTTCCCAAATTTATTAACGATTTTATTTGTTGTATTTCAGCATGCCTCGCACACAACATACATCTATTCGACATTCAGGCTCGAGTGGTGATGGCTAGCATGAGGAGGTCCTGTCACGGTCACGGTCTGTAAGGCGTAGGCCTAGCGCTTCGAATCCGGCCCCTATTATATCCCATGCGTTTGGGACGCTGGATCAACAATTTCGGAAGGTGAATCCGCATGTGCCTGCTCTATATCCAGACTACGCACAGCACGAGGCATACCGCGTCTTTGGAGGAGAGGTAAGTAATGATTTTTTTAAAGTAAAACATATGTTATTTTGTATTATTTCTAAGTTATTGATGTTTTATGTAAGCTCGTCGGCCGTCGCGGTGCTACTCTATGTACGGTACCCACCGTGCATGAGATCTTGCTGGGCAGAACTGGGTCAGACAACAGGTTAGGATGTCTTGCTTCGGTCCCCTCACCGATGTGTTGGAGCGTTGGAGTACCAACGTACACCTTGTAGATGCTTTTCTTGAGAGGTGGCATTCGGAGACCAACAACTTTCACTTTAGTTTCGGTGAGATGACGGTGACGTTAGATGAAGTCCACGTTATTACTGGTCTCCCGGTGACAGGTGATGATTTTATTGTTCAAACATTTCCTAGTGATGGACATCGTTTAGCATTGTATTCTAGTGCATTAGGTATACCTCTGGACGCACTTAGGCATGAGTTAGGGCGTAACAGAGGGGTAATGCTAGATTTGTTCGTTTACGGTTTTTACGTGAGAAGTACATGCAGCCCTACTTTTAGGATGATACCATGTCTGATAGTACTGTAGAGTGTGTCACTCTGGGTTATCTGCTGCACATGTTGGGTTGTTGTGTTATGGTGAACAAGACGGGGAACAGTATATCGTTAGATTACCTGCAGTTTGTAGAGCATTATAGGGCGTCCATTAGATATAACTGGGGCCAGCATATACTAGCTCAGCTGTACCACCATCTAGGAAAGTCGTCGCTGCACTCGACTTTAGGGATTGCAGGTTTTATTGCCTTGTTGGAGACGTGGATATACGATCACTTCCCCCCTATTTGACTACGCTCAACACTATGTACGAGTGTTATATGCCGACTATGTGCCGATATGTACCGACACCGTTTCATGCGGATGATGAGACTCGTATAAACATCCGATAGAAACTGGTTTCGTTGACGGAGAACAATGTGAGTTACGATGATTTGTTACATTTGTTTCCATATAGTTCATTTATTATTACTTATAGTTTTTTAAGGATTATTAACTAACATATTACAGGTTTGGTTCATGCCTTACGACACGCATCGTGATCATTTTCCTTTCCAGCGTGTGGCTTGGACTGACCACACGCTGAAGGTGTTCGAAATAGTTGAGGCGTACTATCCACTTCGGGTGGCTCGACAGCTAGGACACGTTCAAGACATACCACCGGCATTGCGGGCTGTTTTACCAGCAGATAGGAGGAGGCGTGTCAACACGCGCTTTTTGTGGGATGAGGCCACATGGATAAGCTAGGAGTCACACGTTATTGACGAGAGGATTCGTGGTGACACATATGTTATAGGCGGTCATGGCACGACCTCTTTGTACGATGTATGGATCCGTGACCACATATGGTACATTCTGCTTGACCTTAGTGTGCTCGGTCCATAAAAACAAGTAATGCATAAACAAATTATTAGTCTTCACCCAAATCGAAGACACGTGGTGGCTCTTTGTGTGCGGTCGATGGTTGGGTGGGCTTGATTTGGTTATGTTTGTTCAATCTCTTGTCGAGCGGTATTGCCCAACCGGTGACGACATCTTCCGTGCGAAACGGAAACCAAGTAGGATAAATTTCCGGAAGTGGTCCATTCAACACAACCTACACAAATAAAAGCAAGATAAATATTTGGTCACAAAATTAATATATAAAATTAAAACTTTCATTTGTATACTTACTTTCACGAAATGGTTACCGTGCACAAAACCTATACCAACTTCTAGGCTAGGACACGATCGAGGAGGCACACCGCGTAGAGGTAGATAAGTGTACGATTGGTGGAGTGAAATGTGGTATACGATACATTGGTATCTAGTGGCTATCACTAATCCTAAATCGGGTAACGTCATCCAATGCCTAGTACCGACACCATACAATTCAAAAACGTTCAACCTTCTCACTAGGTTATCTACACCTTGTGAACCATCAAACACTCTCTCCCATAGCTCGCGTTCATTTTGCAATTCGCCGATCAAATCCCGTCTAACTTGGTCCCATGAATCGGATTTACCGTATACCGTCAAAGCAACGGCCCGGAATCCTCAATTACCGTCGGGAGAGACGTCTTCGACGCTAGAAATGTAGTCATGCAAATAGTTAGGAAACCAACTCTCGTAACCGCTAAAATCTTGGCCCTTGGATGATTTTTTCGATCGAGGCACTTTATCTTTCTTCGGTTGAGCCTTGGTTTTCGATTTTTCTTTCGCCTTGGCTTTTGGCGCTAGAAATGTTCTATTACCTACCGAGGCGGCCGTGCTACCAATCGTGCCGGGAGTGCTAGCGCCTAGACTACCATCATATTCCCACTCGCTAGGGTCCCGTTGAGTTGATTTGTCCTGGCCGGCTTTTTTCCTACCCATAGTAATAACCGGCTCCTTAGGTTCTAAAACACGACTTCTAGCGGGATCTAGGATTTTCATCATCCTATTTATAACGTGATCTTGGATGTGTTGCCCGTAACCGCGGATGGTGCTATCTATTAAGGAGAGTTTTCTAGTGAGCTCGTCTTCGGTATCAAACTCCTCATTAGGTTTGATCCTTAACGTACTCCAATAGACATCACACTCATCTTTTCTAACCGACCTTCCTTCTTTATAAATCAAAGCTAATTCGCATACACATGGTAAATTATGAGTTGTCCTACACACCCACACATTCCGGGAGTGAACCATGTTTTCAAGGCCGTTGCGAGATTTGTCTCTATTAATTCTATAGCTTTACATGAAAGCTCACCTTTGAAATCCTTGTAGATGGTTTTGTTAGGCCCCCTAGTTGAGTTTCTTGGACGATACCTACTACGCTCGAATGACTCGAAAATGTTAGAGTGTTGAGCGGTTAGCAATGCATGAACATGTTTCCAAAATTGCTCGAACGTGCATAGACTACTACCAATTGCTCGCTTGAGGCTAGAGTGAGCACTCTCCGCCATATAACATGAGATAAAATAAATTATATTTCTAACACTTGATATTAAAAAATGTTGTGTGGAGATGGAAATATAACTCACAGATTGCTAGTTTGGTTGCCAAAATATTTAAATTTGTTCGCGTGAATATTCAGAAATTTGTGTCCATATTCGTCAATCCATTGCTTCAAACCGCGATATATGTCTCTCGGTCGAGAACCGACTTCCGTTTGACTACGAACGAACAATTGTTCTTCGACTTTTAGTCTAGCGGCCCGTGAATGACGATCCAAGTGCAAAAATGGTTCGTGGTTGTGTTTCCCGTTTAGCACAACCACTTTCCAATAACCAGGTAGCTCTAAGACCGGACTCCCCCTTAAATAGAACGGACACCCGCATTTTTTCGATGAACATTCTCGGCGCTTCTTAACATACCATGATTTTGGGTTAGGTTTGTAAACCCCGTGCCTCTCGCACCTAAAATATATCCTAGGAGTTTTCATGCTTTTTCTACCGTCGTCGTTTTTACTACGTACCAAAATGAATCCTAGTTTTATGCTTTCGGACTCGACCTAATCAATCAAATCGGCTTTGGTGTAGATAGTGTCCGTACTAAACACTTTCGTGTAATCGGCCATCGAACATGGCGGTTGATCGGGTTCCTACATATGTGATTGATGCAATTATATGAAAACATACTTAAATCTAGCCAAGTATTTAATTTGCAAAACAGGTCATTTTCGCGAAGATGGAAGACGATTTTTCTACCAAATCGCGAACAACCAATACGAAAATTTCGCCAAATTACGCGCAGTGCACTCGTGTATTTGGCAAAATCTCGTAGTGGTTGTTCGTCCTTTCGGTATTGCTGCGAAGGCAGTGTTCGCAGATTTGGCAAAATCGCGAGCAACCCGTTCGTCCATTTGGTATTTCTGCGAACAGGCCGTTCGCGATTTTGCAAAAAATTTCCTGCCAAATTGCGAACACTGGGTTCGCAGTTCGTCCATTCTATAGCGGTGGCACCGCTATATTTGCACAGACACTTCAGAATTTTGGAAAATACCTCATTTTGGGTTTACAAATGGTCCGTCAACGACTCTTCTTCCTTCGATGCAAAATCATCAAGGTTGCAGCTGAAACCTTCACTCCAATCACTCAAATCCATGATTTTTTTAGAGTTTTTAGTTATTTTAGAGAGATAAAGCTTGAGGGAGAAGTGGAGAAAAGTTGGTTTTTCTTTGGAAACTTGGACTTATAAATGAAAGGCAAAACAGATATTTCACATTGAAGGAAAAAAAATCTGAATTTGGGGTCTCATTATAGCCAAACGGGGTCCCAATATAGCCTTACCCTCATAGTTTTTGATTTCCAAACACTTATATTCAATTTATCTTTATTTAAATTATTACATCTGACTTTATTTTTATATATAATAATAATAATAATAATAACACCGCGTTTTCCTGTATGAACCAGTCGGTTAGTTAGCTTATTCAGACGTGTAAATATCTGCACATAATCCGTTAAAAATCCACTAAACTATGTATTTTAGAAATTAGAGAAATATCATTTAGGGTAAGTTATCAATGATAACATGAGATGGATTAAAACCACCAACAACCGTTTGAATTTTCAAGTTTATCGATAATTAGTAGCTAGAAATAGTTTTTTTTTAAATCCAAATTTGAGCTTTATTGATACTTTTCAAACTTCAGAGTACAAGTTGAGAAATATGTAAATAAATGAACTCAATTACATCACTTGCTAGAATATAACACCCATGAGCAAAAGTTGATCATCCTCACAGCTGCTTCCACTACCATCTTCAACAGACCAACGACCATCTTTAACAGACCATCTTCAACACACCTTCACTGAAAACGAAACCCCTTCCACCATGCATTCAGCCAAAATTAGTCATCTATATCTCTAATGTAGCCTAAACCGATACTTTCCAGAAAAACAATTGCCTTTAAATAGATTGGGGCAGATTCGTGATCAAAATTGAAATCCCTTCTCCAATTCAAAGCTTCTTTCGCAATCCAGTCAGAAGCTTTGTTCTGCTCCCGGTAAACATGTTTAATCACCATTGCAGAGTCAATCAACTTCCTACAATAGTTAATTATAGGTTCAAGGTACCAAATGTTCTTCCTCTTTCTAATTAGTTCCACCAGAAAGCTCGAATCCACCTCTATATCTAGGTTTCTGATTTCCAGTGTCTTACAAAGAAGGAGACCATCCATAAGCGCCCTAGCCTCAGCCAGAATCGAGCTGTTCTCCCCATAGAATTTACCAAAAGCTCTGATAATAACCCTGTCGCTGTTCCTGATGATTCCACCACCACTGGCCTCCCCCGTAGCAGTCGAAGCACCATCAATATTCATTTTGTAACGATCCGATTTGGGAGCATTCCGTTTTAAGGATAAATGAGGGCGCTACATATGCTGACGAATATCACAGCCTAGAAGGATTGCCTTGCTTTAGTCCTTACCCCAATGCTTCATTCGCAGTAAGTTTAAATTACTTAAAGCTGTAATAATGTATATTATCTGGTTTATTAGAGAATTAGAAGACATATTGACCTCCTTATGTTTTCTTTGAAAACGGGCTCTCCAGATGATCCATACAATGATATAGGGAATGATTGATCTCAGATTACTCCTTTTCACAGAAGACCAATACCAGGTGCGTATGACATGTTGAATTGTCATATTTCTACTAATTTTAATTCCCGTAATACTGCTAAAATGATTCCAGATAGGCCAAGATAGATTGCAACTAACCAGAATATGATTGTTGCTTTCTTCTTGGTGGCAGAAAAGGCACTTTGATGCCAACTGGAAATGTCTTCTCTGCATATTAGTTTCAGTTGGAAGCCAGTTCATCAATACCCTCCACAAAAGAAACGAGCACTTCTTTGGAGTTTCATTGTTCCAAGTCATCTTCCACAGGTTAGACATATTTCCCTTTTCGTGAATGACATTCCATGTAGAATTTGCATTACATTTGCCATCATCAGATAAAGCCCACATAATTCTATCAGGAGTATCATTTAACTTGATCTTGATGATGTTTTCAATAGTAGTATAGGGGACAATGTAGTTTAGCTTTTCTAAATCCCATCTTCCTCTTGACCAATAACTATTAACCTTAGTGCATTCATAGAGGCTTTTATTGTCAGTTGCATTAAAGTATATTAGAGCCTTCTCAGTGCACCATCTGTCCAACCAGAAGTCGATATTCCCACAACCAGGAACCCAAAATATATGTTTATCAGCTTCATCTCTTATATCAGTAATCATGGCCCAAACTCTAGAGCTTCTGATAGGAGTAGCAGCAATAATGAGGTGTTGACCATTACAATAGATAGAGGTTATGATATTAGACCAAAGAGAAGTGTTAGCTCTGAGATTAAACCACAGTTTATAGGAGTAGGTTGTCTGCAAGTCTTCAATCTTTTTTATGTTGACACCACCTTCAGCATAAGGTCTACTGATCTTCTTCCAAGTAGCCTAAATGATAATTTTAGTTTCCATCTTGTTACCCCATAAGAATTTATTGTAAAGATTTTCAATTCTGTGAATAACAGATTTGGGAAGACTTGTATTTTGGATATAGTACAAAGGAAGAGCAAATAGAACAGTTTGAATTAAAATCAATCTCCCCCCATAGGATAGGGTGCTACCATCCCAATCAATAACTCTATCTCTTATTCTAGTAACCAGGTTGTCAAAGTCACTAACTTTTCTTTTAATTCCAATCATAACACCCAAGTATTTAAAAGGAAAAAAACTGTGTTTGATTCCAAACTGTCTTTCAATACTGTTGATGCAAGATAGGGTAGTATTCTCAGATACAATCAACTTAGATTTATTGTTATTTATGATCTGACCAAAGCTCTTTTGATAATGTGACATGAATTCTTTTATCTTTGAGCAGGAGAGATCAGAATTATTGCAGAAAATAGTTAAGTCATCAGCAAAAGCCAGTACAGGAATTGACAGGTTACCTCTAGATTCAAATCTGATTGAATTGTCTTCAACGTTAATTCTTTTCAGCCCTCTTAGGAAGTACTCTTCAGCAAGAATAAACAGGCTTGGGGACAATGGGTCCCCTTTGGTGTGGTTAATTTATGTCTGAGGGTAATTGGGTAATTTGTTCAGAGTTTTGTGGAAGTTTATAGGTATTTAATATTTTGAGTAGAGAGTAGAGGGAGGATTAAGCTCCCTGGTTGCAGTTAATTTACATCTGGGCTTTGTGGGTTTTCGGGTCATATTTAATGGACCCGGGTCATGTTTAAAGACCCATGAGCTAGTAGTAGGAGAGCAAGCAGCTTAGTCAAGAAGTGTTTAGGTTTTTAGTACTTTTTTCATAGTTTGAAAAGTCCAATGGGCTAAGTGTTCGAAGTGGTCTGTCCGGTCCGGAGGCCTTGGTCCGATCTGTCCCTGCCCGGAGAGGAAGCAGTTTCCGGACTCATCCGGAGCCCCTTTTTTAGGTGTTTGTTCAAATGCCTTTGTCAAAAACCTGAAAAACAGTCCGATGTTCAAGGACAGTTTTAACCCGGACAGGTCTGTCTGTGTTGTGGCTTTATCCGGACTGATAAAGCTTTGTGAATCCAAACGGTTTCTTGCCAGAGTCTATGGGACACGTGTCACTTTTTGGTTGGTTTCTTCAGCCGTTTTTTCTCCTTGAATCTCGCACCCACAATTTTCGAAAAGTAACCTCTTCATTAAAGAGGGTGACATCATCGCCATCTTTTAATCATTACCAATCTTTTCGAATTCTCCTAGGAATCAAACCCTTTTTTTTTCAGATTTACTATAAATTGAAACATTTTCTACTGTTTCACCATCACTCTCATTTTTACTCTGCAAATTTCTCAAAGCTTTTTTCTCTCCAAGACAAATTTTTACCCAGTTTGTTTATGTTCACAGCGAGGTACGCTTTGGTCAAAGGCGGGTGGCTCAACCTCTCTGAACTAGAAAAGGCGCAAAAGGTCGAAAGGGAAAGGCGCATTGCGGCAGGTTTACCCATCTCTTCTATTGATAAATCAGTTCTGCTGCCACAGAATCAGACCAGGGATCTTCTTCTTCAAAAGGTGTCAAACCGAAAAGGTTATTTCAAGCCAATCTCTCACCCATCATTTCAGGTTCTTCGGTTTAAGAATCGGAACCTGTTGTTGAGCCAGGTGTTATTGTTACCAGCTTCAAGAAACCCTCCCCCTTCATAGCTATGGGGTCAGACACCGAAAATTCCCCTTAAAAATTAGTTGACCGGAGAAAAGGCCGGTTGGTCAAGGGCCAAGCTTCCAAGGGCACCCCTTCAAAATCGGGTGCCAAAGACCGTAGTGCAGGGTCAGAAGTGCCCATTAGAGCTCCCAAGGACAGGCTGTCCGGTCCAGAGGGCACTAGCTTAAGTCTCCGGAAGGAAACATCTGCATCAGAGCCCCAACCGGAGGCCAGGAACCAAGAAAATACTGGAACTCAACAGTCCGGAAGCCAGGCTGAGCCAACTCTGAACCCTCCCCTTACCACAGCTGCTGAAAACCCCTCATCAATCATGGAGGAAGTAATGGAGGACTCTATCGAAGATGCTACATTCGAATCTGAGCCCTCCGGACAGACTAGCAGTGCTGTTGCTGCCAAAAAAGACAAAGGCAAAGAAAAGTTGTGCTTGAGGCATCCGGATCTGCCGGAGAGCCTTGAAGGAAAGGTGGGGCCTTATTTTCACAAGGTCAATGTCAAGTACCTCATCGCTCTGCAAAAAATCAATTACGCATTCATCCACATAGCTGAACTGGCCTGGATGCGTACGAAGTGGGGAATTCTGGAGAACGTGAAGATAATGATCCCTATAAACCCAGAAACCCCCATGGATTGCAAATTGAGCGAAATAGTCATCTTCACGGAGCTGTTTAATTGGGGGCTCAAATTCCCCTTAGACCCAGAAATCGTCAGATACTTTCATCTGATAAAGCTCTGCCCAAGCCTGGTACACCCTTATGGCCTGCATTATGGCCTCTAGGCTCTCCGAGATCCCTCTGCCAATGGAGGAATTTGCTGATGTGGCCAGCCTCTGTAGAAACCACCACATCCCCTTTTATCACTTCAACATGGGGGATGACTTCAAGGCAGTGGATGACTTGCTGGAGTCGGAGAGGAATTGGAGGACTCAATTCCTCTTCGTAAGTGGTGCTTGGGAGAACGGGAAGAAAATCAAGGCCGGAGTCAACCCCGGTCTCCTCACCAGCAGATGGAGGAGTGATGGTAAGGCTCCTACCTTATATTGTTATCTCTTCTTTTATCAAATTCGTTTAAACTAATTAACTTTGTCTTCTTCTTATCAGTACTTCCCAAGGACTTCAATGACTATGTAAAGTCCGGGCAAACCACTTGCTCCAAAATCAATGTTTGGGCTGCTGAAAGCTGGGGAAATCGGTTCCACGATGCCTTCACGGCGGGCAACTTAGCATGATCTCATCTTTGGAATACCACAGGTCGGAGAGACTTGACTTGGGAAGAGCTCACCACCCAGCCTCCTCCGGATGTAGTGCTCAAAAGGACGTATGAACCGGACGGGACACTTTACTTGCCAGGTCGGGCCAAGGACCCGAGAAAAATGAAGGGCCAAAATAAGAAAGGCAAGAAAGTAGTAGGTGGTACGGACCCTGCTGAGGTGGAGGAAGCTGCTTTACCAAATCCAGAGGGGTCAGCCCCAAGCCAGATTGATGCTGCTCTCTTGGAAGTGGTAGAGCAGGAGAGTGTTAGGAAAGAAGTCCACTCCCCAAAACCCTCAAGGGCTTCCAAAAGAGACCGTAAACGGGGAGCTGAAAGCAAGGATAGGGAGTCCAAGAAGAAGAAGACCTCCAAGGGTGATGAACTTTCTCTCCGGCCTCCGGAGCCTCTCCCCCAGGTTGATCCTACTGACCCAACACAAGCAGAAGAGATACCTGGGGACTTTCAAACTGATGAGGTCGAAGGGGGAGGTCTTAGCATTGATGGGGTAGACATCACTGGTCTTGGTAGGCTTGGTGAGTACTTTATCAACCTCCCCAGAGATGATTTCGCTGGGCCTTACCTTCCCCAGAGTACTTCAAACACCGTCACTTTCAATGGTAAGACTTTTACTGTTTCAAGTGAAAGGGACATCATAGCTCACTTTTTATTAAGCAGTGTTCAGCCGGTGCTTGCGTTGGAGAAACAAATCCGAAGTCAGGCAGACATTATCAAAGACCTCAAGTCTGATAAAGAGAGGCTGTTCAATGACCTTCGTACTGCCACTCAACATGCTGACATTCTAAAGGGGGAGAACGAGGAGCTGAAAAAGAAACAGGAGGGGTGGACCACCAAAGTTGCTACTCTGGAAGACACCATCAAGGATCTCCGGGAGAAGTTGTCCGGACTGGAGAAAGACCTCAACTCTTCAAAAGAGGAGACCAAGGCCAAAGATCAAGTTATCCACAACTTGACCAGTGACAAGATTGCTCTTGAAAACGCAGTGTCTCAAGCTGCATGGGAGAAATCAGATCTGCTTAGGGAGCAGGAGGCCAAAATCCAGGCCAAGATCGATGCTTATGCTAACAACGTGATAGACACTCAAGAGAAAATGTATGCCAAGGTGAAATCAGACATGGTCCTGCTCTTCCATGAGAAGTTCCCGAAGAGGAACTTGGGGGATTTATGGCTTTACGTAGAGCTTGAAGACCTCCCATATCACACAATGGCCGAAGGCGACAGGTATGACTTCTCCAGTGCATCCTCATCTGATGACGAAGGGAACACCGGGGAGAGTCCAAACGAGGAGAAAGATGATCCCAAGGGGAAGAAGAAGATAGATGAAGCTGAGCCATCTTTAAAGGCTCAGCCTTAAATTATGAATTGCTTTTTACTTTTTATGTTAACTAAACTAAAGTCCTTGGAAGGCCAAGACACTCTTTTTGTAAGTGTGTCCGGTATCTGCCCGGATAGATCTTTTACTCTTCTTGACAATTTTGAAAGTCCTTGGAAGGCCAAGGCATTTAAGTTATTTTAATGAATACCCTTGTCTTGCACAATTCTCACATTCTTTCATAGTCTGTTTCAATTTTGGTGGCTAGTGTTTAAATAGCCCTTAGTTATTTCATAGTGAGAGTGTTTAAATTCTCCGATGACAAATGTTTAAGCGGTCATCACTCTTTTATTTCAATCCGGATGGTGTGGCAAAAGACAAAGTAAGCACACTTCGGAAAATTTCTAAGAAGGCATCAAATTTCATTAAAAACCCGGACACCTCATTAAAACCTCCCCGTGCCACCAGGGTAGGAAATAGTATGCCCCCAAATATTTACATGGATGTTTAAACAAGTAAATATTTACACAAATGTTACTCCAAATAAATCCGGAGGTGCTCGATATTCCAAGGGTGGGTCAGAACTCTTCCATCTTTGTCTTCTAGCCAATATGTTCCAGGTTTAAGCCTTTCAACAACCATATAAGGTCCTTCCCAAGTCGGGGCCAATTTGCCGAGCAGCTTCTCTTTAGTGTGTAAGAAGACTTTCCTCAATAACTTGTCCCCCGGCTGGAAATCTCTTTTTTTAACTCTAGAAGCAAATCTGCTCCTCATTAAACCCTGATAGTGAGCAGCCCTAAGGTGAGCTTTAACTCGTCTTTCTTCTATTAGATCGAGCTAACTTCTGATTTCCACTTCGTTAGCGCATTCGGAGAAGTTGTGAACACAAAATGATGGGAGAGTTGCTTCTATGGGAGCTATTGCATCCATCCCATAGACCAAAGCAAAGGGTGACTCCTGTGTTGCAGCCCCAGGTGTTTTCCGGTAGGCCCACAAAACTTCTTGTAAATAGCTAGGCCACTTCCCAGCAGCCCCTTCTAAATTATTCTTTAAACCGGACAGTATAGTTCTGTTAGCCAGTTCAACCTGACCATTTTCTTGTGGGTGGAAAGGGGAAGAGAAACAATGTTGTATACCCCTTGAGGCACATAAACTCTCCATTTCCCTATTGTCGAACTGTGGCCCATTATCTGTCGTTATCTTTTGTGGAACACCAAATCTGCAACAAATATTGGATATAATGAATTTTATAACGGCTTTTGATGTTGTTCCTGCCAGAGGGGCTGCTTCAATCCACTTCGAAAAGTAATCGATAGCAACAATTATAGTTTTGCGTCCTCCGGACGCCATAGGGAGAGGCCCCACTAAATCTAATCCCCAACGAGCAAAAGGTATAGGCTCAGAGATTGACTCTAAAGGAATGGCTGGGACATGAATTTCATTGTTGTATCTCTGGCATGGGTCACACTTTCTCACCAGTTCTTTAGCATCCTGCATGATAGATGGCCAATAGTAGCCAGCCAGTAAAACTCTCCTTGCTAGAGCCTTGAATCCACAATGAGCTGATCCCTCGCCATCATGCAATTCAGAGAGGACTACTTGAGATTCATTATCCCCCAAACAACGCAGAAGAGGTTTGCTGTAAGACTTTTTATACAGAATATCTCTCAGTATGATAAAACCATGAGCCTTGTGTTTCAGTTTTCTTGCCAGTGATTTATCCGGAGGCACGATGCCATCGGAGAGGTATTGCAGGAGAGGAAATCTCTAATTCTGAGGTTGTTTCATTTGTACTTCAAAAATTTCTTCTTCTTTACCCATATCAAGTTTAATGGAGGGGCTCTCCAGCACATGGATCCATGGATACGACTCTGTGTATGCTATGGTTGCCAATGAATCTGCTAACTCATTTTCTGTCCGGGGTATATGTTCATAAATAATGCTTTTAAACTCGAGTGCTTCATTTTTAAGGAGAAGTAAATACTTCACTAATTGTTCTTTTTTAGCCTCAGATTGACCCTGAGCATGGTGGATAAGAAGCTGGGAGTCACTCATTAGCTTTACCCTCTTAGCCCCACAAACATAGGCTAACTTTAAACCAGCTATAGCTGCTTCGTACTCGGACTCGTTATTGGAAGCCCTGAAAGCAAAACGTATAGCCTGGTACATTCTGTCACCATATAGAGAAGTCAAACACACCCCTGCACCACATCCCATAGTGCTGGATCCACCATCCATTCGGACGACCCAGACCTTTTTGTCTTTCAACTCAGTAGCCTGCTCCGAATCTATGTCGGAGTGAAATTCAACCAAAAAATCAGCGACAACTTGGGCTTTGACTGCTGTTCGGGGAGCAAAATCTATATCGAAATCCCCCAATTCTACCGACCACTTAGTCATCCTGCTCGAAATGTCTGCCTTTTGGAGAACATTCTTCAAAGGAAAAGATGTCCGGACGATAATAGGATGAGCCTGGAAATAAGGCCTCATCTTTCTAGCAGCTATCACCAGGGCCAATGCTAATTTTTCAAGTTTCAAATAACGCTTTTCTGCATCTATCAAGCTTTTGCTGATGTAGTACACTGGATGAGGGTAATTATCTACTTCTCTTACTAACACAGCACTGATGGCACAACTTGAAACTGCCAAATATACGAAGAGTGTCTCCCCATCTACTGGCTTAAACAAGGTTTTGGGGGAAGACAGGTGCTTCTTGATCTCATTGAAAGCCTCATCACACTGTGAGGTCCAACCGAATCCCTTCGCACCCTTCAAATTTTGAAAAAACGGGGCACACCTGTCCGAAGACCTTGAGATAAATCTGTTTAAAGAAGCTAACCTCCCCCGTTAGCCGTTGTACTTATTTAATATTTCGAGGAGGCTCCATTTAGAATAGAGCATTAAGCTGGTCCGGATCGGGCTGTATCCCATGCTCACTTATAATATAGCCTAGAAACTTCCCGGATTGTACTCCGAACACACATTTTTCTGGATTTAACTTTAAATTCACTTTCACCAAGTTGGTAAAAGTTTCTTGGAGGTCAGCCAAGTGCAATTTCTCATCCACACTCTTCACCATCATGTCATCGATGTATACTTCCATATTCCTTCCAATCTGATCAACAAAGGCTTTGTTTACCAATCTCTGATAAGTAGCCCCAACATTTTTCAACCCAAATGGCATTACCTTATAACAATGAAGACCCCTGTCAGTGACAAATATGGTATGCTCTTGATCCTTTGGATCTACTTGGATCTGATTGTATCCGGAGAAAGCATCCATAAAGGACAACAGCTTATTCCCAGAGGTAGAGTCAACTAGCTGGTCAATCCGGGGAACTGGATACAGATCTTTTGGGCAGGCCCTATTAAGGTCTGTGAAGCCAATACACATACGCCACTTGCCATTTTTCTTTTTCACCAAGACCGGATTGGCAGTCCACAAAGGATATTGAGACTCCTTGATATGCCCCATGTTTGTGAGCCTGTCAACCTCTTGCACAATAACATCAGCCTTTTCCTTGGAAAAAGCCCTTCTCTTTTGAACCACTGGTGCTACATATTTCCGGACAGATAGGCGGTGTGATATCACATCTGCTGGAACCCCGGTAACATCAGCATTGCACCAAGCAAAAACATGCTGATGGCTTTTCAAAAACTTTAGCATCTCTCTTTTCAGATCGGGTGGCATTCTGGACCCTATCTTGACACTTTTACCTTCTTCTAAACAATGTGTTTCTGCCTCTTCGATTGGTATTAATACTCCATGGGCCTCTATGGGGTCATCAATTTCACCCTCACCCCCAGAAAGCCCCCCAAATTGTTATTGCTCGTTGATACGAACTGCCCCCAACGTCCGGGGCACCAGGGCTGTAGCATAACATTCTCTTGCAACCTTTTGACTGCTCCGGACAACTCCCACTTGTCCCTGAACAGCATATTTCAAACATTGGTGGACTGTTGAAGCCACTGCATGTATCCTAGAGAGCCAAGACCTCCCTAAAATAGCATTATAGCAAGTGGGACAATCCAGCACAATAAAAAGTATCCTGACCATCTTCTTGAAAGGGCCCTTGCCCAACAAAACGTCTTCTTCGAACTCCCCGATCACATCGGCTTAGCTGCCAGTAAAGCCCACAATTGATTTGTCCGAACTCTGAATTATAGCTGGATTTTTCATTCTATTGTATGTGTTTAAGAAAAGGATATTGGCTGAGCTTCCAGTATCCACCAAAATTCGTCTTATGTCATTGCCCCCAATAGAAGCTCCTATGACAACAGCATCTTCATGAGGGCCAGCTATATCTCTTAAATCATCTCATCAAAAATAATGAAGGGGAATGGGATTTGCGATTGATAGGAAGTCATGACTCCTTCTAGCTAGGTAGCCAAAGTATGAACGTGCCTCTTCCTCGAAGAAGCAGTAGGAGCTGTCATAGTATCCCCTCCGTAAATTTTAAGTGACTCAACAAACTTAATGAGCCAAGAGACTGTCCTAGAACATTCCTCAATGGTACCCACTCTATTTCGAGTTGGATCAGGATCCAAGTATTCAGATACCACATCAAATCTTTCGATTATAACCATGGCTCCCTCCGGAGCAGCATTACTTGGACCAAACCGGTGAATATTGTCAGGCCTATTACCTCCTCTTCTTTTAACGTAAGCCCCTAGCTTTCCCCTCTCAATCAAGTTCTGAACCTCTTGTTTTAAAGTTATACAATCATCGGTGGTATGGCCAGTATCATTGTGATACTGGCAGAAAGAGTTATTACGGTGTTCTATAGGGGATTGTAGTGTGGCCGGTCTTCTATAGTGCACCTCTTCCTTTATTTTATCATAAATGGTGGCCACACTTTATTTCAATTCTGGGAACCATTCCGGCTGAACCCAAGGCCCTCTTTTATTTCTAGATTGCTGACTCTGAGCAGGTGCAGCTGGCTGAGATTGAGCTTTAGCCCTGGCATGCCCCTGTCCGGTCTCATTCGCCTTGTTTCCGGACTGATTCTGATTGGGGTTTGGTGCCACCGGGGCAGACCTCACCTGCCTGTGCACCCTTGTTTTCTTTGTTTCATCAACGTTAATCTGTTTTCCAACCTGATTCAGCAACCCTCCCCAAGTCATTGCCTTCTTTCTGGTCACCGAATCAGCCAAATTGCCAAGGTTCAAGCCCTGCCTTCGAGATGCTATCGCAACCTGCTCGAAGCAGTCAGCCAACCCATTCTTGGTGTTCACAAAACGACTTATATATTCTTTTAAGGATTCGTTCGGTTCCTGGGCACAATGGATTATGGTGTCCCCGTTGCCCTTTAGTTCTTTACTCCCAATGAACTGCCTTCGAAAGGCCACCCAAAAAGTATCGAAATTCTTGATACAGCCTTGTGGTAGGCTGTTATACCATTTTAGAGCACTCCCCGTAAAAGATTGGGAGAATTCTCTACAAAGTAGCTTGTCATCATCATCAAAGTTCATCATAAAGTTCTTAAATTTCTCCAAATGGTTATCCGGATCAGTACTGCCATCGTACTTCTCCATTTTAGTACTGTCAAACCTCTTTGGGAGGTTTCCGGACATAATTTTAGAAGATAACGGAGATTTCCTCCAATTCCGACCACGACTGAATACAGTATCCTCATTGGGAGTTGCAAAGATACCTGGTTCATCATGGAAGGCAAAAGGATCTCAGCATCCGATCTACATGCCTCCGGCTGTGAGATGTCCCTTTGCCAATGTTCCTCTTCATCTTTCCATGTCTATCCCTTTTTCTCGAATATTTTTTGATCTGCTTTTGCTTCTTTTTAGTTTGAACCTCATCGCTGCTAGAAGATAAGGATTCTTCAACTCCCTCATCATCCGAAGAGCTATCAGAAGACTCTGAGCCTGAGTCAGAACTCTCCACTGGCTTGGACCGGTGAGACTTTTTGGAGCTGGCATGAGTCTTTTTGGTACTCACATGAGTCTTTGAAGGCTTATGCTCTCTTGGGTTATTGGTATGATGAGCAACTGATGCTTTCGATTTTTCTTTCATGCCCATCTTAGCCTTTTCAGCCCTCAGAGCTTCTATCTCACCTTTTAGCCTATCACGCTCCTCGATAGTGTATTCATCGTTTTCACCCACCACTTCGAGCAAAGCTGGTGGTACTTCCGGGGCGTCCGGATTCATTTGGACTGACTTTTCTTGTTGGTTTTGAATGGTCGATTCAGGCACCTTCGTGCTCCCACTGTGGTCGCTAATTTGGTGTGGTTAATTTATGTCTGAGGGTAATTGGGTAATTTGTTCAGAGTTTTGTGGAAGTTTATAGGTATTTAATATTTTGAGTAGAGAGTAGAGGGAGGATTAAGCTGCCTGGTTGCAGTTAATTATCATTACCCATATTTAATGCAGGTGGTTGGGTATTTATACCCTTACATCCGGGCTTTGTGGGTTTTCGGGTCATGTTTAATGGACCCGGGTCATGTTTAAAGACCCATGAGCTCTTAGTAGGAGAACAAGCAGCTTAGTCAAGAAGTGTTTAGGTTTTTTAGTATTTTTGTCATAGTTCGAACAGTCCAATGGGCTAAGTGTTCGAAGTGGTCTGTCCGGTCCGGAGGCCTTGGTCTGATCTGTCCCTGCCCGGAGAGGAAGCAGTTTGCGGACTCATCACCCTTGACTTAAGCCTTGATTGGATCTGAAAAAACCTTTAGAACCACCATTAACTATAACAAAGAAGTAGTTGTTAGAGATATTTCTTATAATAATATCAAGAAAACCCTGACCAAAACCAAAGGCTTTAAGAATAGAATGAATGAAACTGTGAGACAGCCTATCAAAGGCTTTTTCCATATCAATCTTTAATATAATATTGTTGTTGCCCTTAGTCTTTAGCTTGAGATCATAACAAAGCTCCCTGGTGATAAGTATATTCTCTTGGATACTTCTCTTAGCCACAAATGCACCCTGTTCATCAGATATCACCTTAGGAAGAAGCATAACTAGTCTTTTGTTTATCAGTCTTGAATATATTCTGTTAAAGAGAGTGGTGAGACTTATAGGACGAAAATCACACCAAGATTTAGGAGAACTGGTTTTAGGGATAATGCAGATGGCAGTAGCGTGAACACCAATAGGAACCTCTTCACCCTTGAAAACCTCAATGATAACATCACATAGATCATCCCCAATAATGTGCCAACACTCTTTGTAGAACTTAGCATTATACCCATCAGGCCCAGCAGTTTTATTAGAGTTCAAGTCACCAATAATACTGTGAATCTCATCTTTGGTAGGAGTCTCAAGCAGCATTGAATTGTCCTCATTAGAGATTAGGTTACGGATTATATTAGTAAGAATAGAATTGTTAGTTTCACATTAAATATCATTGTTCATTAAGGAATGAAAATAAGAAACAACAGATTCTTATGAAAAAACTTAGTATTCCTGTCATTGTCTTTCACCCATATTGTATGAGTTTTCTGATCCCAAAAGTTTTCTTCCCTTGCAAGTAATTCAAGATGAATAGCTTTAATATTTTCCAGATTAACTTTGTCAGCCCTATCATTCGAATTCTGATTCTTGACTTCTAAATAGACAATATTTTCTTCAATCAGTTTGATTGAATCAAAGATATTACTAATGTCCTTCTTGTTCCACACATTCAACTCCTCTTTAAGCCTCTTTAGTTTCCTCTAAACATTTTGAACAAAATTCCCATTCATTGGAGTAGACCAACTGTCTTTAACAACCTTAAGAAAATTAGGGTGTATGGTTCACATGTTAAGAAACTTGAAGGCAGGCCTTACTCTTTCAGTATTAGAAGAGATCGTAATACTAATAGGGCAATGATCAGAACACGTCCTAGCTAGGTGGACAACTTTAGTACAATCAAAGTAGTTTATCCAAGCAAAGTTGTATAAAACCCTATCCAACCTTCTCCATTTTCTTCCATTAGACCATGTATACTTAGAACCCGAAAACCCTCCATCAATTATGCTACAATCCAAGATCAAGTCACTAAAATCATCCATACTTCCCAAACAAGTACTAATGCAAGATAACTGCTCATCCAAGTTAAGGATAGTGTTAAAATCCCCAACAATGATCCATTTAGTATTATCATTGAACCTTCTTAGGGAGTTCCATAGATTTGTCCTCAAAGACCTACTGCATTTAGCATAAACAACTGAAATCCTAAAAGCTTTATTCATATTAGTGAATTTAATTGAAACATGGACTACCTGCTCTTCATCACTAACAATATCAACTTCATAACTATCTAACCAAAGCAACCAAATTTTATTATTGATGTTGCTAAAGTAATTCTTATACCCTATATTTCTAGCCACCTCAGAAATCTTTGAAGTATGAATTAGAGGCTCCTGAATAGTTATAAAAGCAGGCTTCTCAGATCTCTTTAATGATCTTAACCTTCTGATCGTCTGTTTATTGCCCAGGCCCCTAACACTCCAGTTAAGAAGCTTAACTGGAATTTAGAAGATTTAGGTTTAACAGTCTTTTTCAACTGTAACAATTTGGATGATATAGGGCCTTTGTTATTCCAGGATCTTGCTTTCTTCAATTTCTTAGTTTTTGTTAAATCTTTGCCTTGATTTATTTGATTGTCATCTAACAAATATTCTTCATGATCTTTTGTAGGAGAACATTGAAGACTTCCTGTAGTAGTTTCAGTTGGAGAACTAATACCTATATTCTCAGAGTCATCCTTACCCATAAACAGAGAGCTTCTTTGGACCATTTGGAGAGCTTCAATCATCTCAGAATCTTCCAAGACCGGCCGATTCTCACACTCCCCAGAAATCAAATCAAACTCATTAGAAATAACCACATGATCAAGATTAGGCTTAGACTTATTGAATTTTGTAAACTCTTTATCAATAATTTCCATAGTTTTTTCTTTATCAGCAATCAAAGACTTCAACTAAGATGTTGTAACTGCGTTTTCAATTAATAAATCAGTCTCATTACTGGCAACATTGTATTTTTCCTGATTAGTTAATTTTCTTTTGCAATCTTTGTCCATATGTCCAACATGATTACATATACTGCAATAGCTAGGATGAGATCCATAACTGACCTCAAAACACATTACCTCATCTTCTCCAAACTTAACCTGAATATTGCTTATCAAATATTTCGAAACATCCACTTCTACCCAAAGTCTTACACAATTGATCTTCACACGATTAACAATAGGAATCCATTTCTTTAAAGGCGTACCCAAACACTTAGCAATTTCCTAGATAGTACCTTCATTGTACATGTACTCAGGCGGTTTCCTAAGAGTAACCCAGACCAAAGTTAACGGACTCTCACTATTTTGATCAAATTCGGTGCTCCACTTCAGCAACCTCATGGTCTTATATCCTACATTCCACACATTGCGAGTCCATAGTCTTTTAAGATCTTCCACATTATCAAACTCAATAAAGACGTGCCTGTAATCATATTGAGCCAGACTGAAATTATTACTGAACTTGAATCTACTCAAGAACTCTTTGATAACGTCAAACTTGGGTTTTCCGTAAGTAAAATTCCCAACAGTCGTGTGCTTAGATAACTGCTAAAGTTGCTCTTTATCCTCTTTCTAAAATTTAATCACTAGATTACCATCTTCTTTCGAAACAGAGTAGTTTTTGTGAAGAAGTTTCTGCTCGTCATTTTTCAGAACATCCACAAAATATTTGACATTCTTTTCATTGTTGTTTTCATACACAGGATTGCTGATTATGTTTGTTGCAGGAAAAGACTTGTAGACATCGTTCTTTCTACTTGGAACTTCACGAGACAGCGCCGGAAACTCATCGACAAAAACAGAGGAATTATCAATTGGCATTGATTTCACAGATAATGGTGAGTTAGAACTCGGTAAAGACTCGGCAATCTCTCCTTCTTCCCTTATGAAGGAATTCATCATGAATTGAAACAATCTAAGCAAGATCGCTTCGATTCTAGGTTGAAAGATTTTCAAGACTTTGTTTCTTTACGGAGAGAGTCTTTATTGTTATTTACAATCATGTCTTTCCTAATATTGAGCAAATATTAATTAACGTATTATTGAAAAATAGTCTTTCCCAATATCGATAATTATCAAAGATATTTATAAATAAAAAATAGTGTACATGTTTATATGTAATATAAAGTATAAATTAACGTATTTTACATAAGAATTTTTTTTTTGCATTCTAACTATCATAAATTATTGTGATTTAGAGAATTTTCAACATTATATAATAACAATCAACAAATATCATAAATTTTGAAAAATGAATAATAGTTTAATGTTTTTATTAGATGAGAGATTAAATTATATGCGGAGAATTTAAGTTAAAACATAGTATAATTTACTTAGTATAATAATCGTTCGATTTGTACTCAATCACGTACGGATTTAAATATATATATTAAGTCAATTTTTTAATAACATACATGTCTTTTTTCGATTATATTTTTAAATTTTACATATGTATATTTCTTCATTATTATTGTATAGATGATTTTTTTATGCGTCTTATTATATGAAAGTAACAAAAAGATAGTTTAGTGATTTGTTAGCGAGTCTTTGTAAAAATCTATACAAACCAACTTAATTTGTTTGTTGCAAATTATATGTTAGGTTATATTAAAGATCTTCGATACACTTCTATAGGAAGTAGGATGAGATGTTGAATCGTATAATGAATATTTGTTCCCTACATATATAGTGTTAGAGTAGTTTGTTGAAGAATCCACGTAATTTTAGTTTGAATTTAGATCAGAGAAAAGTATCACAAAATATCTTTTTAAATATCAAATTCCAAATTAGTACCCAAATATTAGAGCCTCTCCACTAGTATTTAGAAGCCAATTTTTTACCAAATTAATCCTAATACTAAAAAAAGAGAAAGTAGGTTAATAGTTACTTTTTATTAATTTAATTTTCACTTTCCCCCCAAATCCCAATAACCTTTAGAAACCCAAAAGTCTAAAGAAGAAAGTAAGAAGAAAGTGAAACCCTAAAAGAAGTCTGGCGAAGGTCTGTTCCTAACAAACTCCGGCCACTATAGAAGTCCTGTCGTCCGAAACCATCGGCGAATTCCATTTTCATCTCCTCTTGTGAACCCAGAACCACCATTACCGACGAACTTCGTCAGTCGAAACTGCCATTAATGTACGTCGACAGTTTTTACTTATTTTGTTAATGAAACTGTCTCGACTGGTTGTTCGATAAATTCGTTCTCAATTGGTTGTCCGATAACTTCGTTATCGAGAAAGTATTGGCTATACATTCGTCGGCCGGTTAATGAGGAAGTGTGCCTTTCGAATTAGTTACATAGTTTCTGATTTTTTCTGGTTGATTGTATGTTGTTTGTGAGGTAGGCGTAACATGTCGTTTCAGGCGTGGTCTCAGGCGTAATATGTCGTTTCAGGAGTGGTCTCAGGCCTGCCTTGGTTTTATGTTTTCCAGTACGTGCATGGTTGTTTCGAATTAAAACCTGGGTAGTGCATCATGTTTATAGATTATCTCGCGTCTACCTCAGTGTTTTAATGCATGATGTTTATAGTAATTTTAGTATGTGTCTCGCCTATCATGGGGTCTGTAATGGAAGGTGAGTTGGGGGTTTGTCCATTGTATCTCGCGTTGGGTATCATGGGAAATGTAATGGAATGTGAGTTGTGTGTTTGTTCTTCGTATCTCGCGCATGGCATCGTTGCCGTCTCGTGTTGTGTATCATGTGTTCTGTAATGGAAGGGGAGTGGGGTGTTAGTTCTTCGCATCTCGCGTGTGGCATCGTTTCCATCTCGCGTTGTGTACCCTGGGGGTCTGTAATGGAAGGTTAGTTGGGTGTTAGTTCTTCGCATCTCGCGTGTGGCATCGTTGTCATCTTGCGTTTGTGTATCCCGGGGTCTGTAATGGAAGGTTTGTTGGGGGTTTGTTCTAAGTATCTCGCGCATGCCATAGTTATATCTCGCACATACATATTGGGGGTTTGTTCTATGTATCTCGCTTGACATTTTGTGCACTATGTCGCGTCTTATGGTCACTGTATATCGCGTGTGTTTGGGTCGTTGTAGTGTATCTCGCAAAACATGTTTGCTATATCACACGTTTTATCTGCTTCCTGATTTATGTAGGGTTTATAATAAGTTCAACAAGGCGATATGTATTACTAAAATCTAACATGGGTGTTCTTTTGTGCGTACAGGTTCTGCTATGGGCAAAGGTACTTTTTATAGGTCTGGTTTGGTCAGCGTATTAAATTTGCTGCAAAAAAACATAGTGGCTGAGGAGCATATCGAGGCTACGAAGAACACACCATTCTATACGTTGTTGAAAAATTTCTTCATGCTAAGGAACGAAGCTCTGCCAAAGAAGAAGTTTAACAAAGTTATAGAGGAGATTGTAAAGAGATATTCTGTAAAGAAATGGTGTTTTAGAATAGCCTCGAAGAGGGTTAAACTGACCACGAACGATGTTAAAGCCATGTTCGGTCTTAAACACAGAATGGAGGAAATGCCGATGAACAGAACAAGGTCATTCACTGGAAGATTTGCCGATGGTGCGAAGAACCAGTCTCCACTGATGCATAAATATTTTTTGCGTCCAAGGGCGAGGAAAAGTGGACCGTCAAACCAAAAGGTTGTTTCAAATGCGATGATCAAGGTAGAAATAACAGATTATGAAAGATAGTCATGTTTGAGAATATCTAATAAAATAACTACTATCTGTTTTGTTACACGAAGCAATAGAAATAGCAGTAAATGATGGGGGGGGGGGGGGAGGAATCAGTAACCGACGTTGCCAAGCTTTTAATACTCTTTATTTGTTTTACCCTGTTCTACTCTATATCTGGAGATATCATGGGCTGGACAATGGTCTTCTACGTAGGATACATGCTAAAAATTAATGACTATGATTGGTTGGGCGCAATTATGGAGAAGCTAACTAAGTCTATGGTTAATTGTTTTGAGAAAGGGACACCAAATCGTGTCGTATGCTGCAAGGCAAACGCACGACATATGCTTTAATAATGCACGAATCACATCGTCTCCCATTTATTTGTTAATGAATCACCTCTTATGATTCATACTTGTCTCGCGTATGTAGTGTATGTTTGTCTTCCGTGAATCGCAGTGTATATTGCAAAGGAATCGCGAGATATCTGCTTCATTAATGCATGACTCGCATCTTGGTATCTGTATCTATGAATGACTCGCGTTGTATAAATGCGTGAATCGCGTAAATTGTTTAGCTGACTAGTTGTTCACTGTTTGTTTCAAAAAAACCATTGCGTGTTGCAGATCTTGGAAGAAGAGATAAAACTAACAGAGGCTGAAGACATGGCCTTCGAGTCGGGGGAGACCAGTGGAGGCTCTGGTAGAAAGTTGACAAACGAAAGGAAAAATACGATGAGCAGTAGAAGTCGAAAGTGGTCAAAGAATTGTACAGGGGGAAACAAATGAGATGGAAATTGGGCAGACATCTGAAACACTGGATTACGGGGGCGGGGATGAGGATTATGGTCAACCACTGCAGGGGTGGTTGGATCAGAATCAGAATACACCTAAGAAAGGCGGCAGCTCAAGTACTCGGATGAAGAGGATGAAAGTTTCCAAGCCAAGAGCTTGTAGTATTTTATTTAAGAGGATGGAATATATCAAGAAGAGAAGCAGCGGAAAATATGGATACTCGGTAGAAAATAAACGGCTTAAGATTTCTCTGGCACGAAAGAATAGACAAGTAAGTTGTTTAAATGGTTGTCATATTAATGATGTATTTTCATTATTTTTGCTAATACTTGTTTAATTTCCCAATAGATTGAAGAATTCAAAAGAGAGGTTGCTTATTTGACTTTGAAGCTTCAAGAACAAGCTGATCAAGCTAATGAAGCTGATGAAGATGGTGGGGTTAATGAAGCACTAGAGAAGGTTTGTGTACTCCCTTTCTATTCGGTAGAAGAGGAGTCACCAGAGAAAAGAGTGGAGGTATCAGTAACAGTGGATGAGGTTCCTAAAACCATAGTTTATGTCTCAAGAAAACATGGTTTCAAAAAGTTAGAGGCAGGAGAGAAAAAAAATGAGAAAGAAGAAGAGGTTGTAGAGGGTTCCACACCTGACGACGATGAAGAAGACACAGACGAGGGGGTAGAAGATGGAGGTGAAACGGATGATGAGAAGAATGAATTTGGAGCTGCTGATGGACCGAACAATGTTATTGAGACATCTGGTGAGGGGAAGGCAAATGAAAAAACTTTGTATGTTTTGGGTGTTGACAATTGTAGGCTTGTGGCGACCAATTTTGTTAGTGGTGTACCAACTTTATCTGGAAGTGAAAATGTGAAAAAAGATAAGGAAGTAACCACACATGGGGCAGATATTGGTGTGGGTGCAGTAGCAACGGATGCTGAGGTGCAAATTCCTATTGTACTCCCACCTGGGGGGAACCACATGAAATTATGGGAGCAGTAGTTGAACCAACACCCATAGAAGCAGAACCAGATGTTGTCATAGCTGAAACGACACGAGATGTACAATCAGATGTTGTTGTAAAAAAGGGAGTACAAAAGAGGTTGTGGAAGAAGAAAATGCGGGAGAGGCGGCAGCTGATGTAAATTGTGGTCAGAGTGCTTCAAAAAATAATGAGGCTGATTTGGAAATTGGAAATGTTGGTTAGGTAACGAGTGGGACGGAACTGAATACAGTTGCGCCACATGAAAGTGGCAGCAACGTACCCAAGCCCATGGAGCAAGGACATGATTATGTAAGAGGATCTTAAAATATTAAGATTCAACTTCTTATAGCTATCTTATAGTTGCTTTGTCTTTAATTTGACCAAGCTGTTGTTTTTTAAATTTCATATTTTTAATATGGGTTTTTAATGTTGTTTTATTACATCAGGGGATGTTTTTAAAATTTATAAGTATTGCAAATTTTATGTTATAACTATGTCGTGAGTATTTCGGTAGTTATAAGACTTGATATTCTTCTTACCTCGCATTAAGCATGTTTAAGGATATATCGTCTCTCCTTTTTATATCGCGTCATGTTAGAAGCAAAAAAACCCCTAGCAAATATAAATGTTAGTGTTCTGTGGAGGCATGGGTGAATCGCATGATGTTGGTATGTGAATCGCGGCAGTTAACGCGTTACTATGTCTCGCTTTAAGTGACAAACACAACTCGCGTGTTGTGTATCAATTAATCTACGTCGCATATGTCTACTATTTAGTGCCTAACTCGCGTGGTCTTTTGTGAGTGGCCAAGTCATGCGTCATTGGTTAACAAAACACGCATCGTTGGTTAATTTTTTACAGCTACGTAATGTCAAAAAAATAAAATTAAACAAAGGACTACATCAATGCACACAAGGAACTAATAAGAAACAACCAAAAACTAAAAGCGTAATGGAATTCGAAGCTGCTATAAAATCAACAAAAGAGTTACAACCAAAGTTGGAAGTGCAACGCAAAACAAAGGTTGAAATACTAACACAGCATGGGAGAAGAGAAGAAGTACAACCAGCAAGGGAAGGGGAAGCAGATTGTTTTGATCTTCCAACCCTAGATAATGCATTCCTACTATGTACACAATCATTTTTTGACGAAGTTGATAAGGCGGCGACTATACACTCGAGTGGAGGAAAGTTTGCTGGCAGTATTTCGTCTAAAAGTTTGTTACAAGATGATACATTCCTACTATGTACACAATCATTTTTTGATGAAGTTGATAAGGCGACGGCTATACACTCGAGTGGAGGAAAGTTTGTTGTCAGTACTTCGTCTAAAAGTTTTTTATAAGATGCACCTCCAATGGTAAGTTCTAAACTATACTAATAATCATATACTTAGTTGTCAGTTTTTTATAGTTTTTTAACACAATTTCTTTCGTTTTACAATTAGTAGATAACATTTATCCAAATTGGGATTTAATTACACAGTCACAACAGGTAGAAGCTATTTACCAAACTTGGGAAACAGAAACAACAACTACAAAGTTAATAGTCGTTAGTCAATACTGCAAGGTCCTTCAAATACAACGAAATGAAGATAAATTAGACTCAGAAGTATGGTATTTGCCAGAAAACGAATTTACATATCGGCTAAGTTTTAATGTGACTGAGTTAATGGTCGTGGCATACGCAGGGGAGTTAGATTTCAAGGTAAAATTTATATTATTGATATAACACAAATAATTGACAACTAATTTGATATAGCTCTGATTTTTACGTGTTGTAGATCATCGATGCCTGGATATATAAGCTGCTTAAAGAATCAAACTAGACTATACCTTTCAAAGAGCTCGATGACGAGTACAACTGTAGATATAAAGCTATTCAGATCTCCAGTGTCGCAACGGTTACTATTTAATTATTAAATAGCCATTTAAAGTGACCCATAAGTTTGATATTGTTTTGGTGTACCCTGGTTTTATTACAGAAATTACTAGCAAAAAAAGAAGATGTTACAAACGTTATTGACGCAGTTTTTGAAAACGTGACAGACGACACATTTATCGCATTCATTCCGTTATGCCACATAAATGAAAAAGGTACTAACCACTGGGCGTTGTTGGTAATAGACATGGAGAATGGTTTGGCAAAAAACTACAATCCCCTGTTCCCTCTTAGCAAATTCACTCCAGATGACACTAGGAAAACAAGCGTCGCATAAGTAAGTAGTATGAAACCTTATTGGATAATGCTATATGTTCATTGTTTGCAGGTGAATGTATGAATCGCGTGTTCATATCGCGAGATTCTTAATGGTCATTGCTCGCGAATCGCGTTAATGTATATGAGAGTCGCGTGTTATGGATGGAACTCGCGTCCGAATGTAAAGTGATTCGCAACATTACGGATTTACATATTATTTAAAAAAAATAAGCTAACCTTTTTCTTATCTGAGTAGCTGAACTATTGTATGAAGAAAAGATACATACCACGTGTGAAGAATGGATACAAATTTAGAGCTGTTAGAGAGATTCCCCAGCAAGATAAAGACTCACTTGACTGTGGAGTGTTCGTTTGCCAGTATGTCAAAGACATTATCCAGCACGGGTTTGGAACGAAGGAATATAGAAAATGTATGCCAGCTGAAGCACGTGCATAAATGTTTCACCACTTCCTAAATACTAAAAATACTAATCTAAGGGCGTTGGATGCCTAATTGTTAATTTCAAATCACTAGAAAGAATTCTTCGTATGTAATGTCATTTGGATTGGTTATTGGGTAACATCTAAACAATTGTATTGAAAATTGTAAGTTAACTTGCGCGGTGTGGAGTGGATGACTCGCATCGCGAGTTCAATTTTTGTCATCTATCACGCGTGATAAGTATGCACCTTCTGGGTCTATCACGCGTGGTAAGTATGTACCAAAACCAGCGTTTAAAGTATTATGTTGTGACGCGTGATAGGCACTAATTATATTGTGTGTTACAATTTTTTTCTATCATGCGTGTTGGTTGTACAGCGAAACGCATGATATCCGATACATATTTCTCTGAATTGTTTTCCCGTAAACTCCCGCCAATTATTAGTGAGCAATTGTTATTGTCCCGTAAAAACGTACACCTACTCATTATTACCCGCCTAGTTAGCCATCTACTTTTCCCTCCTTATATAAACCTCTAAAAAACAACTTATACTCTAAACTAAAACAATTTACACACTCCAAATATGAAAACAGTATGAGTTGGTGCATCGATGAAGACCAACACTTGTTTTAAGCGGTGAAGTACGTTAAGACAACAATTTCCAATGAAACGACCGATGTTTTTTTAATTATGCAAGAATGTACTTTGACTATGGGAGGCTTGGGTTTGTCGTCCCCCACGTTCGCAGCCGAGAAGAATTCGCTTCGAGGTACAACGAACTAAAATCCAAACCCTTGCTACGTGTGTCTGATCTTTGTCTAGCTTTGCGCGAAGAGGCAGCAAACTTATGGAAGTGAAAACTTAATGATCGGATATCAAGAGATATGATTGTGTACCTAAAGGAAGCGATTTCTGAGAGAGAAGATGCAATTGCCAATTGTTCACCGGTCGATGAGAACCGTGGTTGTTGAATTAAGGCTTGAATTTTTTTAAATTTAAAAATGTAACTTCATTTAAAAAACAAAGTAGTCTTTAAAATGGATGTAATGGCAGCGATTTACTAATGATGAGCGTATGACTTTAAATGGTGTAATTGCACTTTGCTTGAAATGGTTTACCTAATGATTGCATTTCCCAATCTCGCGTGTTCAATGAAGGGAGTTATACAAGAGACGAATTTTATCGGCTACCTAACTCGCGTTGTATATGATACATAACTCGCGCAGACACTGGATGCGTACCCCCTAAATCGCGCAAAAGGGTGGAAATAATTTTCAAATGAATCGCTTTGTTGTTTAAGGGAGTTATTAAGTAAGTTTAATGCTTCTAACTCGCGTGTCCATCGACTACGGCCGCTGTATCACGCGAACAACAAGGGAGTTAGTTATTGGGTTATAATGGTAGGACCCGTAACTCGCGTAGTAAGTTTGAAATTATTTTCATGTCAATCGCGTGATTGCTTAAGGAAGCTGTTTTGTGAGTTTACAACTTCTAAAACATAACTCGCGGGGTAATAGACACATTTATCTTAACGTGATATACCTAAATGAGACTCAATTACAGATGTTTTAACAATGGTTAACCAAGGTAAATTATTAAGTTATGTGTCGAGTACTTAGTTATATATAATTTAATTATAAAAACACTTCCTAATAATAAACTACACCAAAAATTTAATTATAATTAATCAATCGCAGAGACATACCACTAAATAGTTAGGTGATGATTAAAGGACGTTGAATAAATCATTAACGATATAAATTAAGATGGGAGATATCAAATAAGATGGTAGTAGTACGCGTTGATTATTATGATTCGCATTTAACTCGCGTCATAATTATTGGCTAGTGAAAAGACAATGGGTTGTCTTTTCACTAATGGGCATTGGGTTTATTAATGCATGATTTGAAATGGGTAGCTAAAGTACTCATTGCATGTGCATTAATTGAAAACTAGGGTAGTGTTAAGTTTTCAAATAATATAAATAAGTGTCTCGCGCATGCATGGTTATCCACTAAACTATTCTACTTCTAAAGGCTTTTGGTATTCTGGAAAAAACTATTGGCGACAGAATGGGCGGTTCTTCAGTCGAATCCTACGACTACCAATCTTCTGATGGTGGGTATTCCGAAGACAGTTCTAAATACTTCGACTACAAGCACTCGACTACGAAGGTGTACTCTTCCGACGAATCAAAAGATTCCTTCTCTCCCTCACTTTCACCGGAGCATGAGTATGACTTAGAATACTCTTTGTCGTGGCCAGACGGGGATTCTGACTATGACTGGAATCCGAAACAATGAAGGACCATGAAAAAAAAGAAGAAGACGATAAAGAGGAAGATAACTCCTAGGAAGTCTTCCAAGGATTCATTGGACGATGAATACTGGGGCGAGAAAACTGACGACGATGAAGACGAGGAGGAGGAAGAGTCTGAAAGGACTGGGAAACAAAGTCTGAGGATGAAGAAGACACTGAAGATAAGGATAACTCTTCTGATAATTAAGAAGTGTATGTGGTTGTTTGAACGTGTTGTAGTTTTTTGGCATTAGAATTGGTAAACCTTATAATATGTAGTTGTTTTTTTATTAGGGTTTACTATCTGGGCATGCGTAGGCCCATTATGTTTTCGAGTATCTTGTTAGCTAATTATGTTTTGTTATCGGTATGTACTTAGTTCGTTTTGCATTCCTTTGCAATGTTCAAATTCGGAATCGATTTAAGTTACAACCTGTTCTTAGTTCGGTTTGTAGTGCTTTCACCTGAGAATGCAATATTAAGTATTATAGATTGTTTAGGCTTAAGAATTCGTATTGACATTGAGAATTTAAGCTAGTTAAATGGTCTGGTTGCACTAATTTGATAAAGTATGTGACACTAGTTAATGGAAAGACACAATACAGTAGAAATGTATATTAAAACCACATGTCACACGTTATAGGTCCTTAGTGACTTGCGCCATTACAACACACATTAGTTTAGTCTGTTATATTTATGCAATTCATCTCGCCTCATATGACCTGAACATCGCGTGATAGCAGCCAGTTCAATTCATCTTGCGTTATATGGCATCAACATCGCATGGTACGAGGCAGTTCATGAATCGCGTAAGACCACCATAATAGATGACTCGCGTAAGCCCATTGTAATACAACTCGCGTCAGATAACCTTCACATGTCCTGATAAATGGTGTTCGAATCGCGCAAATACGACGAGAGTTTGTACTGACCTAAATCTCATTATATGTAAGAGAGTTCTAACTAACTAGTGTTTTAAATGTAAATGAAAAATGTGTAGTGAAACAACTGAATAGAACTCGCGTGTGAGACAATTAAAGCGTATCAACTCATTAAGTTTGGGAAAATGAGTAAGAAAGATACAGAACAAGTGGAATCACGTTAATACATACTGAATAACATAGATGAAAACAAAAAATATTAGGACGGGAAGCTCATAGTGTGATATCACATGTCCTTCGGTTGTGTCCAAATTTTAAACAACGGCCACAACGCAAGTGGCTGGATAATACTTCTCCTCTAGATGGAATCCTCTTCTTCCTTGGCCTTCCAGTTCTCCTTTTAACGTTAGGAGGTAGGACAACAGGTCCTTCAGATTCGTTAGAGGATGAAATTTCACCATAGTCGGTTATTGCAGGTATGCTAAACGAATAGGTGGACATATAATTACTTACAGTGTAGAATGGTTCTATCAACGTCATAGGATCTTCGTTAACGGATGTTATTTTAGCCAATAAGTGAAGACATTGAAAACACTCTTGCTGTCATGAACAACATGAACACTTAAAATCAAGGATGTTGACAACCTTACTGGTTCAGAATAAACTTTGAATGAACATGCAGGAGACTTAGATACCACCCAGGTTCGACCGATTAGAACATTCTCCTTAAACTGTTTCTCATATTTGGGGTATAAATAACTGTTCCAGCTTAGCCTTTCTGAATAACGTCTAGAAATTTGCATCATTAGTATCACTCTAATCTTGTCTATCATTTCAACAATAGGTAGATTGGAAAACTTTTTAATCTGATTGTTAAAAGATTCGGCAACAGATTACCCCGTAACGTTTCCCAACGACGAATGGCTGGGCGTACTTTTCGGGAGGTAAATTCTCGATGAAAGCCTTAATCTTTTTACCACCTATACTTAAAACTTGGAAAGTCTCTCATTAAAAAGTTCAACTGTGGGAGCATAAACACAACTTTTGAATCACTTCAACATCTTCTTCTTAAACTCGCGGTTAGTGTAATCAAGAGCTGTCCTCAAATTATTAAGGAGATGATATATAGAGTAAGTATGAAAGCAATTTGGATAAACAACAGAAACAACATTAATAATACCAGAGTGTCTGTCGGAAAGAAAAGTGCTTTGACGGTTTAACAAATGAGGTTTAAGATATTCCATAAACCACATCAAGTTATCAGAATCTTCACCACCGAAAATACCAAAAGCAACTGGAAAAATACTTGCAATATAAAAATAGGTTAAGGGAGTCCAAAATATAAGGCTATATGAATCCATTAAGGTGCGATTGCTTTTGATGTCATCACCTATCTCGCGATGTGGTACATATAGCATAAGGCATATCGCACGATTGATAGCTATGAATAAAGCGTCATATCGCGATTGCTAGGGATGGACTAGGCAATAACGTGCAAGTCCTATACATTTGGTATATAACAACTCGAGTACGATATTGGGTTTCACATTAGTGAGAAAAGCATGATTTTGTCTTATTAACTCGCGTATTGATTTATATTTACCTAAAATCCAAAATGAAAGGAAGGTTTAAAACTCACCGTTATTGCCATCCTTTGCCACTGCAAACAGCAACACACCACCATGCTTGCCGTTTAAATGGGTACCATCCACATACAACAATGGTCGACATGAGTGAAATCCTTGGATGCATGATCCAAAGACCACAAAGCACCTCCTAAAGACATTCCCAAACCCAACCTCCAAATGACAATCAGTAGTAATATCTCAACTTTTTAATCTTCTAAATAAGCATTGAGCAAGCCAAACAAATTTTACTATCTCCAAAAACTTCCCTCCTCGCCTTTTTTCAAAAGCATTCCACGATAAACGGTAGGAAATATCTAAACCATAGTCTTGTTTGATAGAAGACTGAATAGTTTTCGCTATTAAAGGATGACTTGTCCTAATTGATTCATGTATTTCATGCGCGTTAAATCAGACGTCAAATGCCTACTTTTTTTTCTTGGAAAATACCGGGCTACATGTATGGGTGTTGACAAACCGCTTGATCATCATCAAACAAGTGCTAGAATCTATTGATGCATACATTCGCCATTTACAACCTGACTCTTTGTTGACACAGTAAGTAGTGATCTTAGTAGATGTATTATGCATATACTTGGCATAAAGATAACCTTACACCGGAGGCACCATCAGCAAATGTCTGACCAAATCCTGTGATAGCATCAACCCAACACCTAGTAGCAAGATGTCTTTTTTTATGTTGCGAACATATTAAACTATTACTACTCTTCCCACTTAATAAATGATCATCAGAGGGTTCTACAAAGCTTACGGTAGGCTATTTACTAATGTCATCCGCATCTTTTTCAACTACTCGTTGTTCTATAAAGAAGCTAACGCTTTCCAGACGCTCCACATCGAGATAAACTGTTAAACCAATGAAATCAGTCTCGTTATTAAACAAACAGTACTTTTGACCGCCACAGGAGTAGGTAATAGTGTAACAACCCCTAACCAGATCATCCTATCTACCTTCAATATACTTTTGACCCTGAATTATGCATGAACATATATATATATAAACAAAAAACCAAACCAAACCAAACAAAAAAGGATTTGGTTCGGTTTTGGGTACTTATTGATACTTGAATATTTCCATAATTAAATACCCATGGTTCTCTATTTTTCAGTTCTGAGCCGAGAATCGATGAGTATCCGTTAGGGACCGAACCCGAGATACTTAAGTGAAAAAATGTCAAACATGTAAAACCTATCCTAAATAAATATGTGAAGTATCTGAATCCTAAATCATCTCCTCCTTCTAGTTACCTCTCTGACTCCCCCTCTCTCATTCGTTTCTCTTTTCTTAGATTTGAACCCTAAATCACAAAACTATCAAAATCAATTACATTTTTTTCATCATCTAGTCTGAATTTGGCTTCAACAGAGTTTATAGAATAGTAAAAATTATTTTGGTCCAAGGTATGAATTTACTTTCAAAAGTTTGAATTGATTTGGGTGATGTTACTAGTTTCTTTTAGGCTGTGATCCGATTTGGTTGAAATTACTTCGGTATCTAGGTATTACGCTGAAGCTAATGTTTGATGAAATATGAAGCTTTAGGTTATAAATCTATTTCTATTTTATAGATGTCTTAGTTTAATGGTTTTGTTATATTTTTTATTTTCCCTTTTATGCTTTATATATTTTCTTATAATATGTATGTGTTTAACAAATATATTTGTGTATTCTTAATTTTTCTTCTTACCTAATATCCAATTATAACGAATTGATAGCCAAAATTATCACTTAACCTATGTATTCATTTTTTGTTATTAGATTTTGGGATTGATGATGAAGATGAGGTATCATGCTCCACGATACCTTTATCTAATGATTCTAAGCATTTAGAGGTGGTCATAGATGGGATGTTTTAATACACACAATCCATTATTAAGAGCTTGGAAGAAGACCCTATGTGTCTTTGTACAATAGTTTATTAATTAGATCATTTATAAACTATTGTGGTCCTGGATAATTGTTGACCTGTTGTAGTCGATAGAATGTGTTTAAAATATACCTAAAACATTGTTAGGATTGGAAGCCATATTAATTGATCATCTGATTATATGTGATTGAAAGATATACACATGATCGATGGTTGCAGATTCATACATTATCTCTAAGTAATTTTATTATTTATAACTGATTTGAAGTATATCTTCTGGAAATTTATCAATGTCTACTGCATGTTCCTTAAAATCGAGGAATCATCGAGATTGAATAAACTTAGATGCTCAATATTTTTCTTACCACTTTAGCTTCTAAAAGTAAGATAAAACAGAAAGCATATTTTTTACAGACAAACTTTTATTGCTTAACAATTCATTCATTCAAAACTTTGAGTTAGTTGAAGTTTATGTTGTTTACTTCTGTAGTTGGTACAATCTTGCAGGATCTTGTGATTTTTTGTACTTGTAGTTTTGGTTGGTAAGTCTTGATTTTGCTAATGAAAATACAGATTTATTCTCTTTATTTTCTTTTGTGCAGTTGATGACAAAATTGAAGATACATATATGTTTTAAAAAGACATAAACATGTAAGTTGGAAATTCTCAAAACCAATGATGACAATGCTCTTTTTTTGTTTTGTTTAAGCTTTCTCGTTAATTTTTACATTATTACAAGAGAAATTCATTTGACATAAAGCATGTAAAACAATCTGAATCATAGACTTTTACAGTGACTCGAGGTAAAAAGGTTGTTAGATTTTGGTTAGAACTGTTATGTAGTCTCTCAAAATATGTTAGATTGTTATTATTGATAGTAGATATACATATTAAACAAGAGATGTATAAAGCTTCTAGTCTCGTCATAAAAGTGTCCTCTAATGATTATGAAAGTCTTCGGTCCTACATGTAAAGCCTTGCATCATGGGAGGAATGAAATTCATAACTTTTCTTAATGTTTATTTATTAGCTTGCATACTTTCAAAAATAGTATAATTTGAATCCTAAAAGTTTTGATAACTTTGTATCTCTATTATAAAAGTTTAAAGTATGTTTATCTGGAATTCTATAAGTAGTAAGTTAGCCATCCAATTAATGCTTATCTTGTCTTTACGAGGCTTTTGGTATGTCTGAAGTTGAACTTGATTTTTGTTTCAGTCTTAGCAGTCATTAATATGGTTGTTTGAGCATAGTTGGAGTAAACACTATAATTGACCCATTCTTAACTTATAAGAGTTAAAACTTATACGATTTGACCATAGATTCACATGGATAACATAATGCTTATTAAAACTATAAATGATACTGATTTAAATTTCTCTTTTATAGCCTTACAGATGAAAATATACACAGATTACTTTAATTGACTGAATTCTGAGTTTTGAAAGCCCACATTCACCAACAATTAGCTATAAAGTTGCGTTTTATGATTTTGTTGTATAAAATCAAGCAGTTATTGTATTAAGATATCACAATTCATAATTTTTAGTATTTATCTAATTTTTAATATTTGGTTAATTTATTTGGTTACAAAGTAACCATTTGGAAACAAACTGAATGTAATCTATTTTTGTCGGTTTTTTCGGTTCTATGATTAAGTATCCATAACCAACTGAACCTAGAAGAACCAAATAATAATAAGCCTAATTTTAATTATTTTTTAAATGTGTAGCAGTTTTTAAGAGTCGAAATAACTAAAAACCGAAAGAACAGACGCAGACCAAACTGAAGAACCGAATGTCCATACCATACACCTGATATTCATCTACATGTTAAGGATATTCTCACAAAATCTAATTATGAATAATACATACAAGACTACTATGTATAAATGTCATTGTTTGAATTTAGTGAGGTTACATCAACAAGTATAAGATTTTGTATTGCATTCATGTTTACGGGTGTAAAAACGTTGGCCAACCACAGTTGGTATTGATCAACTTATGTTTCCCATAAACAAAAATTGTATATTATCGAATATTTGACAGCTACATAATTTGTATTCATGGGTGCAATTGACAAAATAATTCCGGATGCGAGACACGTGCTAGGAAAATGGTACAAAACCATAAATATTCTTGAAAATACAAATAAATTCTTATTTGAAGGAAAATTATCTAACGAATGTCTGGGTAAAAAACATGCAGGTCTTCCATCTTTGCCAGTTGTCTTAAGTCATTCCCCTTTCTTTATCTTTGTAATACCCAAGTCTATCACGTTTTCAAAAATGAAACAAACATATCCTTTTTGTAATAAATAGGTCCTCATGTTTGTAATAAAAAAAGTTTCAAAAAAGATATGTTTGTTGCGTTTTTGAAAACATGGAGGGCCTATTTATTACAGAGGTAAATGAAGGGGGCTGATGTGAGATAATTGACAAACACGGGGAACCTGCCATGTTTTTTAGCGTGAATGTCTTGATATTGGAAATATGATCGTGTATTCAAAAATCAATTCCGATTTGCAGACAAACCTAGCGACCACAAAGGATAAATTTATAGCCAATCTGAAAGCGCTGCAGTACGTTGAAACATTTTGGCTCAAACCGTACAAAAAAACTTCCTACATTGACATACTAATCTAGTCAAGCACTATAGAAACATAAAAACTAATCGGTAGGCTCATTCATTCTTATATATTAAAGTTAAAATAATTAACATAACATAATTGAACTAATTATTCATTTGTTTACATCAGTGTTAAAGGCGTACCTACATCATTAATTTTTTTAAGATAATATATTTAATGTTAAACTATTCACGTTACTTGGTGTTTGAAACACAAAGATAGAATATCTTTCAATGACTGGATATCAAAGATGTGAAGATGTCGTCGTTGTGACATCCCTTGCTCTTATATTAAAACGATACGAATTGGCTATAAAAGTAGGTGTAGACAAAGTAGAATGCAAATGTGTTGTTAGAATAACGCAGAGTTTGTCATATATGTGCGTGATAACATCAATGGTTCGAGACAAAGGTGGTATGAATTTTTATATGATAGATAAAAGATGGAAAATATATATTTGTTATGAAATAAAATTGTGATGAAGATGAATTAGTGAGATGAAATATTTGGAATATGTGGTTTGGTTTGTGATTACGATCGCGAACAGAGATTTTATATATTATATTTTTTTTACTTGAAGCTTTTGATCTAGGCTTAACTAAATTTGTTTCACCCAAAAAAAGACAAAATAATTTAAGCAAATTGGTTAAACCTAGTTTTACCAAACAAGAGAAATCATATTTTAAGTATGTGATCGAACAAAAGGGCAGTGCAACCGCACTTTAAAACCCTGGAACACCTACAAAAGCATACAAAATATTAGCCAATCAAACCGAAATAATGATCTTGCCTAAAAATAACAAACCTCTAAGGACTCCAAACAATCCCCCTCAACCCCATGGATGCATACATACATTTTTAGGTAACAAATTATAAATAAATGTTCATTATGGTTTTAAGTCTATATATCACTCTTGTTTTGGAACTCAAGAAGCACGACTGTATATGAGGCAATATCTAAAGAAGAAAACCCGTAACAATTTTATTTTGTATAACCAACTTTACGGTACCTATAGAAGGTTAAATGATGTGGTTTCAAGGCTATATATCACTCTTATTTTGGAACTCAAGAAGCACGACTGTATATGAGGCAATATCTAACGAGGAAAATCCGTAATAATTTTATTTTGTATGATCAACTTTACGGTACCCACAGAAGGTTAAATGCTGAATTATTTAGGCTATATTCCTTCTCTCAAGTTTCATGTTTAAAACAATAGATGATGGTGTCTGAAATGTGTTTTTTTGTTACAATTTTATTTCAATGCACCATTTTTAGACTTTCTCTACAAGGGTTCTCAAATTATTTAGCTTTTAAAGGTGTTCCACCTAGCCTCTCACCGTAAGAAAAGAGAATTGTATTGCCAAAGTGAACATGAATTATTTAGTTAATGTTTAATATATGTTTGATATAAAATGTATGTGTTAAAATATTATTTTATATTATTTTACAAATTCTCATCCAACCAAATAAACCACAAACAGTCGTTAATCCAATGTGGCCTTAACTAGTTTATGTAGGGAGTGATTGTTAGATTAATTTATTATTCAAACATATTGCAATATAAACCAAAAGTTAGCATGTTATACAACCAGATTATAGGGTTACAGATCTTACTGAAGAATGACCAATATTTATGTTGTTGTTTGTAAACTTATTGTGTGATTTTTTTGTGTTGTGATTCACAGTGTTTCTAATTTTAACCATGTTTCTTATTTTTTTTTAAATTTTTATTAATAATATTTTTTTAAAAATATTTAAGAAACAAAACAAATTTGATAATATTTTTACGAGAACAAGTGTTTAAAATATAATAATGATTTTTTATAAGAGAATTTTTAGTCGGGTCGTCACCTGATTTTGGACTAGATATTTAAGCCCTTTATTAACTAGGAAAAACAATCCCAATTAAGGTTTCATGTACTTATGAATCCAATGAGCCACAAGACACGCAATGGTCACTATACGTATAGTTTACCACACCTTTTGAAATAAGCGAACAAACTTTATTATATTTTAAAGACCTACCATTACTTTCTATTTCTAGAATTTCCCTCTTGAGACTTTCTGGTGTTCTGATATGAACAGATCTAGACCTCATCAGTGGCATCGTTAATGAAAAGAGACCGGTATCAGTATGCCTCTTTTTAAATCCATCTTCTAGTAGTTACATGCCTCTCTTAGTGCATACTTTGGAAGAGTTGACACTCATAGAATGGTTGGACCTTCGGCCTACTAAAGGGGGATGCACTTGTTACAAGTCTGGGGGTCTTCCTGATCTAGTTTTGCTTCAAATTCAAAGTGAAAATCAGTGTCATGCACTTGTATTGAAGCTGAATAAGCTTCGAAAGGCAAGGGAAAATATGGTCTATAGACCTCAAACTCTGAGATCTAAAGTAAGACAAGACATGGTAGAACCTGAGACCATTAAAGGTGATGATGGGGTTTCAAAGTCTCTAGAACCCTTCACTCCCGAGAGAATCTATGGCTCTATCATGAGAGAGAACATTTTCATCCTCATTATCGCTATCCTATAATGTGTAAATATCAGCCCATGGATAGTCATTAGTCTCTCCTTTCTTAAAAAAGGACATAATCACCGGAGCAGAACTGGTACAAGGCGTTAGTGTGCTCCTCGGGCCATGCGTACTTGTTGGATCTCTAATCCTTTAAGGGAGTCTGAACCAAACCAAGTAGTCGTTCCCAGAGAGAACCGAGTATGGCTGAACAATAAGTTGTGAATCTTAGGTCGAGCCTCGGTAACATACTTCACCGTTTGTCTCTTAAAACTTAGAACCAACTACCGCGATTCAGGCCGAACCTTTCCCCCCTTCAGTTATATGCTTGGGATAATTTTTAAGACCATGTGTGCCCCATATTGCTTATAACCTTTTTAATCCTTATGAGCCTTATCTCCACTTCAATCTTCCCTATCATAATCTATAAATTTTCCAACTTTCGAACCAATACCTGGGTAGAACGATGGCGTGAGTAAATATCTTATAATCATAGGTACAACATGACCATGACACATTTAGATCTTGAAATATTAACGATGAAATTACCACCAAAATTTGACCAGTATAAAATGGACAAGTATGACGGCTCAGGTTAACTAGAGCATCATATTGAGAAATTGAGAAATTTGGTGTTAAGCTTTAGATGGGATGACACGCTTAACTTTCATGCTTTCTCGATTAATTTTAAAAGAGAAACTCTAACAAGGTTCAACCAGCTACCTCAAGTTAAATAAGAAGCTATGATACTTTGTGGACCATATCCAATGACCAGTTTATTATACGCAAGGAGATTAAGGGAGATTATGAATTTATTATACACGGTGAGCAAGATCCATATAAGAGTTTGTAAAATTAGACCCCGTGCTTTATTCAAACAAAAGACATCATAAATGATTGTCATGAGATTGTAGCTTGTGCCTCGTTCAGATAGGGTATCCTCTCGAGTTTGTTAGCTTAAGATATTGTGAAGAAAAATAATTTTTCCTTCGTGGTAGTTTTGGTTCAAGTTGAGTCACTTATTAAGATGGAGGAAAGAATGCAGTTAAGACTAGTGCTGAACCACACCTTCGTCGATTCCCCAATAGCAAAACCAAGCCATTACATCAATTATGGTAGTTTATCACGCACCCCATATGCAACTATAACCTTACTACCCTCCAACTACCCTTCAACCTAGGCCACCACAACCGCAAGCTTCACTCATACCAATGCAAAACCAAACTTCTCAGGACCGGGTTATACCTTCGAATAAGAGCAATGATGATCGTAAAAACAAATGGATTCGTCATGACAACTACATAAATCTAGATGAAAGTATGGTAAATATTTATGAAAATACCAAGAATTTAGTGCCATTTTAGAGGTTGTTCCTGATAATAAAGCCTTAGGAAAAACGAAGTATCATGTTCAGTAAATTATATAGCGATATCGGTCATTGAACTATATATTGTATACTATTAAAAGAAAAAGTTCATAGTATAATTGAAAACAATAAATTAATTGAATTTTTCAATTCCTTTAGAATGAGAATAATACCTCTAGAATGAAATATATTCAAATCCTTGACCTCAATACCAATGTCAGATCTCCATCCATTTTCAGGCCCTTTATACCCTTTTTTCTTGGGTGATAACGATCTGAGAGGCTCCATGTTATAGGCTTTAGTCTCCATGTTTCTCCTAAGATATATCAAAGAAATTCAAGTTATAATTGGGAGCCTAGTGAACCTTAATAGGTTTACTTATCGCTCTTTGAACGAGCGTTTCACTCACTTTCAATTGTTAAAGAAGGCCAATTAATTCCATCAAAACGAGCAATTTGATCCCACATTTCATAAGATCAATGAACATTTATCCCCAAAATTTCTACCTAAGCCTATCCTATTGAGAGCTTGTTCATCAACCTAGTCGTATCTAATTATATTGTAAGTTCCATTTTGACAAGAGAAGTTGACAAGTGTCTAAATCCCATCTACTATGTGAGTAAGATTTTATTCGATAGAGGGACTAAATACCTTAAGTTATAAAAACTAGCATTTGCGTTGGCTTTTGCTACAAGGACGATATGGCCATACTTTCAAGATCACTTAATACATGTCTGAAATTCTTTCCCACTCTGAAGTATACTTTAGAAACCGATATCTCTGAATATTTAACACAATAATATTTGAGCTATAGGACCTTGATATAAGTTTTAGAAAAATAAATGTTATCAAAATTCAATCATTAGTTGACTTATTAACAAACTTTTATGATGAGAGACCTTCACATTCCCTGGGGATTACCTTCCTAACTGGGTAGTTGGAAGTGATGAGAGATCCAGTGCTTTGAGTTGTAGGGAAATGGTTCGGTTGATATCCTCTTCAAGGGAAGCAATGCACCACGTCATCCGTTTTGGCTTCCAAGCTTAAAAAAATAAGGCTGAGTATGAGGTTGAGTATGAGACTGCTAATTCTAGGCTTCATTTGACGTATGTGTGCGGAGCTAGGATGGTGAGGCTGATTAGTAACTTATAATGGTTTATCAATCATGATCTTGGTAAGGCTGAAGTATGCAAGGACTAAGTACCTCAATGTGCTAAAGCAACAAGCTGAATATTGTGAAGCAATCCAATATGAAAAGGTCATGAGAACTAAGAATTTACTAGATAATTAATTAGTTTCCTTAGCATGCTTCAACGGTGATCTCTAGGTTTTCCTCAAGGAACACCCATGAATAAAAATAAAGCATGGGGTAAAAAGAGAAAAAATATTAGTAGTGTGTGTCATATACTCATCTTATTAGAAGGTTGAGATAAGATATTTTATTTTAAATGGTATGTTCCTTTTAGATAAATCCTCGCCACACAACTTGAAATTTAAAGCGTAACTTTTTAGGGTCTCCCCGCCTTCTAAAGATGATGTAAAATGATAAAAGTCTTTCCAATATCAACTTGACCTTCCAAAGCGAGAATACAAGACATTACTGTTCTCTAGGTATAGAGGCTAGCCTAGCTTGGATATAAATTTGAAAGGATGGGGAGTTTAAGAAGTTTAGGGTGAAATTGGAATCTTGAACCCCAATCAAATATATATGTATATAGCACAAGCTCATCAACCCGGGTCGAAACGGGGGTTTTACTAGGGATTGATAACTGAACTATTACATTTTATTGAATTTTACACCAAGTTCGAAGCAAGCCAAGGGAATTGTGATCGATATATATATATAATTTTATGAAGGGTGCTAAAGTGGTATGTATGCAAATCTCTGGTAATAAGAGGGGGTTTTGAAGCTCGAACCCATTCGCTTGCTTCAACTGTTTCAGCTTCTGATTGTTCTTCAGTACCTTTTATTTTACTAGAGCCTTCATCTAGTTCTCTTTGCTTCATTCAGATTTTAAAATATTTCTTCTTAAGTTTGCATTTTTTATTCTTTGGCTCATGGCTCAAGACTCTTCATGAGAAATGGCCTTGATAGCTAGGACATGAGTCGCAAATAGGCTCAAAGAGTTAGACAGATAACCAAACCAGAGGTCCAGGGATTCACTATAGGGGTCCTATATGCTGTATGGGTTTTCTTAGTAATCTCAATATATGTTAGCCCAATTTTAGATTTTTTGGTGTGCGACGGCTTTTCTACTAACTGAACCTTTGGAATTACTCTTCATATTTATCTAAAATAAGGAATGTAATAGTGAGGGGTGAATGTCAACTACTGGAAGAGGAACCCTTATCGATGCTTCCTCAGTCTCGAAAGGCTTGTTGAATATAAAACCTTCTACAACCGATCTATGTTTTTACCCGCCATAATTTCTAAAAGAAAAATAAGAGGAATAAATTACTTTGAACAAAGAGGATCAAATGAAATGAGCATATAAAAAACTGGGGGCTGGAAATCTAAGGTGAGGGAGGTTCCTGATAAGAAGTCGCCTGAGCACCTAGTAAAATCAGAATACTTTAGTTTGATTGGTTAATAACTAAAAAGAGGTTCATATACCCGGTGAAGGTTTTCTCGGTGGTTGATGTCACCGATAACTTTTTTCATGGTGGCTTGAGATTGTTTGAAATAATAATCATTATTAATCTTTCTAAGTGTCATTTTATCTCTCTACAAATATTAAAGTAAGAAATGAGTAGAAATTCTAGAAGTATTTATAAAGTGAGCACCCCTCATACTTGGCTTTGTTTTCCTTTATTTTAATGATTGGATTCACTTTGGAAATTTCAAATATCGTAGTTTTAAATGCAAGTGTGAAAAGCTGAGAAGTTTTTGGATGATATGGCCCTTCTAATATGAATAATTAAGAGCGACACGTGGTATACAAAGAGGAATACTCGTGAAAAGGTAAATCTACAACAACACAAGACTATATAAATTCCTTAAAAGTCTCTAGAGGTCAAAACACTTTGAGCACGTAAGATCATACTTCATTTTGGAGATCCTCCAGAACCCAAGAATCAAAATCCATACCAAAGAACATTTTGAGTCCAAACTCTAGATTTGGTCAAAAAATGCTTCGGGAGCTCAAGCGCGAGCATAAGTTTGAAGTCTTTATCCTTATCATGATCTGGTGTGTCTGGTCCATTTATGAGGGATCATTATATTTTTTCCCTTGAAAACCTCACAAGGACTATGCGGTTACCAATAAGAAAATCGTTTTTCGGATCATCACCCAGTTTTGGACCGGATTTTTAAGCCATTGATTAACTTTGTAATAAAGCCTAATAAAGACTTCATGTACTTACGGGTCTTATGAGCCACAAGTTAAGAAATGGTCACTACAGATATATTTGGTCACTATAATATAGTTGGTCGTGGTGTGGATAAAAATAGCCCGAGGGTAGGTTAGTAATTTTAAGTGGAGTATCAAAGTGGTACAGGGGTGTTTAACGGTGGTGTAAGGGTGTTTCAAGGTGGAGAGATGATTAAGCAGCTTGGTAGCAGTTAATTTTCATTACCAGAAGTTAATGCTGGTGGTTGAGTATTTATAGTATGTTATTTGGGCCCTTATGGGCTTTCGGGTCATATTTAATGGACCCGGGTCATGTTTAAAGACCCATAAGTTTTTAAGTAAGTGGGCAAGTAGCTTAGTCAGAAAGTGTTTAGGTTTTTTAGTACTTTAGTCATAGTTCGAACTGCCTCAGGCTCACAGTTTTCGAAGTCATCTGTCCGGTCCTCAAATCCTGTCCGATTTGAGTTCTTAGTGTCTGTCCGGTTTCCGGGGAGATTTACATTGGTCTGCCCTTACGGGGAGCGTTCTGAATTCGGACTCATCAGGTCGCATCTCTATAAAGAGATGAACAAGTATTATTATACTTGTGGGACCTAACATAACTTTCTGTCTTTCTATAATTTCCTTCTCTAGATTCTTTAGTGATATGATCCGAACAAACCCGGACTCATCAAGTTTAATATAGGACTAGAAATATAAATTAATTTCGTCCACGTGGGTCAAAATCAGATGCCAGCTTAATATACCAAATGTAATTGCTTTAGACCAGATGGGTTGAAATCATATAGAACTAATATATATATATATAACCTACATCCTTTTACCTTACTATAAGTTGACTTTTTTCCATATACTAACATAATGTATCATGTGTTATTTGTATTATTTTTAGTTTTTTTATGTTGTAAATAAAAATAAAAAATATAATTTTGAAACAGAAAATCTACTAAAAATATGCAATACATCCCAAAATCTAAAAAATGTATACACATAAACACAAATTTTAGAAATGCAAATACAAATATAATATTTGTGGATAAATAATAATAATAATCCTCCACATATGATCGAATATTTGGATTGTTTCTCATAAAGTAGCATGACTTTGTTTGAGTGTCATACTTGAAAATCATCTCTTGTACTTCAAGACCACGCTCTTATATCCCATATGCAACCTAGTTGTGTAAAACATGTGCACCCTTTAAATCATTGACTCCTCTTATTTGGAATCGATGATAAAAAAAATACCAAAAAGTTAGAAGGATCCAACATTGTAGTTTCCTTCTGTAGTATGCATGCCAAAACCTTCAACCACTAGCAAACCTCTCTCCGCAGCGGTAAAATGTGAGACTCTCAAGCCATCCAAACTGAATCCTCCCAACGCGCAAACATGTTGTCCCATCTCATTCTCTTACGAACATTCTTCAAAATACTATGAGTTACACATTGTATATGACAAATTATTAAAGTACTCACAATCCAGTTTATACGGCTCAATCTTGTCATCACTCTAAATACAATAGTCAAACCAATTTATATCTTTGAATAGTTTGATCATCCTCATATACTCATATGTTTATAGATAAATATGAGATGATAAAAAAAAATGTATATTAAATTGATACAAATAAAAATAAGAACAAAAATAAGAACAATATCAAATAAATGTATTATATCAACTATTAAACAGTCTATTGTGTGCCCATTTCGTCTGATACATAACATATTATTTATCGGTTGCCCTAAGTGGATATGCAGTATATGGATATATATATGTGACATATGTACTTGGTGACCACGATGAAAGTTTGGAAATTTTTATATATCCAACACTCAACCAATGCATTAAATTTATTTGTCTTCTTCATACCATATTTGGAAGTGGGACGTAACGTACTATACAAGTCCACTAAAATGTGCATCCTCCATTTGTATTGACAGAATACATCTAAGTACTTGAGGGAATACAATCAGTTAGCATTTATTATCTTCCCAATCTCCTTCCCAAAAATAACGTAGCCGAATAAGAAAATAACGTAGGCTCGTCTATAAAAAGCATACCCCATTCGTAATCAACCTGCCAAGGAAATGATCCGTGGTGGAAGTGAATTTCAGCCATAACATTTTTAACCCACTCCCTTTGTTAAATTTTAATCTATGTAATGGCTACTAAAAGTTAAATACCAAGACACTTTGACACCATTACAGTATGTGGGTCTCATATTTTGTTGTCGACAAGATAAACAAGTTATCCTTTCACCAGTATACTTGTCATGCTGGCCACAAAGTTCAGTGTGATCGCCATCTCTTTGGAAGATAAATAAAATTTGTTGGTATATGGAATCCATATTTTGATGTATAAGCTATCTAGTGGACTATTTGAGTGCCAATATCATAATACCTCAAACATTGGTCCAAAGACAGTGTTGTTGACTACTTTTTTTATAATTGTTGAAAGCTCAATTCTTAACTCAATAGCAAATCATAAGTGTTGTCAAATCGTAAAGATATAGCTCTTGGACTATCCTATAAAACAACATATAATTTTTTAAATACAACATAATATACAAAATATTTATTAATGGACTCGTTAAAACATTTATTGATACTTACCCTCCCAATATAGACGTGGTATATTATGTGGTTTAATCATCCTTTATATTGTCTCATAATATGAGATAAACTTGTTGTGAATTGCCTAACTTCCTCTTGGTTTGTGCTTTGTTATACCTCAACCTCATATCACTTCTCATCTAACATTGAAGGCTCTGGTATCGGCCCTGACAGTGAAGTTGGGAGTCATGAAAGATCCGTACCATCCATTGTGGTCATTATCATTTGTATATCCTCCATATCAAAGGTTCAGATGGTTCATTTCATTTGATTGGTTTGGACTGAAATGCTCGCGAAGATGAGTTTATTAAAAACAATTTCTTTAAAACAAATCATTAGTAGCATCTTATTACATTAAATGTGAAAACAATTAATTTACAATGACCATGGCAAAATTTATAAAAAATACACTAATATTGACCTAAGAGGTTGTAATCTGTTACAACTGCGGGTACCGACCTCATGGATTAATATCAAAACTTGCAAAGACATAAACAGTTTAACAAACCTTAAACCTCAATTTGTCCAACTCGAGCTTAAAATCATAAATTATAAGTATATAAAAGTATATATCAAACTAATAAAAATTAGGTTTTTAATAATATGGATATATATATATATATATAAGTCAAATTTGTTGTCCTAAATGTCAAAAACCCAAGAAAATAAATACATATGTAGTTTGAGAACAAAGTAATGAACACTTTAATTCTTTGATTTAAAAAATAAAACCTCAATATCAATATTAGATTCATAATTATTTTTAAGGTTAAGAGGTTTTGGAGTTTGATTTTTTTCGAAAAGTAAAAACATGATAACGATTTGTATAATTTTTTTATTGTATTTGTTCAAACAAAATTTGATACTTTTAAAGATATTTTTAATAATTTAAAAATGTTTTTTAGAAAATAGTTTATAATAAAAACCATGATTTATTATCGGTAATTATTGAATACGACTTGAAATTTATTATATATTTCCTTTTTTAAATTAAAAACTTCATTTAACTTGAAATAATTATTTTACTCTTAGTATATTAATCAATTTACGTTTCATGTCACTCGTCTTAAATCTAACAAAGAACCAATTTAACATTTTAAATTCCAAACTATAGTCTATATACTAAAAATTAAAAATTAAAAACTCGAATTTAAAAAAAAATCTACATTAATCGATCAATTAAACACGAGCTTTAGTTTGGTCAATTAAAGAAAAATATTTACGTCAAATTGCATCAAATAATAACGGATGGATGTAAAGTTGTCATAAATATACCTTTTGCATATCCAACATTTAAACGATCTTATACAGAATTCCCACATGATTTGGCAATGAATAATAACCAAAAGACTATGAGGTATAGAAGGACACTATTTGAAATTGCTAGGGTTACATGAGCATGTTTAACATATTGCATTGTATTCTTTTTTATGGATGCAAAAAATTAGACAACTACATTTGGACGATGGATCGCCTTTGGTTTCTCATGAAAGAAAATGAGTGCGCATTACACACTTGTTATGCAAGTGACATATAAGTAGGAATATTTTTTCCAATACAAAGAAAATGTTCACATAAGATACGATGTCAGATACGATGTCAAACGAGTTTCTTGCTTCTTGGAATTTGATCTTGTAATAAAAAAATGATTTCGAGTTGCAGACAAAAATAGCAAAAATAAAGAAGAAATATATCGTATATCCTAAGGTTTTGGAGTATTCTAAAACATCTTAACTCAAATCGTACTATGAAAAAATTATTTATGCATACACTAACACGGTGAAGCCCAAACACGACAACAAATCGGTAAGTTCATTAATCCTTATACATTAATGTAATATTCAAGTAACATATCCAAACTAATTTTTTTTCCAATTATTAGTGTCGAAAGTATACATTCATCATTAAAGCGATTTATTGGTACAAGCCGAGTCAACTTTGAACAATTCTATGTGAAATTTCACATTTTGCTTGATATCCAACACATAAATATAAAAGCATCGTTTATGAAATATGAGAAAATATCTAATTTTAAATACGATAATATCATATAATGGTAATGGAAAGTTATTTTATAAGTTAAATCTATGATCGACAATAGGTGGGAAACTACAAACTTTGTTACAAAAGGTAAATATGACGAATATGATTTTATGAAGAAAATATCTTGAAAATGGTTAGTTCAGTCATTGAATATGATCTGAAATAAATGATTTATATCTTATCAAAGGTTTATCAAGTACTTGATCCCGAAAAAATCCAAGTTATTTCCTTATAGATCGGTAAATATAGAAGAATGTGGAAAAATATGGTAACATTATTTCCAAAAAATGTGAGGCATCACACTCTGAGCATATCATCGAAGAATCTGGTAGCAAGACCAAATCCTATTAATAAACCCATATAACGCTAAAAACAGTTACAAACACCACAAGAGCATTAACAAGTAAAACCGAAATAATCACGTTGCCTAAAACATTAAACTCCCCGAAGACACCAAATGTAAAAATATTAAAGAAAAGTTGTTATTTCATGACCCGTTTATGATTCCATTTATTTTTTAGGTAACTTATATGAAAATGGATGTTTATTTTATTTTTAGGGCTATATATCATTTGTTCGAACGATAAAAGACATGGTCACATGTGAGGGAATGAATAATAAACAAAATTATATTAGACTTACCTCTATATGAAGTTGGTATGGTACTTGGAAATAAGTATATGAATAACTAAAGAGGTTCAAATTCTTTGATATAATTGCCAACTTCAAGAAATTGATACAAGCAACAAATATTTGTTTCATCATTGCGACGTATTTAAACGCGTCATGTTTACATTTTCTCTATGTGGCTCGTCGACTTTTTTACCTCTAAAATGTGTTTATTTCTTTCTAACAAAAAAATAGGTTTGCATTGCTCGCGTGAATGAGAATCATTTTTTTAACGTAAGAAATTTATGAATTAAGTTATTTATGATGTTCATAACAAGATGTTTTTTATAATATTGTTGGCATTCAATTAACAAGTTATGATCCATCCAAACACATGATTACATTTCATTCATATTAGTTAGAAATAATTGTCTAGATAAGATAGTCTTGGCTGGATGAATCTATTATTCAATTAGATTGATAAAATATATTCAAATCCAGTGAGTAATTAAACAAGATCGTAGAGTGACAGGCCTTTTCGGGGACGAAATGTATACTTTGTAACTTTGGTTTATTGTAACTTAACTTTATCCCTTTGCATACTATGCTTTGTTATTTCTATTTTTGTTTAAGTTTGAGATATCTAACTATTAAACTAAGAAAACATTAACAAACAAACACGATATTTTCATAATATAATGAAAACTTAAAAAAATTACGAAGCACAAATAACACAGCACTTTAGGAAGTTCTTTGTTATTGCATATTTAATTTGTTGGTGTATGCATTCATTTCCATTTGTTATAATCTATTTTAACTAGGTCCATGTCCATTTTTTCCAACAATTTTTTTAAAAGAATCAGTAATAAACAAAGAAAACATCTTGTACGCCTCTTACCCAACATCTTACTGAAGGGCGAAACCAAAAAACTTGGAACTGATTTCAAATATTCTAGCTTGATAAAGACTTCTTTCTATCCTAAAACACGCAACATCATGCATATACAATATATACCGTACATTTAGTAAATTTAATATACTACCTCATAAAAATGTTTTAATTTCATCCGTTAATGTTTGCTTCACAATGTCAGTGGCTTTCAAGAAGCAGTTATCTTCGTATAGTTATAAGATTTTTTTTATAAAATTCATAGGAGACATGAGAGAGCTTGATTGACATATTTAGAGAAATGAGGGTAAAATTATGTTTAAGAAATTTGAGGATTGATAAGGTTGAACAATTTGACCAATAATTCGGCGTCGCGTGGATACGTGATATATGAAACCTATTTTTGATGGACTGCAACGACACAACATACTTGTAAAAATTACACCTAATGTCGATGGGGATGCATCGGCATTATGTATTATACCATCAACCAATATCATAGGATTGTGTCGACATTAATTGTTTGGAGCAACACAAGTTATATATTCTAAACTGTAAATTTTGCACTAATGCTGAAAGGATTAGTCGACATCAGTTACCATTGTAAAATAAAAATATCGATGCTACCTATCGATATTAGTGCAATTTTTTTTACATACAACTAATATCGATGCAACCCGTTAATATCAGTTGTTAAGCTGAGAAACAAAACAAATGGCATAACAAATATTTTTATGTATGTTTTGAGATAAACATAAAAGTTAATTTTGAAGTATCATGACAAAATAAAATTAAAAAACATAAAACATAACCTGAAATACATAAAATAAAAAATATTACACCTGAAAACCTAACCTTTTAGCCCATAAAATATAATAATTTCAAACATACGTTACTACCTAGAAATCTTCTTTACTAGTTTTAATTACAACACTTCAACAAATAGACGTTACTACAAATGCAAAGCTTATTTGACCCCTCTATTAACCTTCAGCCAACATATGGAGAAGTTTTGCTATAAATTAATACAAATTCTTGAATCTCCTCTAGATCCCCACTTAAATTCTCAATTTTAGAAACTAGCATTTCCAATAATGAATAATACTAACCCTTTCAAACGTGTTGTATCATAGGAATATAAAAGAATTATAGAATACTCGACATATAAGCAATTTAGGTTTGACTCTAAACAATAAAATATTTCTCGTGTTGAAACCCTCATTTGTGTTCTTTTTTATTTTGCATTACAAACGATTTATGAGTAAAAAATAACAAAATCGATGAGTATAGAAATTATAGTATTATTATCGGAAAAAAATTACATATATCTACAACTTTTTTAGATGAATCGACTCTTGAAGCAAGCTTAGTAACCCATGGACACACATGTCACAAACTGCTACCGTTAGGTCTATGTAGTGATTTAAGAAAAACCAAGGCACATGTGTTGGTTTTACAAGTTGATAAAAGCTAAAGATAGACTAAAGGTAATAAATTAACAAAAAATATTCATAAGTAAACCAAGAGTTGGAAACACATACTTCAACGTACCATAACTAAATAAAATTTTCTCAACATAATTGAGCTTTCATATGGCCTTTTTGACTAAATACGGATCTTCAAGTTCATTTATTTCAATACTGATAACAAATTTATAAATTTAAACTCACTGAACTTTGCAAGTATTGATAATGATTTAAGATTAGATGTCCAAATCTAGAAAATACATACTTCTTCATTTTTATCTTAGGATTTTACAAATAATTCTCGGAAACTATTTTAGTCTATTCAAACAAAAAAATAGAATTTATCTAGACAATATTCCTCAATCACTGGTCATTCATGCAATATGTAGTAAATCCGTCATTACAATGATTAGTTGCATTGATAAAATTTTGAGGGAGGACCAAGAAAGAATTAGATAAATTAAGAAAAAAACGTTTACCAACTTTAAACTCTCGAAATCTTAGATTTACCTCCTCCACCACATGTTATGTTACAAATGTAAACCATTAGATAAGTTCAACTAAGCTATTGTTAGTTATTACCATACCAAAAATATAAAATCCTATGAGTTTTGTCATACCATAACAAGATAGGATATCATTTTTCATACTAAAATTAGCTTCATATATCTTTTGATACGAGGGTCGAGATAAACTTCCAAAGAGACTTATATTCTGGGATAAAACACAGGGTTCCAATACTTTCTCTATTAATGGACAACAAGTTGAGGATGTGTATGAGTATGAGGTCCCGTAAGTTGCTAATATCTATAAAGACTTCCATCATATCAATATCATAAATGTAAACACAAATATTCAGTGATAAACCAAAACAAATAACCAACCACCAAACCAAATGACCAAGCAAGATACAAAAATCAAATAAAACCAAAGCAAACATGAATTCATTCATAATGTCAACATCATATGTTGTTATTATTATATATTTTATGCATGGTATATCTAGATTCTATACAAATAATGACATATAATGTTGATGCACCAAATCAAAATTAGTAGCACAAAACAACTAGTGTTGATATAATGTGACGACATCTCTGTAACAAAGCAAATTCAAGAAACTTAAAAACAACTAACCTAAACCACGACCTCGAAGGGTAAAACTTGTATCTAACATCAAATTCAACGGTCTATAAACTCAACATACATGCTTAATTAACATTATATTATAACCTAAAAGTAATTCAAACCATTAAATAGTAACAAATTTCTTTTTAAGTAAAAAAAGACATAAATTTGAACAATTAAATTAGTGTGATTTAAACAAAAACTAATTAAGGATATAAGAAATGTTTGTTTATTTTCAAGTTGAACGCAGATAAAAAACTGTGATTGATGTTTGTGATCGTTTATTATGTTGTTCTATAATTTTTTTAAAAGAGATTCATTTTTTTCTAAAAAAACTATTAAACAAATAGTTTATTTATACTTCTTTTAGTTTAAAATTAAAATTAAAATATTGAAAAATATAAATAATATTTTGAGACATAAATCTTAAATAATTAAAACAAAAACATATATAACCAAACCATTATTGGTAGATATTTTAACAGTTGTAAACAAGATACGATTTTCAAATTCTCATGATTAGTTCGACTTCAACTTTACATTCCAACCATGAATAATATGTTATAATATGTATGATTTTTTTAATTATAATTTAGGATAGTATATCAATATCTAACATCAAACTTATTATAAATAACAATCCAAGGTTTGGTTAAGTACGTATAACCACATAGTATTAAACTAGTTTTTACAAAGAACTACATGGAATTAATTATAATACTTATATACCCTAACTGTTCTTCTCTCTCATTTTTTTATGTTTATAAAAATATCATATCTTTCTAACTATAGCTCCAAAAATATATCAAAAAATATAAATGGTTTTTCTTTTTAAAGACAAACAAAACTAGATATGTGAAATATATTTTATAAAAAAATTAGTTGCAAAATTACGTATCAATTTGTTATAAAAAACCAACTGTTATTTAGTTACAGAATTATATGTAACAACTTTTATATAGTTACAAAATTATATGTAATTTGGTTGCCAAAAATCAATTGTTGTTTATTTGAGAAAATATGTGCAAATGTATAGCGAAAATAAGAAGAAAATAGTTATGGAAATATGAATTTGGTTACTAAATAAATAAATGCAAAACTGGAGTTGTGAAAAAAAACGTACAAATCTGTTATTAAAATAAGAAGAAAATAGTTGTGGAATAACAATCTAGTTGCTAAATAAGTCTTTTTGTGCGAACAAACAAAATACAAAATTGAGTGCGAAAATACTTGTAATTTGGGTGTGAAACAATTATTTTTTATTTTTTCATAAAACAATTAGAGTTGTGAAATCACCTGTAATTTTGTTGGGAAATAAGTCTCAAAAAAATATATTTATTGAATTGCAGAATTACACGTAATTTGGTTGCAAAAAAAAGCAACTAGTATTTAGTTGTGAAATTAAAAACGAGTTTGTTTTGAATTTAGCTCTGGAAAAAAATTCCCCAAATATATTACTTATGAATTTTTTTATGTTCGTTCTTTTAAAATTAAGACTCAGAATTTTGAAGGTAAAAAAATAAAAAATAATTTGTTTTAGTTATCGATTGAAGTTCATATGTTTCGCAGATATATTATCTCTTGAAATGTATTGTTAAATTTTTTATTCTCCATGTGAATTTTGATAAAAATCAAAATTCATATGATTATCGGTTATTAAAATTTATCAATAACGTATTCTATAATTTATAACATTATATAACCTAAAATTAATATTCTATAATTTATAATATTATATAACCTAAAATTATAAATAATACACGTAAAGGTTTATTTATAGTTGATAAATAATCATGCTGCTTCTAAAACATTTTTCTAAAACGGCTAGTTTATAGGTTTCAAAATATTTTCTCCGATTTGAGTTTTAAGGAGGTTTCAGGCTGCTCAGTCTCAAACCAAGATCGATCTGAGAGTGGTGGTTGTATCTAACCATGCTTTGTTTTTTTAATGTTCATTCTGAACCGTTCTTTTCTCTTTTTGGTATTTGTTCCTCGATTGGTGCTCCATCCATACCGTGTTTTTATTTTTCCGGTTCTCTAGCCAAGCCTTTCCATTTCTATGTCCCATTTCTTCCCCGGTACTCAGACCAAGCCACTTCTTTCTCTTTACGTGGTATTTTCATACATGCTCTCTTTACCCTATAGTCCCTTCTATACTAAATCTTACACATAAATATCTAATGGCGGGACCAGAATGAGGGGGGCCTCCAGCCCTGCACGCCCCCACTTCCACAGGTTGCTGGTCTAGTTCTTCGTTTCTTGAGCGCAGGCCAGAGACGAGACTAGTTTAGGTTATAGACTCGATCTTGTTGTAGCTCTAGGTAACAGATCTGACTTGGACTTCTTTTATAACATGCTGTGATGAAACTCACTGAGATTTTCTCACGTGACCTCCTTTGGAGTCTACCCTCGAGTTTGATGGGTCTCTCAGTAGTAAGGTGACGCTAGTCTCTCGTTCGTCTTAAGCTCGGTTTCTCGAGATCCCGGACCAATGGCTATCAAGGTCATGCTTACATCATTTTCAATTTTAAGTGGCTTGTGGTCGTCTTGGAGTCTTGGTGTTGTGAGTTTTCTTTCGTTCATCCTATTCCTATGGCATACTCGTGTTATTGTAGGTACGGTCGGTTTCCATGGAGTTTTTCCGGAGGCTATTGTAAAAATCGTTTTACAGTCGTCGTGGGAGATGCTCAGTCATATGTGGTCATGCCGTGTGTGGCATGGTGTTGCACCGTGTGAGGATTCTAGAAAGATGGTGAATGATGTTGTGCGTGATGTTGAGCGTGACGTGAAGACTTTTCCGGCCTTCTTTGGGTGGAACATACTCGTGCGTGACAATATTAAGTCCGGTAACCAGTACTGATTGGCGTACATAAGCTTTATTTTGCATATGGTAATAATATTTTGTGGCTAATAAAATTGATTTCCTCACTTACCTTAACCAGGGTCCGGTTCGGTCCTGTTCTGTCAAAAATCGCTAAATTTGTCCGTCGGGCCCCGGACCGACAAAATTTTGGTTCTTTAAAACAAAACCAAAGTACAAAACCAAGACCGACCGATAATGGTTCGGTTCGATCCGATCCATCGGATAGAGTATATATTTTATATAAAATATCCACATCAATCTTTATCGATTTTTTGGTTTTGTCGGTTCCATTCCATTTCGATTTTGCTGGTTTATTGGTTTGGTTCTCAACCAATTTTATCGTTTTGATTATTTATTGATTTTAGTTTTTAGATGAACTGATTGTTAAAATTCGATCCGGTTGGTTCCAGTTTCAGCTAGCTATCTGGAATCATCAACCGCCTTGCTTACCTCTTTCTATTATAATATATTAATTAAGGTGGTCCTTCATACTTGAAATTATTTGATTTAGTCCCTTCTTTAATTCAGTTAACAGTGAGCTTACTGTTTCTATTAAATCATTACCTTCATCCTACCTCTGAGACATCACTTGCCTCTCATGCGAATATATCTATATGAGTTTCCAACAATTTAACTAGTGACTGTTTTAAAAGAGTTTCTAAATGGTTACCTAAAAGAAATACCCATCCTCCTGACAGTGCCTCCTCGATGATGTGAGGTGGTTCTTCATCTAGCTGCTCAATATTTCTTGGGTCATCGACTTGTTCTGGTGAGGGGGTGCCCCGACTATTCTTGCTGCTCCCCCTTACTTGTTGATTGTTATCTCGAACGTTTGGCAGGGTCCACCGCTACTGCGGAACATGCTTTCGCAGTACGCTGGCTTCCCCTAATAATTCCAGCTGCATTTCCCACTGGGTACTTAATACATTTCAGGGATGTACATGTTGTAGCCTCCATTTTGTGTAGCCACAACCTTCCAATTATCGCATGATAGGTGCTAGGAGCGTCTAAGATCACATAGTGCCTAATATAACTCTTAAGAGATTCGCCTCACTTCTGGTAGAGGTCTATGATGGAATCTCGATCACGCTCGATCTCTTGTTACCAACAAAACGTTCCCTAAATGCCTTCCACAGGTCAGAAAACTTATGAATAGAGCCTTTCGGAAGGCTGCTGAACTAGTCAATAACATTTCTTTTAAGCGTCATTGAAAAAACTTGGCATAACATGACATCGTCATGATTGAATGTCATCATCATATTTCGGAACTGCTCCAAATGTATTTCTGGGTCGCCCGTTCCATCATAGGCCTCCATTCTGAACGGATCGAACTTTCTTGGAAGCTGGGCCTTCAAGATTTTTTCTGCAAAATACGATTCTTTAAGTATATAATTAGACATTTTAGGTTTCACTTGATTGTAGTGGACATCAGCTTCCTCCCTGGATCTTTTTGAGGTGGCTCGACGTGCCTCCTGCCTCGGTTCTTGTTCTTTGGATGGCTTTTTGCTTCTACTTTTACCCTCTTCTTCTTTTTTACCATCAAGCTTAGAGGATTAGTCCCTTCAATTGATCCGGCTACCATCCGGCCCCGATGGATGGATAGATCTGCTGGCCACTTTAGCCTTGGTCGTTAATGCACATAGCGCATCATATATTTTCGCTAGTGTTGGATGGAAAGCCTGCTCCCGAGCATCCCGTTCACACACCACCTTGAGTTGCTCCTGCTGGAAGTTATGGATCTATTGCTCTAAGTGTCGGAAAGTTCGTGCAATTACCGAATTATCATTAAGAGTCCCTTAGGTGATATGGACAATCACTAAACCCGATAGATTAACCACCGGCTCTACACCAGTGCTTGGCTGATTAACTTGAGCAGCACGGCCAACCATTGTTGGAGCCACAACATCCGGTTCGACGGTTGTCGTATGATTTGCTACATTTTGCGCTGCCATTTGGTTTGAAGTAGCCCTCCGATCCACCACCGTCCCACCTGACTCTGGGACCTCCCTCTCAATTCCTGACCTAGTAACTACCATGGTTTCGTAGCTTTCACTAGTAAATGTCTTGTTATTTTTCCCACAAACGACGCCAAATTTGATAGGAAAATGACAAAGATTAATGCCAAATAATTACTTATATTATCAATAAAGAGTCAAGTTACATTGTTTAGGGTTTTACCCTGTTATTTATAATGTCTATTACAATTCTTTTCCACTACCCCATTATTTTTCCCCACTACTTGCACACTCTAACTGCATTTATATAGTAGGAAACTAATTTTATGGGAAATGTGCCAATAGTTTGACTGATTCTCCTGTTCGTGACATTAAACCGTTATTCTAGACGTTAGATCAACTCTGCTTGTTTAGTGTCTCTATTAGGTCGATTCAGTTCTGCCTTACGTCAACTTTGCTCGGCTTCTATCTGAACTTAGTTATGATCTAATCATCTTGTTATAACTTTATCATGCCAAGCTCATCTTACAATGCTCTGTCTTCTGCTCGATACTAGCTCTGATCAGCTTTCAACAGTCCCGACTTGATTAGCTTCTGTGCAGCTTCATCTTGCCAAACTCTTGTTCAATCGTACCCCCTCTGATAGGTATTAGTTCTGCGCAGCTCTATCTGACCGAGCTCGTATTTGACTGTAACTGGCTCTGCTCAGTTTAACCCTCTCCTCGGCCTTCCTCTAAATTCTGTCAGTGTTTGATTATCTTATCACAACTTTGCCTTCTTTCTTTGATCAACTCAGTTGGTCGATCAATTGATCCCATTCTGCCACCATTGCAGAATTATTCATGATCTGCTCATATATGCCAATTTATTCTCTTCGTGTGGTAATTACCCCCTTATCAGATTCAGATTCTTTGGTGCCAAAGTTGTCTGGCATATCCGACCCTTTTAATTTTCTAACTTATTTTTATTTTGTATTTGTTTGAAGCAACTATCTTCTCTTTTTGAATGGTTGCCCTTGCACTACTACCTTGCTCTTGTCTAGTATTTCCGATCATATCAGTCTTATTATCTTCGTTTTGCATCTTTGTATTCGTTTGTTCAAGCTCTGGCCGATCATTCTGGTCTTTGCATTTTCGATTTGCTTTTATACGTGTTTAGTCAATAATGGATCAATTTTTTAAATTTATAGTAAATCATTTTATACAGTAATTTATTATGTACTGTATCTGTCTTTTCAAAAGTTACTAGCTGCTATATTATTCTTTTGCAATTTTAAGTAAGAGTAAAACACCAACACCACCAAAGATTCCCACTTTTATTTTTATTTTATTCAAATAAAAAATGAATAGAGTTTTGTTATTTTTAAGTAGTTTTTTTAATGTTTTGTATTTGATTCATATTCATTATTTATATTTGAATTAATGCTTTTGAATATGTATTTTTTATTCTTTATATTTAATGTTTTAAATTATTTAAAAGTTGTAAAAGAGTTTTAGTCAAACCTGTATTTTGAATTTATAAAGTAAGCTCGTGAATTTGGTTTAAAATTAAGAATCTGGTATCTTTTGTTCCGTATTTTTCACATTAAAATGTTTTATCAAAAAAAATTCACAATATATTTGTAAAAAAATATCCCATTTTCCATTTTCGAAGTTTCGTTTCGAGGGTTTCGTTAGAATTTTATAAATTGACTTAATTTATAAGTAGTTTTTTAAGTAGTTTTTTAATGTTTTGTATTTGATTCATGTTCGTTATTTATATTTGAATTAATGCTTTTGAATATATATTTTTTATTATTTATATTTAATGTTTTAAATTATTTAAAAGTTGTAAAAGAGTTTTAGTCAAACCTGTATTTTGAATTTATAAAGTAAGCTCGTGAATTTGGTTTAAAATAAAGAATTTGGTATCTTTTGTTCCATATTTTATAAAAATGCAGAATTTTAAGTAGTTTTTTTTAATGTTTTGTATTTAATTCATGTTCGTTATTTATATTTGAATTAATTCTTTTTAATATATATATTTTATTCTTTATATTTAATGTTTTAAATTATTTAAAAGTTGTAAAAGAGTTTTAGTCAAACCTGTATTTTGAATTTATAAAGTAAGCTCGTGAATTTGGTTTAAAATAAAGAATTTGGTATCTTTTGTTCCATATTTTCCACATTAAAATGTTTTATAAAAACAAAATCACAAATATAAAAATATCCCATTTTCCATTTTTTGAAATTCAGTTTCGAGGGTTTCGTTAGAATTTTATAAATTGACTTAATTTTTTTTCTCTTTTTGAATATAGTTACATTGAATAATTCGGCTAAAAATCATGTCAAGTCACTGGACTATGACACCTGTTCCATTCGTGCCACTACCTTTCAAGTGTCCCCAAAACGAGTCATCTGTATTTCAGATAGTTGCATTCTTGCCACTGGCGCGTGCAAAGGCACAGAAAGCTGACACGTGGCACCCCCCAATGTACACAACTCTGTTGCATATACGGTCACTCTTATTTCTCTTCCAGAAATACCCCCATTTAGTTTGACCCCATTCCATTTAACCTTTTTACTTTTTTTATTCTTAACGATTTACTGTCCCCTTTTAATTTTTTACTGCCTCTTTTAATTTTTACCCATACTAATGTATTAACCCACTGTGAAACTCATTTTCCCAATGTTAAACCCATATGCCCACTGTGAAACCTATTTGCCCACTGTTAAACCCATTTGCCCATTATTTACCCAATATATCTTCTTCACTTGCTTTGAAACCCTAATTTTGGAGCTTCGCCATAGCCTCCTTCAACACTTCTGTAATACCCTAATTTCCTTCTTCACCTAGCCACCTTCTACAAACCCCTAACAATGTCGTCGTCCTCCCGTACATCAAAACAACCATCTAATTTAGGGTTTTGCGAATATGGGATACCAAGCATAACAAAAACGGCTTGGACAGTCCCAAATCCTGGCAGAAGATTCAATGAATGTTGTAATTTCGGGGTAAGTTTTATTTTTCAGTGAAACAGATTGTTTTTGGCTTCAATGGTTACTTTATTACTATTTTTCTTCTCCTCTTAATCGATTTGTGTTTATTAGAAAGGTCAGTACTGCAAATAATTTAAATGGATCGATCCAGTGGTTAACAGTAGGTCACATACCGTGATTAACGGTCTATTGAATCAACGTAAGAAGATGGAGCTGAAATTGAAAGGAAGAACTGGATAATTAGGGTTTCATGTGTATGTCTAGTTTTTTGTTTGTTGGTAATTCTCTGTTTTTAGTCTACGTATTTAAAGAACCTTGTATCAGGTGTAGGTAATATATGTTGTATGTCTCCAGGATTATGAAATTTAATTTCGATTATGATGTCTGAAATTTGAATTGATTTTTGTGTATTGAATCAAATTGTGATAGTAAAGCTTGTACTTCTTGTTTTGTGTAGCGATTTTTATCGTTATGAATTGTGTTATGAATGAATTTGACGTAAGTAAATGCTGGTTAAAACCAGACACATATCATTAGTGAGGCACATAATTCAGTGGATGTTAAAAGCATTAACTAACAGCAAATGAATGGCAGCCATTTTACACCCAAACTGCAATCTTAATTTTCATACACTAATCAACAACATAAACAAAGCAGTTAATGAGTACACAAATTTAGTCTTGAAATTGTATGGTTATTAAATAAACCATGAAATAAATTCTTGAGTGCTTAAACAACAACATACATCACCTTCAAATATAGAAACCATAAATGGTGCTTCTGCATAACATACATCACATTACAAAAGAATCCATAAATGGGCAGTCTACACAGAACATCCTTTAACATAACACAAAAAAAATCATTAAAGCTACTCTTGTGGTTGGGTAATATTGACGACATGATTACCACTACCTTCCACCGACGCTTGTGAAACACCAGTTTCCACTGCCTTGTTGCCATATTTTCCGGTCAATCCACTAGAAGCTGCTGATGCAGACCCACCAGCAGATGCTGCAACCCCATCTGTTGCCGCAACGAAAAAACGAGGTGCAGATGATAAAGGTCGACCTACCCTGGGCTGCTTGAAAGGAACACCAACTGTTTGAGGCAACCTCCTATTTCTACCTCTACTTTGCACCTTAAGAGCCTCCTTGTACCCATGCATACTTCCTCCACTAACCCAACCACTATGTGGTGAACTGGTGTTGTTTTGAGAAGAATATAGAGTACTAGCATGTAGTTTAAAAAATATTATAAAACAAGATGTTTTCAAGATAATGAACAAAAAAACTTTAATAGAAAAAGTGAAGGAATCTTACAGGTGGGGTAGTGTGCCTGGCCAAAGAATTGTCCCTTCTTTCAAAACATTGGATCACACTACCCTGCTCACACACAACAACCAATATAATATAAATGTAAAAGTTAATGTAATGAGACTACGAAAAAAAGACCACTTCACCAACTCGACCATAAATATTAATATCTCTTAAAGTAAATTTGGACCACACTAAGAGACATAACTTATATCAGGCATTAATGTGCCTTGAGTCCCACCTGAGGCTCCTCCATGCTGTTAAAAAGTAGATAACATCGAAAAATAGCAATAAAGTCACAAAAACCTACTTCAACCAAGCTGAAAACTCAAAGGAAAACCAACACATCAAGCAAGACCATCACAACAACCATCAAAATACGATAACAAGCATCTGAAAATTACCGGGAACCCTGTAGATTTTGGAGTTTGAGCAGCAGCTGTTGGGGTTGTTGTGGCTTCAACCTGTTGGAAAGAAGAGACAACATCAACATATATGAAATCACAAGTGTCACCAACAGGTAAGTATAACAGTATATTGTATATATCAATTGGTATTATATAGCACTTACCGGATGGAGTATTGGCTGTGGAAGTGGCTGCAACACTTGCTTGACCAGGGGTAGAGGTACACCTTCGTTTGTTATGTCCTACTGCCTTATAGTTAGAACATCGTGCTATATTGTACCTCTGAGATAACCTTGCCACTCCTGATGTTGTGTCTTGGAAAGGTGGTTGTAGTCTCTCGGAAGGATCCCTCTTCCTGGCAGTTTGACGCCTTCCTCTTACTATCTTAACTGGTGGAGGCATGACAGTCTGTAGATGGTTCATAGGCCAGTGCTGGTATCCATTAATTGGGTTTATCAAATTAGAGTAGATAGCCTTCTGTGTAGCCACCATGTACCAATTAGCTACATAGTCCACCGGGTTACCACTGTTGAACCAGATATAGGCAACAACATGGAATGCCAGAGAGCTGCCATTTACGACAAGCACATTCCTGGGCATCTAAGTCGACCACAAACTTATACTGCACCCTTCTCTCTTCTCTCTTCAACTTGAAACTTTGGCCCACCTGAAGGAAGTACGTTGCAGTCACCAACAAGCTTGTAGTTCTTGGTAAGCTTTTTATTAACGGACGGACAAATCAGTTGATCCCACTTTGGAATCTTGCTGATTTTCTTAACAATTTTACGCACTGTCTGCTCCCTTATACCTTCCAACAAGCTTATAATCCCTTTAGATCTGTAGTCTAGGATAATGGAGTTAAACGTTTCTGCCAGATTTGAGGTTTGCATGAAGCACTTATTTTCCTCTCTGTAATAAGCCCTGCTCCACTCAGACGCAGGCTTCTGCGATAGCCATTCATGACAGGCTGCATTGCATCATTTCAACTCCTCCATGTGAAATTCAAACTCAGGGACAAATGATGACCTCACACAAGCCCAAAATAGTATGTACTCCTCTCTTCTTGAGAATACATTTTTCATGTTGGCGTACAGATGTCGAGCACATAATCGATGCTCAGCGTTTGGGAACAATTCCTTCAATGCTGGAACAAGCCCTTTATGTTTGTCTGAAATCCATGTGAAGCTGCCTCGATTGTGTATGTAACATCATTTGCTAATAGTTCCAGAAACCATTGCCAAGAATACCTCTTTTCACTCTCAACCACTGCCCAAGAAAGAGGATACATTTTCTCGTTTGCATCAACAGCAACAAGCAGTTGTCGTCCAAATGCCCCGTTCAAAAAACACTCATCTAGCACAAGCACAGGCCTACACCCAGCATCAAACCCCCTCTTCAACCCCTCTATGCAGACATAAACTCATTCGAAATCTGAATCGTTGCATTTAACAGCCACCGTAGTCCCTGGGTTAGTTCTTATAAGCTCCTCACCGTACTGTCGAAGCTTTCTGTCCTGAATTCGCTCATCACCAAAGATAATATTTATCGCTCTCGACTTTGCACGATACGCCTTTTCTCTACTGATCTTCACCAAAAAATCCTTGGCCAACTCAGCCATTAAACTCTTCACAAACCAGTCGGGATCAGCTTGCCACTGCCTCAGATAGTGATTTGCTATCCACTGCACGTTTACAAATCTGTTTTTGTGAGTGGGAACACAAATGTGGTTGTCATTGAGTGTCTTTATCCTCCACGTAAGTGCACGACTAGGGCTGTTATCGGTCCGGTTCGGTCCGGGTTTTGCCGGAACCGGACCGGACCACTAAGCTTATCGGTTCGGACCGGACCGAACCGTTAAGCTTTCGGTTCTAATTTTTAGAACCGGACCGAATCGCTAAGCTTTCGGTTCGGTTCGGTTCCGGTTCCGGTTCGGTCCGAGTTCGGTCTGGTCCCGTTTCGATCCGTTTCGATTCGGTCCGGTTTCGGTTCGGTTTGTTATCAGTCCGGTTTCGGTCCGGTTCGGTCCACTTAAAAAAAATTAAATCCAATTAAAATTTGATTTTTAATTTTTTATATTAAAGTAAATAATATAAAAATTAAAGTTTATAAATTAATCTTTTGATTTTGTTAAAAAATCAGTAATTAAGTATTAATTTTGGTACTATAATTTATAAAAGAATAAATAATAATAATAATAATAAATAATCGGTTCTAACGGTTTTATTGGTCTGATTTTTTATCGGTTCTACCGGTTTGTCGGTTCTATCGGTTCGATTCCATGTCGGTTCTATCGGTTTACCGGTTTTATCGGTTCGATTCCATATCGGTCCTATCGGTTTATCGGTTTTATCGATTCGGTTCCTAACCGGTTTTTTGTTTCGGTTCCTTATCGGTTTTCGGTTTTTAGAATGGAACCGTGAACCGAACCATTAAGGTTCGGTCCGGTTCTCGGTCCGGTCCTTATCGGTTCGGTCCCGGTCCGGTTCTCGGTTCCGGAGAACCGTTGACAGCTCTATGCACGACCTTGGTTAGAAGCCCAGATAAACCATTTGCAGGTTGGCTCGCTGCATTTATAACTGCACTGCATCTTGTCATTCTTGTAGACCTTTACACTACGCCGTTGTTTAATGCTGTACTCTTTCACCACATCTTTCAAAGTCTGTTTGGATGTAAATTCAAGGCCTACTGCCAACTGAAGATACTTCAGTTCACTGGGTGGCCTAAAAGTTCTTATCTTTGGCTTGAATTTTTTGGGTCTGGTCATTCTCGAAGCGGCAACTTCTTCTTCTTCTTCTTCTTCTTCTTCTGTATCGGGGCTGGTCAAATTGTCCGAGCTTACGAATTCTTCTTCAGTACTACACTCAATGTATACACTTCTATCAAAACAGACCTCCTCATCCTCGCTTTCAGTTATGCTATATTCAGCCGACCCGTAACTGTTGTCCGCACTTTCATCGCTGTCACTATCCATTTGGCAAGGCTGTGGTGTGTGTTCATGCATCTCCTCAAACTGTGTCATGTCCACCCTAGAAAACAACGACGCTGTCAGGCCTTCTAGGCCATCTACTGCATGTGAACCAACATCAACATTACCACCTCCAGCTGCTTGTGAACCAACCTCAACATTACCACCTTCAGCTGCCTGTGAACCAACCTCAACATTACCACATTAATCTGCCTGTGTACCCACCGCTACATTGCAACCATCTTATGTACCAGCACCATCACCTGCCTGTCCAACCTTAACTCGATCATCAGCAACATCCCCATCACTATCAGCCTCTATTGCATCCTTAACTGCATCACCCTCCACATGGTCATCTACAACATCATCTGCATCCTTAACTGCATCACCCTCCACATGGTCATCTACGGCATCATCTGCACCCTTAACTGCATCACCCTTCACATGATCATCTACAACATCATCTGCACCATTAACTGTATCACCCTCCTCATGATCATCCATAGCATTATCTGCACCCTCTGCACCCTCACCATCTATACCAGCCCCCACATAATCATATACATCCTCTACGCCATCACCTTGCCCCTCTAAACCAGCATTGACATTATCATTTACATTGTCCCCTACCTTATCAACACTAACATCAACTGCAACACCAACCTCTATACCACCCCCTGACCCTCTAGACCATTATTTACAGCAACATCCACATTATCCCCTACTCTAACAACATTAATAGCAACTGCTACACCAACCTGTACATCATCAACATCACACTTACCAGCTAATCCATCTGTTTCACCAGAACCTTCTACGCTATTATCTGCACCGTTTTTTTTTCGGGAAGAACTCATCATACATTTCATCTATGAACGTTTCAAAAGCGTCATCGTAATCTTCCTGATTATTATTCTCAACATTTTCAGCATTATTTTCAACCCTATCACGTTCTACTGCACCCAAATCATTTTCAACCAACACATTTTCAACCAATACATTTTCAACCAGATCATTTCCAACAAATTCATCTTCTACATTTTTGCCCTGTCCTAAACAAGCACTACTACCCTGTCCTAAACAAGCACCACTACCCTGTCCTAAACCAGCATCACTACCATCATCTAAACCAGCATCACTACCATGATCTAAACCACCATCACTACCATGATCTAAACCACCATCACTACCATGATCTAAACCAACATCACTACCATGATCTAAACCAGCACCACTACCCTGTCCTAAACCAGCATCACTACCCTGACCCAAACCAACATCTACAAGTTCAAAAATGGGTACAATGCTACTGGTGCCTTCTAAGTCAACTGTAGGTACTGTTTGTGTAGGTACTGTCTGTGATTTTTTTTCCTTTTACTAGGAGACACGATTTCTAAAGCAGGTGTCCTATTTGAGTATATGGTCACTAACCTGCTATCATCCAACTTCTGGGTCATCATGAATGCATCTGCGTCACTGTTTATTAGTTGGATTTTCTGTCCAGGACCAGAGAGCTTGTAGCCAAACTGGTAGTGTCCACCACTCCCTGCTGAATCGGTCAATGAGTGAATCTCATGTAGCTCCAGGATTGAGAACGTATATGGGTTGATGAAATCGATAGTCGTCGACTTCCCTCCAACATACTTCAGAACCCTACTTTCTCAACAATACCTATCATAATGGTAGTCGACAACAAAAATGTGTTTGTCAACACCTGAAATGAAACAAAGCACACATTATAACAAAGAACACACACCATGAATAGAAACTACAAGTATGAATAACAAACTAACACAAACATAGACCATATTATGAAGCGTACCTTGGTATGAATCTTTAGCCATTGTAGCCCTAACCAAACCCTCGATTTGAAGTTGTTAGGATTTGGCTAATTAGGGTTTTCAAAAAGAGGAACCTAGGGTACAGACCTACGGTTTGACAAACACTTGGTGGTGACGACAACGAAGTAACCTAAGGTTTCACAGACAGTGAGTGAGTGAGAAGAATCTAGGGTTGATGATGGAAATCGCGATTAAGGGAGAGAGGGAAGAGAGGGAGAAAGATGGTCGTTCTTTCAACTTCCAGGGAATAGAATTGAGGAGGGAAAATGTTAGAGTTCAGAAATTGAGAGAAATTCATAATTGGATCATGAAAGAAACTGGGTTAAAACAAAACGGGTCGGGTTGATGAAATCGAAGGTTTAACAGTGGGCAAATGGGTTTCAAAGTGGGTTAATACATTAGTATGGATAAAAAAATTAAAAGAGGCAGTAAAATATTAAAATGGGATAGTAAATCGTTACAGTAAAAAATTAATAAGGTTAAATGGAATGGGGTCAAACGGAATGGGAGTATTTCTGAAAGAGAAATAAAAGTGACCATATATGCAACAGAGTTTGTACATTGGGGTGCCACCTGTCAGCTTTTTATGCTTTTGCACCAGCCAGTGGCACGAATGCAAGTGTTATAGGGTGACTTGATAGGATTTTAGCCGAATAATTTCGCACCATGAAAAATTAATGTTATATTATTCGAGGCAGATGGGTTTCCGATACCCGGGAAAGAGCAGCGCACCACAGAGTGTCCGACTCGTCGTCTTCAACATCCACCGCTACCCCTTTATCTCTCCTCTCATCTTGTTTATCTCTGTAAAAAATGTAATCCTCCATAGCTAGTCACTATACTCCTGACCAAAAGAAACATGGTGTACACATCTCAGAAGAAGAACGTTCACTCACTCTTATCAAATAATCTAAAAAAGCTAACGATTACCCCACCACCAACACAACTATCATCATCGTCGTCGTCTCCACCAACAGAGGATTTCGAATTCTCCGAGGTATTTGGCCCCATAACTCCTCACGGTGAAAACAACCAATCACCGTCGGCCACGTCATCACGCTCCGCTTTCTTCGCTGAACCGGTCGTCATCCATAGCCGGTCCCACTCCTTCATAGGTCCATCTCCTCGCTACACTCTTTCTTCTTCTCTCCCTCTCCAAATCCGAGAACTCGAAATCGAATCTGAATCTGAATCTGAAATCGAAGAGAAAGAGAGTGAAAGAATCGAAGAGGAAGATAATGTGGAGGAAACTGCGAAGATCGGGCCAGGGGATTTTGAGATTCTTAGAGTGATAGGGCAAGGAGCGTTTGGCAAGGTGTTTCAGGTGAGGAAAAGAGAGAGAGACGGCGGCGTTGGTGGTGGTGATTGCATTTACGCCATGAAAGTGATGAGGAAAGAATCCATAATCAAGAAGAATCATACGGATTACATGAAAGCAGAGAAAGATATCCTTACTAAAGTTGTGCATCCTCTCATTGTGCAGCTTCGCTACTCTTTTCAGGTTCGCTGTCTTCATCTCTACAAACTTTCGGCTTTTTGTTCAAATTTCTGAGTTTTTCAGCTCTGAAAGCGTGACATGTTTGGTGAATGAACATTGAGGTTTGAGGATAGCAACACTTAATGAAATTATCTATTGTCTGTCTAAGAATCTTTGAACTTCTATAGCATTTTCAGAGTTTATTGTTTCTTCTTCCTGTGTAAAACAATTTTTGTCCGACTCTCTCATGGAGCTGCTATGCATTGATTCGCAGACCAAGTCTAAGCTGTATCTGATTCTGGATTTCATTAATGGAGGGCATCTCTTCTTCCACTTATACAGGCAGGGCATGTTCAGGTATGTTTTCAATTCGCCACCTACAGTTTTAGGCCATGAATTACTTCGTGCTCTTACTGATTTTTGTGTGTGTATGCCTTTGGTGTAGCGAGGATCAAGCAAGGGTTTATGCTGCTGAGATAGTGGGTGCTGTTTCTCATCTTCACAAGTGTGGGATCGTTCATCGCGATCTGAAACCCGAAAATATTCTCATGGATGCTGATGGGCACGTAATTACCATGTCTATATACTATATTCTATGGCTGGAAACATAGATGAAGCTCATATAATATTAATATATTATTCTGAATCGTATATAGGTATTGCTTACTGATTTTGGATTAGCAAAAGAAATTGATGAATCAGGCAGATCAAATTCATTGTGTGGCACTGTGGAATACATGGCTCCTGAGATTATTCAGTCTAAAGGCCACAACAAAGATGCAGATTGGTGGAGTGTTGGAATACTGCTGTATGAAATGCTAACTGGGCAGGTATTATTATAATCTTTGGCGCGCTGATGTTCAATTATTAATTTTTTACTTTATCTTGTGTTATATCAAGAATTATGAGTATTGCAAACTTGATTCTTTAAACTCATTTTAAGTAAGTCAACTTGTTTGCTGCTGATATTTTTGTGCAGAGAAAGGATATAAGTAGATTATGCTTAGATCATGACCAATAAAAACCCAAGAGTGCTCTTATTATTCCTAATGAGTAAGCATATAATGTCACAATGAATCTCAGGTGCTAATATTTATTGAGTAATTTATGAAATTTAAAAATTTCTCATCTAATTTATTGCAAATCAAACATCCTAGTAATGTATTTTTTTTTTAACTTCAATAAATAAGTAACTACAATCAACATTGCTCAGTTGCCTGATATCTTGATAATATTTCTAAGTTGACAATCTTGTTTCCATACTTCTTTGTAAAATACATATTCTTCATGCAGCCTCCATTTTCACATGCAAACAGACAAAAGCTTAAGCAGAAGATTATCCAAGAAAAGATCAAGCTCCCACCATATCTAACCGGTGAAGCTCACTCTCTGCTCAAAGGGGTAAATATGTTCTTCACTTCATTCTAGGGGTGCACACTGTTCTGTTTAAATTGGTTCTTTGATAAATATGTAAGCAAACGAATGATAATCAAATGCCCAAACCATTCCTAACGGCAAAAAGTCGCTCTAATCGGTTTGGTTTACGGAGATTCTTACATAATACATGAAATTGGTTTACGGAGATTCTGACATAATACATGAAATATAAATAAAAGCTGGTCATAATTTTAATTTATGTTTCGAATCTTTAGCAGTGTACGTGATAATAGCAAAACTATTATCATGAATATATAATCATATATGCATATTACTATTAATGTCATAAAATGATAATATAGGATGTACAATAGGAAGTGTGTGTATATGTGTAGCGGTTTGACTTTCATTTGGAGCTTTGTGCACTCCTACATCATTCCAAGCCCTCCCTTCCTGTTTATATAACCAAGCTATGATTGTTTGATAATGAAAATTCCTTGGTTTGTGACTGTAGTTGCTGCAGAAGGAACCAGCTAGTAGGTTAGGCCATGGCCCCAATGGAGGAGATGAGATAAAACGTCATAAATGGTTTAAGTCTATCAACTGGAAGAAACTAGAGAATCGCGAGCTACAGCCAAAGTTTAAGCCAGATGTGAGTGGAAAAGACTGTACAGCTAATTTTGATAAGTGCTGGACAACAATGCCTCCAGACGATTCACCAGCTTCAACACCAACAATGGATGACCATTTCCAGGGTTATACTTATGTAGCACCAAACCCTTGGCTTTCACCTAAATGAAACCCACACGGTTACGTCACACAAATCTTATAGGCAGCCTTTCAAAGGGAAATTCTAACTTCCGTGTAAGTTTTTTATATTCACAACCCAAATATGAAATGATTACTGTACATTGATCTTACATCACAATTACCTTAAGCTAATACGATGTACGTATCACCTTGGCTAGTTGCATAGATATTTTATTTTTTTAAGTAAAATCTCAGGAGAGTCAAGAATCATCTTTCTGCTCATTCTCGTTATTAATTCAGTTTATATTCTTTGACGAGTCTGATGAGTCAAGAATCATCTTATTCTCGCTGTTAATTCAGTTTATATTCTTTAGCCTATAAACGAGTCTGATGAGATAATGCAATGCAACTTATTTGCTAATCTTTTGACTATCTTAGTTTCTGATTTTATCAATGGAAATGCAAACGCTGCTTTTTTCAATTTTTAAGGATAGCGTGTATCACATGTTGCTTTATGGATATTTTATGTTCCCTCGTTTTTTATTCTTGCTAGAGTATAGTTGCTTTCTTAATGTAGGTGAGCAATAATGGATGCTTTATCTCCTTTATAGTAGATTATTATCCATTAGTTTCCATTAATGTCTAAATTATGGTTCTTTACGGTAGCACAAAAGGATATTCCATTTTCCACTTTAGAATTCTCTAAAGTAAGGGATTTGGAAGCTCTGTTGTAACTGTCTTAGTGTCTGTTGTAACTGTCTTAGTGTCTCTAATCTAGATTCTGAAACTTATCTAGTTGTATACACTAGTCCGTCTTAATCAAAATAGGATGGTTAGAAGACAGTCCATCTGAATAATAATAGGATGCTTAAAAGACAGTTCATCTGAAACTTCCTTAGTGTTTTATGTTTCTTTTTGGGTGCACTATTTTTTCCTATAAAGACTTAAGAAGAAGCCGTACATAATTAGGTTATACTATATCACCTCAAAACAGCTTCGCATGCAAGTGAGACTTTCGTCGGTCAAAACATGTACATAAAGGAGAGAAAGGGCAACTCTATTGTTGCGAGAGATCGATGAATATAGTGGTCGACTTAGTAAAATTATCATCTTTCTCGGTTGCGAAGGTGAGACTTGGTCTTGGAACAGCTAGCAAAAATGTACCTTGTTTCTATACTGGTCGTGCTCAGCTGTTGAATCAGTCGCCGGTAAGCTTGAGGTCTGAAAACGTAGAATGGAGTGCAAAACAGACATCTTTCCTGATGCAGCCGCATAAAAGGAACGGGTCCACACGTATGATCTGTAAAGATAAACTTCATCGATGATGATAGGTTTTGAAGATTATATTAGAGAAAAAGATAAAAAGAGTTTCCAAAATGATATGATGATAGGTTTTGAAGATTATATTAGAGAAAAAGATAAGATTTTCCAAAATGATATGCTCTCGATCAGGTTAAAAGGTGCGTTTCGCTGTTTAAGGTTCACTCTAGACTGTGTTTGTTTCTATTGGTTTCGCATCACCTATGTAAATTTAAAGAAGTAAAAAAGATGATAAATGTTGGACTAGTGGTTTTATTAAGTTTAGATTCTAGTTGTATCTGCTTGTGTTATCCCTTGCAGTGTACAACTTCTATTGTTTTAATTTCTACATTGAATATGTATATAACTTTTATTGTTTGATTTTCTACTTTGAATAATTTAGAACAGCATTACATAGATTGTTTTTTAACAAAGTTATAAAAATTTCAAGATTGTTTTTATGTATAACAAATTTCTTTTCAATTTTTCAACTCCATACTTTCAACTTATACTTGAATAAATGCTTTCCAAAATCTACTAGAAATCGATGAGGGAATATAGTATAGATTAATTATAGTTGACCATTTTCTTATATTTTGCAGGATAATGGATGATGGTTTAGGACCACAGACATAAAAGCTATAAAGAAACAACTGATAACATTAACGAACAAGGTTTATCATAATCATCCAAACCATACTAGTTTATCATGATCATCCAAACCATACTAAACTTATTATTTGCACTTTTAGCCGCTACATTAACAAAAAAACAACAAACGAAACACAAAGTAATTCAAAAGTAAACACGCAACGAACAACTGGTTCCCTAATTTGTACAAACAAGCGAAAACGGATCATAGGATCATTCATATCCATCCACTAAGCTTAGTTTACCTTTATCTTTCAAGCAACACTGATGATACTACTTTTATCTCCATTATTAAAGCTTGACCCGACCTGATATGCTGAAGTTTCCATGTAACTAGATCCCAAAGACAACTTGAGCGACAATGATGATGAGTCGATTGTTGATTTCGAGTTCTTCGGATTTGGATAATTTTCTGGTTGAAGAGATAAAGGAAACAAACTCATAGGGTCTTCGACTTCATTACTATATGTTTGAGTTGTTTGTCCTTGTGTAAGATTCTCCATCTGGGTTCCAGCTACAGTGTTGGTGTTGACACTCAAGGAAAATCCAGTTACATAATTGGATTTTGGTGACAAAGAGTGCGATAGTGACGTGTTTTGTTCTTGGCAGGGCTGTTCCTCGACTTGCATGGTTGTGACCTTATACAAGGACAAGAAAAAGGAGTTCAAGTTTAGGTTGGATATTAGGCTAAACTTTATCAACTTCCTATATATACCTTTTCTATAAGTTTTATCCTTAAAACAAAGATAACCAAACTCTACAAAGCCAAAACTATTGAGATATATAAGTGATGGATATATGATATGAATTACCATATCGGTTGTGATATCAAAGAGGCTAGATCTGCGACGACGACGATTGAGATTGGCTCTGCGAAGGAAGTACTTCTGCGCATGGCTTGCAACTTGTGTAGGTGTTCGTGTCTTGACAAAGTTTCTAGAGATTCCTCTCCAATCTCCTTTCCCTACTTTCTGCAATCCAAGCAGGAACAACTTGTGTTCATCCTCGGTCCATGGGATTCCTGATTCATAATAGTATACATCAATTACAATTTGAGCTTCATCACCGAAGCAATAAAAGCGATTCCGAGAACATGCAACCACAAAAAGATAGTCAATCTATTGTTCTTAACAAATCTGAATCTCACAACTATCTAATATAGTAATCTATATCTAATCAAGATTCAAACAAAGCAAACCTCGCTTGCGTTCGCGATTGACACAAGAAACATGATGAACAACATCATCGGCAGAAGCATAACCACCAGCAGCAACGTCGTCTTTCTTATTGTAGATTTGGTTATCGTTTTTCACAAGCTCCTGAGGTTGCCGATACTGAGATAGATTATTCATACTCACACTTTTCCTCATAGAATCAACCACCACTCTGACTCCGAACAACATGAACTCTTTTCCTTCATCATCGTTGTTATCGTTGTTGATGATTGCCGGTGGACTAGCGGCCGTGTCGGTGATCAAGTCCATGATTTTCCTAATTTCTCTTTTTCCTCAACCTTAGAATCAGAGATTAGCAATTACAAAACCAGACCGAATATTATAGGGACAACTTAACAGAGAGTGTTTGACATGTGAAAATGAAATGGGTTTTGTTGTCTATTAAAATAAAATATGTGTGTGGTGCATAGAAAGTAGTCTATATACCATGGTTGGTGTGGTGTCTTTTCTGACTCCCTCGTGTCACCCTATATAAAACCATCCAAAAATACTAACAAAAGGAGAATTTACAAAGTTACATAAATAAAAGTATAATAAAAACAGCAAATAAATACTAACCATATATTAAATACAAAACAAGTTTATAACACCCATTTTTATAATAATTTTTATGGTTTTCTGAACCCAACATTATATTCGAATCGCTGACAAAATAAGTAAGAGAAATCACATTTTACTTGCAGGAAAAAATAATGTACAATAGTTTTCTATCTTTATTAGTTGCGTTTGAATGTGGGTAGCATCCAGAGGAGATAAGCCAACCTAGATAAGGTTTGTGTGGTTCCACCACTAAGTTATCTTTTTGTTTTCTTTCTTTTAAGAAGATAGTGGTTTTATTATATTAATTTCATAGCGTAGTGCAATTTCCGTCCATGATCTCGTTTATCCAGATTGTTATATTATATAGTTAAATAAGTATGGATTACAAACACTTAGGTTGAAGGGTTCGACGTGATAAATCTTTTATTTTTTCGTAAGAAATTTGCGGCCGTACGTGATAAATCTTTTATTTTTTCGTAAGAAATTTGCGGCCGTGTTCGCGGGGTAAAATTTCAGTCTGTCACAATAGTCTAAAAACCAACGTCAGTGTAAACTATAAAAGGTAACAGACTCAGTCAAGAAAGCGTATGTAAATGGATTCAAACTCACGATCTTTGATCACAAGCATGTCTTACTATATCCAAATTATTTTTTATTAAATCGGTCGTAAAATTATGATCGTTCCCAATTCTTAGTTCCATCTGAATTTTAGCTATTTTTTTTCAAACGGTCTTACGTTTTTACTAAGCCATAACCTTATTCTCTAACTATCCCCAAACAAAATCAGTCTCCATTTATTCTTCCTTCCTTATCAAAACCTTCAAACACAAAAACTCAAAAAACTTGTATTTTGGCAAAAAAAAAAGATATACAAGTTCCCACTACTCTAATCTACTTAGAAACAACAAATGGGCATGGGAAAAGAGTAAAAATCTCTTTTTATTTAATTTAATTTTGTTTTTGTTTTTTATGATTTGGATAGATTTATGCTATTTAAGGTGTTAGAATAAACAAATGCATGTTTATTTAGGTGTTGCTAGTTGTATTTTGATGTTAGAAGGCTGGATTTACGTAGGGTTGGATTCGATATATGGTTTTGGGTTCTTGATTTTGTTCGTGATCCTCGTCGGGTGATAACATGTCAACCCGGCGGGGTAGCCTATTTTTTTCCAAAATGTTTATAAACCCTGCTGGTTGAGGCTGAGTAGCCCCGACAGGTACGATATTTTTTATTTACAGGTTTGATATGGTCCCCGCCGGGTCAACCCAGCCTCACCCGGCGATGACCTAGTTGATTGTACGATTTAAGGTGACATTTAAATTCGTTTTAACTCGCAGGCATGAGGTACCTAAACCTAAAAAGGAGAAAGGAAACAAATTAGCAAGGCGCGAACGTGAACGAGAAGAAGTCCGTTCGCCGAAAAAAGGTGGCGGTAGTGGTAGTAGGCCGAAGGGCGATCGGGCCGAACGTGTTGAGCATACGGTGCATACGGAACGCTCTGTAAGGTATATAAAATATGATGCCACGATGGAGCGTGGTTGACAGCCATCACCTCCACGAGAGGTCCGTAGCCAAAGCTATGAGCTTATAGACTCCAAGGAGGAGGATGAGGCAGATGTCCCAGAGCCATCACCTCCACGAGAGGTCTGTAGTGAAGGCCGTCCAACGGATCCTGAGGGATGGAAGGACCTCTTCTTAGCGCTAAACAATATTATTTTGTTCTCCTACTATATGCAGCACGAGGCCTACTTTACATTCGATGTTTGTTTCTTTGTTTCAGTCCCATTATGGTATCATGATCCAATTGAAATACGGGCTACTCGGTCAATGAGACCTTAGCAAACAACTAGGGGTAAATGAAATATTGGAAGAGACTCCGTTCTGGCCACTTATGCCACCTACTGAAATTCAACTCACACCCATAGTTGGACGAGGTGTTCATTGAGACGTGGCACCAGCACACCAACACCTTCCAATTCTCGTTCGGCAAGATGACCATCACGCTGTACGACGCGTATGTGATTACCGGCCTCCTGGTCGAGGGGAGAATTATCAACGTCTTTAGAACCGAGTCGATAGGTCATACATATGCATGATATGCCTCGTTGTTGGGAGTTTTGGCGGAAGACGTGTAAAATGATATGGAGACGCACGATGAGAGTGGCTTCGGCCCACGATGGCTAAGTGAGACGTTTTCCGGGGCCGCATATTTGGATTCCAATGCGGCGCTTACTACGGATATGAAGAAACAAGCCGCTCGAGCATACATCATGTTTTTCCTCGGATGTACCATATTCACGAACACTAGCCAAAAAAACATCCAATGCGATTTTCTCCATCATATCGAGAACTTGGAGAATATTATGAGTATGCATGGGGTACTTGCGCATTAGTATGACACTTATTCGTGGGAAGTCGTACTACCGTGACTCCTCGCGGCGCAAAGAGAAACAAATGTAAGTTTGTTTGTTTATATCATCATTAATATGTGTGTTTATTTATTGCATATTTATATGAGTTTTTGTTTATTTGTTGGTGATTTTCCAACCATAAGAGGATGTTTGTGCAACGTTCCCGGAGCATGCAATAAGGTTGTATCGCAACCCTATTCGCCTAATGTTTGTCAACGAGGCATACTACATGGATTGAGTTATGCGGTAGTTCTGTTAGGTCCAAGAGAGGCTGATGGTTCCCATTGCTCCTAGAACTGGTTCACAAGAGGGGACAATCTCTATTATGCGCTTGAGGGTAGGCACTGGACGAACTGGAGGGACCATTTATACGTGATCGATAGGTATTCACGACGTTTGGAAACAAGTAGTCGGACATCGTCCCCTCAGTATGCAACTTATGTGAAGAAATACGGTTGGTTTAACAATACTCCTCATATCTTTAACGAGCGATCCGCGGTAGATGTGGTTAAAACGATAAATCGTGTTCGTCCGTTAGATGATACTCATGAAGAACTCGTGTCATTCGCAAGGATGGTGCTTGAACTTACAAGTCTGTGGCTTGTTATCATGTTAGGATTGTTGATTCTTGTATATTGTTATAGTTTTTGAACCATGTTTTAGGCTCTTAGACTCACGATACGCCTTATGTTTCAGATGTTAATTAATTATATTTTTATCCCTTTAAGTTTGATGCTATTAATGTTGCCTTTTATAATCACGGTACTTGTAGATTTTGTGTGTTGATTTATGTGAAATGTTTGTTTTAGATATTGTTTGTTGGTCTATAGCTATATGATTGAATTGCATGTTTCATTAACTCCGCAATGAGGGTTTAATATTGGTTGGTTTCTATAGATTTTCAAAGTTCCCTTCCCCGACGGTTGAACAATTCTCAACCGAGGGGGAAGTTATCACCCGGCGGTTGAGAATTGTTCAACCGCTGGTTTATGGCGAGAACGATTGCATAACATTTTATATAATTTTTTAATATTAACCCTTTCGGGTTGAGAATCTTCAACCAACGGTTGCTAATGTCCCCCACTGTTGAAAATTACCCAACCGCTGGGGTCTGGCACACCGGTTCTAATCTCGTGATCCGACAACGCCTAGCCCGATGGTTGAAAAATTTCGAACCGAAGGGGTAATTCGCAACCGCCGGTTGAAAATTCCCAACCCGACGGTTGACTTTGTAACCTTTGTAGACCATTTTCAAATAGAAGATGGTCTATACACCCGACGATTTGAAAATATCCAACCGCCGGGGGAATTGTCAAACGCCGGTTGACAATTCCAAAACTGTCGGGTCATTAATCCAAAGTTTGAGACCATTTCCTCTTGGGATATGGTCTCCATACCCGAAGGTGTGAAAATTCCTAACCGTCAGGGGGAATATCACCCGCCGGTTGAGAATTACTGATCTGCCGGATGATAATGTGTCAACCGGTGAGTAAAAGTTTTTTAGTCTTTACAATACTTTATTTCATTCCCGTCAAAACGTGTTTACCCACCAAATATATATTTCATTCCCGCTAAGTTTTTTGGGGAAATCCCGCCTACTACCCATTTCTAAGTAGTAGAACCACGCTATAACATTAAACATCGAAATAATAAGAATTGGTGATTCTAATTGGAATGTCTAAGAAGATGCAAACCTCCTAAATGTATTTGAGTTCGTCAAAGGCACGATGCCGGAGGAGACTCCTGACTTTTTCGATGTTGTTTTATGCATAATGTTTTTCATGGACGGTAGGAAAGCATCTTGTCCGGGGTGGATGTCTTAATATTTAAACTAACCGTCAATGTAAATAAATACTTACGTTCATGAAGTGGTTGGAGTTGGCCCAACCCAATCCGATTTCCAACCAGTTTGGCATATGAGGGGGTGCACCTCTTAACGGAAGAAAAGTGAAGCAAATATCCATACTTCTAACTGTCCTACAAAAGGAAGTATGCAGTTAAACGCAGATGCGATAACGACTCCCATCTCGGGGATGGACATCCAATGGCCTTTAGTACCCACATTACCAGAGTACTTCAAACGCTCCACAACATCAATCAAATCCTTTATTCTTGTAAGTATCTTAACGTATATGGATGCGTAATCTATAAGCTCGTTGCAAAGGGCATCCCTGATCAACCTCCACCCATCTTGTAGTCCGTTCAAGGAAAACGCTATCAAGTAGTACCCGCAATGGTCATCGAATTTAACACCGGTGATGGACAATACGAAAGGTCTAACATAGATATGGAATTGGTTTAAGTATCCTTTGGGATCAACCAAACTTTCCTTAATCTGGCGTCGTATAGCTTAACCTATAACCGACTGTTCCACTAGAAAGTATCTTCCCACTTGCTTGCGTTAGAATAATGCTACCTTTCTTCAGAGCGGGAGAACTTTCCCAACCATGTTTTGGACCCAGCATTTCTTTCCCTTTACTCGAGTTTGCAGTCGGAGGTTTGAACGTTTTAGCAAACGATGGTGAACTAGATTTTTTGGAATCTTGTACATGCTCGTGCATACATTTGTCGCATTTTGTAGATGATTCAGATGCGATAATATACAACTTACGTTCGGAAGGTGGAAGACCGCGCACTTTTGCTTCACCAATGGCTTCAATAGGGAAGTTGTTTCGGGATGGATGATGGAAAACCATTTCTTATAAACGTGCTGTATGCGTGCTTCGTCATTAAATTCCATGACATTGCATACTAGTTTCTCGATTTTTTTCTTTCAATTGGTCGATCTTTGTGAGATTGGTACGAATAAGAATGTCTAAAATTTTCTAATGTTCGTGAAATAAATCTAGAGGCACCTCTAAGCCTTTGGTAGAAAATTTATAGATTTCGTGCGTGCAAGGCATACCATGTGTAGTTCGTATGGCACAACCGCAAGATATACCGATCGCGATTGTCATGTTGCTGGCACAATCTACTTCTTCGGATTTTTTTCTAAAGTATAGTGGGATACATTGTTTTTGAGCTCACCGTACACAATGTTCGCGAATTTATGTAGGGCTAACAAGCTGCTCTTTTCAAATAACCCCTTGATGTCCCCGTGTTGCAATTTGATTCAAGTATGCAATTTTGACAAAAAAGACTCGAATTTACCTTTGCTCGTACGATGAAACGCTTGAGGCTCGAACAAGCGCTCTCCACGTGGTTTGTGGTTTGATTACCAAAATGCATCCACTTGTTAGTTCTCCATGTGACAAAATTATTACCGTACAACCCTAACCAACTTTTGGTATATTCAATTACTTTCGGATACTCTTTGAGGTCACGATGCAATTTCGACCGATAGTCGTTGAAGCTTACCTCGGTTTCCGCCAACATCATTTGATTCCAAACTTTCAAAAATGCCTTGGACACTATCTTCTCTTTGATGATTTTTTTCATTTTCCCTAATACGTTCATGTTAATGTGCCATCGAGACAACACATGTGTTGCATTGAGGAACACCTCATCCACTGCCTTCACAAAAATTACGTCTCTATCCGTCAAAACGATTGAGGGTGGTTTGATGGAGTGAGTTACCATCAACAAATGTAAGCATTCTAAGACCCATTTGTATCTCTCGAATTTTTCTCCGGACATAAACGCGAATCCGATGTAGAAAGTTTTCCCGGTATAAGTGGCTCCAATGACCTCATACAACGACATCGCATATATAATTACCTTGTAAGTGTTATCCATTTTAATGATATTTGGAAAGGTCCGTAACAAATCCAAACTAATCGGGTGCGCGAAGAAAAGCTCACCGATGATATCGCTTCCGTCTTTGGACTTTCTATGAAATTATTAATAGTTTAACCTCTTTAGTTCACACATCAAGTATTGGAATTATGACCAACCACATTTCTCGATCTTGCAATGTTTTAGTTGAGCGTTGTACACGATGTGTATTGAAGACGAATTTTTGGGGATCAATTTTTTCACTCCACCAAGAATGTCACGAGGACAAGATCCCATTTTTGTAGAACTAATTACGAAATCCATCTCTTCTTCGGTTAATCATCCCAACTACGAATGACCTTCTTTGTAGGATGTAGTATCATGATTGTGAACAACGCATTCGACCTATAATCCCCATAAATCATCATCCACCTTCTTTCTTTTTAAAGGTGAAAGGGCATCCATATTTTTTCGTGTTGGTAGATTTCCTTTTAAGATCCTTCAGATCTACCAATTTTGTATAATTTCTGAATCTTTCGCACACAAAAATTATTCTCAGAGTTTTTCGAGCAAGTCTATCGCAGCGACGTAATATAACCACAAACATGTTATCTATCGCGGTTTTTTAAACCCAATCAATCAACGCTTGTTTGGTATAGTGAGATTTCATGTCTAACAAATGACTATAATTAACGGAGCAAGGCTCCGACATTATCTCCTCTTTTACCATGCACAAACCATATAAGTCATCATTTAACTCCTCCTCCTCCTCTTACATTCAATAAGAATAAATTATGTCACTCAATCAAAAAAAAAATCAAACATGACGAACCGACAGTTGGGAAATAATCAACCCTCGGTGATCTTTTCACCCGCTGGTTGAAAATATCCCTACCGACGGTTGAGAATAGGTACCCCAGTGGGATAAAGTACTAAACCTTATTAAACTTGTTGGATTCCAAATGAGAATCGTTAACACGCCGTAATTAATAAATATCATTGATTTTATCATCATAAATAGTATCACGATCATGATTCTAGTGGAGATTAAGGTTTGATTATCTAACGTTGACTCCATTATCAGAAATATTGTTCATTTTTTGAAGGTTCCACTAATCATTCTTTTTATCGGCTGGGTAAGATTTAAATTATTTGGAACCCAAATCTTTTTTCCAGTTCCATTCTTTCTTCATTCTCTCAATTCATTCACTATAAATCTTGTAGTCTAAATTCTAATGTTTCATTCTTCATCGCGGTTATATATGCTTTCAGCGTTGGGCCCAAACGTCATCCTCTGTGGGCTGATCTGAAGGCTATTTCGGTAACATGCCATAATTACCAATGGGTTGCTCTCAGGGACTTCAACAGTCCTCATGAACATACTAGCTCATTCACTGAGGGTGATATTGATGAGTTCAGTCACTGCATATATCAATGTGAATTGAGTGACCTTTTCACTTGAATTGACAAAATACCTTAAACCTTATTGCTTCTAGAATTGACTGAGTTCTTGTAATCAATATATGTGATGATTCATTTTCCATGTCCATCGATCATTTTGGGTCTCCTCATTCTATAGACCGTTCCAATGTTAAACTTAATTTGGGTATCCCTATGACACATTAAAAAAACCATTTTTAAATATGTGGTAGTCCACTTTTTTTATATATCGAGTTGGTGCTTTTTTAGAACCTTCTGATCTCTGCTCATGGTGTGAGAGTGGTTACCCATAAGCTCACTCAGCTATAATTTTCCCTCCGTGACCTCAATGGTGAGGAATATATTGATATAAGCTCTAGGGTGTCTAATTCCTATAACCATATTTTCTCGGCCCAATCATTTTTAGCTAATAACCCCCTCAATCTCTTTATGGTGTCTATGGAGATTTCTGTTTCTTCCGTCTATATCTCCCTTAGCTGTTCCAATGATTTTTAGCTAATAACCCCCTCAATCTCTTTATGGTGTCTATGGAGATTTCTGTTTCTTCCGTCTATATCTCTTTATGGTGTCTAATTCCTATAACCATATTTTCTCGGCCCAATCATTTTTAGCTAATAACCCCCTCAATCTCTTTATGGTGTCTATGGAGATTTCTGTTTCTTCCGTCTATATCTCCCTTAGCTGTTCCAATGAATCTTTTTACAAATAAAAAAATATAGAGACTTAGCTCAAACTCGTGGAGCGTAACAAAAAATTATTTCGTAATCGTATAAAAACATTATATTAAGAAACAAAATAGTATAAATCTCTAATAGTAACGAGGACCTCACCACCTCCCCAAACGACGGGGTGGCAATAATCTTAGTCAAACTATTTTTCCAACCTTATATTCTCTAGGTTTTTCTCCAGAATACCATGGAATCGTTAGAATTTTCTCGCTTATTTATGATAAAGTGAATACCCAGATAAGTCTTCGATGGTTCGTCATGTTACATGCATAGAAATCAAAAGTACACTTTTTAGTATTGATAACCATAATTTTTCGTGGGCTGATGACTTCAGTGCGGGTTTTTTTTTTCAAATATTCCTAAAACATCATCAGCAAATATATTTCCAATGAGATCTTAATGATCTTTAGTACTAGTCATCTTAATCCATCGTGGAATTCCACCACCATTATCTAATCACTATGAAGGATTTCCTTTCTTTCCCCGAAGACTCAAGCTAATTGCATGTTGCAATGTGGTTTACAAGATAATATCCAAGATTATGGTCGACATAATCAAATACTATTTCTTTTATCTAATTGATAAATCTTAAGCAACTTTTGTGACTGACCATAATATTACATATATTATCATCCTATCTTAAGAGCTCTTAGGGTTTTCAAACTAGCTATAATGGCCTACTGGTCGTTACTAAATCGACATGATGAAAGTTTTTGACCACGTTCTATGAAATCTTATCCTCAACATCTTGGTGGACATGATATTTCAAGAATAGATGATCAACTAGATTATTCAATGTATCACCACTCTTTCCTATATTGTTAATATTAATTGTTACCGTCACATGGATTTCAAAAGAAAAAAGGGTTTTAAACAAGGTGATCGTTATCATATTTTTTATTCATGTTGGTTATGAAAGTTCTCTTTAGTATAATTAAGAGGAAAAGTAATGATGCAAAATTTAATTTCCATTTAAAGTTTAATAACCTAAAAATTGTCAACCTCTACTTTGTAGATGACATAATCATTTTCCATCCAGGCGACATTAACTCCCTCAAACTCATCAATGATGGTCTTAATAATTTCTTTGATCTCTATGACCTTAAAGTTACCCCCCCCCCTCTGAAGTTAACCCCACTCTTAAAATAGATTTGATCAATGTGCTTGGTTTCAACGTAGATTCTCTCCATGTTAAATATCTTGGAGTCCCTCTTCTTACAGATCGACTTTCATATAACGACTATCAACCTCTTCTGAATAATATTACTATATCTATTACCTCATATACTTCCAAGAATCTCTCATATAATAGTAGGCTTCAACTTATTAGATTTGTGCTTTTTACGGGGCAGGTTTGATAGTCTTCGATCTTCATTCTATCCGCTAGAGTTCTTAATACTCTCCCGGTCTTTCTATCGTTTCTTCCAGTCTAGCCATGAGGTGAAGGTTACAAGTGAAAAAATAGTTTGGTTTACTATTATATCTCCCTTACCTAAGGGCGACATTGAGATTATAGACCTAAAAACTTATAATCAAGCGACAGTCCTCAAATATTTGTCTTCTATCATTAGTAAAAATGATAACTCAATTTAATATGAATCAATTTAATCTGAGAAGATTAAATACAAAATTTACAGTCTTTGAATATTGAATTTTCTCTATCCTAGAGTTGGAGGAAAATTTTAAATGTTAGGTCTCTATCTAGTGAATTGTACATGGTAGCATTTGGTAATATGAAGACTACCTCCTTTTGGTATGCCCCATGACTGCTCTCAACATTTTTGGTCAACCACAAAGTATTATTTGAGATTCTTGCCGGGGGATAAATCTCAAGGTTTTCGATATTATTCAAGATGGTATTTGGAATTGGTCAACGCATTTAAGGTTTGCTAGTACTATGAATCATTGAAACTTAAACGATATCAACGTCCTCATTCTCTCTTTCCATCTTCCTAGTATTAACTATATTGATGGACATTGTTAGTCCACCAGAATTAAGAATGGTGTGGATAATAATTGCCTGAGGGTAGGCTAGTAATTTCAAGTGGAGTTACAAAGTGGTATATGGGTGTTTAACGGTGGTGTATGGGTGTTTTAACGGTGGTGTAGAGAGTAGAGAGATGATTAAGCAGCTTGGTAGCAGTTAATTCTCATTACCCATAGTTAATGCTGGTGGTTGGGTATTTATAGTGTAATGTTTGGGCCCTTATGGGCTTTCGGGTCATGTTTAATGGACCCGGGTCATATTCAAAGACCCATGAGCTCTTAAGTAGGAGAGCAAGCTGCTTAGTCAAATAGTGATTAGGTTTTTTTAGTACTTTTGTCATAGTCCGAACTGTTCTAAGTTCATAGTGTTTACAGAAATCTGTCCGGTCCAAGTGACCTGTTCGATCCCTGTCCTTGCAACCTGTCCGGTTTTCGGAGAGACTTTACCGATCTGCCCTTGTTCGGGGAGCTGCTGAATTCGGACTCATCAAAGAATATTAAATCCATAATTAATATACTTATGATGTAATATTTACTACCAACCCCATTGCTCGGTGGGCGGGGTTGATATGGTAAAAATATAATATCATCCGCCGTTCTTTTATCATTTGGCTTGCCATCCTAGGGAATTTATCTCTCTGGGACATGCTCATTAGCTAGGGTATAAATTACCTCATGATTATGTCCTGTGTAATTCTGGTGATGAATCCATATCCTTTATAAGTGTACTCATACTCAAGATATCTAGATTGGTGCCAGCTCCAAGCTTGGTTTCATTTTACATGGTGGGAATTAACCTTATTGGTATATGATGGCTTTAGATAGGTCTCTCTTCAGTTACCGTCACATTTTGTGTACATGATTTGGTGTAATCATTTATCACGTTTGACAGGAGATGAACTCAAGAATTTTTTACTCTCATAATTTCCTCGCCTCTACGGTGTTGTACCATATGCTTTTTCTGACCTTTAGTATAGATTCTTTGGATCCAAGATGGTCTCGATGATGTAATTTTGTGTCTAGTTTCTCACTTAAGGTGTTTTGGTTGCATGGCCCTTCTCGATTTTGTGGATGTTACAATAAATTTTCTTGTACCGGATTTTCTCTTATTAGCTTCTGTTGGTGCTCTCATATTTTGACGATGGAACTTTCTGACCTTCTGTTTGTACTGGAAATTTTTCATATTTAATGTTTTAGTCACATCTTTCTTAATATCAAGTTTATCAATTCTTGAAATAATGACGTGGTAAACAAATATACTGGGTTTCACTCAAATGTATGTATAAGACCGATATGATTTCATAATAAATAAACTGATATGTTTACTTATATCTTAGACCAATGCATATAGATTTCTCATTGTGGAAGCGTTGTATCTTTATCTAAATGTTATTTGACTATAGAACTAGATCATCATTTTTCCTTAGAGATGAATGATATCTCAATAAATGTCTCATCTATTCGACTTAGTTTTATATTCAAACCAATTTTATGAAATCTAACTTCATAATTAAATGTTATATATGGGTTTGTTTTTTAACCCCAGAAAACTGCATTACATGTAAAAGTAAACACACATCTCGTATTTAATTTTTATGAGCTAAATTGATGATACAAAACTTGCGGATGTGTACATGTCAAGTACTCTTGGACTTTAAAATATCTAAAATGCATATTCTTCATAATTTTCAAGCATCCCCAAACCCTTCGAATTGTATTCTAATCATTTAGATTTATATTTAACTAAATTTACTAATCATAAATTAAAGTTATATATATATAATATATTTTTAAGGTACTATTGTATTACGATTAAGTCAATGCTTTTCCAATTATTCTTTGAGATTTTTAAATTATTAATGAATTATGTAAGTGTCTATTTGATTTTAAAAGATTAGAATTTTAAAATATTTTAATATTAAATTTTAAAATAATTCATACTATTTTGAATCACTTTTATTTCAAGAATATTATATATTTTGTGAATGTTATTCATTTTAAAAGAAAAAATAAATACTTTTTGTTTTCATAATCCTTCTCATGTTCTTATTCAGAATAAGTAGGTCATTTATATTTAGACATATATCATCGTAAATTTCATTGTATAATTATTTATCTGTATTATTATGCTTAAATTTATGATATATAATGACATGATTAAGTTTTTATGTCATTTCATATACATTTATTTAAAACTATATAATAATTAAAAAAATCTACATATGTTTTTGATTTATTTACCAAAAATAACAAATTGTAATGCTATCCTAAATTTGAATGTTCAATCACATGTAAGTTCAGAGTATCCAAGCATGCTTGTTATATAAGTCTGAATGTTAAATTTAATTAGCATATAGTTTATTGGATCCATGTATACAAGATATGTAGTATCATAACTATTTATAGCGTATATACCAGACAAATTGATGTGGACTTAGAGGGAGGATCCCTTAGTCTCGAAATTTAGTTATTGAGCCTTGAATGTCCAAAAATGTTATGATTCCTTACAGAAGCAAAGACATCGGACCGTAGAAATTTAGAACTAAATTAATAAATTATTATAAGAAGATAGTTAACGGATTGTTAATGAAATATTAAGTAATATAGAGAGGGTTTTAATTACTTTAGAGTATTTTAAGCTCTAAATATAAATATAAGCCTAAGCCCTATAGTTCATAACACGATACATTGTTTTCTTTTATACATGTTCTCTTTCTATCTTCTTTCTACATATAGATACAATTCATCATTGCATTGATTCATTCGTATTATATTTTTTATTCTCCTTCAAAGGATAACAAAGAAAATAAATTGCATTGTATGGGATAATCTATAAGCGCCTCGATATCCAAGTCTTCCGCTGCAGAATAAAAACTATAAGAAAATAATTTATACATGTAAGTTTGTTTTCTTTCTTCCATTTTCTTGATCTCTAAATCACAAGTTTATAGTGTTTTGCGGTTTATAACCATATAACTTGAACAATTGGTATCAGAGTCAATCCTTAATGATTTAACGTATAAATAAACTATTATTATTTCTCTCACATTACTTTTACTTATTGATTTGGATTGCAAAAAAAAAACCCAAAATTTAATTAGACTTTGAGACCCTTTAAGTATGTTTAGGTTTTATAGAATTTTAGAATTCATGTTTATGACTTGTTTGGTGAAATAGAGAGCATAAAATTGGTCAATTTATATGCACGACAAAAGATTCATGTCTAACATTCAAATTGTTTTGGAAAACCCTAATTTAGAACAAAAAAGGTTTTTTTGTACACTTACCGTGAAAAACTGGTTCGTTGCTAGAAACCCCATTTAGCAGCCGCAACAACTAATTATGTTTCAACGATAATACAATATAAGCATTTTCAGCACAACAACTTAATGTTTCGCATCGCGACAACTGAAATCTGTTCATTGGCTACCATTCAATTTTTTTTTGTCTTTGTTTGCACGTGAGTTTGCTGCACGAATCATCCTTCATACATGTAATAAACTAATTTAATTTATTTTTAGTTAATTAATTTGGTTTGCATGTTTTTTCAATTTATTTTTCTTAAACTATCACACATAGGCTGTCATGTTTAGATGTGTTGTCATGCATGTTTGAAGTGCTAGGTGTTTAAGGGTAGAAAACTATGTAGACCTATCAATATGAGTATTAAGAAAGCATGAAAATATGATAATGTATGGTCTTCAAGTTAGGAATTAATTACCCATCTGCATTGAGCATTTAGATTTTGAGATTAAAACGTGATATTATACATGTCTAGGGATTGTTTGTTTTTCAGGTTTGCAGTTTTGAATGATATTCATCTCTTTTCTAATGACTGTATTTTTTACAGGATACATTATATTCTAGAGATTGATTCAGATGTTCACTACATAATAAAATGCAACAAAAAAGTTTTATTCAGTTAGATAAATATTTCAATTATCTTTGCATGATTTACAAAGTGCACTCTTTATATGACTATTCTTTTGAACTATATATGCAGACCTATCATACCATAATCGTAGCCTTCGTTTAGATGAGTCATGCATAAAAGGGGTTTAAGGGCTCATAACTAAGGACCATATGCTCTGGGTGTTACGTCACCCCTACGAAAGACTATCTTACATTTTTTCCTAATAGTGAGGAACGCGTTGCATGCTGTAGTTTATGCTCTCTCAGACACACCATACTCATGGACAACTGGATTTTGATGTTATATGCATTCGGTTATGTATGTCGTGGAATAATCAAGTACAAGCCCTACCAAAACTTATATTATTTTCATATATGGTCGTGAAGTAATATTATTTTCCTTAAAGAACTCGTCTCCATAAGTATGTATATTGCATTGGAGTTTACTGTAACTACCAAGGGTTACAATAAGCCTGTTCATATGAATGCATTTTAGAACTTAAATCTTGATAAAATTCAACCGTTTATATCAAATATACGGTAATTAAGTCAAATGTTACATTCAATAAACTTATATTCTAGTTATATATTTTAGGTGACTAAATCTAAAATCATAAAATTACTTTAGTAGAATACAACCATGATATGTTTGTTTATTAAGAATACTAAGATATCTATCAGACTACGGTAGTGGACTATTATTATTTTTACACCAAAATTTATGTATGTATGTTTGACCAATATTTCATGTTATCTTTACCTTCGTTTATTTTTTATTTTTCCTTGTCTTTTTAATGTTTCCATTAGAATCCGATTATATTTAAAAGATGGTAAATACTATCAATATATGAACCCAATCAAGGATTTAAAAAAGTTTAATCATTCTTTAATATGTTCGAGCCATTTAAAAGTATTCCATTTGAAGGCTAAAAATGTTTAATTGGTGTTTAATTTATCTAAACCATTCACATATATTTCAAGATGTTTAATAGGCGTTTAATTTATCCGAACCATTCAAAGATATTTTAAGGAGTTTAATAGATGTTTAATCCATCCGATCACCACAGTAACCACTACAATTCTTTAAAAAGGCAAAGGATAGTATATTGATTAGGATCTCGACACATCACTAAAACCTCCCCGCACAACCAGGGTAGGAAAGAGTATGCCCCAAAATATTTACATTGAAGTACAACAAAGTAAATATTTACAAGATGATTTTATTCTAAATATAACATGATATGCTCAATATTCCAAAGATTCTTTAAAAGGTTGCCTTCTTTGTCTTGGAGTCTGTACGTTCCTTGCTTGGCTTTTTCACATACCATGTATGGGCCTTCCCAATTCGGAGCCAGCTTTCCAAATTGTTTATCCTTGTTATATAAGAAAATTTTTCTTAACACTTTGTCCACTACTTGGAAATCTCTTCTTTTAACTTTAGATGCAAACCTGCTTCTCATCAAACCATGGTAGTGTGTTGTTCTCAAGTGTGCTTTCACCCTAATTTCTTCATTTACATCCAACTAACTTCTCACAACCATGTTATTATTTTGTTCGAAATAATTTTGTACTCAGAATGAAGGCAAAGTAGCTTCTATAGGTGTAATTGCATCCACTCCATAAGCAAGAGAAAAATGAGACTCCCGAGTGGCTGTATGAAGAGTGGTTCGGTAGGCCCATAACACTTCTTGTAAATAGCTTGGCCATTTTCCTGCTGCTCCTTCCATATTGTTTTTCAAACGTTTCAAAATCGTCCAATTAGTGACTTCAACTTGGCCATTAGTCTGAGGATGAAAAGGAGAAGATAAGCAATACTGAATTTCTCTTGAAGTACAAAATGCCTCCATGTCTTGGTCAAACTAAGGACTATTATCTGTAGTGATGCATTTGAGAATTCCTAATCGGCAGCATATGTTGGGGAGTATAAATTTTATCACTGTCATTAACGTTTTTCCATATAAGGGTGCAACTTCTATTCATTTAGAGAAGTAATCTATTGCCACAATTATAGTTCGACAACCACCAGACGCCATATGAAGGGGTCCAACTAAATCTAGTCCCCATCTATCAAAGGGTATAGGTTCACATATTGATTCCACGGGGACTGCTGGCACATGAATTTCATTTCCATATTTTTGACAAGGATCACATCTTTTGACCAAATCCTTAACATCTGCCATTATAGTGGGCCAGTAAAATCTGCTAACAAAACTCTCATGGTTAAATATTTATAACCACAGTGTGTTGACCCCTCTCCATCGTGTAATTTGGATAATTTTTTTTTGAGATTCTTCTAAACCAAGGCAACACAAGAGAGGCATGCTAATGACCTTTTATAAAAAAAATCCTCTCAACATCAGAAAACCACGAGCCTTGTATTTTACTTTCTTAGCCAAAATCTTATCCGAAGGTAAAACGCCATCATTAATAAACTGTTGGATGTCATATCTCCAATCTTTGGATTCTACGTTGGATATGTTCATACTATCTTCAAGTCCACCCTTCTTTTCTTGAATTGAGTCAATGGAAGGAAATTCGTGCATGAGGATCCAAGAGTATGCTTCAGAGTAAGCTATGGTGGCTAAATAATATGTCATAACGTTCTTCGATCTAGGATATTTTCATATTAGATGCATTTAAAACTTATTGAGATTTACTTTAATACTTGTTAATATTTTGTCAAATGATATTTTATAGTTTCAGATTTCCCTTGAACCTGATGAATAAGTAATTGAGAATCACTTATTAATCTGATCATTTTTGCTCCACATAACTGAGGTAACCTCAAACCAGCCATGGCTGCTTCATACTCTGATTCATTATTGGATACTCTGAAACCAAAGCATATAGCTTGGTACATAGTGTCACCATAAGGAGAAGTTAAACAATTTCCAGCTCCAAATCCCATCGTACTAGATCCACCATTCGTTTAGACTACCCACTCATTATGAAACTTATTACCCTAGACTTCTTTATAAGGTCTCTCATTATGAAATTCTACCAAAAAATCAGCTACAGCTTAAGCCTTGATTACAGTTCGAGGTGTAAAGTTTATATCAAAGTCTCCAAGCTCAAATGACCATTTAGTCATTCTTCCTGATATGTCATCCTTTTGTAGCACGTTCTTTAAAAGAAAAGACGTACAAATTGTGATAGAGTGTGCTTGAAAGTAGGGTCTCATTTTTCTAGCTGCTATCACCAGTGCCAAGGCCAATTTTTCTAACTTTAAGTAATTTTTCTCAGCTTCCAATAAACACTTGCTTATATAATACACCGAACAAGGGTAATTATCCACTTCTCTTACCAGTACAACACTTACTGCATACTCTGATACCGCCAGATACATATAAAGTTTCTCTCCTTGAATATACTTGAATATTGTCTTGGGAAAAGACAAGTGTTTCTTGATTTCAAGGAAAGCTTGATCACACTAAGGAGACCAATTGAATTTTTTAGAATTCCTTAAAATATAGAAAACCTGAGCGCACTTGTCCGATGATCTCGAAATAAACCGATTCAAAGTAGCTAATCTTCTGGTTAGTATATGGACTTCTTTAGTATTCCAAGGTGAATCCATGACTAATAAAGCATCTAACTAATCAGGATTAGCCTGAATCCTTTTTTCACTTATAATGTATCCTAGAAACTTACCAGATCGGACTCTGAACGTACACTTCTCAGGGTTTAATTTCAGGTTGATAGCCTCTAGGTTAGAGAAAGTTTCTTGGAAATCAGATATGTGATCTTCCTCCTTAGGGATTTTCACCATCATGCCATCTGTGTAAACCTCTATATTTCTGCCGATTCAGTTGGCAAATGACATATTCACCAATCGTTGATAAGTAGATCCAGCATTCTTCAACCTAAACGGAATCTCCTTATAGCAATGGAGCCCTATATCAACAATAAAAGGAGTATGATCTTGGTCATTCAGATCCATCCGTATATGATTATACCCAGAAAAGCGTCCATAAAAGACAATAACTTATATCAAGACGTAAATTCTACTAGCTGGTCTATCCATAGCAATGTGAAAGGATCTTTAGGACAAGATCTGTTTAGATCCGTGAAGTCAATACACATACGTCATTTCCCATTCTTTTCTTGACTAATACTGGATTAGTTGTCCAAATAGGGTATTAAAATTCCTTAATATGCCATATCTTGGTTAATCGATCTACTTCTTGCACAATTGCTTCAGATTTTTCTCTGGAAAAAGTCCTTCTTCTCTATACCACTGGCCCAAAATTAGATCAGGCTGATAGCTTGTGACTGATCACATCGGCTGACACTCTTGTCACATCTTCCTTGCACCATGTAAATACATGTAGATTTTTAGATAAAAACATAATAATTTTAGTTTTAACCTTAATGGTAATTTGGCTCCAACCCTAACACTTTTGCCTTATGCTAGACAATGAATTTCAAATTCTTCAACTAGAATTACAACAGTAGGAGCCTCTCTCAGATCATCTACTTTATTTGAATTGACAGAAGGCTCCAATAACTGCTATTCTTTGTTAATTTTCACTGCCTCCAATGACTTTGAGGCAAAAATAGTGACATAACATTCACGAGCTACTTTTTAGCTGCTTCAGACAACACCCACTTGACCCCCACAACATATTTTAAAAATTGGTGGACAGTGGAAGCCACTTTATGCATCCTGGAAAGCCTACAATAGTTCCATTCGAACGTTGGATGACTGGAGATTTTTCACCTATTTATAAGTAGTCAAAAATAGTATATTTTCCGAACTACCTGTATCAACCAAGATCCGACGTATATCATTACCCACAATAGGTTCCCCTATCATAACACCATTCTCATGTGGGCCTGCAATATCTCTTAAATCATCTTCATCAAAGACAATGAATGAAGTAGAGTTTTGGTAAAGATGTGTGGACATTTTTCCCTCTAACTGAGGTGCCAGGCTGTTAACATGTATTTTCCTTGAAAGACTTGAGGGTGTTGTTACAATGTCTCCCCAAAAAATAGTTGATTCGAAAAACTTGCGCAAATAAGAAACTGTTGCAGTCTTATCTATTAGCATCCTAACTTGATTCCGATCTGGATCAGGATCAAGATATTCAGAGTTTATGTCAATTTTTTCTGCAATCATCATGACATCTTCTTGTCTGGATGCCCCCATACTTTTCTCTGGACCGATTGGTGAGGTTGTTCGGTGTGCATTGTTTTTGGGTTGAGAGTTGGTATTATCTTGTGTACTGCCTGGTAGTGCCAATCTACGAGATGGAACAGGTGGCTGAAAAGTCAGAGAAAGAAGACGAACAATAGAAGATGGATAGCTCTAACCTAGGTCAGAGTAAGAGAGACTTTAAAGAAAATCAAATTCTATTAAAAAAGTCTGAGGCAAAACTAGGGTTTGAGAGCCTTTTATAGAAGTGCTCGAAACCCTAGCCCAAAATTATAGTTTTTTTCCTTATGCAATAAAATAAATCCCAGCCCAATTTCAAAGGGATTGGAGCTGGTTAAGTATTTTAATAAAATCCAACAAAAATAAGAAAATGCAGAAAATTTACTAAAACAACAAAACGAGGGTTTAAACGACTAAATTTAGGGCATGGACTTCATCACTTTGTGATGCTTTCGAAAATCGTTGGGCTTCTCGACGCGTTCGATTTAAGTGGTCGCATCGCCTAATTATGATATATGAGCCCCAAATAAAGCCTGTTTACGTTTGTCCAAAAGGGCCATATAGTCACGGGCTTGTGCAACTACATCATCCTCCCCTTCTTCGGAAGAATTCGCCCACGAATTCTCAGCTTCATCATCCTCAGCAGCAGCGGTAAATGGCACCAGGTGCTTCACGTTGAAAACGTTATGGGTCTTCATGTGGCTGGGTAGCTTCAACCTGTATGCATTGGGATTAATCTTTTCAATAATTTCAAACGGACCCACCTTCCTTGCAGCCAACTTGTTGTACTCGTGTGCAGGATATCGATCCATGGTTAAAACAGCCCATACAAAGTCTCCCACTGCAAACTCCACCAGGCGGCGCTTCTTATCAGCGACAATCTTATACTTCTGTGTTGTTGCCTCTAGGTGTTTTCGGGTGTTCTCATGGATCTCCCATAGATCAGCAATGTCGTTCTCGACCTTAGCTGGAACCTTATCAAGCGTTGGGAAAGCTAAGTCCATAGGACCCCGTGGGTTATAACCATAGACTACCATGAAGGGACTATACCCAGTATTGCGCTTGTGGTGCCTGTTGTAGGCGAACTCAACATGATAAAGGCAAGAATACCATGCTTTCAAGTTCCCAGAGACCTCTGTGCGTAACATGTTGCATAACGTTCGATTAGTTACCTCGGTTTGGTCGTCTATCTGCGGGTGATATGCGCTGCTAAAACTCAGCTTCGTGTTTGTGAGGCGCCACAAACTCCTCCAAAAATGCCCCGCAAACAGTGCATCGCGATCAGAAACGATATTCAAGGGTAGACCATGTAAGCGGTAGACCTCACAAAAGTATAAATTAGCAACATTCACAGCATCTGTGGTTTTCTTGCAGGTAATAAAGTGGGCCATCTTAGAAAACCTGTCAACCACTACAAAAATAGAATCATTACCTCTCTGTGTTCTTGGCAGCCCAGAGATGAAATCCATGCTGACGCTTCGCCACGGTCCTTCCCGTATTGGGAGTGGTAGGTATAGACCTGCGTTGGAGGATGTACCTTTTGCCACCTGGCAAACCCGACAACCAGCTACAAAACGGATAACATCTCGCCTCAAATGCGGCCAGAAGAACTGACTGGATACAGAGTGAAGGGTTTGATCTCTACCCCATGCCCCTCGTTGTGTCTCTCCTATACAATCAGTAACCTCAAACTGCCCTCAGGAACACAAAGTAAATTACCTTTGAAGAGGTAACCGTTTCTCACTGCAAAATCTTTTCTCAAACCTGCGCTGACGTCCTCTAGAATATGACCAAACTATGGATCGATAGCCAGTAGATCCTTCATCATCTCGAATCCCAAAACTTCTCCTTCCATACGAATCATCATGCTGCGTCGGCTCAGTGCGTTAGCTACGCGGTTAACTGTCCCCGAAGTATGCTTAATGGAAAAGGTAAATTTTTGAGTAAATGCTGCCCAATGTGCATGGCGGGAAGAGAGTTTCTCCTGACTCTGCAGATGCTTTAAGGCATCATGATCGGTGTACATGACAAAGTCATTGTAGGCCAAGTAGGAACTCCAGTGCTTCAAAGCTCGTACAACTGCATAGAACTCCTTGTCATAGGTGTTGTAGTTAAGTTTAGCTCCACTTAACTTTTCGCTGAAGTATGCTACAGGGCGGCCTCGTTGGCTGAGTACAGTGCCAATGCCCAATCCGGATGCATCACAATGCAGTTCAAATCCTGTAGAAAAGTTAGGTAAAACCAGAATCGGTGCAGTGGTCAGTCTTACCTTGATTTCCTCAAACGCCTTAGCTGCTTCAGGGGTCCAGCAGAATGTCTTGCCCTTTATACACTCTGTAATAGGAGCCATAACAGTGCTGAAGTTATGTATGAACCTTCTGTAAAAGGAGACCAATCCGTAAAAAGAGCGAACTTCAGTGATGGAAGTAGGAATAGGCCAGTCTCGCACGGCTGCCACTTTCGACTGATCCACTGAAAGCCCATCTTTTGACACGACCTACCCTAGGAAGACGACCAAATCTGTAATAAAACAACACTTATCGAGTCCTCCATAAAACTCATCTCACCTCAAAACAACCAACACCTCGCGTAAGTGCTGGAGATGCAGCTCTTCCGTGGTACTATAGATAAGAATGTCATCAAAGTACACAACAAGAATTTTTTTGATAAATGAGCGAAATACCTGGTTCATAACCCGTATGAACGTGCTAGGAGCGTTAGAAAGACCGAATGGAATTACCATCAATTCAAACAGACCTTCTCGGGTCTTGAAGGCTGTTTTCCACTCATCCCCCATACGAATATAAATCTGGTGATATCCGCTCTTCAAATCCAGCTTCGTAAACACAGTAGCACCATTCAATTGATCCAGTAAATCATCAAGGCGAGAAATAGGAAATCGATACCTGACTGTAATTTTGTTGATAGCCCGGCTATCCACACACATTCTCATTGAGCCATCCTTCTTTGGTGTGAACAGTGCAGGAACCACACAAGGACTAAGACTCTCCCGGATGTGGCCTTTCGTCAACAGTTCTTCCACCTGTCTGCAAAGCTCTTCATGCTCGTTTGGGCTCATCCGATAATACGGTCGGTTTGGTAGGCTAGCACCCAGTACAATGTCAATCTGGTGCTGGATATCTCTCAATGGAGGAAGACCTGTAGGTAATGTATCGGGAAAGACAACAGAAAATTCTGCTAATAGCGGCCGAACACACTCAGGTATACCAACAAATGGATCAATACTAAATTATTTTACCACTAAAAGATAGACAATCCCTGTTTCGTGAGCATGTTCTATAAATGCCTTTCGAGCTAGAAAGTTCTTACCCGACTCCTTTGATACTGAAAGGGAAAGTTTTGGGGAAACCTATCTAGTTGGTGTTAATATGAACCTGACATTATTCCATATAAAACTTTAGCGGTTCCTCCTAATATCATATGTGACACTTCTATCATATTTCCAGGGTCGGCCTAGCAACAAGTGACACGCATCCATCCCAATGACATCGCACCATGCTTTATCCCTATAGTTACCAACAGAGAAAGATACTAGAAATCTTCTAGAGATATTTACCTCACTACATTTCTTTAACCAGGAAAGCTTGTATGGGTTTGGGTCGTCTTCTGTTTTCAGGGCCAGTTTCTGGACAACTTCTTCAGAGATAACATTTTCGCAGCTCCCTGAATCAATAACTAATTTGCATACCTTTCCCCCAATAGTACAAGTCGATTGGAAAATATTGTTCCGTAGCCAATCATTCCCATCACTTTTGGCTTTCGGCGTCAGACATATACGCCTTAAAACCAATGCCTGACCAATATCTCCTTCTGTAACCTGGTCCTCTGGAACCTCATCAACAACATCCTCTGGTTCGTCATCAAACTGTGGGTCACCCTCCAGGTAAAAATCAGCAGTGTCAGCGAACATACCCCTCGATTTTTGTGGTTGTTGTCGTAGTTTTGGACACTGTAAAGCAACGTAACCTAGTTCATGACAATGGTAGCACCAGACCTGTGAGGAAGTAACTGTGCAACTAGGGACCTGAAAATTAGCACCTGTGCACATAGGAGAAGCAGTTGGTACTCCTAGGTTAGGGCTTGAAACCGTCTTTTTTGGGAATGCCAATGGATTTGTTCTGGCAGTGTCTCCTCCATAAGGCCTTCGTGAAAGGGCTTTCTCCATATGCATTGCACGCTGATGTACTTCAGACACATTCACAGGGTCGAACATGTTCAGCTGGTCCCGCAACTGTTGTCGTATCCCCCCTATATAGCGAGATGCTAGCTGATCTGCTGAATCAGCAATATCGACACAGTTTTGTAGCGTGAAAAAATCGTTAGTGTACTCGTCAACAGTCTTTGACCCTTGTTTAAGGTTTTGGAACTGCTGATACATTATGCGGGCATAATTGTAAGGCAAAAACGCAGCCCTCAAGTGCTTCACAAACTTAGCCCATGTTGTTATTTTTGGCTTACCGTGCCTTGATCTGGTCTGCTTGAGCTGTTGCCACCAAGATGCAGCTCGGCCTCGGAACTTAGTTGCAGCCAACTGTACCTGCTTTGTGTCCGGAACCTCCTTGAAATCAAGGACTTCTTCAACTAAGACGATACAATCTAAAAAATACTCCGGTGCAAGACCCCCTTGGAACTCTGGGATCTCCAATCTGAATCCAGATTCCCACCGGTTGTTGGCGTTCAGATCAGAATCTCTCGGTGGCGGTTGTTCAAAGACTTCGTCACGACAGTCTTGTGGTGAGTATTGACCCCTAACTTGTTCTCGCCGAGGAGCAAACAGATTCCGCTCACGGCCGATCTCTCTCTCAGATCCCGACGACTGGTTGCTCGAACCTGGAGCTCAAAATTCATTGGTTTCGTTGTTCAACAGCCTGTGTAGTGCTTCTTGTACGTCTCTCAACTGATTTCCCAACGAGTGCATTTGTTCACCAACCTGGGATTTGAATTGACCGAATTCATCACGGTCGACCAATTCGGTGATCGGAAGAGTGGACTTCCCTCGAAAAGATCGCTTTGGCGGCATACCGTCGTTACCCGCGCCGTAGGAACCTGGCTCTGATACCAATATGGTAGCACCAAGCTACGAGATGGAACTAGTGGCTGAAAATTTAGAGAAAGAAGACAAACAATAGAAGATGGATAGCTCTAACCTAGGTCAGAGTAAGAGAGACTTTAAAGAAAATCAAATTCTATTCAAAAAAGTTTGAGGCAAAACTAGGGTTTGAGAGCCTTTTATAGAAGTGCTCGAAACCCTAGCCCAAAATTACAGCTTTTTTCCTTATGCAATAAAATAAAGCCCAACCCAATTTCAAAGGGATTGGAGCTGGTTAAGTATTTTAATAAAATCCAACAAAAATAGGAAAATGCAAAAAATTTACTAAAACAACAAAACGAGGGCTTAAACGACTAAATTTAGGGCCTAGACTTCATCACTTTGTGATGCTTTCGAAAATTGTTGTGCTTCTCGACGAGTTCGATTTGAGTGGTCGCATCGCCTAATTCTGATATATGGGCCCCAAATAAAACCTGTTTCCGTTTGTCCAAAAGGACCATATAGTCATGGGCTTGTGCAACTATATCACTGCCCCCTTGCCTTTTAACAAATACACCTTTTAAATGAAAAACAAAAAAATATTGATAATTCTAGACATTCCAAACATAGGGACCAAATTTTCCTTAAACAAGTTTATGCTTTTGAAATTGATCGGTTCGATTGGAATAATAAAGATCTAAATGATATAATACTTTTATCAATAACAAAAATCTTTGACACCCATTAGATAAATGAAATAAACAAACAATAATGATAAGTCCATCTTAAAGAACAAGTTATATCAAACATAAACAAGTGAGCTAACTTTTGATTTTCAAATCAAGGAAAATTAACAAACAAATTACTTAGTGTGTTTATAAAACAACCTTAAGGCTTACAACAATATAAAAAGTACAAAACAAAAAATCTAAGGAGTAACATATGTTTGTGTTCAAATAGTTTATTCCTCCGCCTAGCTACAATGAGCTACTTCGGCCGAAGAATAATGAACATCTCCTTTATTGTATATACCTTCAAAACTTTTGTTTATAACCTCATATAGCATATCCAAATTATTATAACCTAATTTTGTTAAAGTTAAAAAGGGTTCATGGTCCAAAACGTTATCTCATCCAAAAGTTTATGGATTCTTTGCTTTCTACACATAATTGGTAAAAAAAATCCAATTGTACCTTACGAAATTCCTTATAGATGGCCATGATCAACTCTTCTCCAGCCTTCAAGACTGCATCATAGTAAGTGGCGAGTATTTATGCTCATCATTTGACCTTAAATTCCATTTGCCCCGGACGTTCAATAACAAATGGATATTCGAAAACGCGTTTCTTCTCTAAAACTTCATATAGTTGGTTATGCACCTTATCTCGTTTAGATACAATATCCTTCGTTAAAACATCATTTTTATCTTGATCCTTGCCCTGAAGCTTTTGTTATGCCTGTAACTTGAGAGCTAAATATTGTAGGTTACTATGACATAAAGATAGCATTGCAGATTGAACAAATGTCATGTTGTTGGTTTCAGCTCTAAATCTAGCAAAAACGACCATATTTTTTTAGGATGAGCTACCAAAAATGTTTAACTAAATTCTTAGTCCTCAGTTTAATCTCAGATGCAGTTTTCTTTCACGAGAAGACTTTATTTTCCTTTAGCTTATATTCTCGTCATATGTTTTTCCATTATCTTCCCCTCAGCTTCAACCCTTGTTTGAAGTTCAGTCTTCAATTTTCTTAGTCTCATTCTTGATTTGGAACTCAAACTTGAGCTCTGAAACATATTTAATTGTTATATTGCAGACTCTAGTTAATCCAAGATCTTTAATATAAGAAGCATGAGTTTCACAAGCTTTGTGTAGTATTATGGAAGCATTCGACATACTTTGAGATAAAAAATAAGAAAATTTAATAAAAAATAAGCACACAACTTATACCAAAAATAAAATCATTCAATAAACAAAGCTTACCTCCAAGCCCAACTTCATTTTCCTTCAAACTAACTGTATTGTTGAAAGGTAGATTGGTAGTTCCTTTTGTTCGTCGAAGAAGCTAATTAGATGATCATCTCAACTATCTAATCCTAAGAAAAAATATGAGCTCTCATAATAAATGAAGTCCTGAATATGTCAGTATTAACAATCATAACATTTTAAAGGTTGTCTACATGCATTATATCATTTTTAGTTGCAAGAGGATCCAAAGTATCTCAAACCTTTGTAGGGTATATCTAATAAACTAGTGTGTCTATCAGATTTCCATCAATATATAAATCACGAGTGCTATAAGTATTATTGTAAACTATTTTAATTTAGGGAAATATAAGAATTGTTGCATGCCGATCAACAACTTTGGCACTTAATGCCGAATCATTTTCGGCCTCTTGGAACTCGATCCTTCACCAGACCCAATTATTTTTACTTCATCATCATTATTTCATGAAGTGCTTCGAATAGATAAAAAATTCACATCAATAGTAACACTTCATTTTGCTTTCAAGTGAAGCTTCGATGATACATCAATAACTAGACGTTTACTTTCGCCAATACAAACAACAACTTCATTTACCTACTGAAGACCACCTTCTGATATTATAACTAATTTTGTAGTAATATGGGTCATGTTTGTTATAAAATCTAACTTATTTTCAGTGAATCATTCACCATCAACAATTACCTTGCTCCCACAATTATTCTTCTAACAGATCTTTTGGATCTGAATGACTACCTTTGTGTTGACTCCAACCTTTTTATCCATTTTTAACTTTACTCTATCACCCTAATAAGTTTTTTCTTGACCTCATTTAGATTGACAATAGGATTCGTGCCTAGAGAACACTAGAAAATTTCATTTTTGTCAAGTGGATCATCTAATTTTGCAGACTTGGAAGAATAATTCATGTTAGAGGATCTCTTCGTAGGGGGTCCTCAAGCTTTGACCCTATTATTTTATGGATTTCTATGAACCGAGAATACTTAGCTACGATATGACTGCTCCAATTACCATTAGCAATAAAATATTTAAGAAACAAAATGGATTTATAATAATAAATCCATTGTTCGGCCTCATGTACAAGCCTGACACTACTACTTAAAATCTGGAATTTGATGTTTGACCGCCTTCTTAATAACGGGAGATATTATCAATAATTATTATATGAAATGTTACATTCATAAACTATACAATAAGTAATAACAAAATCACATATAGACATAAGACTTACCATGAGAAATTTGAGAGAAAATAACGTTATCATCTTTTCGCCGAGTATCCTAATTTTCGAAGACAATCAATTTTTTTTTCTTCCATATCTTATTGTAGTCCGAAATTTTTTCAAGAATCATTGATACATTATTCCTGAAAATTAAAATCATTGATTTTTATTCCTGTCAGATATCTTCATCATTCCCATGAAATTTTTAACACTATAACATTAATAAAATTATTAAGCAAGAAAGGTGGCATCCACCAAGGTCCTCCAAATGTATGACACAAATGGAATTTGAAAAAATGAATCCAAAATATCAAGGTCTAATATGTATATGAGTACACAACTTTATGAGCATAAGCATCAAAAACAATTTCAGTTCAACAAGAAACCTCATCTCAACATCAGGAATCTCTCAATTTTTTTGGTGTAATTTCTTTGTTAAAATACATATGTATGTTTTCAACGAGGTTTATAGTTTCAACTACACATAATGTTTTTGTAACAAACATAAGGCTCGATTATCCATCAAATTCAGTTAGGCAGTTAGCACCAAAGAAGCACCAAAGAATATATATATATATATATATTATAATTAGTGTTTAATGGTAATACATATATGGGATCAAATTCAACGACTTCAGATGAACGGTAGCTCTTACAAGTAAGTCGTGACTAAAATATACACTAAAATCTTATGGGAGAAACAATCTCATAAGGAGAACTTGTACTCTCATTCTGGTCATTTGAATCATCTCCTTAATGATATATCGTGATTTTATACATTTTTTTGTCCTTTGAAAGAAAAAAAATAAAAGAAAGAATTGAGAACAAACTCGCTAAGATGGTAAATACATAAATAAATTAAATTCAGAAGCATTGTAAATATAAGTTAAGTAAATCAGAAGTACATAAAAATATTTGAAATGTTAGTAATGGTGGATATTCTAAAAAGGTACGAAGAAGGGAGACAATATTTATATGTAGAATTTGAATAATGTGTATTCCTTTAACTATTAAAATGATACATATAGTTCCATAACTTCAAAACAACTGGTGCGAGGCCTTGAATTTGTAGATTTTAATAAATTAGTCCATGGTGTAGAGAAATCAGAGACTAACTTTATTGAAATCTACAAGTCCAAATATTTACTTCACTGAAATATGCAATTCAAAGACTAACTTCATTAAGATTTACAAGTCTACAGACTCCCACCAAATTTTTTGGATTCAATAGACAATAACTACTATAATCCCTATATAAACTTAGAAGTAAGTTCTTCTCATTTATTTTTAAAAACATTAACTCTTTAGATTATGTTTAGATGAGTGCTGGAGATCAAATACACCAAATGACTAACACAAGATGATAGAAAATGTCTGCATGCGTGAAATTGTAACCAAATTCACACACACGTGACATGCATCAACATATCTCTCTCTCAAATAATAATATTTACAAGATAAATAACCTTAGTTCAACTAATTTCCCACCTCGTATATTCAAGCTAGTGATTTTTTCATACTTTGAAAGTATTAGAGGGATACTTTCATATACATAGATACAGTATAAAGAAGGTCTTATAAATAAAGTCAAAATAACTAACGTAAAGTATATTCACTACCATTTCTTGCTCTTTCCAAAATTAAACTTTTTTTTGCTTACGAGAGATCTGGCTACTAGTAAATAAAAACAATAGAATGTTACTTATATGCGTACTATTGTTTCCTTTAGAAAATATTTGTTTTTCCTCAAGGGAGATTTCTGCTTGACAAATGGAATTTATTGAGGCAAGTATAAGGACAAAAGACCCCAAAACTCTCACGATTCTAACCATAATTGGTTAAGTAGTTCGGCTCGATATATATTAATTGGCCAGGAACCTTTGACGTAAAAAAGAATAATATGATAAATCTTCGACATAAAAAAATAGCATGATCACGCTTCGGCAATTTCAGTTATATGAAAAATTAGAATTGTCATGATAATCAAAACTAATTATATTTTGTAGTCCTTTATTGATACCATTAAACAGACTATAGGGCCAATGATGTGGGTATAAATAATCTTAGGTGAATTATTCGGTCCATGAAGCCTGATTGATATGAATATAATTGAAGATTGGTGAAAGATATAAGCAATTAGATATTTATTTTAAGATTTTGTATAAATATTGTAATTCAAATTAGTATATTAAGATTGAGATGATTAACGATATATAATATATTATATTAATTGAGATATTATATACTTACCATACATATATAACTTTATAAATATAGATCAAATACCAAAGAATAAATGATTGCACTTTTACTTTACTATCTCTTACTTTATTTCTCTTCAAATTTATATTGAGATCTATGGAGTCTAAATTTTCCTTAGTGTATATATTGGTGATGTGAAATTATGTTGAAGTGTTTTCGTTTAAAAACATAATGTTTTCATAGATGAAGATGACCATAAAAGAGAGTTTATAAAGGTCGACAGAGAACTATATGGTGGCAATGGAGTTTTATACGATTGATAATTAGTATGAGAGTTTGATGACAGAAAACAGTGGCAATAAAGTTTTATACGATTGATAATTAGTATGAGAGTTTGATGACATAACACATCACTGAATATATAGTAGTTGACAAGAAGAAAAAAATATTGTTAGAGGAAAATATACTAATAAGTTTAATGTTTAGGAGGAAAGCATAAATATTTTAGAGGATAATGTCTATTGATTCACAATCAAGTGATCCTCCACGAATCTTTATGTATTTATAGTTATACACTAGGGCAATGAGCTTTAATGAGCTTGCGACCTAAGTCTGTTGTTGTACAACATAAATATTATGCCATTAGCCTTACATGTATGAAATTTTACAAAATACCTCGTGTTACATATATAAATAAAAAATGGGTGTCATCATATCCATTTTATAACACTATGATTAGCCATTTTAGTCTTGAGAGAGGACTTGAAGTGTTTTATGAAATATTTCATATGTCGAACCTTAATTATTTTGCAATCTTGAAGCTAAAATTTATGGTCCAACTGATTATTTTGTGACCCAAACTACTGAGTCTATTATGGTTAAATTTATGAGAGTCTTGAGGTCTAGTGACTTCATATTGGCTTTTCATTAAAACCTTTCGTTGGTTCAAACCTCTTTGAAGGATAAAAACCTACATTTAGCCGAAAGAATTGCATAGGTACAAGTTATTATATATTATTTAATTTCAAAAATAAAAAAATCATTAATTATTAATAAATATTTTAATTAGGAAAATACAACAAATAACATTAAACTGATAACGGCTGCAACCAATCATAAGAGGAGATGTGGCTGCGAAAACAACATAATCAAACAAATAAGTTAGAAATGAGTTAGAGATTAAACTGATCATTTAATATTGGTACTAAGAAATCTGAACCAAAGATCAGAAAGCATACAGTGCGAAACCGCAGAGGTAAGGGCATGATGGGAGCCACAATTCTAGCATTATGATCCCGCCAGACGTGGTAAATTACCGCGCCAAAACAAGAATTCCAAATGTATGAATTTTGAGAGGAATAATAGTTTAACTTCTCACTAATCCAGAAAAACAATTAATGATATTTAAAGTAAACCGAGCTTATAGTTGGCGTAGCCCCAGATGCTCTGAGTGAAGTTACAATCATAGATGATATAACTGATAGTTTTATATTCAAAGTTACATAAGACACAATACGAATGAGAGTTTACTCCCCAACTAAGAAGCTTATTTGAGTAGCCAAGTTGCATGGATAACAGACCAAAGAATAAAAGAGTGGCGATAAATAATATACGTATGCCATACTAACCGGGCTTATCCGAAACAAGAGGTGAAAGTACAAATGCAGTGTAATTATTTTTGAATATGAACTTGTTGTTTCTTATTTTTTAAGTCAATTAGTGGACGTCTTTAAAGTTTATATTAGGCGGTGGGAGGGAGAGAATAAGGTTATTGATCTTTTGGAGATTGTTGTGATTCATATCACTTGTAGGTATAATATGAGATAACCAATTCTAACTCCCATATTGAATGATATCATAAACCTTAACATATATTCGAAGATTATACCTTGCATATATTGGATTAGAATACAAGTGGGAGTGAGCCAAAGATCATAATTGAAGAAGGTATCCTCCCTATTACCGATCGCCACCATATACAAGTTACTTGCCAAAGGCCTAAGACGTAAAACATTTCTCCAAGTCCAGAAGGGTAAGGAGTCTGGATCTAAATCCCAAAAATATTTATTTTTTATATTTTTGGTTTTGATCCAATCGCACCAAATTGAGTTCTTGTTTTACTTGTCAATGACCACACATGTTTAATAACAATTGTTTGATTCTAGGTTTTAGATCTAAAATCCTAAGGTTGCCCTCCATCATGGGTACTGTTACATTGGACCAAGACACATTAGCCTCCAAGATCTTCTCGTGGCCAAACTAGAAGAATTTAAAAAGAGACTGGAAAATCTCTTTAAGAACCCTATAAGGAAGAATAAGTATTGGGGACTAGTAAACATGCCCAACAAAGAGAATAACTTTAATAAGATGGATTCGACCCGCACATGAAATATGCTTTGAGGTCAAAAAATCTATCTGCGAAGTCATATTATAAAAAATAAAACAACGATTGGTGTAGGAAAGTCAACATACGAGGATAAAAACTCCTAGATATTTTATAGGGAGTGAGCTGACATTGTACCCTAAATTATTGATGATATCATTTCTAAGGGTGAGATTTACCCCTAAGAGGAAAATGTGACTTTTGGCAGGACTAACTTGGAGACCAAAAATCAAGAAGACATCATCTAGACCATCTTTGGTAAGTTGGAGGGAGTTAAGGTCGTCATGATAGAAAATTATTAGGTCATCATCAAAATAGAGGTTGGGTATTTTGAGCTTTTAAAATTTCTAGTGGAATTTATATTTCGTGTTATGGTTTTTTTCTTTAGGAATACTGGATAAGACTTGCACCGCAAGAAAGAAAAAAGAAGAAAATGTTCACCTTGCATAAGCGCCTTCCTACATTAGAAACTACCATTAGGGTTACCATTAATGCTAATATTGTATAAATGGATGACAATAAATTGAATGATCCAAGTGATCTCATGTTTTTGGAATTCATAGCAACACAAATGTCAAGAATAACGTATCAGCATACATTATCAAAATATTTTATAAGGTTTATTTTTAAGGCAACCCTCTTGAGTTTGTAGTTTGTCTAGTAAACCTAAGTAGGAGATGATGATGTTTTCCGATATGCTCCTTCCATAACCTAAATCCAATTGAGATTTGTCAATTAAATAAGAACAATAAATTCTTTGATTATATTGGAGATTATATTGTAGATGATGTTGCATAGTGCAATTAGCTTGGAATCAGTGACGTAAGTGGAGGTATCATTTTTTTAGGAGGATGGAGATAAAAGTGTAGTTCCAAAAAAGGTCTAAACTCCCCCAATTGAAGAACTCTAGGATCCCATTACAGATGTCCTTACCCATAATATTCCAGGGGGTTCCTAAAGAAACTTGCATTGCAACCATCAGGTCCCAAGTATTTGTTATTATAGATACTGAATAAGGAATTTTTATTTTCATGGCACATTATTTTGTGTGTCATATATGTATTATCCAAAGTATTTACCCTATAGGTAAGGAGGCTCGAAACCCTTGCAAGGCTCAAGTAACCTGGACGAGGCATGGTACCAAGAAGATCCTTAAAATAGCTTACTAAAACATTCACAACAACGGTGGAGTTGGTTATCCGATTACCTCAATTATTTAAAATTAAGACAAGTTTATTACGTAAGATACATATTTTCATATTGGTGTGAAAGAATTTTTTGTCTTTGTCTCCAAGTTTGAGCTAACTTTCTTTTGATTTTTTCTTAAGAAAAGATTATTCAGCTTTATTGAGGGATATGAAACAAGAGGAGGATTCAATTTATGTAGTGACAAGAGAGAGGTTGATGGGGTCCTGAGAAATAAACAACTGAGCTTGGAAAAATGTTATTTTGAACAATGGAAATTCGAGAGCTAATGTCGATATAGTTTTTTACGGTTGCGACCACTGAGCACAAATTGAAAATGGATAAGTTTATAGGAAACCAAACTCATACCTTGATCATTGGTAGGAATATTCTAGTTATTATAGAGAATTGATTTGAATTGAGTGGGATTACCACATGTTGAATAATTTAATAGGTTTTTATTATGCTTACGAGGGGTACATAGGTTTAGTGTGACTATGGTATGGTCCGATGTTCGTGGAAACCCATAGGGGGCGAAAGACATTAGAAAAACTAGTCCCAATTATTGTTTATAAGGACACGATCCATTTTGAAGTAGATTAGATTGATATGTTGTTTGCTGGGGCAGATTAAATGAAAACATGTGGAACGAAGGTCGCCAAGCTCACAATGATAAATGTAGTTATTAATTCTTCAATTGTTGTAGTTAAATTTTATGATGAACCAATATGTTCCTCAGACTTACTGATAATATTGAAATCCCGAAAGTAACCCAAATGATTCCTTGATATTGGGTCGCAATGACTTTAATATCAGTCCAAAATGGGATATGATCATGAGTGTCTTTAAATGCATAAAGACCAGTAACGTAAAATAAAATATGAAAGTTACGACTTCCCGCTTTACAATGAATGTGTTGTGAGGAAGACGATAATAACGAGATAATGATTACACTAGGATTCCAAATTATCCAAATCTTACTCAGAGGGTGTGAGGTATGGTTAGTTACGTAATGCAAAAAAGAGGGTCATGATTCCGATTATGAAGTCTACTTTATGTAAGTGAATTCGAGTCTCAATAATCATGATATATTATCACTGATAATAAAACTAGTGACATCTTTCTAGCTAACAGGTATGTATGATACACAAATATTCCAAGAAGCAATAAAACATTAATTGAAACCTACAGAGATCAACCAATGGACTAGCCAATAGAATCAATCTTGGTAGTCGGGAAGATCTACCGAGAGTCGTATAGAGTACAATCAAATTCCAAACAAAAACAGTAAATAATGATTTATTGGTCAATGACTGAAATTTGAAATATGTTGGGAATTTAAAAAATGGTTAATGCTGAAATTTGAAATAGGTTGGGAATTTAAAAAATGGTTATGCTTGAAGCATTGCCACGGTCTGCTTCCAAACCCAAAATCTGTAACAATACAAACCCGATTTTATAAATGTCGGTAAATTAAAAGGGATATGGTTTTACAAAATTATATAAAATAAAAACAAACCTTTTGATGAATAACCGCAATTCCAATGGTAAAAATGTTAATAAAAAGATCGGGGCTGATTTAAATTTCCTCCATTCTGATCCACTGGCCCAAAAAGAATCAGGCTTGATTTAAAAAGCCCATGAATATGATCCACTTGCGCAAAAGATTTCAAGGCTAATCTTAAAATCCAGACACACCCGTACTTAAATAAGTGAATGTTTCTCGGACAGTGTTTGCTTCCTCTGTTTCAAAGCCAAACTTTAATAATGTAAAGGTCCCATGCGCAGACAAATCTTCCCCTGAAGTAAAGAACCTACGTTCGTTGAATAAAGACAATACTTAAAGATAGTAAAGGACCATGCCATGCGCAATGCTAGCTTCCCCTGTCTGTCAGTAAGCAAATCCGGGACCTGAGATCCAAAACCCAAGTTAGTCGTGACCCTAACATTAATGACTTTGCCCTCCCCACCCTCAACCTCTCCGATATGTTGAGAAACCGAACCAACCGACCCGATAAAACTCAGGCGAGTGAACGGCCTAGTATGAGGAAGCACCACATCTACAGGTGAGGAAGTGCTGATATATTATGGCTCCGGACAGAGGCAAGGAACTCCCACACTTCAGCCTCCCGGACAGAAAAGCATAAAGAGTCGAGCGACGGATCTCCGACGAAAAATCGCACCTCAAACATATAGATGTTCTGGATGAAAGGATGTTCAAATAAGGAGATAACCACAAGTAAAAGACCACTGTAACTTAGTTAATGAAAAACTCCACAGCCATTAATGAATCAGGGAATAAGGTCAAAGCCTTCGCCACCATCAGATCTAAGGCTACCAGCGTCGCGGCCTGGTTTTTAGGCCAAAAGACCTGAAAAAACAACTCAACTCAGAAGTCAGAGAATTATTTCTAAAACCAAAAATAGTGGTTTAATATTACCGTTACACATAAAAACAGTACCATCCATTAACAATTCTTTTTTATTACTTTTCCATAAACTTTATAATGACATTGGTCTTTTTTTTTTTCTTCTGCAAATTTTTTTATTTTTTAATAGAAATCTCACATTTAATACCTTCTTACCAATTTTATTATCATCTAGTAACCCAACTATTTTCTATACCTACTAAAGCCTTTTTAACCAAACTAATTATTTTTCAATGCCCAATTTTTATTTTATCCTCAATTACCCTAAAAAATTGGTCAGTCTCTTTTCCACCAAAATTCAGAATTTAAATTCGTATTAATGCTCTCAACTAAAAAATTAATGATTATATCTCTAAATTCAAAAGTGATATATCTAGGTTAATGCTAGAGAACCCTCCAACAGATGAGCAACAACATAAAGAAGACGAAACCAACAGATGAAGTAGAGCGATTATCAGAAGCAACACATGACGAGATCATGCTAAACCTCTTCGTCGATTCTCACATTTCCAACTCCACTCTTGATTACCTTCATCCCAATCCCCATCATCGCTTCCACTCCCTCAAACAAAAAACCTTCTTTCAGCGTCAACAACCATCTCTTTCATTGCCAAATCGCAATAAAAAACAATAACTGCAGCGACAACTCGTCCAGTCTCCGGTGATCATAGACAACGAATTGAAGATCATTTAGGTGACGACCTTTCTGCTCGATTCGCTTCTTTGAAAGCACCCAGACCTTATTCTTATTCTTCGACATTTGATCATGCTCGTATAGATCTGATGAGGAATGATGATACTGGCACCGATGAAGAAGATGAAGTTAAGAAAGTGATTTGATGTCTAAGGATGCAGCTCGCCTGGATCCACCTCCTTCTTCGGACGACAGTGATGCTGAAAGCAGTTCTTATGATGATGATAAAGAAGAGCATCACAAATAGTATGTTTGCTATTGACATATCTGTTGAATTGAATTATAGTTTTCTTGGTTGTTATGTGATTTCCATTGTTTGAAACTGAATTAGTAAAATGTATTCTATGTAAACTCACTGGTTGATTGAGCTCACTTTGCTGGAGTTACGTGTAAATATTACAGGACAAAATAAACACGCGATTTACAATGTCATTCACACATCACGCAACTTGTTGTTTCACAATTTTAAACATCTCACACGACTTTTTTTTCATCATCACACCGTTTCCATATACTTTACTATATCACCACGCGACATCGACTTACACTTATTAAACGACCTCTAATTGTGTTTTAAAGTTCCACGCGATTCATTAGTTGCATTACTGATACTATCACGCGATTTATCTAATACAACAATTTTAATTATATTTTCGGTCGTGTTTAAGGTCAAACAACTACCACATTCCCTATGATTGTTAACTTATTTCACACACGCGATTTGTATGAAACAATCAGATTAAGTATCACGCGATCTGTGTGAAACCAAATTATTCTATACGACACGAGCTGTTAGCACATACATGTTTTAAATTATTAAATAACTCGCTGTATACATCACGTGATTCAAAGATATTTAAAATAAACACCGACGCGATTTGGAAATCCATTCATTATGTCCATTATTTGAAGTGTCACGCGATTCATTAGTTAAATTAAAGTATTCCCTGACGCGATTTAGACGAAAATATATCACTGCCATTACATGAGTAGAGACTGCCATTACCTGCAATTACAAAATGAAATTAGTTGTTTAGATGGGTTTTATACAATGCGCGATTTTAGTTCTAAATTTTTGGTAAGCTGGCGCGATTTACTTTACATAATGATTGATAAATGAGATTTACACAAAACTTCTTACGCGAGATATACTACACACTACAATCTTTTTATAGTACAATCGCGTTGTTAGACTACTCCACAAACTACCTAGTAACTAAATTGACAATTTCTCTGCTAACTAAACATCAATAAACCTACAATGTACACTATAAAACCATACGATATAAAGGCCAACACAAACGTGAGATACAAATACACACTACAAATAGAACTCTCCAATCGCATTGTCATACTAAACAAGACGCGATATACCATCTGAGGGTTATTTTTGTCCAAAATGAAGTCTTAGGTATCAATTGGTAGTTTCCAATATTTGGGTACCGAAACGGGATAACATACTTGAAAAGGTATTTTCGGGCACTTTTCTCTTTCTTTTATTAATTCCAAAGCTATGAGATCGATTAGATAAAGAATACACAATCATATTAAATATTTTTTTCATGATATCTTTTCATTAAAAGATATATGAAATTTTATAAAAGGAAAAAAAACTATTTCAATTTTGCACAATTTTTTTATATTATAATACAACTCCAAAAAATGTTTTTTTTTTCATTTTGGAGAGTTCCCAAAGGTCTAATATGCTATTTTTTATATATATTAAAACTATATCCCACTTGTTTGTCTCATGCAATATCACATGTGAAGTATGGAAATACTTTGCAAGCAAACACATGACTCTCACTCACATCATTAGCTGCTAGTTGTCATCAACAAATAAAATCACACAGATTAGAACAATTATGCCCCCAATAATTGTGTGGTGTATATGGTCATCAAGGAACAATTTAAAATTTAAAGAGAAACTCTCCTATATAAAAACTATAATCGATACTTTCTACATATCATTTCTAAATTAGACTGTTCAAATTTAACCAAACACAATTACTGGACATGAGACCTTACGAATCGAGGACTTATGATGTTTTCATCATCTCTCAAAACATAGGTCAGTCTCAACTATTAAATGGATAACTCATTTAAACAATAGAGTATAAATTGTGACGGATCTTGCTTAATTAATTGATAATCAAGCGATAGTACATAATTAGAAAAAATAATGGAGAGTTAATTTACTCAATTGGAAGACGATATGGAAAACAATCCCCTTTAATAGCTGAAGCTAGAGAAATTCTAGATAGTCTCTTACCATGTAAATCCAGGGATTACGATCTATTAGACCTTGAAATAGACTTCTTAATTTTATATGAAATACTCAATTATGACGAAACACCATGAAATCTCAAACCGTTAATAAATTGATGTAGAAAACTTATAACATCGTTTATGGTTATCAAACATATAATTAGAAAGCAGAACTATGTTGCAGACTGGGTAGCAAAATATACTCTCAAAACTCAAACAAATTATGACTTAACTTTAATATATATATTCCAGTATGTTTAAGAGAAATTATATTACTTGAGAGTATTGATATAAAATATCTCATACTAGAGAATTGAATGATTATTGGATTTTGCAAAATTTTAGATTCCATATAAATATATTACTTGTTACTAATCTTTGCCAAATAAGTTTACACCTAACTACTTATACTGTTTAAATCTTATAAGAACAAGGAAAGATACAAATAGCTGGTTGGAGATAACAAAACTTAGGAATTAAGGAGGAGGATACAAGGTAACTATGGTAAAATATGGTCACCAATGATATAGCAAGGACACAACAAAACTAGAACTTGAATCTTAAGTTTTAAAGATTTCAAAAAGCCTTTAAGTAGAATCAATATGTCATGTACTAAAATTATATTAGGCTGCTACAAATTGACTTCAAATTAGTTCGTATACAAGTTAGACCCAATAAAACCCAATTTGTAACATTTAGGCTTTAAAGCCTAATATCAATGGGAGTACTGTGTTTGTTGAAAACATAATATTTGAATTGATTAGTTTGACTCTACGGTCATATCGAATGCGATAATTAATAACATTAAAATTTTGTTAATCAACAACATTCCAATTTTACGGCTATAGCCGATAATTTAAACGAAGCTAACTTCTAAATCTCTTTAATTTTGGAAAATGTCTCCAAAAGTATCCAAAACAAAAACCTTACTGCCATATAATATCTAAACTTTCACTAATAAAAATCTACTATCCATTTTTTTTAAAATAACTCACATTCAATACCTAACTCTATAATAATACCTTAAATACTCATGCTTCATCATCAACCACATAATCACTTCTTATACTTGAACCAAAGCTTTTATTCTTACTTTTTCTTTTTATTTTATTTTTAAAAAGGTTCGTATCTTTCAAACAGGAGTTCAAAAAATATCCGAAAGTACTATCATTTTTTTAAGACGAACAAAAATAGATCCATTGATGATATTTTTTGAATGGTTTTTTTAAAAAACTTTACCAGTAACATGCGAGACTAGGAATAACCAAACATGCGAGACAACACATAAAAAACATGCGAGACTGAGCATAAATAAACATGCGAGGCTGAGCATAAATAAACATGCAAAACCAAGTATAAAAAGTATTCAAGACCATGTATAAAAAACATGTGAGACTAGACATACCAAGTTATGGGAGACCAAGCATCATAAACATGCGAGACAAGGCATAATAAATATTTGTTTTTTGAAGACGAATAAAATTACATCCATTGATGATTGTTTTCGGTCATATGCAGTAACCTTGGTATCACATTTTTATCATAAAGTAGTACATGTCTCGCCTGTTTATTTATGCATGGTCTCACATATTTATTTATACATAGTGTCACATGTTTTTATGATTAGTCTCACATATTTGGTTATGCGTGGTCTTGCATGTTTAATCATATCTGGTATCGCATGTTGGTTTTGTCTGGTCTCGGATGTTACTGACGAAAAATAAATTCCAATTGTTTTTCGAAAATATCATTAATGGATCTAGTTTTGTTCGTCATGAAAAACAAAGCCGATGGTGCTTTTAGATTTTTTTTTTCCGAGCTAGAGTTTAAAAATGCGGACTTTTTAAAATTAAAAAAAAAAGTAAGAAAGAGAAATTTTATTCAAAGAAGAAAATACAATTACTTATAGTTTTTTACCATGGTCCACGTGTCTATTGGTAGTATGTAATTTTTGGGTATTATGTGGTAATGGGATAGTTGAGTGAGTATTGATGGGTAATTTTCTCTTAATTTTATTTATGTAATTATTATTATGATGATAAACAAATTAATTTTGTGTTTTATAGATTATTTTTTATACTATTAATTTCGGTTTGTGTCATACTAAAGTCTTATAGGGTTGTTTAATTTTTCGGTGGGATCCAGTCCAATTTAAATTTAAATATATAATTTATAGTTTATGATTTTGAGATTATATATATAATGCAAAGACAAGATAGTCACGCACTCAAAACTACACGAAAAGAGACACTATTTGATTTTTGGATCTCTTGTGTGTAACCAAAATAAAAAGATCCGAGTAAAAGGTAAAAAATATGTGTTTTTGTTGAATTTTAGACAGCGCGTGCGAGATATTTGAGTCTTTAATTTGGACAGTTTGATTGATGTTTTATGCTAAGATTCGAGAGAAATGAGAACAATGCAATATTTTTGGTAATACTTTTTTTTATTATCTTCTTGTTAATTTACTATGTTTGAAATTGTTGGTGGATTATAGATATTCATGAGATTGATTTGAATGTACTTGTACCATCAAATTATCATAATAATAGAAGTGTTTAGGATATACTCTTCAAAAGTCTTGTAGTTTTTACTCTTCATACGGAAATAGTTTTTCAATGAAAAATAAATCTTTTGTATTGATTTATTTTACAGTTGATTATTTTTCTATGATTAGGTTTATGATGTATTTGGTTAATTAAATAGTGAGTCATTGGTGATGAATTGTGTTTATTATTTATTTGGTTGATTGTCTTGAAGTTGATATTATGAGTGGTTGATATATTACTTTCTGGTCCTACACTTGGTATCAGAGCTTGTGGTTTGTTTAGCCATTGAATATGGAGTATAATAATGGTATATATTTATGCTCATCAGGACTCTTATTCAACTTATAAACAGACTTTTCAGTAACTTTCTCTTCAAAACGCATAGGTTGCTTCATGCAGATTTCTTAATGTAAGTCACCATGTAAAATGTGGTTTTTACATCAATTTGTTCCAACTCAAGCTTAAGACTTGCAGTTAAACCCGACATAATAGTGATAAGATTCATCTTAACAGAGAGAAGATCTCATCAAAATTAATTATCTTTTTATGATTGCATCATTTTATTACCAATCTAACTTTCCTCTTAACAATAATCCTATCACCATCTCTTTTGTTCTTAAAAAGCTATATATTTTTCAAAAAAATTTCCATTATGAGGTTTTATTAGTTTATTAGTTTCATTATTTTTTAAAGATATCATATATTCCTTCATATCATCAAACCAAAGGTTTTTCTCCTCATGAGATAACACAACTTGATAATTCTCTGGCTCTTTATTTTCAATGACTATGATTAATTATGAGCTTGGATACCTTGTTGAAGATTTTATCTTTCTAGTTGACCTTCAAAATTATGCATCCTCCACACGAGGGGTAGGTTTCCCTCCCGTATTATAAAGTTCTCCGTCATGAAGTTATTCCTCAAATAAGATATCATTAAGATTATTATCATCAATATTATCTTATAAATTACCACTATGTAGAACATATTCAATATTATCAGGAACCGCCCAAATATTCTCATTTTCTTACTGATTTACATGAGGAATAGTAGATGAAGAAACATAATTAGTATTATTAAAGGTACATCAATGGTAGAAGTGATCATTATACTCAAAGGATATGCATCATTATCGTGCTAACAAATTACCACATCTGTACTTATCACTACTTTCTTCTTCTCATGATCATATAGTCTGAACCTATATTTTTTATCAGTATGCCAATAAAGACACGAGGTTTAGTCTTCGAATTAAGTTTGGATATTTGTTCCTTTGGAACATGCATGTATGCATTGCACCCAAATATTATAATATATGAATATGTAGGATCATTTCCTTTCCATAATATCATGGGAACATCAAATCAAAAGTTGTTGATAAAGCTTCATTGATCAAGTACACATCACAATTAACTACTTCAACTCAAAATTTCCTAGGAATCTTAGAGATTTCTTGTATACATCTCACTTTCTCTACAATGGTTCGGTTCATTCTCTTTGTAACTCCACTATGTTGTGGTGTACGTAGTGTTGTCCTCTCATTTTTAATGTCATAATGTGAGTTATAAATTTTGAACTCATTCGAAGTATACTCACCACTGTTTTTTGAGATCAAAGACATTTCAACTTTCTCCATATCTTCCTTTCTACCATGATATGAAATTTTTATAAAAATCTTGAACACTTAATAAATGTAACAAAATACTTATCACCACCAATGGACTCCATTTCTACAAGATCACAAATATGAAAGTTCATTAACTTTAATGTTTCCTACCTTATAGTGGACTCTTTGGAAAAAATGTTATATTGATTTATTACCGAATAATGGTCATAAAGGCTCGCATGACTTTGCTTTTGTTCCACATCCAAAAACCTTCATACTAGTTGAGATATCTGCTTACTTATATACCATTGATCATTTCCGCGCATAACAAATGTGGGATGTGAGACTTTGGTTGTTATCATAACATTATGGATTTGAGAAAGAATCTAATGTATCACACAACCCCAAACATATTGATGTGAGACATTATTGGTTGTGAGATGTGATCGAAACAAATGAAATAAAGTTGAAGAAAATTCACACCGACAAAAAATAGTGTAGATGTGTTGATTAAAATCGCTTCTAAATACAAAATTGAGATTAGAAGTTAGCTCATTCGAATTAGGTTCGATGATTATTTAATGACCGAATTTCCTTGTGATAGATTAGAAGAAGACATTGTTATAATTCAACCCAATCTAGACCAAAGTTTATAATTTAGCTTTTAATTTTCGAATCAATAATATGTCAACGTAATAAAAATAATAAGATAAGTAAGTTCTTATACTATTAGTTCAATTGTGTTATAAAAGTTATTTTATAAGATTGTTTGGCTTTTTCGGCTTCAATTTAACTTCTCAAAAAAATATATTATATTATATAAATTTTGTCTAAGATGACGACACATGCGATTGCTACCGTTTTGGTGTTGTATTTCAGTTAATCGGAGTTATATCTAATTGTAAGATATGCTATTGCGTCGGACTGAGGGTTTACCCTGTGCGCACTCATTGCACTCTGAATAGCGGTTGCGGATTCCCTCCGGAGAAAAAAATGTGGAAAAAGTCAAAAGCTTTTGAATTATTGTCAATAAGATAGACTAATTTAATTTCATAACCTTTGGTCACAAGTATGCCTTACTCAACCAACTCGGCTATCCTGGGAGCAAATATTTTTTTATATGCAAGACTAAGTTAATCTAATTCAGGTTTATAACATTCTTTTGATTAATTTATGATCCAAAATTATTGGACAAATTTGAGACACATTATTTGACAGCTAACATAAATCTAAAATTTCTTATGTCGTCAATTTTTGATACTGTAGTTACGTCATAGTTCTAGTTTGATGATGCCGATAAATTTTTTATGTTTTTTATTAGTTTTTATATTTGTTAGTTGCTATTAAATTTGATTCAGTTTTATAGTTTGATTATTCGGCTTTTGAAGGTTTTTAATTTTGATTATTATAATTTGTCCTAACTCTCCAATTTCAATTAATATTGGTTTTCTCCACGAAAAGAATTGATCCATTTTAGGTTTGTTTGTTTTTTTCGTTTGAAATCAGGTTTTGAATATGTTGGTCGATTCTGAATTTTTCCTTTTACGTTTTGAATTGAAATTAAATTTTTGTTTGATTTACTTCTTCTTTAACCTTTGAACAGATTTAATATGATTTGAAATTAGAAAAGGACATGCAATTTTGAGTTATAAAAATTATACATTTTGATTGCGCGTAAACATGATCTATTTTATTCTTATTTGTAATTCAGTTTCACTTGTGAGATTATAACCTATTATTAGAAAAAATAAGATTTTAGTGATTGTGTGAATTACGGGTTGATTTGCGAATATAGGTTCAGTTTTCTAAAATTATGCTTAATTGTCTTACAAAATGTCGACTTATTTGACCGGTAAGAAATAAATATATTTGACTTGCAAAAATATCGGATTAATTGATTTGAAAAACTAAATTTAAGTGAGTTTTGAAACTATAATAAAGTGAGTTTTGAAACTATGATAAAGTGATTTGTAAAAGCCAAAAATATTTCTAATTGACTTGAGAATACTCGGCCTACCTCTCTTAGAGACACTGTGCCAAAACTAATTTGTAAACCAACCTTGCAGCATTTATTTATGTGGCTTCCAGATAAGAATAGTGTCGTAGACAAACAAATTTTTGACTTATAGATAAAATCATTTTCATCTACTTTATATATTTTAAACAAGAGTTAGTGAATAACGTAATTGTATTAAAAGAACCATACCGCGTGGTACAAGTTATGTAACAAAAAAATTAGTTTCAAAGAGTAGTCGAGTTGGTTGAGTAAGACATGTTTGTGTCTAAAGGTCATGAGTTCGAGTCCTTTTACATACGCTTTCTCGGCTAAGCCCGTCACCTTGTACGATTTACCTTCTGACGTTGGTTTGCAGGCTATTGCATCATACTGAGGGTTTATCCTGTGCGCACTCATTGCATTCTAAGTAGCGGCTGCGAGTTCCCTAAAAAAACAAAAAGATTAATGCCCTAAAGGAGTAGTCGAGTTGGTTGAGTAAGGTATGTTTGTGACCAAAGGTCATGAGTTCGAATCCCTGTACATACGTTTTCTCGGCTGAGCCTGTCATCATGTGTGGTTTATCTTCTGGCGTTGGTTTGCAGACTTTTGCGTCAGATTGAGAGTTTACCCTGTGCGCATTCATTGCACTCTGAATAGCGGTTACGAGTTCCCTCCAAAAATATATATTAAAAACTTAATGCATACCGGCTAAATTTATTTTTATTCTATTTTTTATTATGAAAAATTTACTAATGTTCTCGATACTTGATATTTGAGGAAAACAATATTAAACAAACAATAGTATGTATAGTACAGTCTAATTTCTTCGTACTTTCAAAGTTGTAGGTCGATAAAAATAAAAAGGAAAGTAATAATAGTTTGTAATGGATCCGTGTCAATTTTTTTAGACGATGTTTAATGGTTTCGTTGAATTTTATTTCAAAATAAAACGTGTATATATATATATATATGTATATATATAAAATAAGTAGTTTTGTTAAACAAAATAAATCAGGGGAGAGTTACTGTCATAGAAAAATTAACAAAAGGAATGCCAACTAGTAAACTTTTATTTATGAAATAAAAGAAGTTATATTGTATTCCGTTTATTCATTAATTTATACATCATTTTATTTCTTTTAAAAAAACTTCAGCTTAAACGGTTGCTTCAAGCAATTGGTGGCAATTACACATAATCTCTAAATCGTCCAAATATTAAATGCGCACGTTATTTTTATATTTATATCATGGAGCCTAATTTTATGTCCATACCGGTAGTGGGTTGACTGGTTAATCAATATGGCTTTAACTATTTTCTATATGTACCTCTCGGTCGGTCATATCCGCGTTAGAGACCAAGCTAAGCCCCTCGCTCTTACTTCTTGCTCAGTTATGTCTCGAGGTCGGTCCTCTCGCTCTTACTTTTGCTCGGTTATACCCCGAGGTCGGCCGTCTCTTTCGTTTGCCTTGTCAGAAGTTAGATCGCTTTTCATTGTCCTTACCTTTTTCGTTTGATGCTCGATGAACCGTATGTTCGCCCTGATGCAGTTTGCTAGGTTTACCTTGTTGGCAGGTCCTACTCCCTCATATAGACTTCGAGGATGACAATATCATCGTCGCGCTCGTTCTCCTGCTAAGTCTATCTTATAGTTAGCTCGGTTTTAACTGTCGATTAAGTCTTCCATTTATTCCCTCTACTCATATACCCTATGAACTACTAGTCGGTGGATACCCCCTCATCAGAGCACCCCCATAGTTCATGGATTATATGTTATCAGCATAAATCGATGAATTAAACAGTGTAGACGACGCAGAGGTGATTAACATCTATATTGTGTAATTATGGTGACGTACAATGCATTATGATGGCGTATGTAAACAATTATAACGCTAAGGTGACACGTGGCGATCGTGTAGATCACGCGTGGGTAACGACGGTTCTGACATCAAAGCCGTTTTAATTTCTGTCACTTGGGTTTTGGGTGGAAACTTGACGGGTTTTGTTGATTAATGACAACCGCAATCAAATCACACATGGGGTGAAGAGCGAATATAAATTTTTAAAAGCCTTTTAAACTTAGTAAATACGTGACGTATTAAATCACAATAAATCTTACTTTGGTGAAGAAACTCTCTCAATTTTCTAGCGCGATAACATCCATGCAAGAGGATTTTTTGCTCATCTATATTAAAGAAGTTATTTTAAGTTGTCTTGTTTCTGTTTTTTATAGCCTCCACAACTAACATTGGTCTTAGGAGAAAAAACCTTTGGTTTAGGCGCAGTCGTTGATCCTTCCTTTCATATGCCCACTCAAATGAAACCCTCTTCACTGTTAGTGGTGCTCACACGTACGTAGCCCTTCCGTTTAATTGTTCTCACACCTACTTTTGGCTCATTACAGTCACTTGAACAAACACAATGGATCCAAAAAAGGTTAGAAAGAAAAAGGTGAAAATAGTAGAGTCTAAATTTCAAGATCCGACAGACTTAGAAAATTAATTTTCCCGGCTGCCTCCCAAGTACGGGTATCTTGAAAATAGCGGCCTACTAATTTTTAGGTCTAGATATGGGATATCCAGTGATGTGATAGTGAGGGTACCAACGATTGGTGAGCACCTTTATCAAGCTCAAAATAACGAAACATGTTTGTTTACCACCATATTAAACTAGGGGCTACGGCTGCCCCTCCCACCCCTTATACAGAACATATTTAGCATGATAGGCATATGCCCCACATAGTTGGCTGCAAATGGATGAAGAATGTTGTTGACTGTTGTGTTGAGCGCACGTCTGCTAAACATTAAGATCTGCTTGGTAGACTTAATCATTGCCATAGATGTAGTGAAATTAGCCAATACTCAGTCGCGCTTGAGCTCTTTGTTACCTACGAATCTTTCTCCGAAGGCTTTCCATAAGCCCGTGAAAACGTGAATGGACCCTTTACGCAGACTGCTGAACCAGTACATCGTGTTTTCCTTGAGGGTCATTGACAGGGCCCTGCACAGGATAACGTTGTCGAGGTTGAACACCATCATCAAATTGTGGAATTGTTCTAGGTGCCTCTCTAGATCCCCTGTTCTGTCATAAGCTTTCATTCTGAAGGGGTTGAATTTTCTTGGTAACTGGGCTTCGAGGATTCTCTCCACGAATTGAGACTCCTTGAGTATTTAGCTGGACATTCTCGGTCGCACCTGGTTATACTACATGTCCTCATCCTCGCTGGCCCTCTTAGATGCATCAGGGCGCACATCTTGACGCGACTCGCGTTATTTGGAGCGCTTCTTGCCTTATTTTTCTTTTTTATTGTCACGCTTAGAGGATTGATCCCCCCGCTGAGCGCAGCTGGCGTTATGCCCAGATTGATAGTTGGCTCGGCTAGTCCTTCGAGCCTTAACGGTTAGGGTTTTCAGTGCGTCGTTCATCCCAATAATGGTAGCATGCATGGCCTGCTCCCCATCTTGAGTTGATCTTGCAGTTGTTCTAATTATTGGAATGTTGGAGTGTTTACCAGATTATTTCCCAGTATCTCATGCACTACGAGAGCCGTCACGTACAGCGACAGGTTAATTTTCGGGTCAGTCCCGGTTACAGGTTGTCCTATCGGCAGTGATGCTTCACCTGTGACTGTTGCTGTAATTTCTGGGTTGTTTCTTAGCGACGGGGGTCAACTGGTTCGGCCCAGTCGGTGGATTTGTCGCAGCTTTCCGGTTTCCCGTTGTCCCGCTTGGTTCTAGAATATCTCTCTCAATCTCTTATCTAGTGACTACTATGGTTAAGATGCTCTAGAGCTGTACACGTTTTTGTTCCCACAAATGACACCAAATTTTTTATCGGAAAAACTAACAAGGGGAATGCCAAATAGTAATCTTTTATTTATGCGAGAAGAGAAATTACATTGTACCCCGTTTATTCGTCTATTTATACATCATTTAGAAGTTACACATATTCACTAAATCGTCACCCAATTAATTGCGCACATTATTTGTACATTTATGTCATGGAGCCTAATTTTATGGCCACAACAGTAGTGGGTTAACTAGTTGATCAATATGGCCTTAATTATTATTGTATATGTACCCTTCGGTCGATCGTATTCGCCTGCTAAGTTTGTTTTATAGTTAGCTCAGTTTTAACTGTCGATTAAGGCCCGTTAACAAAACATATGAGAGATAAAGGCCTAAAATATTTGACTAAATTTATTCCAAAATTACCCATAATATAAATAAAAATTAATAAAAAAAACAAAAAAATTCTTTCCCTCTCCAGGATACTATCCTACCTGCCTACTTTCTTCGGCGGTTCATTACCGACTCTTGCGATCAAGAAATTGAATCTTATTTTCTCTTCATTCACTTTCTCATAAAGCTTTAAACTATTTAAAAACAAAATCTATGCTAAAAATAGTAAAAAAATCTACTTTCGATCATCTTGTTTTTTGAAAATACAGTTTGATTTTTCGATTTTCCAGAAACCTAGGGTTTCATTGGAAGGTCTTTCTGAGTTTTCTTTATTGTAGTCATAATGTTCTTCCTTTATATCCGTTTTGAGTGATTTTTCTTTTCAGTTAGTTATTCGTTTCTCAACATACCCTTACTTCAATATCTTATTTGTTTAATTTATTTTTCTGTTATTTATATACCGCTTACTCGTGTCTTGCTAAATTGAGACACGAGACCCTCATAATTACTGCCAAATAGCCTTTCATAATTACTAACAAATAGCTCTACTATTATTACTACAAAATAGCCATGCTATTGTTTCTCATCATCTATATTGTTCTGGTTTAGCAGCTATCATTTGATATCTTTCATAATTGGTGAGGTTTAATATCTATTACTTAGCATCTATCATAGTTAACTTGTTTTTGGCATATACAATTCCCATTTTTTTTTACATTTGCATAGATTTTGTAACTATCTTTTTTTCCATGATTTCATTTTTGCATATGTTTCACATCTATCACTTTATATTGGTTACATATTAGGTTACGTTTTGCATCTATCCATTTTCCCTAGTTTAACATTTGCAAAGGTTTCACATCTATCACTTTTGCAATGGTTTCACATTTGCATATGTTTCACATCTATCACTTATTATACTTCCACTGATTTTTCATCTACCATAGCTGATCTTTTTTTCTCATGTTATTGATTTTACATAAAAATGGCTCTAAAAACTTGTTTTTTCAGGTTAGGTCTCTTTGCATTGATAAAATAGACGAAGAAGATAAAAGTAAGACCAAAACATATATAAAAAGCCAAAAGACACCATTTTATTCCATCTTAAATGCAACATATGATCTTAGAAAAAAGAAAACACTTTACAAAAAGAATGGGGAGTTGATTGAAATAATAATAAAAAGGTATGATAATGTAAATAAAGCTTTCAAATTGGGGAAAACATTTCTCCTTACAACCAATAATGTCAAGATAATCTTTGTTTTAAAACATGGAAACCATCATACCATTACAAGTTAACACTTTGAACCAAGATATTCAAAAACAGAAAAAGAAAAAGAACAATCCATGATTACCAAGACATACTTTTTTGATGAAACATCAAGAAGACTGGATAAAATCTGAGCAAGACCAATCACAAATAATATGATAAAGGTATGCAATTCCAAATTTTCTTACATTATTTCATTGGTTTCTCATTGCGATAGGTTTCTCATCAACTACTTTTGCATTGGTTTCACATTTGTATAAGTTTCTCATCTATCATTTTTGCCTTAGTTTCACATTCGCATAGGTTTCGCATATAATATTTTTACTATGGTTTCACATTTGCATAAGTTTTACATCTATTATTTTAGCACTGCTTCACATTAGCATAGGTTTCACATCTATCAACCCTTGTTTAAAGTTTTGCAGCTATCACTTTTACCATGGTTGCTTAGGCTTCACTGAATATATTGTTTCACAACTGATGAGTCCGAATTCGGAGTGCTCCCCGGAAGGGCATCCCAAGGTAAATCTCTCCGTAAACCGGACAGACTCCAAGAGCTTAATTCGGACAGGAATTTTGAATCGGACAGATGACTTCGAACACTGCAAATCTAAAGCAGTTCGAACTATGACTAAAGTACTAAAATACCTAAACACTATCTGACTAAGCTACCTGCTCATCTACTTAAAACTCATGGGTCTTTAAACATGACCCGGGTCCATTAAACTTGACCCGAAAGCCCATAAGGGCCCAAACTACATACTATAAATACCCAACCACCAGCATTAACTATGGGTAACAAATTTTTACTGCTGCCAAGCTGCTCAATTCTCTCTCCACCTTGAAATATCTTGAAACACCTTCACACCACCCTGAAACACCCTCACGCCGTCTTAAAACTCAACTTGAAATTACCAGCCTACCCTCAGGCTACTTTTATCCTCACCAAATTGGCGACCACAGTGGGAGGCGACGGTGCCTGAATCCAGTATTCAAAACCAAGTAAAGAAATTCTGTCCGAATGAATCCGGATAATCCAGAGCTTCCACCAGCTTTGCTCGAAGTGGTGGAAGAGAATGATGAGTATACTGTCCAAGAGCGCGACAGGTTAAAACTTGAGATAAAAGCTCTGAGGGCTGAAAAAGCCAAGATGGGCGTGAAAGAGAAATCCAAAGCATCAGCTGCTCACCACACCGATAACCCAAGAGAGCATGGGGTTTCCAAAACTCATGAGAGCACTAAGAAGACGCATGCCAGCTCTAAAAAATCTCACCGGTCCAAGCCTGTGGAGAGTTCTGACTCGAGTTCAGAATCTTCGGACAGCTCTTCGGACAGTGAGGGGAATGAAAAGTCCTTGTCCTCTAGTAGTGATGAGGGACGTACCAAGAAGACACAAAAGCAAGTTAAGAAGTATTCCAGAAAAAGAGATCACCATGGAAGAATGACGAGACATATAGGAAAAGGGTCATCTCACCACCGGAGGTATACAGACAAGATGCTGATGGATCCTTTTGCCTTCCATGATGAGCCAGGTATCTTTGCAACTCCTAATGAGGATACCGTGTTCAGTCATGGAAGGAATTGGAGGCAGTCTCCACTGTCTTCTAAAATCCTATCCGGAAACCTCCCCAAGAGGTTTGATAGCACCAAGATGGAGAAGTATGATGGCAGTACTGATCCGGACAATCATCTGGAGCAATTCAAGAACTTCATGATGAACTTTGATGATGATGATAAACTACTCTGTAGGGCATTCTCCCAATCATTTACGGGGAGTGCTCTGAAATGGTACAACAGCCTGCCTCAGGGTTGTATTAAAGACTTTGATACTTTTTGGGTGGCCTTTCGAAGGCAGTTTGTGGGAAGTAAGGAGCTGAAGGGCAATGGAGACACAATAATCCATTGTGCCCAAGAGCCAAATGAGTCGTTAAAGGAGTACATAAGTCGTTTTGTAAACACAAAGAATGGGTTGGCTGATTGCTTTGAACAGGTAGCAATAGCATCCCTGAGACAAGGTTTGAACCCAGGCAACCTGGCCGATTCGGTGACCAGAAAGAAAGCCATGACCTGGGGAGGATTGCTGAACCAAGTTGGCAAGCAAATAAATGTTGATGAAACGAAAAAGACCAGGGTGCACAGACAAGTGAGATCCACCCCGGTGGCACCAACACCAAATCAAAACCAGTCCGGGAACAAAGCAAGAGAAACCGGACAGGGGCATGGAAGGGGAAAGGCTCAGTCTCAACCAGCTGCTCCTGCACAAAGTCAACAGTCTAGAAACAAAAGAGGGCCGTGGGTCCAACCGGAGTGGTTTGTAGAGCTCAAAGAAAGTGTGGCAACCATTTTCGAGAAAACAAAAGATGAAGTACACTACCGGAGACCGGCAACTTTGCAGTCTCCCAGAGAACATCGAAATAATTCCTTTTGCCAATACCATAATGATATTGGCCATACCACCGATGATTGCATAGCGCTGAAGCAAGAGGTACAGAACTTGATTGAAAGAGGAAAGTTGGGTGCATACGTTAAAAGAAGAGGAGGCAACAGGCCTGACAACATTCATAGGGTTGGTCCAAGCAACGCTGCCCCGGAGGGGGCTATGGTAATAGTTGAAAGGTTTGACGTGGAGTCCGAGTATTTGGATCCTGATCCAACCAGAAACAGAGTGGGTTCTATTGAGGAGCGTTCTAGATCAGTCTCCGGGCTTATTAAATTCTTCGAGTCACTGACAATCTTCGGAGGGGACACTATGACAGCTCCTACCACCTCTTCAAGAAAAAGACATGTTCATAATTTGGCCTCCCAGCTAGAAGGAGGCATGACATCCTATCAATCTCCAAACTCATTCCCATTCATAGTTTTCGATGAGGATGATTTGAGAGATATTGCTGGCCCTCATGAGGATGTTGTTGTCATAGGAGCGTCTATAGGGGGCAATGAGATAAGGCGAATTTTGGTGGATACTGGAAGCTCTGCCAATATCCTTTTTCTAAACACTTACAAGAAAATGAGAAATCCAGCTGTGATACAAAAGTCGGACAGATCAATCGTGGGCTTCACGGGCAGCTCAGCCGATGTGATCAGGGAGTTTGAAGAAGAAGTGTTGTTGGGCAGGGGCCCTTTCAAGAAAATGGTTAGAATACTCTTCATTGTGGTGGATTGTCCCACCTGTTACAATGTTATTCTAGGGAGATCATGGCTCTCTAGGATGCATGCAGTGGCTTCGACAGTCCATCAGTGTCTGAAATATGCTGTTCAGGGGCAGGTTGGGGTTGTCCGGAGCAGCCAAAAAGTTGCAAGATAATGTTATGCCACTGCCTTGGCTCCACGAACGCTGGGGGCAGTCCGTATAAATGACCAATAGCAGTTTGAGGGCCTTTCTGGGGGTGAGGGTGAAATTGATGACCCCAGAGAGACCCCCGGAGTGTTGATCCCAGTTGAGGAGGTTGAAACACACTGTTTAGAAGAAGGAAAAAATGTCAAGATAGGATCCAAAATGCCACCAATGTTGAAAAAAGGAATGTTGAAATTCTTGAAAGACCATCAACATGTTTTTGCTTGGTGCAATGCTGATGTTACAGGAGTTCCATCAGAGGTAATTTCCCATCACCTATCAGTCCGGAGAGATGTGGCACCAGTGGTACAAAAAAGGTGAGCTTTCTCAAAAGAAAAGGCTGATGTCATTGTACAGGAGGTGGACAGACTCACAAAGATGGGGCACATTAAAGAATCTCAGTACCCGTTGTGGACTGCCAATCCTGTCTTGGTAAAAAAGAAGAATGGTAAATGGCGTATGTGCATTGACTTCACAGACCTCAATCGAGCTTGTCCAAAAGACTTGTATCCGGTTCCCCGGATAGACCAGTTGGTAGACTCTACTTCAGGGAACAAGCTACTCTCCTTCATGAATGCATTCTCCGGGTACAATCAGATCCAAGTGGATCCAAAAGATCAAGAGCATACCACTTTTGTTACTGATAGAGGTTTACACTGTTACAAGGTGATGCCCTTTGGTTTGAAAAATGCTGGGGCTACTTATCAAAGGTTGGTCAATAAGGCATTTGCTGATCAAATTGGAAGAAATATGGAGGTTTACATTGACGATATGATGGTGAAAAGCGTGGATGAGCAGTTGCACTTGTCCGACCTCCAAGAGACTTTTGCCAACTTGGCCAAAGTGAATTTAAAGTTAAACCCTGAAAAGTGTGTGTTCGGAGTGCAGTCCGGGAAGTTCTTAGGGTATATCATAAGTGAGCATGGAATACAACCCGACCCGGACCAACTCAATGCTTTGTTCCAAATGGAGCCTCCTCGAAACATTAAAGAAGTACAACGATTAACGGGGAGGTTGGTAGCTTTGAACAGATTCATCTCCAGGTCTTCGGACAGATGTGCTCCTTTCTTTCAAACCTTGAAGGGTGCAAAGGGGTTTGAATGGACACCACAGTGTGATGAGGCATTCAATGAAATCAAGAAGCATCTGTCCTCTCCCAAGACCTTGTTTAAACCAGTCGATGGGGAGACTCTTTTTGTATATCTGGCTGTTTCAAGTTGTGCCATCAGTGATGTGTTAGTAAGAGAGGTTGATGGGTATCCTCACCCAGTGTATTACGTCAGCAAAAGCTTGATTGATGCTGAGAGTCGTTACTTGAAACTTGAAAAACTAGCTTTGGCTTTGGTAATAGCTGCAAGAAAAATGAGACCCTACTTCCAGGCTCATCCTATCGTTGTCCGGACATCTTTCCCTTTAAAGAATGTCCTTCAAAAAGCAGACATCTCGAGCAGAATGACAAAGTGGTCAGTAGAGTTGGGGGACTTCGACATAGACTTTGCTCCTCGGACAGCAGTAAAAGCTCAAGCTGTGGCTGATTTTCTGGTCGAATTCCATTCTGATAGGGATTCAGAACAACCTGCTGATTCAAAAGACAAAAAAGTGTGGATTGTCCGAACAGACGGAGGGTCCAGTACCATGGGATCTGGGGCAGGAATATGTCTCACTTCCCCCTATGGGGACAACATGTTCCAAGCTATTTGTTTTGCTTTCAGGGCGTCCAATAATGAGTCCGAATACAAAGCAGCTATAGCTGGGTTAAAATTGGCGTACATCTGTGGAGCAAAAAGGGTCAAGCTACTAAGTGACTCCCAATTGCTTGTCCACCATGCTCTAGGCCTGTCAGAGGCCAGAAAGGAGCAATTGATCAAATACTTACTCCTCCTTAAAAATGAAGCGTCAAAGTTTAAAGCTGTTGTCTATGAGCACATCCCCCGGGCAGAGAATGAATTAGCAGACTCATTGGCAACGATAGCATATACGGAGTCCTACCCATGGATCCATGTGCTTGAAAGCCCTTCGATTCAACTTGAAGAAGGTGAAAAAGAGGAAGTCTTTGAAATACAAGTAAACCGGCCTCAAGACTGGAGGTCTCCTCTAATGCAATATCTGTCCGATGGCATCGTGCCCTTGGATAAATCACAAGCCAAAACATTGAAACACAGGGCTCGTGGTTTCATTATGATTAGAGAAGTCTTGTACAAAAAGTCCTATAGCAAACCTCTCCTACGCTGTTTAGGGGATCATGAGTCACAAATGGTTCTCTCTGAATTGCATGATGGTGAGGGATCAGCCCATTGTGGATTTAGAGCTTTGACAAGAAGAGTGCTTCTCTCCGGATATTATTGGCCATCAATTATGAAAGATGCTAAGGAGCTGGTAAGGAGGTGTGACCCATGCCAGAGGTACAGCAATGAAATTCATGTACCAGCCATTCCTTTGGAATCAATTTCTGAGCCCATCCCTTTTGCTCGATGGGGATTGGACTTAGTTGGGCCTCTCCCTGTGGCGTCCGGAGGGCGTAAAACCATAATAGTAGCCATTGACTACTTCTCGAAGTGGATAGAAGCAGCCCCATTGGCAGGGACAACATCAAAAGCTGTTATAAAATTCATTATGTCCAACATATGTTGCAGATTTGGTGTCCCCCAGAAAATAACAACAGACAATGGGCCGCAGTTTGATAATAGAGAGATGGAGAGCTTCTGTGCCTCAAGGGGTATTCAGCATTGCTTTTCTTCGCCTTTCCACCCACAGGCCAATGGGCAATTTGAGGTGGCTAATAGAACAATACTGTCCGGCTTAAAGAAAAACTTAGAAAGGGCTGCTGGAAAGTGGCCTAGTTATCTACAAGAAGTCCTGTGGGCCTACCGGACAACACCTGGGGCTGCAACACAAGAATCCCCCTTTGCCTTGGTCTATGGGATGGATGCAGTAGCTCCCATAGAGAAGACACTCCCCTCCTTTCGTGTTCATAACTTCTCCGGACAGGCTAATGAGATGACAATTAGAAATCAACTTGATTTAATTGAAGAAAGGCGGGTAAAAGCTCATCTTAGAATGGCACATTATCAAGGCTTGATGAGAAGCAGGTTTGCTTCTAAAGTTAAAAGAAGGGATTTTCAACCAGGAGATAAAGTATTGAGAAAAGTTTTCTTGCACACCAAGGAAAAGCTCTTCGAAAAGCTGGCCCCAACTTGGGAGGGTCCTTATACTGTCGTTGAAAGAATCAAGCCTGGGACATACTGGTTGGAAGACAGAGATGGCAGGGTTTTAACTCACCCTTGGAATATTGAACACCTTCGAATGTACTTGGAGTAAAGCTTATGTAAATATTTACTTGTTTAAACATCCATGTAAATATTTGGGGGCATACCGCTTCCTCTCTTCGGCGCCACGGAGAGCTTTCAATAAAACTTGATGCTTTCTTCAATAATTTTCTAAGTTTTTGCAAAATTCTGTTGTTTGTCATACTACCCGGACTAAAAGGACTAAAGGCTACTTAAATACTAGCCAGAGAAACTAAACACTCTCACAATACAATAACTTAAAGCTACTTAAATTCTAGCTGTCTAAAGTGAGACAAATAATAAAAGAATAAGATGGTTGAGTAAAATAAAAGCATTCATTCAACAACTTAAAGTTGCCTTGGCCTTCCAAGGACTTTTTGAACATGTTTGGGCACAGTACAAAAATCTGTCCGAATAATACGGATACCATCACAACAAAGGTGCCTTGGCCTTCCAAGGACTTTAGTTCAAAACAAAAGATAAACAAAACAAATTATAAATTAAGGTTGAGCCTTTGAAGATGGCTCACCCTCATCTGCTTTCTTGCCTTTGATGTCGCTCTTCTCCTCGACAATCTTCTTACCTTTGGGGTCAATCTCCTCCTCACCTGGGCTCTCCCCGGTTTCCTCTTCGTCACCAGACGAGGACACATCGGTGTACCCTTCATCAACCATGGTCCAGTATGGGAGATCATCGTCATCCACATAGCGCCATAAGTCCCCTAGTCTCCTCTTCGGGAACTTCTCGTGAAACAGGAGGACCATATCGGACTTCACCTTTTCAATCATTAATTCTTCACTCCGTAACATCTCCCTGGCATAAGCGTTGATTTTGGCCTTGATCATGGCCTCTTGATCCTTCACCAAAGCATCTTTCTCTTCAACAGCCCGGTTTACTGCATTCTCTAAAGCAAGTTTGTCAGTGGTCAGATTGGTGACAAGCTTCTCCTTTGCTGCAGTTTCTTCCCTTGAGGCTGTCAAATCCTTCTCTAGTCCGGACAGCCTAGCCCGGAGATCTTTTACGGTCTCTTCTAAAGAAGCAACTTTTGTGTTGCTTTCATTGTGATTCTTCTTTAGCTGTTCATTCGATTCCTTAAGTAAATCAACCTTAGTGGCAGCAGTCCTGAGGTCATCGGACAGCTTCTCCTTCTCAGACTTGAGGTCTTTGATGGTGGTTGCCTGACTCCGGACTTGCCTTTCCAAGGTAAGTACTGGCTGCACGTTGCTAAGGAGAGAGTGGGCTATGATGTCCCTCTCACTGGAAACCATAAAAGTCTTACCATTGAAATTCACTGTGTTGGAACTACTTGGGGGAACATATGGTCCTGCGAATTCGTCTCTGGACAGGCCAAGGAAATAATCACCTAGTTCACCAAGACCGGTGACGTCCACTTCATCCATGCTAATCTCTCCCCTTTCGACCTCATCAGTATGGAATTCCATTGGAATCCCTTCATTAAGATTCCCTGGGATCTCTTCGGCTAACGTCGGGTCGGTTGGGAAAGTGGGCTCCGGATCCCGGAGAGCGAGCTCTTCTCCTTGGGAAGTCTTTTTCTTTTTGACTTCCCTGTCAGCACTGTCACTTGCTTGTTTACGAGCCCGTTTAGAAGCCCTTGACGGTTTTGGGGGCTTCACTCCTTGTTTCTCGCTCTCCTGTTCTACCACTTGTAGAAGGTTTGCATCAACTTGAGCCTGGGCTGGCACCTCTGAATCCATTGGGGCCTCTTTCTCAGTATCCTCTACCGCTTTCTTGCCTTTCTTCTTCTTGCCCTTCATTTTACTTGGGGCTTTGGCCCGGACAGGAAGGAAGAGGTTCCCATCCAGTTCATGAGACCTTCTCAGCACTACATCTTCATCAGGTGGGGTGGAGAACTCCTCCCAGGTTAAGTCTCTTCGACCTGTGGTGTTCCACAGGTGAGACCTCGCTAGGTTTCCAGGAGTGAAGGCTTTATGAAACCGGTTCTCCGAGTTCTCTGCGGCCCAAGCGTTGAGCTTGCCACAGGTGACCTGTCCGGCCTTCAGATAGTCCCCGAACTCCTTTGGCAGCTCTGACAAAACAAAAGAAAAACTAATTAGTATAAACTTAAAGGAAAAAGAGGTTCGAACAGAGACTTAGAATAAAAACTTACGATTGCTCCTCCATCTACTTCGAAGTAGGCTAGGATTCTCCCCGGTTTTAATTTTCTTGCCATTCTCCCACGAGCCACTGACGAACAGGAATTGGCTCCTCCACTTGCTCTCCGACTCCAGGAGATCGTCAACAGCTTTAAGGTCGTTCCCCATGTTGAAATGGTAAAAGGGGAACTGATGGTGTTTGCACAAGTTAGCCACAGCTGCAAACTCTTCCATAGGAAGAGGAATTTCGGATAGCCTAGACGCCATAATACATGACATCAAGGTGTACCAACCGTTGGGGCTTAGCTGTGTTGGACATAGCTTGACCAAATGAAAATAGCGCACTATCTCTGGGTCCAGTGGGAACCTAAGTCCCCAGTTGAATAGCTCCGTAAAGAAGACTATCTCATTTCTTTTGCAATCCATCGGAGTCTCTGGATCGATGGGAATTCAAATCTTTACATTCTCAGGGATCCCCCACTTAGTACGAAGTCGTCCCAGATCTCTAGTATGAATGAACGCATACTTGGTCTCTAACAGAGATAAAAGATATTTGAACTCTACCTTGTGAAAGCAGGGCCCTACTCTCCCTTCGAGGCTCTCCGGCAGGTCCGGACGCCTCAGATACAAGTCCTCTTTGCCCTTCTTAGCAACAACTATAGCAGTTTCAGCTTGTCCGGAAGACTCGGACTCAAACCTAACCTCCTCAGTGGAGTCTTCCATCCTCTCCTCCATTATTGTTGGGGGAGCTTCTGCAGAAACAGCCCGGGGAGGGATGAAGCTTGGCACAGCTGATCCTCCGGACTGTTGGCTCTTTGTATGTTTTTGAGTTCTCACCTCAGTCTGAGTTTCTGAGGTCGAAGTTTCTTTGGGAGGTAGTGGGCTGCTAGCTTCCGGACCAACCGGCCTTTCCCGGAGAGTCCTAATAGTTGCCCCGGACCCTGATTCACTATTTTTTGCCCCCAATTTTGAGGGTGTACTTTTAGAAGGAAGCCCTTTAACCAATCTACTTGGTCGTTTCATGATTAGTTTATCTGGAGAATGGTCAGAGTCGGACCCCATAGCAATGAAAGTGGATTTTTTCCTAACACTTGTGACAGTGACCCCCGGTTCAACAATAGGGATCGACTCTTGGACTGAAGAGCCAGATGCTATGGGGGAGAGCGTTGATTGAAAGAATTTTCTAGGTTTTGTACCTTTAGAAGAAGATGAACCTCTGTCAGATTCTTCGATTGAAGGGGCTGGTTTCTCGACAGGCGACGCTGGAAGCCCTGCTGCAAGTCTTTTCTCTTTTTCAACCCTTTGAGCTTTCTCCAATTCTGAGAGATTAAGCCAACCGCCCTTGATCAGTGCTGTTCTTGCTGTGAACATAAACAACTAAGGAAATTTTGAGGTTTTAGAGAGATAAAGCTTTGGGTGAAATGGCAAAGTGAAAGAGATAGTGAGACTGTGAAAGGTGAAAAGAATTTATAGTAAATGTAAAAATGGGTTGATTCCTAGGAGAATCCGAAAAGTTGGGCAATGATTAAAAGACGGCGCTGATGTCATTAATAGCATTTAAAGAGGTAACTTGTTCGAGAAAGTGGTGCAACTTTCAAGGAGAAAAAACGGCTAAAGAGACCAACCAGAGAGTGACACGTGTCCCACTAACTCTGACAAGAACCGTTTGGAATTCGTAACGTTTGGTCTGCCCGGTTCTGTTCTCAACTCTCTCCGAATTGATAAACCACTTCCTGAATCAGACTGTTTTTCAGTTCTTTGACAAAGATACTTGTTCAAATACCTAAAAAATGGGCTCCTGATGAGTCCGAATTCGGAGTGCGCCCCGGAAGGGCATCCCAAGGTAAATCTCTCCGTAAACCGGACAGACTCCAAGAGCTTAATTCGGACAGGACTTTTGAATCGGACAGATGACTTCGAACACTGCAAATCTAAAGCAGTTCGAACTATGACTAAAGTACTAAAATACCTAAACACTATCTGACTAAGCTACCTGCTCATCTACTTAAAACTCATGGGTCTTTAAACATGACCCGGGTCCATTAAACTTGACCAGAAAGCCCATAAGGGCCCAAACTACATACTATAAATACCCAACCACCAGCATTAACTATGGGTAACAAATTTTTACTGCTGCCAAGCTGCTCAATTCTCTCTCCACCTTGAAATATCTTGAAACACCTTCACACCACCCTGAAACACCCTCACGCCGCCTTAAAACTCAACTTGAAATTACCAGCCTACCCTCAGGCTACTTTTATCCTCACCAACAACTATCATAGTTGTCATGGTTTAGCATCTATTATAGTTTCCAATTAACTAATTATTTTGCATGTTTATAGGATGATATGAATAAAGTAGTAAAAAAACCCGGAGAGTATGCAGTAAAAGATGTTATGATACTCTTCATAAATATAGCTTTCTCAACATTATTTGTTTCTCTACATCTGGAGATGTACTAGCCTCTATAATGGTCTATTACGTACAACACCTGGAAAAATAAACAACTACGATTGGTTTGAAGCAATCTCGGATAAGTTGATGAATTCAATAAAACTTTGTCATGAAAATAAACTTGGAAGAGTAGTTGGATGTGTTGCTCTAATACTAGTTAGTATTTTTCTTTGTTCTATTTTAAATATGATTAGTAAAAAATGATATCTAAAGTATTGTTGAATAAATATCCATTCTTTATGGAACACACAACTATATGTCAAATATAAGAAATTGAAGATAATATTCCAAGATGCTTCAATTGGCTGAAATTGAATTTAATTGACTCCATAACAGATGTCATAAATAAACACACACACACACACACAAACATATATATATACTTTTTTTACTCTGGTTCCGTATTTGCATAAATAAATATCTTTAATTTAATATTTTAACAATTGTGTAGGTTCTGGAAGAATAATTGAACCTAACAAAAGAAGAAGAAAAATTTATATGAGAGTTACAAATACTTGAAGAAAATTCATTGGAGAAAGAATAGAATAATGATGTTCCTCAACAGGAAGATGATGTTCCATATAATTTCCCCATGATGTTACTAGACAGGGAAAACATGATTATGCTCCACAACATGTACATAAGATGTTCAAGATGATGTTTATTCTGAACAAGTTAATCTCAACGACGACAACGGTGGTCCAAATTGGGATACAAACCAAATATTTGTTGGAAATGATTCCAGTAACATCGAAGGAATAATATATCAATACATTGTTAAACTACGTCCAAAAGTTACAAGAACTAAAAGGATAACAACACGAATAAAAAAAAACCACTAAAGAAAGTCACAGAGCATATTTTACCAACAAAAACTGGCCATCTCAACAAACAGAAGATGGTACAGACTCGACGTGCTCATATTTCAAGAAAGGAAAATTCAGTATTGCAAATTCTTAGGAATCTAAGGGGACCTGAAAAAGAAATTCTCCAAACAAAAATACTAACAGAATGACTAATAATAAAAAAAAACAAAAGGATGAAGAGATTATTGTACCAATAAAAGGTAAAAATCTCTCTTTTATCAAGGCTTCACATCTATCATGAATCATCTTATAAAAGGTTTTACATATGTCATATTTATGTATGTTACACATCTATTATATTTATTAAGGTTACATATCTATCATCCGTTATTTTATATAAGGTTTCATATCTTTAACATTATTTTTATTTTACAGAGGATTAAAAAAATATCCCCAAACCCAGCAGCAGTAGAGCCTGTCTCTAGAAAGAGGATTGGATTATCAACAATAGATAGAATGTAGAGAAATGAAGTCGAATGTAGAAATTTTCAACTTCAAATTAATGAACTAGAAATGAAACTCACTGAAAAAGACAAGCTCATTTCAAAAATGAAAAAATAAAAGATAAATAAATCTGATGCAGGGATGGACATAAAGATCTAACTAGAAAAGACACTTTTGACTTTCTTTGTTGAAGTGAAAAAACACCTAAGAAAATCAAAACGTTATGAAATGAAAAAAGAGATTACATGATCAAGCCCAATAATTACCAAATAAAAAAGCATGTATTGCTAATACAAGACAAAATGATCAACAAATCGGTGTGCAAGAATCTGCTTCCAATATAAGTAAGTCTCCCGCTCATAAGGACCCGAATACAGTTGTTGGTGTCGAAAACCTTGTTTTTCGTGAAGAAAACCCATACACTATACCTAATATTTTTGTGGAAGTCCAGGATCCATCTCCACAATAAGAGAACGATGATATTGGTGTGAAACAACATGATCCTTAAATTACGGTTATTTTAGAAGAGGAGCACATTAATTCTACTGTTATTGTTGCTCTAGAAGAGAAGCATTTACTCGTGTTGATGTTGAGGTTGAAAATTAAGATGTTCCCCCTATTGATGTTGTTCTTGTTACATCTAAGGTTATTGTTGTTATTCCTGTTGAAGATGAGCATGCTACTCATGTTGACATTGGGGTTGAAAACCAAGATGCTCCCCATATTGATGTTTGTCTTGTAACACCTAAGGTTACTGTTGATGTTGATATTCATACTCATGTTAATGTTAGGGTTGAAAACAAATATATTCTCCTTGTTGATGTAGTTGTTAAACAACATGATCTTGATATTATTGCTTATGTCAAAGAACATGATCCTAATACTACTGTTGTCAAAGATTAGGATCATAATGATGTTGTAGATATTATTCTTCAAGTTTGCGCCAACTTTCTTTTGATTTTTTCTTAAGAAAGGATTATTCAGCTTTATTGAGGGATATGAAATAAGAGGAGGATTCATTTTATATAGTTCCAAGAGAGAGGTTGATGGGGTTCTGAGCAAGAAACGATTGAGCTTGGAAAAATGTTATTTTAAACAATGGAAACTCGAGAGCTAATGTCGATATAGTTTTTTACGGTTGCGACCACTGAGTAAAAATTGAAGCTAGATCAGTTTTTAGGAAACCAAACTCATACCCTGATCATTGGTAGGAATATTCTAGTTATTATAGAGAATTTATTTGAATTGAGTGGGATTACCACATGTTGAATAATTTAATAGGTTTTTATTATGCTTATGAGGGGTACATAGGTTTAGTGTGACTATGGTATGGTCCGATGTTCGTGGAAACCCATAGGGGGCGAAAGACATTAGAAAAAACTTGTCCCAATTATTGTTTATAAGGACACAATTTATTTTGAAGTAGATTAGATTGATATGTTGTTTGTTGGGGGCAGATTAAATGAAAACATGGGGAACGAAGGTCGCTAAGCTCACATTGATAAATGTAGTTATTAATTCTTCAATTGTTGTAGTTAAACTTTATGATGAACCAATACATTCCTCGGGCTTATTGATAATATTGAAATTTCCGAAGGTAACCCAAATGATTCCCTGATCTTGGGTCGCAATGACTTTAATATCAGTCCAAAATGGGATATTATCATGAGTGTCCTTAAATGCATAAAGACCAGTAACATAAAATAAAATATGAAAGTTACGACTTCCCGTTTTACAATGAATGTGTTGTGAGGAAGACGATAATAACGAGATAATGATTACACTAGGATTCCAAATTATCCAAATCTTACTCAAAGGGTGTGAAGAATGGTTAGTTACGTAATGCAAAAAAATGGATCATGGTTCCGATTATGAAATCTACTTTATGTAAGTGAATCCGAGTCTCAATAATCATATAATATTATTACTGATAATAAAACCAGTAACATCTTTCTAGCTAACAGGTATGTTCAATACACATATATTTCAAGAAGCAATAAAACATTAATTGAAACATACCAGAGATCAACCAATGGACTAGCCAATATAGTCAATATTGGTAGTCTGGAAGATCTACCGAGAGTCGTATTAGGTACAATCAAATTCCAAACAAAAATAGTAAATAATGTTATATTGGTCAATGAATTCGAAATATGTTGGGAATTTAAAAAAAAAAGGTTAATGACTGAAATTTGAAATAGGTTGGGAATTTAAAAAATGGTTATACTCGACGCATTGCCACGGTCGGCTTCCAAACCCAAAATCTGTAACCATATAAACCCGATTTTATAAATGTTGGTAAATTAAAAGGGACATGGTTTTACAAAATTATATAAAATAAAAACAAACCTTTTGATGAATAACCGCAATTCCAATGGTAAAAATGTTAATAAAAAGATCAGGCCTGATTTAAATTGTCCTCCATTCTGATCCACTGGCCGAAAAAGAATCAGGCTTGATTTAAAAAGCCCATGAATATGATCCACTTGCGCAAAAGATTTCAAGGCTAATCTTAAAATCCAGGACCCACCCATACTTAACTAAGTGAATGTTTGTCGCACAGTGTTTGCTTCCTCTGTTTCAAAGCCAAACTTTAATAATGTAAAGGTCCCATGCGCAGACAAATCTTCCCCTGAAGTAAAGAGCCTACGTTCGTTGATAGCAACCGCAGATTCAAGACAATACTTAAAGATAGTAAAGGACCATGCCATGCGCAATGCTAGCTTCCCCTGTCTGTCAGTAAGCAAAATCCGGGACCTGAGATCCAAAACCCAACTTAGTCGTGACCCTAACATTAGTGACTTTGCCCTCCCCACCCTCAACCTCTCCGATATGTTGAGAAACCGAACCAACCGAGCCGATAAAACTCAGGCGAGTGAACGGCCTAGTATGAGGAAGCACCACATCTACCGGAGGTGCTGATATATTGTGGCTCCGTACAGAGGCAGCAAGGAACTCCCACACTTCAGCCTCCCGGACAGAAAAGCATACAGAGTCGAGCGACGGATCTCCGACGAAAAATCGCACCTCAAACATATAGATGTTCTCGATGAAAGGATGTTCAAATAAGGAGATAACCACAAGTAAAAGACCACTGTAACTTAGTTTATGAAAAACTCCACAGCCATTAATGAATCAGGGAATAAGGTCAAAGCCTTCGCCACCATCAGATCTAAGGCTACCAGCGTCACCGCCTGGTTTTTAGGCCAAAAGACCTGAAAAAACAGCGCAACGCAGAAGATAGAGAATTATTTCTAAAACCAAAAATAGTGGTTTAATATTACCGTTACACATAAAAACAGTACTATCCATTATCAATTCTTCTTGATTACTTTTCCATAAAATTTATAATGACTTTGGTCTTTTATTTCTTTTCTTCTGAAAAAATCTCTATTTCTTTTATTAATTCCAAAGTTATGAGATCGATCGATTAGATAAAGAGTACACAATCATATTAAATATTTTTTCCATGCTATCTTTTCATTAAAAGATGCATGGAATTTTATAATAGGAAAAAACAATTTCAATTCTGTACAATTCTTTTTATTATAACACAACTCCAAAAAAAATTGTTTTATTTATTTATGTTGGAGAGTTCCCAAAAATATGCCAACACTTATGAATATGAAAATTATATCCCACTTGATTGTCTCATGCAATATTACTATGAAGTATGGAAATATTTTGCAAGCAAACACACGACTCTCACTCACATCATTAGCGGTTAGTTGTCATCAACAAATAAAATTAAACACATTAGAAAAATTATGCCCCCAATAATTGTGTGGTGTATATGGTCATCAATGAACAATTTAAAATTCAATGAGAAACTCTCCTCTAAAAAAAACTATAATAGATACCTCCTACATATTGAGAGAGGATAAATGACTAAAAGTAGGTGTGTTGGATCTTGGACCTAGGAAGAATATTCTAGAGAGAAAGTAGAAATATTGTATAATATTCCAAAGAATGTCCCACCTACCAAGAATAATGAGTCTCTTTTTATACTCAATCTGTCTCATAATATGTGTCTTTCTAGAAGAAATATTTTGTCTCATAATATTTGTCTTTCCCATTTTCCAATGAGCATTGATTACATATATTCTACTTTCAACCAATAAAATAGTTAGCCTATTGCCCAAGTTAGGCATTGAACAGTAAATCGTCCCTCGACTATCGCGTTTGGTGGCAGATAGTCCCTTGACTTTCAAATGTCCGTTGACAGTCCCTGGACTATCGCGTTTGGATAAAGTTAGTACACCAGATCCTCTGATCCATGAGAGGCTGCCACGTGTCACCATAGTCCCCAGATTTTTGTATCACCACTAGTCCCTTGAGTTTAGGTCAAACCCAAAATGTAAAAAATTACAGAAAACTAAACTCAAGGGACTAGTGGTGATACAAAAATCTGGGGACTATGGTGACACGTGGCAGCCTCTCATGGATCAGAGGATCTGGTGGACTAACTTTATCCAAACGCGATAGTCCAGGGACTGTCAACGGACATTTGAAAGTCAAGGGACTATTTGCCACCAAACGTGATAGTCGAGGGACGATGTACTGTTCAAAGCCGCCCAAGTTATTAACTCCACCAATCAAATTTACTTTCTTTTATTCTTTCAAAATCATGATTACTTTTCTTAATATTGACGAAAAAACCTTAAACGACTGATATTATGAGACGGAGGGAGTAGTATGGAAAGGTGGACCCATTTATGTCTTTGGTGGGCTTACTTTATTTCTCTTTTAGTCCTTTATAACATACATAGTTCACAAATTATCCTCTAATAAACGATAAATACTCTAATAAACATTTTAACTTCCTTCTATTCACAATTGGCCCCTCGTTATTATTATTGGCGAATTTCTCCCTTATCAGTAGCCCCCCAGTCTTCGGGAACAATGGGAGTGAAGACTTTGAAGAAGGTAAGATCAGACTTTTCCTTCCACCCGATGCCAGATCCTTCATATCTTTATTCGATGGTCGGGCGCGGACGCTTTCCTTCCATCTGATGCCAGATCACGTCTTTATTCGTAGGTCGGGCGCAGATGCTTTCCTTCCATCTGATGCCAGATCCTTCACGTCGATGGTCAGGAGCGCTTAGCCCACACATTGTTCTTGAGTCGTCTTGGGTCTGCTCTCGTTCCTCCCGAGTGACACCTTTATGGGCCCAGACCGGTCGTTAGGTTTCGAAAAGGTGAACCGGGTTGGCGGGGCCCATCTAGCATCTCTGTCTAAACTAGCTAGCCCACGCCTTCTGTGTTTGTCTGACCAAAACTGACACGTGTAGACCGACTACTCGAGGCGTGCTTGTTTACACAACTTCTCAAAAAACCCTTTCAACTTCCCGCTGCTTTTCGTCGTTTGGACTTCCCCGTACGTGCAACGGCTAACTGAGATTGCCTATAAGTACCTTATAAACACACATTGCTCTCAGAAGCGTTCAAGAGAGAGAAATTACTGCCCGGATTTTTCTAGAGAGAGAGAGAGCTCGTTTTATGAGACACAGTTACCCGAAGCGGAAACCAAAACCCACGAAGAAGAAACAACCAGTGTTCGGATTTGTGGACTGGGCTAGCATTGGTGACCGTGCTGAAGAATACCGACGCGCGGGATTAATTTGGAGTCCTAACACCAAACCATTTACACCTGTACCGCAACCCCACAACCCTGTTATTGCTCATCCGATCCCCGCTGAGTCCTTCACCTTGCCTGAACCATCTGGTTCTCAGACTCTAGAGCCTATTGCCATATCTTTTAGCAGCAGCTCTCCGCACTCCCCCATTGCTCAATTAAACCGTCTGACGCCTTCATCAGTTAATTCTTACGTTGCTGTGCCCCCCTTTTCCGTCCCGACGTCGCGGAAAAGCTCAATTTTTTTCTATGGGAGAAACCAGCTCTCCAACTTCTCCAGCGGGAGGTAATTCCCCTGAGATGGTTCAGCTTACTCCTTCCATACGAGGATACCGAACCGGTACTAATACAGCTGCGACTTTTTTAGGTCTTAATAAGCGGCCACTGACTCCCGCAGAAATGAATCTCGAACGCGCCCGTCGACGACAAAACGAGGCTCATCAGACCCATACTGGCAACAGTTCTAACTCTGCCGACCATGTTGTTCGAGAGTCCGACCCGGGCGCAGCCAATGCCCTCAGTTCTGACAAAATCCCGGTCGTGAATACCAAAGAGTCGGAGGTGGACGCCCTGCCTGTTGGAGACGGTGCTGCTGCTGACAATGCCGCTGCCCCTCCCGCGGAGCCACTTCCTGAGGAGATTGAGGCGGTCATTACCACTACTTATCATCGCTGGTTGCCCGTAGAATTTGTCATCTCTCTGTTTGAAGGCAAGTATCTCTACTTTTCTGCTGCGGAACAAGAAGAGTTGCTGGTTCGGTGGGGCATCCCAGAGTGCGTCACTGTTAGGTTTCCAGTTCCTGGGGAGACCCCGTACATGTTCGGTCACGATAAATCATGGTTTTTACCGAACTATTCAACTGGGGCCTCAGGTTCCCCCTGGACCCTGAAATTGTTTTGTATTTCAAGACCCTGCAGATCTGTCCCTCTCAGCTGACGCCCAACGCCTGGTACACGCTGATGACCTGCATAATGGCATCGCGCCTTTCAGGTCGGGTTATGCCCATGGAGGAGTACATAGCCATGTCCAGGCTGTCCAAATCTCCCAAGTCACTTTTCTTCTATTCTTCTCTAAGAAACACCTAGAAGATAGTGAACGATTTTCTTGAGGGCGACAAGGGTTGGAAACACCGCTTCGTCTTTTTAAGTGGCTGCTGGGAAAATGACTGTCCTTATAGCCCAGAGAACCCGAGGCTACTACTGCGGACATGGGTTCCTGATGGTAAGCTTCTCGTATTTTTTTAAAATCTGAACCTTTGAGTAGTGTCGAAGGAGTTCGTCCAGGGGCTGAAGAAGGACTACTTCAAAGCGGGCAAGGTTACCTTCCAAGTGTTGAAGGATTATGCCACAAAGCACTGGGGTCGGGCGATGCATCGGGCCTTTAAGAACACTGATCTGATCATGAGCAACCTCTGGCGTTGTTCATCGGAAGTGCTAACAATCGAGCAGCTGCGTCAGCCCCCGAGTATGGAGGACTTGATCGCAAAGACGGAAGCACCTGATGTGCACATATTTCTTCCGAAGCGCAACAAGGCGCCTAGCAAGCGCCCAAAATCCGACGATGAGGTCGAACAAGACAACACCGGGGCTGAAGAGGCGGGTGCTCAGATGCACCAGGGTGAAGCTGCTGCTGAGGGTGATGAAGCTCCGCTGACCTATGAGGTGGCTCTGAAACGGAAGGGAAAGGCCGATGCTGAGGGGGCTCAGGCTAGGAAGCCTAAACGCTCAAGGAAAGAGGGCGGTTCGGTCGCGGGTGTTGAAAACGCTACCGTCCCGGAGCTCTTTGATCAGTATGAGGGGGTGAAGGGTGGTTCAAAGGTAGCCCCCCGTGGTGGTGATCCCCGATGATGGCAGCCCCTCGAAAGCTTCGAATCCTGTCGTGGCGTCGTCGAGTGGCATGAAGCTTCCGGTGCTGTCTGTGCCCGGGAGTCCGCACACTTTCCCGCTGCAGATAACTGATGGACTGGCCCTTTCCTTGTACAACATGCTTGTACCCTTGGCCATGAAGGAGCGTCGGGCAGTTGAGTTGGGCCGAAAGCTATCGGGCGTAGAGGCATGGGTTGCTAGCCTGGAAGAGGAGGTGCAGAAGGCTAAAGCTGCTCAAGAACTAGAAGATGAGCAGCTTAAGGAGGCCAAAGAAGCCATGGAACAAACCAAGAAGGCCGGGGAAGATCATGCCGCAGGCCTGACGCGGGAGATCACCGAACTGAAGGCTGCGAGGCGAAAGCCGCGTACGTGCTGTCCTTTCATCAACACTTTCTGGACCTTTCCCTCGGGTCGATGTGGCTGGACGTTCCGGAGGAAGATCGCCCCTCTGGTGTTGTTTGCGAAGACGACGAGTCAGACGACACCAGGTCAGATGAAGATGATGTGTGATGCCCGATGCCCTCAATTTTTTGTGTTTTTGTATCTTGTTGTTTGTAAGACCTGTCAGTGTGGGGACTGCGAAGTCCCCTATATAAACCTTCCTCTATAAAACAATCTTCTGGAAATCAATATTTCATGCATACTTATACTTTATTGGGTGTTTTTTTATAATGGTTTTATACATGTATGGTAGGTCGGAAATTTGAGATGTAAAAATTTACGCAAGTTGTGTTGGACGAAATACAAAAGGTCGGATCACCGAAAAACCGATAAGGGTTCTGACGATCAATGTAATATTTGAAATGTTCCCGTAGGATCAGAAATTTAAGATGTAGATCAGTTCGGACTCTGAAAAAACCCGTAAAGGTTCTGTTGATCAATGGAACATTGAAAATTTTCCGTAGGATCGGGAATTCAAAATGTAGATTAGTTCGAAAACTGAAAAACCCATAAAGGTTCCGTTGATCAATGTAACATTGAAATTTGTTCCGTAGGGTTGGGAATTAAAAATGTAGATCAGTTCGAAAATTGAAAAACCCATAAAGGTTCTGTTGATCAATGTAACATTGAAATTTTTCCCGTAGGGTCGGGAATTTAAAATGCAGATCAGTTTGAAAACTGAAAAATCCATAAAGGTTTTGTAAAACAATCTCGACGGTTAAAAAAGATTCGTCGATCAACTCGTCAGCTGACAGAGTTGTCATGTAATACTGCAAAGGTGGAAAGGCAAAGCAAAATTTGTCGATTTAAAAGGGTCGGGTGTGATCGATGGCTCATTAAAACCTTCTCGCGCCACCGAGGTAGGAAAGAGTGCATCCCCAACCCAGAAAACATATTTACATAAATAGGTCTGAGTTTACAAAATATGAAATTACTCTAAATACAGGTGCTCGATATTCCATGGTAGCCTTAAGGAACGCCCGAGCTTATCTTGCAACCGATAAGTCCCGCTTTTGATCTTCTCTATCACTTCGTATGGCCCTTCCCAGTTTGGGGCAAGTTTACCGAGGCTTTTGTCTTTGGTATGCAGAAAAACTCGTCTCAGGACCTTATCACCGACCTTGAATTCCCGCCATCGTACTTTAGTCGCATACCGACTCCTCATTAAGGTCTGGTAATGTAAAAAATTCAACTGGGCATGGCTCCGTTTTTCTTCAATGAGGTCGAGGGCTAACCGTCTGTTACCTCCATTGGCGTCTTCGTCATAAGTACCGACCCTGAAAGAGGGAAAGATAGATTCTGCCGGAGTGACTGCGTCCATGCCATAGACCAGGGCGTAAGGTGATTCTTTTGTCGCCGTTCGAGGCGTAGTTCGGTAAGCCCACAATACTTCATGCAAGTAGTCTGGCCATTTACCAGCTTTTCCTTCGAGGTTCTTTTTTAGGCCGTCCAAAATTGTCCTGTTGGTGACTTCGACTTATCCGTTCGCTTGAGGGTGAAACGGGGCTGAAAAAAACTGTCTAATTCTGTGAGTTGTGCAAAAAGACTTCATCTCTTTGCTATCGAATTGGGGTCCGTTGTCCATGGTGAGCTTCTGGGGTACTCCAAACCGACAACAAATATTGGACCATATAAACCTGATGATGTCCTTAGCCTTGGTGGCGGATAAAGATTCGGCTTCCACCCACTTGGAAAAGTAGTCAACGGCCACTACGATCGTTTGTCTTCCACCAGATTCCATTGGTAACGGCCCGACAAGATCGATACCCCATCAGTCAAAGGGTAATCCTTCAGATATGGATTCTAAAGGGGCCGCGGGAACGTTTATAGCGTTCGCAAACCTTTGACAAGGGTCGCAGGTTTTTAGTATCTGCTGAGCATCCGTTGTTATCGTTGGCCAATAAAATCCGGCGAGAAAAATTCGTCTTATCAAGGCCTTGTAACCGCAGTGGGCCGCGCCCTCCCCGTCGTGCAACTCGGTCACGATGATTTGCGACTCATTTACCCCTAAACACCTCAGTAAGGGTCGGCTGAATGATATTTTGTACAATACGTCGCCTAACAAAACGTAGCCTCGGGCCTTGTTGCGTACCTTTCGGACCGACGCGCGATCGTCCGGTAATAAACCTTCAGCTAAGAAAGCAATAATGTCCCGTCGCCAATCCGAAATAGTAACCGAAGACACATGACAGGCAATTTCGGGACGATTATCCAACTCCTTGCTCTTGATGATGGACGGGTTTTCTTGTTCGGTTGTCCAGGGGTAGTTGTTTGCGCAAGTGGCCGACGCTAGAGAGTCGGCCACCAGATTCTCGGCTCTTGGGACATGTTCGTACGTGAAATTATCAAATGATGCAGCTAAAACTCTTAGCGCGGCTAAGTACTGAACCAGATGCTCTTTTTTGGCTTCCGAGGCTCCCGAGGCTTGATTTATTAAAAGTTGAGAATCACTAATTAGACGTACACGCTTGGCTCCACATACTTGTGCTAGCCGCATACCGACCAGCGCGGCCTCGTACTCCGCTTCATTATTCAAATTTCGGAAACCAAATCGGACTGTCTGATGCATACTGATACCTGTCGGTGTAACTATTTGTATGCTCGCGCCGCAACCGTTGACGTTTGACCCGCAATCGGTTCGGACGATCCATTCGTCTTGTTTAGTTGATTAATGCAAGGGTTCGTCATGTGGTCGGTCGGAATGAAATTCTACTATGAAATCAGCCAGGGCTTGACCTTTGATGGCGGTCTGAGGTTCAAAATTGATATCGAAATCGCCTAACTCAACCGACCATTTGGACATTCTTCCTGACATGTCCGGGCGTTGGAGAACGTATTTGAGCGGAAATGAGGTATGAACGACGATATGATGTGCCTGAAAGTATGGCCACATTTTTCGTGCTGCGGTTACCAATGCTAAAGCCATTTTCTCTAGCTTTAGATACCGTGTCTCTGCATCCAGTAAGCTTTTGTTTACGAAGTATACCGCCTTTGGGACCGTTCCCGAATCGCTGATCAGAGCCGCACTTACTGCAAAATCCGAAACCGTGATGTAATGAAACAGAGTCTCTCCTGTCACATGCTTGGTTAGAAGGTTCGGAGATGACAAGTAGGCTTTGATTCCTAAAAAGGCAGCATCGTAGTCCGGTATCCAGGCAAAATTTTTGGCATTTCTCAAAACCTGAAAAAATAGAGCGCACTTGTCAGATAAACGAGAGATAAATCGGTTCAAAGCTGCAAGACGCCCGGTCAATATCTGGACTTCCTTTATACTCTTAGGCGGCGTCATGTTGGTGAGGGCTTGCAGTTGTATCGGGTCTGCCTTGATTCCCTTTTCGCTAACAAAGAAGCCAAGGAATTAGCCCGACCTTACCCCAAAAGAGCATTTCTCCGGGTTCAAGTTGAGATTAATACTTCTGAGGTTGTCAAAAGTTACTCTTAAATTGACAAGGTGTGCCTCGTCTGTGCCGCTCTTCACCAACATATCATCGATGTAAACCTCAATGTTCCTTCCTATATGAAAATCGAAAATCCTGTTAACCAACCTTTGATATGTTGCTCCGACATTTTTCAATCCGAACGGCATAACCTTGTAGCAATACAGACCTCTGCCCGTGATAAATGTCGCGCTTTCCTGGTCTGCTGGGTGGAACTTAATCTTATTATAGCCCGCGAACGCGTCCATGAACGAGATTAACTTGTTCCCCGAAGTGGAATCCACGAGTTGGTCGATCCTTGGCATCGGGAAAGGATCCTTCGGGCATGCCCTATTTAGATCGGTAAAATCGACACACATCCTCCATTTTCTGTTTTAATTTTTCACTAGGACCAGATTCGAAGTCTAGAGCGGGTAACTTGATTCCTTGATGTGTCCGACGCTGATCATTCTTTCGACCTCTCTCAGAATGATTTCTGTTTTTTCAGGGGAAAACGCCCGACGCTTTTGTGAAACGGGTCTGACATTTTTGTTGACAGTTAACTTGTGGATCACATGGTTTTCCGGGACTCCAGTCACATCCCTCGAGCACCACACGAATAAATCAAAATTTTCTTGTAGTAACGATAACAATTTCTTCCTGAAAGTTGATGACAACTGGAGTCCAATCTGTAGGACTTTCCCTTCGGTAAATTGGTACTTTTCACATTCTTCGTCGGTAGTAAAAAACCCGGGGGCTTCTCTAGGATCATCTACGGGCAACGATCCCATGGGGGCATCTCGTGATTGGATCATCTCCTGATCCCTTTTGGGTGCCAAAGCTGCTCGGTAATATTCACGGGCGGCTTTTTGGCTACTTCGGACTATACCCACGTTGTTCCCGACTACATACTTCAAACACTGATGGACCGTGGATGACACCGCGTGCATTCGCGATAGCTATGACCTGCCAAAAATCGCGTTATGAGAAACTGCCCTCAAATTCTCCGACCACGTCTACTGCCGAACCGGTGAACCCCACAATAGTACGATCCGACCTAGTGATGACTGGGGTCTCCCTAAACTTTGCGAAAGTGGATGCAAAGATTATGTTAGCAGAGCTGCCCGTATCTACCAAGATACGTCGGACCTCTTCCCATGCAATGGCTGCCCCGATAACGATGGCGTCCTCGTGAGGGCCGGCAACATCCCTCATGTCATCGTTGTCAAAATAAAGGACCGGGGAAGGAATGCCTTTAGAATGGGGGTAGGCCCGAGTCTCCAGCTGGGTGGCCAAGTTCACAATATACCGCTTTCTAGAAGAGTGAGTGGTTCCTGCCATAGAATCTCCCCCAAAAATAGTTAGTGATTCGAAAAATGACAAAGGTTCCTTACATTCCCGCAGCTGCCCGCAGTTCCCTCTTCAATGATACCGATGACGTTGCGGTTTGCATCGGGATCGAGGTACTCGGCTGAAACATCAAAATGGTAGGTCGCCTCGGAAATGGTCATAGTCGTTCCGGGCTTTGGAACCGTCACGACCTCTCTTGAGGCAGTACTCTGCTGAGCTTTCTTCTTCACGTATTCCAAGAGGTTTCCATGTTCTATCAACATCTGTATTTCCTTTTTAAGGGCAATACAATCCTTAGTATCGTGCCCTACGTCTTCATGGTAACGGCAGTACCGGTTGTTCCTCTGTTCTCGAGGAGTCAGTATAGGGAATGGCCTCCGATACATCCCGCTTTTCTTAGCCTTTTCGTAGATCGAAGAGACACACTCGGTCAAGTCGGCGAAATAAGCGGGTCGGATCCATTTATTGGATATAGGTCGCGACGCCACCTGGTTGGTCTGTTTCGCTTTGTGGCTTGGGGGAGCCGACGCCTTAACAGGTAAAGACTGGGTCGGCGGTATCGAGCTTATCGGCTGGGCTTGCAGCCCGCTGCCGGATTGGGACCCTTGTTTTATGATGACCGATGCCTGAACGCTCTGCTGAATATGCGCAGCTAGCTCGGACGCCTCGGTTTCTTCTACCAGTATTCGTTTTTCTATCTGTGCCAGAAGGGCGTAGAAAGTAAACGCTTGCTTTTTGGTAACCGCCTACTTCATAGGCCCTGGGAGAAAACCCAGGCGATACGCGGTTAGTGCCACATTCTCTTCACAGTGGTCAAGGTCGGTTTAGCGTCAATGAAACGCCTGGTATAATCTCTCAGACTCTCTCCCAGCCTCTGCTTACAGTTCATGATCGTGTCTCCATTGGCTCGGAAACTCTTTGTGCCGACGAAGTGCTGGCGGAACATTGCCCAGAGCATCCCGAAGCCTTTGATACAGCCCTGCGGGAGTCGGTTATACCACTTGGACGCTCGGTCTTTGAACGTCATTGAAAATGCTCGACACAGAAGCTTATCGTCGTTATCGAAGATCAACATAAAATTTTTGAAAGCCGCCAGATGATTATCGGGATCCCCTTTACCGTCATATTTTTCCAATTTGGAAATATCAAATCTCTTCGGGAGATGTCCCGATAAAATTTCGTCCGACAATGACGAAGCCCTCCAACTCATCCCGAAGCCAGTGACTCCGCCCCCGAGGCCCTCGGTCTGAATGCCGTATATGCCCTCATCCCCCGGGTTGATGAATTGGCTGCTGGTTCGGTACCCCATGTTCTGGCTGTTCGAGTGCTGTCGCTGGACCTGGGGTAGAACTACCCGCTCTTCTCTGCTTCTTTTCTGCATCTCCTCTTTTTCAAACGACACCGGTGTTCTTTTCTCGGTGCTACCCTTTTTGTATTTAGGGGAATCCGAACGGGGTGCCCTATTCCGTCGGGAGCGGCTCTTCAGCGCTCGCTTGTTCAACCTTTCCTTGCGCCGGTATTCCCTGTCTGATTAATCATCGGTAGTGTAATCGGGAGAGAAGCCTCCGATCAATTTCGGATACCGGTCTGCTCTGCCAGTCTGTTTGTCCCTTGGGCGCAACTCCCGATAGTACCGAACAAGTTGGGCATCGATGCGATGGTCAATAATTGGGTAATCCTCGCAGCGGCCCTCGACTACCGGCCCTTTGCCTTTAGCTTCCCGAGCCATTTTTTCGCCTAGCGCCTTTTACTTCTCTTCGTTCAACCTTGCGATGTCCTCCAGAAGCTGTCTCCTGGTCATGATATGGGTCGAGCGCTTGTCTCGAGGAAGAATATTCTAGAGAGAGAAAGTAGAAAGAGTGTATAATATTCCAAAGAATATCCCACCTACCAAGAATAATGGGTCTCCTTTTATAGTATGGAAAGATGGACCCATCTATGTCCTTGGTGGGCTTACTTTATTTCTCTTTTAGTCCTTTATAACATACATAGTTCACAAATTATCCTCTAATAAACAATAAATACTCTAATAAACATTTTAACTTCCTTCTATTCACAATTGGCCCCTCATTATTATTATTGGCGAATTGCTCCCTTATCACATATCATTTCTAAATTAGACTGTTCAAATTTAACCAAACATAATTGCTGGACATGAGACCTTAATAAAGCCAAGGACATAGGGTGTTTTCATCATTTCTCGAAACATATGATAGTCTCAAATGTTAAATCAATAACTCATTTAAACAATAGACTATAAATTATCATGGAGCTTTCTTAATTAATTGATAATCAAGCGATGGTACATAATTAGAAAAAATAATAGAGAGTTAATTTACTCAATTGGAAGACGACATGAAAAACAATTCCCTTTAATAGACGAAGCTAGAACAATTCTAGATGGCCTCTTACCATGTAAATCCAGGGATTACAATCTATTAGACCTTGAAATACTCCTTAATTTTATATGAAATACTCAGTTCTAGCAAAACACCATGAAATCTCAAACCGTTAATAAATTGATGTAAAGAACTTATAACATCGTCTATGGTTATCAAACATATAATTAGAAAGCAGAATTATGTTGGAGACTGGGTAGCAAAGTATACTCTCAAAACTCTAACAAATTGTGACTTAACTTTAATAGATATCCCTGCATGTTTAAGAGCGATTCTATTGCTTGAGAGTATTAATATAAAATATCTCATACTAGAAAATTGAATGATTATTGGATTTTGAAAACTTTTAGATTCCATATAGATATATTACTTGTTACTAATCTTTGCCAAGTAAGTTTACACATGACTACTTGCGATGTTTAAATCTTGTAGGAACAAGAAAATATACAAATTACTGGTTAAAGATAACAAAACTTAAGAATTAAGGAGGAGGATACGAGGTACCTATGGTAAAATATGATCACCAATGAGCAGATATAGCAAGACACAACAAAATTAGAACTTGGATCTTGAATCTTAAAGATTTCAAAAAGCCTTTAAGTAGAATCAATATGTCATGTACTAAAATTATATTAGGCTCCTACAAATGGACTTTAAAATTAGTCCATATACAAGTTGGGCCTTATAAAACCCAATTTGTAACATATAGGCTTCATAGCCTACTATCAATGAGAGTATTATGTTTGCTGAAAATATAATAATTGAATTGATTATTTTAACTCTACGGTTATATAGAATGCGAAAATTAATAATATTAAAATTTTGTTAATCAACAACATTCCAATTTTACGGCTATAGTAGATAATTTAAACGAAGCTAACTTATAAATCTCTTTAATTTTGGGAAAATGTCTCCAACAGTATCCAAAACTAAAACCTTACTCCCATATAATACCTAAACTTTCACTAATGAAAATCTACTATCCATTTTTAAAAATAACTCACATTCAAAACCTAACTCTATAATAATACCTTAAATACTCATGCTTCATCATCAACCACATAATCACTTCTTATTCTTGAACCAAAACTTCTATTTATTATTTTTTCCTTTGATTTTATTTTAAAAAAGGTTCGTATCTTTCAAACCGGAGTTAAAAAAAATCTGAAAGTACCATCATTGTTTTTAAGACGAACAAAAATAGATCCATTGATGATACTTTTTGAATGGTTTTTTTAAAAAACTTTACCAGTAACATGCATAACCAAACATGCGAGACAACGCATAAAAAACATGCGATACCGAGCATAAATAAACATGCGAAACCAAGTAAAAACAATATGCGAGACCATGTATAAAAAAACATGTGAAACTAGACAAAACAAATCATGGAAGACCAAACATCATAAACATGCGAGACAAGGCATAATAAATTTTTGTTTTTTGAAAATGAATAAAATTACATCCATTGATAATTTATAGGGCTGTTAATGGTTCCAAGGAACCGAGAACCGGACCGGAGCCGAACCGGTAAGAACCGGACCGAGAACCGGACCGAACCTTAGCGGTCCGGTTCGCGGTTCCATTTTAAAAACCGAAACCGATAAGAAACCGAAACGATAAAATCGGTAAGGAACCGAACCGGTAAACCGGTAAAAAACCGAAACGGTAAAATCTATAGTAATCCGGTATATATATACATGTTACTTATCATAGAGATATGCTGGGATGATGGCTTTTTCATCCCGGCCACGTTTGTAGCCACTGTGGGAGAACGGGCATGTATTATTAAACCCAAAAAGAGTATGCGAATCCGAATCTTAGAGGCAGATGAAATCAGACCAGAGCCTCCTGTTCTGAAATCGTGTAGCTCCAGGAACCTTCCTGTTTCGCATATTGTTGATGTGTACAACGACGAGGGCCAAGCTTGGTACACCGGGATATGAATGAGACTGAAGTTCGTATCACTTATAAAAAAACAAGGTGCCATCTTGATTGGATAGACCACAAGTGGGTTTCTCATCGAACACGAATCAGGCCTCAATCTGAGTCGAGTTCGGAGATTAAAGAGATGTAGTCGAGTGTGGAGAGCACTGTCCGCAAGTAACATATGAATTTGGCTGTAAAAGAATTGAATTTCATTTCTATGAAATAATATGTTATATTGCTTCTAAAGTAGTTCTGATGATGAACCAATTTGGATTTTACAATTGATGTAAAGTTAAATATCTTCATGATGACAGTTCTTAAAGTTTGTAGGTACAAAATATTGGCTGAAACAAAAAAAAACAAAAAGAAAAAAGCTTTCTATCCCACATCGGTACACTTCAAAGATGAAGTGTATGCCTGACTTCTATATAAGAGACGCAACCTTGCATTTATAGTCTAAAGTAGTGATCGGAAGGTTATTAAAACCTACACATGCTATGCTACAACATTAAAACAGTTTAAATTTTTAATTACAATGAAGTGGTAGTTGTCGGTTCGGTTAATTAGACCGGACCGAACCGAACCGATTCTTATCGGTTCCGGTTCGGTTCTATTTATTGGAACCGAAAATTTATCGGTTCGGTTCGGTCTTAACCGATAATATTGTCGGTCCAGTTCGGTTTTGTCAAAACCCGGACCAAACCGGACCGATAACAGCCCTAATAATTTATATCCGTCATATGCAGTAACCTTGGTATCACATCTTTATCATCAAGTAGTACATGTATCGCCTGTTTATTTATGCATGGTCTCACATGTTTATTTATACCTAGTCTCACATGTTTTTATGACTAGTCTCACATGTTTGGTTATGCGTGGTCTTGCATGTTTAATGATATATGGTATCGCATGTTGGTTATGTCTAGTCTCACATGTTTGGTTATGTATGGTCTCGCATGTTACTGACGAAAAAAAAATTCCAATTATTTTTCAGAAATATCATTAATGGATCTAGTATTATTTGTCTTAAAAAAAAGCCGATGGTACTTTTAGACTTGTTTTTCCAAGCCACAGTTTGAAAAAGCGGACTTTTTAAAATAAAAATAAAAAATAAAAAGTAAGAAAGAGAAATTTTATTCAAAGAAGGAAATACAGTTACTTGTGGTTTTTCACCATGGTCCACGTGTCTATTGGTAGTATGCAATTTTTGGGTATTATGTGGTAATGTGATAGTTGAGTGACTATTTATGGGTACTTTTCTCTTACTTTTATTTATGGAATTATTATTATGATAAAAAAATTGATTTTGTGTTTTATAGATTACTTTTTTATACTATTAATTTTCATACCATTGTCTTATATGGTTGTTTAATTTTTTCGGTGGAATCCAGTCCAATTTAAATATAACTTTATAATTATAGTGTATGATTTTGGGATTATATATATAATACAAAGACAAGATAGTCACGCACTCAAAACTACACGAAAAGAGACAATATTCGATTTTTAGATCTCTTGTGTGTAACCACAATTAAAAGATCCGAGTAAAAAGTAAACAATATCTGTTTTTGTTGAATTTTAGACAGCGTGTACGAGATATCTGAGTCTTTAATTTGGACGGTTCGATTGAGATTTTATGCTAAGATTTGAGAGAAATCAGAACAATGCAATATTTTTGGTAATACTTTTTATTTTTTTATTATCTTCTTGTTAATTTACTATGCTTAAAATTGCTGGTGGATTATAAATATTCACGAGATTGATTTGAATGTACTTGTACTATCAACTTATCATAATAATAGAAGTGTTTATGATAGACTCTTCACAAGTCTTGTAGTTTTTACTCTTCATAACGAAGGAGTTTTTCCAATGAAAATCTTTTGTATTGATTTTTTTTACAGTTGATTATTTTCCTATGATTAGGTTTATGATGTATTTGGTTAATTAATTAGTGAATCATTGGTGATAAATTGTGTTTATTATTTATTTGGTTGATTGTTTTGAAGTTGATATTATGAGTGGTTGATATATTATTTTTTGCTCCTACACTTGGTATCAAATCCATAATGTTATGATGGTATAGCTGAAACTAGAGCATTACTTGATGATTTAATATTATGTAATAGTTTTGGTTATACACATGTTTGATATAAATATAGATTCAAAAATTCTATATGATTCATTGGTAAATGGTTACACTCTTTGGTTCCTCTTCCATATTGTTACTTGCATCCGTAAACTTATAACTTCTATAATGTCTTTGAGATTGATTTTCAAAGAGCATACGTTTGCACCAGATTGGCTTGCAAAATTTTACCTCAAAGAAAAAACCAACTATAATATAAGTGAAGTTGATGTTCCATCACAACCCAGAGCTATATTATTTTTTTGAAGGTTTAAATTTGGGATATTAGAGGTTGAATAACAATACTTAGTGATTTTCTGTAAATTTGATTACTTTACCAAATAATTTATTCAAAATATAAACTAATTGTTTAGCCAATCTGGTGCAAACTTTTTCTCTAATGGAAGATTGCTAAACAAATCTTACAAATTGCAGCTCGTACGTTTTGGTCTTTATTCTCTCCTAGATCGACAAGTCGTCCCCTTACTACTAGATTTGTCATGTTGGCCGCATCATCCAATATTATTGTCATATCTTTGAAAATAAAAATGGAACTTGTTGGTGTCTAGATGAAATCTTTCCATGAATACACCTTCCAATGGGTATTCTAGTAACAATATCATAATACATCCAACATAGTCTAAAAAACAATATTGTTTAATGTTGCCTCAATATTTGTGTGATAGCTAAGGTCCCAAATTAGTAGTTGTTTGTATGCATATTGTTTTTAAAATAACATATTATATAAACCAATTATTTGTTTAGCCACTGACTATGGAGTATAATAATGGTACATATTTATGCTCATTAGGACTCTTATTCAGCTTATAAACATACTTTTCTTTCCCTTTCTCTTCAAAACGTGTAGGTTGCCGCATGTAAATTTCTTAATGTAAGTCACCATGTAAAATGTGGGTTTTACATCAATTTGTTCCAACTCAAGCTTAAGACTTGCGGTTAAACCCGACATAATAGTGATAGAATTTATCTTAACAAAAATAGAGCAGATCTCATCAAAAATCAATTATCTTTTTATGATTGCATCCTTTTAATACCAATCTAACTTTCCTCTTAACAATAATCCTATCACCATCTCTTTTGTTCTTGAAAACTTATATATTTTTCAATTTTTTTCCATTATGAGGTTTTATTCGTTTATTAGTTTCATTATTTTTTAAAGATATCATATATTCCTTCATATCATCAAACCAAAGGTTTTTCTCCTCATAAGATAACACAACTTGATAATTCTCTAGCTCTTTATCTTCAATGACTATGATTAACTCTGAGTTTGGATACCTTGTTGAAGACTTTATCTTTCTAGTTGACCTTCAAAACTATGCATCCTTCACATGATGGGTAGATTTCCCTCCCTTATTATAAAGTTCTCCGTCATGAAGTTATTCCTCAAATAAGGTATCATTAGGATTATTATCATCAATATTATCTTATAAATTACCACTATGTAGAACATATTCAATATTATCAGGAACCACCCCAATATTCTTATTTTCTTACTGATTTACATGAGGAATAGTAGATAAAGAAACATCATTAGTATTATTAAAGGTACATCAACGGTAGAAGTGAGCATTGTACTCAAAGGATATGCATCATTATCATGCTAACAAATTACCACATCTGTACTTATCACTACTTTCTTCTTCTCATGATCATATAGTCTGAATCTATATTTTTCATCACCATATCCAACAAAAGCACGGGGTTTAGTCTTCGAATTAAGTTTGGATATTTGTTCCTTTGGAACATACATGTATGCATTCCACCAAAATATTATAATATATGAATATGTAGGCTCATTTCCTTTCCATAATATCATAGGAACATCAAAATAAAAGTTGTTGATAGAGCTTCATTGATCAAGTACACATCACAATTAACTACTTCAGCTCAAAATTTCTTAGGAATCTTAGAGATTTCTTGTATACATCTCGCTTTTTCTACAATGGTTCGGTTCATTCTCTTTGTAACTCCATTATGTTATGGTGTACATAGTGTTGTCCTCTCGTTTCTAATGTCATAATGTGAGTTATAACTTTTGAACTCATTCGAAGTATACTCACCACTGTTTTTTTAGATCAAAGACATTTCAACTTTCTCCATATCTTCCTTTCGACCATGATATTAAATTTTAAAAAAATCTTGAACACTTGGATTTTTCTCTACAATATGTATACCCAAGTTTTCGAGTAGAACATTAATAAATGTAACAAAATACTTGTTACCACCAATAAACTCCACTTATATAAGATCTCATATATTAAAGGGCACTAACTTTCATGTTTCTTACCTTATAGTGGTATTTTTTGGAAAAAATGTTACATTAATTTTTACTAAAGAAGGGTCGTAATGGCTCGCACGACTTTGCTTTTGGTCCACATCAAAAAAACCTCATACTAGTTGAGATATGTGCTTACTTCTATACCATTGATCACTCCCGTGTATAACAAATGTGGGATGTGAGACTTTAGTTACCATCATAACATTATGGATTTGACAAAGAATCTAACGTATCACACAACCCCAAACAAATTGATGTGAGATATTATTGATTGTAGAATGTGATCGAAACAAATGAAATAAAATTAAAGAAAATTCACACCGATAAAAAATAGTGTAGATGTGTCGACTAAAATCGCTTCTAAATACAAAGTTAAGATTAGAAGTCCGCTCATTCGAGTTAGATTAAATAATTATTTAATGACTTTTCCTTGTGATAATTCAAAGAAAATATTTTAGAATCCAACCATGGATCAAAGTTTATAATTTAACTTTTAATTTTCGAATCTATAATATGTCAACGTAATAAAAATAATAGGATAAGTAAGTTCCTATACTATTAGTTCAATTGTGTCATAAAAGTTCTTTTATAAGATTGTTTGGCTTTTTCGGCTTCGATTTGACTTCTTAAAAAAGGATATTATATTATATAAATTTTGTCTAAGATGACGACACATGTGATTGCTACCGTTTTGGTGTTGTATTTCGGTTAATAAGAGTTGTATGTAATTGCTGGATTTTAAAATAAATCAAATTAGTCTTTCTTATTGAGAATAATTCAAAAGCTTTTGACTTTTTTCATATATATATATATATATATGCGAGACTAAGTTAATCTAATTCACGTTTATAACATTCTGTTAATTAATTTATGATCCAAAATTATTGGACAAATTTGAGACACATTATGTGACAGCTAACATAAAATCTAAAATTTCTTATATGGTCAATTTTGAAACTGTAGCTAGGTCATAGTTCTAGTTTGATGATGCCGATAACTTTTTTTTATGTTTTTTATTCGTTTATATATATTTGTTAGTTGTTATTGAATTTGGTTCAGTTTTATAGTTTGATTATTCGGCTTTTGAAGGTTTTTAATTTTGATTGTTATAATTTGTCCTAACCCTCCAATTTCAATTAATATTGGGTTTTTCCACAAAAAGAAGTGATCCATTTTAGGTGTTAGATAAAGTGATTTGTAAAAGCCAAACATAGGTTTAATTGCCTTGAGAATACTCGGTCTACCTCTCTTAGAGACACTGTGCCAAAACTGATTTGTAAGCCAACCTTGCCGCATTTATTTATGTGGCTTCCAGATACGAATAGAGTTGTAGAAAAACAATTTAAGCCTAAGCGGCTAGATATGGATGGATAATGGTTGATGCCGTAAATAAACTATTAATCTCTTTCATATTTTGTATTTAAACAAGCTACTTAAAATTGTAATCAAACTATAACATTTTTTTTTACTTATACATAAAATCATTTTGATCTACCTTTATATATTTTAAACGAAGAGTCAGTGAATAACATAATTGTATTAAAAAAACGATGTCCCGTGTTACAAGTTATATAATAAAAAGATTAATGTTCCAAGAACGTAGTCGAGTTGGTTGAGTAAGATATGTTTGTATTCAAAGCTCATGAATTCGAGTCCTTCTATATATGTTTTTTGGCTGAGCCTGTCATCTTGTGTGGTTTACCTTCTGGCGTTGGTTTGCAGGCTATTCCATCAGACTGAGAGTTTACCCTCTGCGAACTCATTGCACTCTCAGTATCGGCTACGGGTTCCCTCCAGAAAAGAAAAATTAAAAACTTAATACATACGGGCTAAATTTATTTTTATTCTATTTTTTTATTGTGAAAATTTTAGTAACGTTGTCGATACTTGATATTTGAGGAAAACAATATTAAACAAACAATAGTATGTATAGTAGAGCCTAATTTCTTTGTACTTCAAAGTTGTAGGTTGATAAAAATAAAGAGGAAAGTAGTAATAGTGTGTAATGAATCTATGTGTCAATTTTTTTAGACGATCAAAATAGATTATGGAAGAGTTACTCTTATAGAAACACTAACAAAGGGAATGCCAACTAGTAAACTTTTATTTATCACAGAAGAGAAGTTATATTGTATCCCGTTTACTCATTTATTTATACATCATTTGAAAATTACACATAATCTCTAAATCGTCGCACAATTAACTACGCACGTTATTTTTACATTTATGTCATGGAGCCTAATTTTATGGCCATACCGGTAGTGGGTTGACTGGTTAATCAATATGGCTTTAACTGCTTTCTATATGTACCTCTCGGTCGGTCGTATCCGCGTTAGAGACCAAGCTAAGCCCCTCGCTCTTACTTCTTGCTCAGTTATTCCTCGTGGTCGGTCCCCTCGCTCTTACTTCTTGCTCAGTTATGCAATCAAATCGTTTTTCATTGTCCTTACCTTTTTTTCTTTGATGCTCGATGAACCGTCTATTCGCCCTTATGCAGTTTGTTAGGTTTACCGACCTCGTCCGACCTTCTATTACCTTGTTGGTAGGTCCTACTCCCTCAGATAGACTTCGAGGATGACAATATCATCGTCGCGCTAGTTCTCCTGCTAAGTCTATCTTATAGTTAGATTGGTTTTAACTGTCGATTAAGTTTTCCATTTATTCCCTCTGCTCAAATACCCTATGAACTACTAGTCGGTGGATACCCCATCATCAGAGCACCCCCATAGTTCATGGATTATATGTTATCAGCATAAATCGATGAAGTAAACAGTGTAGACGACACAAAGGTGATTAACATCTATATTGTGTAATTATGGTAACGTATGGCGCATTAGGATGGCGTATGTAAACAATTATAACGGTAAGGTGACACGTGGCGATTGTGTAGATCACACGTGGGTGATGACGGTTCTGACACCAAAGCCGTTTTAATTTCTGTCACTTGGGTTTTGGGTGGAAACTTGACGGTTTTTCTTGATTAACAACCGCAATCAAATCACACATAGGGTGAGGAGCGAATATGAATTTTTAAAATCCTTTTAAAATTAGTAAATGCCTGACGTATTAAATCACAATAAATTTTACTTTGTTGAAGAAACTCTCTCAATTTTCTAGCTCGATAACATCCATGCAAGAGGATGTTTTGCTCATCTATATTAAAGAAGTTATTTTAGGTTGTCTTGTTTCTGTTTTTTATCGCCTCCACGACTAACATTGGGCTTAAGAGAAAAAACACTTTGGTTTAGGCGCAATCGTTGATCCTTCCTTTCATATGCCCACTAAAATGAAACCCCCTTCACTGTTAGTGGTACTCACCCGTGAGCAGCCCTTCCGTTTAATTGTTCTCACACCTAGTACTCACCCGTGAGCAGCCCTTCCGTTTAATTGTTCTCACACCTACTGTTGGCTCATTGCAGTCACTTGAACAAACACAATGGCTCCAAAAAAAAGGTTAGAAAGAAAAAGGAGAAAATAATAGAGTCTGAATTTGAAGATACGACAGACTTAGAAAATTAATTTTCCAGGATGCCTCCCAAGTACGGGTATCTTGAAGACAGTGGGCTACTAATTTTTAGGGCTATATATGGGATATCCAGGGATGTGATAGTGAGGGTACCAATGATCGGTGAGCACCTTTATCAAGCTCAAAATAAGGAAACATGTTTGTTTACCACAATATTAGACTAGGGGCTACGACTACCCCTCCCACCGCTTATACGGAACATATTTAGTGTGATAGGCATATTCCCCACACAGTTGGCTGCAAATGGATGAAGAATGCTGTTGACCGTTGTGCTGAGCGCACGTCTGCTAAACATTAAGGTGTACTTGGTAGACTTAATCATTGCCATGGATGTAGTGAAATTAGCTAACTCTCATTTTTTATACTCAATCGCGCTTGAGCTCTTTGTTACCTACGAATATTTCTCTGAAGGCTTTCCATAAGCCCGCGAAATCGTGAATGGATCATTTACAAAGACTGCTGAACAGTACATCATGTTTCCCTTGAGGGTCATTGACAAGGACTTGCACAGCATAACGTAGTCGGGGTTGAACGCCATCATCATATTGTGGAATTGTTCCGGGTACCTCTCTAGATCCCCTGTTCTGTTATAAGCTTTCATTCTGAAGGGGTCGAATTTTCTTGGTAACTGGGCTTCAAGGATTCTCTCCACGAATGAAGACTCCTTGAGGATTTAGCTGGACATTCTCGGTCGCACCTGGTTATACTACACGTCCTCACACTCTGGCCCTCTTAGATGCATCAGGGCGCACATCTTGACGCGAATCCCGTTATTTGGAGCGCTTATTGCCTTCTCTTTCTCTTTATTTTTTTTCTTCACGCTTAGAGGATTGATCCCTCCCGTTGAGTGCAGCTGGCGTCTTGCCTAGACTGATAGTTGGCACGACTAGTTCTTTGAGCCTTAGCGGTTAGGGTTTGCAGTGCGTCGTTCATCCCAATAATGGTAGCGTGCATGGCCTGCTCCCCACCTTGAGTTGATCTTGCAGTAGGTGTTGTAGTTGTTGTTCTAGTTATTGGAATATTGGAGTGTTTACCAGATTATTGCCCGATATCTCATGCAGTACAAGAGCTGTCACGTACACCGACGAGTTAATTTCTGGGTCAGTCCCGGTTACAGGTTGTCCTATCGGTAGTGATGCTTCACATGTGACTGTTACTGTAATTTCTGGGTTGCTGGTAGCGACGGGGGTCAACTGGTCCGGCCCAGTCGGTGGGTTTGTCGCAGCTCTCCAGTTTCCCGTCATCCCGTTTGGTTCTGGAATATCTCTCTCAATCTCTGATCTAGTGATTACTATGGTTAAGATGCTCTAGAGCTGAACATGTTTTTGTTCTCAATCTCTCAAGTAGTAATCTTTTATTTATGAGAGAAGAGAAATTACATTGTACCCCGTTTATTCGTCTATTTATACATCATTTAGCAGTTACACATATTCCTTAAATCCTCACCCAATTAATTGCGCACATTATTTGTACATTTATGGCATGGAGCCTAATTTTATGGCCATAACGGTAGTGGGTTAACTAGTTGAACAATATGGCCTTAATTGTTATTCTATGTGTACCCCTCGGTCGATCGTATTCACCTGCTAAGTTTATCTTATAGTTAGCTCAGTTTTAATTGTTGATTAAGGCCCGTTAACAAAACATATGAGAGATAAAGGCCCAAAATATTTGACTAAATTTCTTCCAAAATTACCCATAATATAAACACAAATTTATAAAAAAAACAGAAAAGTTCTTTCCCTCTCCAGGATACTATCCTACCTGTCTACTTTCTTCGGTGGTTCGTTACTGATTCTCGCGATCAAGAAATTGAATCCTATTTTCTCTTCATTCACTTTCTGATAAAGCTTTAAATTATTTCAAAACAAAATCTATGCTAAAATTAGTAAAAAAATCTACTTTCGATCATCTTGTTTTTCAAAAATACAGTTTGATTTTACGATTTTCTAGAAACCCCAGGGTTTCATTGGAAGGTCTTTCTGAGTTTTTTTATTGTAGTCATAATGTTCTTCTTTTATATCCGGTTTGAATGATTTTTTTCCAGTTAGTTATTCATTTCTTTGCATGCCCTTACTTCATTATATTTTTTGTTTAATTTATTTTCCAGTTATTTATATACTACTTACTCGTGTCTTGCTAAATTGAGACATGAGACCCTCATAGTTACTGCCAAATAGCCTTTCATAATTACTAACAAATAGCTCTGCTATTATAACTGCAAAATAGCACTGCTATTGTTTCTCATCATCTATCTTGTTTCGGTTTAGCATCTATCATTTGACTTCTATCATAATTGGTGAGGTTTAATATCTATTACTTAGCATCTATCATAGTTAGCCTGTTTTTAGCATATACAATTCCTATTTTTATACATTTGCATAGATTTTGCAACTATCATTTTTTCCATGATTGCATTTTTGCATAGGTTTCACATCTATCACTTTATCTTGGTTACATATTAGGATAGGTTTCGCATCTATCCATTTTCTATAGTTTAATATTTGCAAAGGTTTCGCATCTATCACTTTTGCAATGGTTTCACATTTGCATATGTTTCATGTCTATCACTTATTATACTTCCACTTATTTTTCATTTATCATAGCTGACCTTTTTTCTCATGTTATTGCTTTTACATGAAAAATGGCTCTAAAAACCTGTTTTTTCAGGCCAGGTCTCTTTGCATTGATAAAACAGACGAAGAAGAAAAAAGTAAGACCAAAACATATAAAAAAAAGCCAAAAGACACAATTTATTCCATCTTAAAGGTAATATATGATCTTAAAAAAAAGAACACACTTTAAAAAAAAGAATGGGGAGTTGATTGAAATGATAATAAAAAGGTATGATGATGAAAATGAAGCTTTCAAATTGGGGCAAATGTTTCTCCTTACAACCAATAATGTCAAGATAATCTTTGGTTTAAAACATGGAAACCATCATACCATTACAAGTTAAACAATTTGAACCAAGATATTAAAAAATAGAAGAAGAAGAAGAAGAAAAACAACAATTCATGATTACCAAGACATACTTTTCTGATGAAACATCAAGAAGAGTTGATAAAATCTGAGCAAGACCAATCTCAAATAATATGATAAAGGTATGCAATTCCAAATTTTCTTACATTATTTCATTGGTTTCTCATTGCGATAGGTTTCACATTTGGATAGGTTTCTCATCAACTACTTTTGTCTTGGTTTCACATTTGCATAGGTTTCTCATCTATCATTTTTGCCTTAGTTTCACATTCGCATAGGTTTGCATATAATATTTTTACTACGGTTTTACATTTGCATAAGTTTTACATATATCATTTTAGCAATGCTTCACAATAGCATAGGTTTCACATCTATTAACCCTTGTTTAAAGTTTTGCAGCTATCACTTTTACCATGGTTGCTTAGGTTTCACAGGATATATTGTTTCGAAACTATCATAGTTGTCATGGTTTAGCATCTATTATAGTTTCCAATTATTTCTCATTTATTTTATATATATTAACTATATATTTTGCATGTTTATATGATGCTATAATTAAAGCAGTAAAAAACCCGGAGAGTATGCAATAAAAGATTTTATGATACTCTTCATAATGGTAGCCTTCTCAACATTGTTTGTTCTCTACATCTGGAGATGTATTAGACTTTATAATGGTCTATTACGTACAACACCTGGACAAATAAACAACTACGATTGGTTTAAATAAATCTGGGATAAGTTGATGAATTCAATAAAACTTTATCATTAAAATAAACCTCGAAAAGTAGTGGATGTGTTGCTCTAATACTAGTTAGTATTTTTCTTTGTTCAATTTTAAATATGATAAGTAAAAAATGATATCTAAAGTATTGTTTAATATATATCCATTATTTATGGAACACACAACTATATGTCAAATATAAGAAATTGAAGACAATATTCTGAGATGCTTCAATTGGATGGGCAGTAAGGGCAAAATAAAATTGAATTTAATTGACTCCATAACAGAGGTCACAAATAAACATATATATATTTACACATTTTGTTTTTGCTCCGGTTCCGTATTTTACATAAATATATGTCTTTAATTTAATATTTTAACTATTGTGTAGGTTCTGGAAGAAGAATTGAACCTAACTAAAGAAGAAGAAGAATTTGGAGGAGAGTTCCAAATACTTGAAGAAAATTCATTGCAGAAAGAAGAACATAATGATGTTCTTCAGCACGAAGATGATGCTCCATATAATTTCCCCATGATGTTATAGAACAGGGAAAACATGATTATGTTCCACAACATGTACATAGGTGTTCAAGATGATGTTTATTCGGAACAAGTTAATCTCAATGACGACAACGGTGGTCCGAATTGGGATACAAACCAAATATTTGCCGGAAATGATTCTAGTAATACTGAAGGAATAATATATCAATACATTGTTAAATCACGTACAAAAATTACAAGAACTAAAAGGATAACAACACGAATAAAAAACCACTAAAGAAAGTCACAGAGCATATTTTACCAACAAAAACTGGTCATCTCAACAAACAGAAGATGGTACAGACTCGACGTGCTCCTATTTCAAGAAAGGAAAATTCAGTATTGCAAATTCTTAGGAATCTAAAGGGACCTGAAAAAGAAATTCTTCGAACAAAAATACTAACAGAATGACTAATAGTAAAAAAATAAAAAGATGAAGAGATTATTGTACCAACAAAAAGTAAAAATCTCCCTTTTATCAAGGCTTCACATCTATCATGAATCATCTTATAAAAGGTTTTACATATATCATATTTATGTATGTTTCACATCTATTATATTTATTAAGGTTGCATATCTATCATCCGTCATTTTATATAAGGTTTCACATCTTTGACATGATTTTTATTTTACAAAGGATTAAAAAAATATCCCCAACCCATGCAGCAATTGAGCTTGTCTCTAGAAAGAGCATTGGCTTATCAACAATAGATAGAATGTAGAGAAATAAAGTCGAATGTAGAAATTTTCAACTTCAAATTAAAGAACTAGAAATGAAACTCACTAAAAAAGACAAGCTCATTTCAAAAATAAAAAACAAAAGATAAATGAATCTGATGCATGGATGGACACAAAGATCTAACTAGAAAATACACTTTTGAATTTCTTTGTTGAAGTGAAAAAAAAATCTAAAAAAATCTAAAAGTTATGAAAGGAAAAAATAGAACACATGATCAAGCCCAACAATAACCGAATAAAAAAACATGTATTGCTAATACAGGACAGAATGATCAACAAATCGGTGTACAACAACCTGCTTCTAATATAAGTAAGTCTCCCGTTCACAAGGACCCGAATACAGTTATTGGTGTCGAAAACCTTGTTGTTCGTGGTGAAAACCCATACACTATACCTAATATTTTTGTGGAAGTCCACGATCCATCTCCACCACAAGAGAACGGTGATGTTGGTGTGAAACAACATGATCCTTAAATTACGGTTATTGTTGAAGAGGAGCACATTAATTCTACTATTATTGTTTCTCTAGAAGAGAAACATTTACTCATATTGATGTTGAGGTTGAAAACCAAGAAGTTCCCCCTATTAATGTTGTTCTTGTTACACCCAAGGTTACTGTTGTTATTCGTGTTGAAGATGAGCATGCTACTCATGTTGACATTTGGGTTGAAAACCAAGATGCTCCCCCTATTAATGTTGCTCTTGTAACACATAAGGTTACTGTTGATGTTGATATTCATACTTATGTTGATGTTTGGGTTGATAACAAATATGTTCTCCCTGTTGATGTTGTTGTTGTTGTTGTTAAACAGCATGATCTTGATATTACTGCTGCTGTCAAAGAACATGATCCTAATACTACTGTTGTCAAAGATCAGGATCATAATGATGTTGTAGATATTATTGAAGTATCTGAAGTGCCCCAGAATGTTGCTGAAGTATCTGCTGTTGCTGACACAAATGTGATACAAATAACTCAAAATGAACAAAACCTGTTTTAAAAAACCTATGTATTTGAACATATATTTTGTTGTGTATTATTTTATTTTTTTCTTAACTATTATTAAATTATAATATTTATTTATTTAATGTCTGATATCTCATAGTTGCATGGTTTTGCATAATATATCGTTTCTCATCTATCAAAGGTTAACTATTTTTGCATCTATCAAGTTGCTAATGGTTTGGCATCTATCATTTAGAATGCATCATATTTACTCTTGTTTCGCAACTATTGTTTTTACCCTTATTTTGCATCTAATGTATAATTGTTTTATAAAGGATCATGCCACTTAAGTCCAAGAAATTGAAATGCCACAAGTCAGTGACTTAGAACCAACTATTGATAAGTAAATTATAAGGATTGAAAATGATATACATAAGAACCAAGTTAGTAAATTACCTTTCTTCTCTCCTTTAATCTTCCACTGTTTTCGCATCTATCAAAAATGAAAAAAAATTCCATCTATCAAAGTTGAACAGTTTTTGCATCAATCACAGTTGCATTGGTTTTACTTCTATTCTAGTTTCCGTGGTTTTTCATCTATTCTAGTTTCCCTGGGTTTTCATCTATCAAAGTTGCATTATTTTCACATCTATCATATTTTCACTGGTTTCTCATCTATTATAGTTACACTAGTTTCTCATCTATCACATTCCCATAGGTTTCATATCTATCATAGGTTCACTGGATTCTCATACATTGTAATTGCACTGGTTTCACATCTATCACATCTTATAGTTTTACTAGTTTTGCATTTTTGTAGAAAGAGTTGGATGCAAGGCATTCATTTGACATAAATTTGGATCATTCATAATATTAAATCCCTGATGAACTTCTAAAAATGGAAATTACCAAAAAAGAATGGTCATTTAAACAAATGCAATTGAAATAAAGCAATACGATAAATTAGAACTGATTCAAAAAGGAGAAAACAAAGACGATCCAACAATATGGTCAATTCCAGATATACCAGGATCTAATATTTTTTCTAATATGATGGAGATATTAGGTCAAGATGAAAGTGACTCCACGGTAAAAGTTAAATTTATATTTATATTGCTTGCCTCACTTCCCATTACATAGATAAACTAACTTTTAGCTTCCACTTTTGACAACATGGGTAATAGATGGTTATATGTATATCCACCTTAAACAACACAATTATCAAATGCCAGTTTTTGAATGTCGGGGATAATTTATTCCCATAACATGCATATGTGGAGGTCTTATAACAAGAATAATATACTTTTAAAACACATGTATTAATTGATAAACAAAAAAAATGTTCTTAAATATTACTACTTCAATGTAGCTGATGCTAAACCAAAATATGGACGTAACACTATATGTTGACAATAAGCTATAAAGCATCACATAAGGTTACATCTTAGTTCCACTTCTAACACAAGACCAACGAGGGAATATTAATAGATGTCGAACATGAATCAGCAGTAAATCTAAACTAACTACCATGATGTCCAGATCCAACATAAAGAAGCGCAAATTTATTAGTAACTGTCTCTTTTCTAATATATTTTTATACCACACACACACATACACACACACACACACACACATATATATATATATATATATCATCATCATCAAAAAACAAAAATATGTTACGAGGAGAAGCAAAAATAAAGATCGTATGTCCAACAAACATTTAAACAAAAACATGGATCACTTGATTATGGAGTAATGGTTTGCAAGTACTTCAAATATTATGATGTTTGTTAATAAATACAAAACACTAATAGATTTTGGGATGATATTTTATAATATTTGTTGTAATATTTGTTGTACAGTTTGTTAACAATCAATTTTTTTACATTGAATAATTTTATAAGCGTATCACAACTCTAACCATATATCTATATACAGTCTCACATCTATCATATACATAAATCTAAAGGTTTTGCATCTATCGTATCCTTTGTTGGCAGGTTTCCCGTCTATCAAATATATAAATAAAATGTTCAACATCTATCATATCTTTTATATGCCTAGTATTTCATCTTGCAGTAAATACTTATAAAAGTTCTCTGTTTTTGTAATTAATTTAGTTTATCATTCTCCCACCTATTTTTTCACATCAAAATTTAAACTATTGACTAAGAGTGATTGGTTATTTGCTTATATGATTCGAAAAAAGTAGATATACTCATGATTACTCTACAATAACTACAAACGTTCATAAATAACAAGAAACATTTAGTTACAGTGAATGCTTCTAAACTTTTCAACTTTTGAACCTTTTAACTAATAAATTTCAGTTCATACTTCAGGCTATCATACACATTTTAAAAAAAATGGCACCTCTACTTAATTATTATTCAAATGATGACTCCATTTACAATGATTTATCACCACTTTGTCTTTCCCAAGAAAGAAGGAAAAACTGGAAACAAACAACAACAAAAGAATCTTCTTCCTATTCTTCTGATAATAATATTAGTTCTTTTAATGATGAACATTATTCTCCTTAAAAATTTGAACTTTTAGAAGATGAGGAGGATCCAAATAAGGATCTTATTAATGTCTTCTTAAAAGAAAGAGGAAACATGAACAATAGAAGATGAGGAAGAAGATATTGAAGAAAAAATCTTGGAAGATGAGGAAGAAAATTCAGAGGAAGAAGACTCTAAAGATGATGAAAAAGAGTATGATTAAGGGTTGAGGAAAGGCTTTGTTTTTAATCTTTATTGTTTCTATGTTTCTATATGTTCATATTTTTGCTTTTTGCTTTTTGCTTTTTGCTATCCAGAAGGTTTATTTATATTCTGACTATGAAGAGTTTGCATCTGAGTCTGACTAATGAGACTCTATTTTTACAGTTTGTTTTTAGTTTCTTTGTGTTATATTGAACTCTCCATGTATTTCTATTTTTTTATAATAAAGTTTATCTTTTTGTTTATCTGTTTGTATATATCTTTATTTATCATTTTATTTCTTTTCACCCATTGATAAAAAACCATGTATTTTAGTTATGATAGGTTTTGCATCCATCACCATAAAAGTTATAGTTGGTTATGACATGGTTTAACATTTATCAAACCAATGTATTTGGTTATCTAAGGTTTCGTATCTATAACAATCTAATATATTTGGTTATGACCGATTTTAGCATCTATAAAACCTATGTATTTAGTTATGAAGGGTTTCACATCTATCATAAACAAATGTATTTCGTTTTAATACCTTTCGCATATGTCAAACAAATATATTTTCTTATGCATGTTTTTGCATCTTTCAAGTCCATCGATTTTGTTTATAAAAGGTTTCACATCTTCATGTATCACAAAAGGTTTCGCATCTATCATGCATCATATATTTTTATTATGACAAAAAAGGTCAGAAGAAACTAAAAGTATAACTGATCTTACAAAACATCTACACGTGATAATTTATTATGATCGGATTATAAACAACAAGAACATGTTATAGTTCGAATACTTAATTCTCCTATATGGAATTCGTTTCTACTTAGGTCATCCATCTCTCATTTTTAAAGCTGGAGAAAGTACATCTGGATAAGTTGTTGAAGTACATGCTTGACCAAATTAGTAAACGCAGTTATGCCATATGAATATGTTGCCTTATAACAACTTATAAAATAGCATGGCTCAACATATTTCATATGATCCACATCTATATAAATAAGGCAACTAAAGCATGAGAGCATGGGAAACAATCATGTTGCCATAAACCACAAGAACAAGTACGTACACTAAGATCAACAACCATAAAAGGATCACAAAAAACTTCATGCAAAAGAGGAGTAGACGAATGAACTATCCATGGATGACCTTTTTCGACATTACCTTTAGACGTTTTATCAAATATAATACAAATCGATAGTCCAACATTCAGCATCAACAAAATGTCTTAAAATTTGACTCATTTGTAAAACTTTAATTCTGTCAATTAACGCTAGTATAGACATACCACAAAATTATTTGATTTTGAAAAGACTTAGCTGGAGTAGAAGCCATAGAACTATACCTCTTGCCTTTAAAAAAACCACAAGTATATTTGGCGGGAGTTAAATTCTCAACAAAACCAACAACCTTCCGACCTCATTGTTTAAGAAATTCGTCCATATATTGAATGAACAAATTCTGATTAGAAGCATACACGAATATTTTAAACATGTGAACTAAAGTATCCTTAAATGTTGTCGATGTACCAGTTAAAAGAATACCTAAAATTATTTGTAAGATGATAAATACAATATGCATGATAACAATATGGAAATATAAGAGAAACAACTCAAATAATACCTAAATGACGATCACTTATAAATTTTGGTTGCCGATCCAAAAAATTAGGTTCCAACATCTCCAAAAACCATAAGCAATTCTTAGTATATTCAGCCCCAACAATACCAAATGCAAGAGGGAAAATGCCTGTAACCAATATATAGAAAATATATTATAAATAATTGACTACAATTAGTTCTGCATCTACCAATTTAGTTATACCGTCGGGTTCCGCATCTATCGTATTAAGTATTCAGTGTTTCGCATGTAGTATTTTAGTTATATACAAAGGTTCCGCACCTATCTTATTAATTATTTAAGGTTTCACATGTAGTATATTTTATACATGCATAGTTTTGCAGTTTTATACTGACATAAGAAAAATAACATGTTTTGCAATATAAAAACAGTAGATAAAAAAACTCATCATTGTTACCATCTTTAGCTATGACGGATAACAACACCCCTATATATTTCCCCTTTTAAAAAGTTCCATCAATAAATTAAACTTGACAATAAGAATTAAAACCATAGAGACAATAACCGAATGCTACGAAATAACGTTTGAAGATATTGTTTTCCAAAACGTACGGGAGTATGTAATCACTCTTGCTATCAAGAATATTTAATGTTTTAAAATAATTCTTAAGTAGTTTATAGGAAGTATAATTGTCTCCATATACATCCATCTTAGCTTTCTCTAAAGCAAGCCATAAAACACGGTAAGAGATATCTAAACCGTATTCATTTATTAAAAATGATTTCACGCTTGTAGCTGTAACATTAACATTCCTCATAACACAATCACGTATTTTGTTCGCAATCAAATCTAATAATGTTTTTTTTTCAATTTTCTTTGAAAAATCCAATCCCATATGTATGAGGTTGGACATACTTTCTAATAATAAAAAAGCAAGTAGACTTATCTTTTTTAGCATAAAGTCTCCAAGGACAGCCCTTTGAATCTTTTTTCGTACAATAAACAGTTACTCTTTGTTTATTATTATGCATATATTTGAAAGTAAGACCTTCTTGTAAAGAAAACCTACTAACAACTAATCTTAAACCTACTGCACCCTTTTCAAAGACCTGCCTAACATCATTAATTTCATTAACCCAACCAACAGTAGCAAGTGCGTTTTTCTTATGACAAATAGTATTGACACCAGAAATTTACCCAATTTATCCATAAAACATATCTTCATTTGAAGCTTCAAATATACTTTGAGAAGTTTCTCTAACATTATCACCAACAACAACATCGCCTTCAACATTAATAGTAATAGTTAAAACATCCAAAGTATCAACAATTATACTAAAGCAATTAAATCACCATCACAAGCTAAGATAACGTTTCTAGGTTACCACAACAATATTATAATATCAATTTACCCCAAATCAATGCATCACATCTACTTAAAAAAAACTTAACAATATCTTCAAAATCATCAAATAGACCAAGATCACATATTGCAAGTTCGACATTTAGTTTAAAAATATACAATCTACTTCTAGACATCGCATACCTGCACTAGACAGAAAAATAAAGAAGTTTTACATATATCATTATAGTAAAGAATTGGATACACATCTATCTGTACAAAGAATGCATATATTTCACATCTATCAATACAAAAGAATACAAACGTTTCACATCTACCATTACACAGTTTTTTCATCTATATAGTACAAAAAATTAACATGTTTCGTATCTATCATCTTTTCTGTTTAAGCTGTAAACCCTTTCTCAAACAAAAGTTTCCAAAAACACAAAAATACACTAAAAAAAATTAAAACCTTAATGTAATATAACAATTCATCTTCTGATTATCTTTCTTTTCTTCTTTTTTATACTTATTTTTCTTATTTTTCTTATTTTCCCTTCCTTTTTAATGAACAATTGAAATCAATTTTTGGCTTTTACTAAAAAATTTATTGATTTTCTTTCTGAATTATGTAGAAAGTTAGTTTTATGATGGTTTTGTTTTGGTTTCTTGGAGTTAAGATAATCAGATTGGTTAAAATACGAAAACACGATTTTTGCTATAACATAATCGAAATACAAAACTTTAATTATCGGAAATCGGAAAAAGACGACATTCGATTACAAAATGTGAAACCAAGATAAAATTTAAATTATTATTATTTTCTCTAAGCGCGAAATAAAACATGAGGTTCCATGCAAATGCAAAACGAGGATACAATGGAATTCGAAACTAGTGTTAATTCAATTTGTTCTTTTGCAGAAGTGTGAAATGTGAAATAAAGACTAAATGAAAATCCAAAATACAAAACTATGGTAAAATAAAATACAAAATTTTGAATGAATGATAAATTTTATTTGATTTGTTTTTCCAAAATGCAAAATGCGGAACTAATGTTAAGTTTAATTTGCGAAATGCAAAACCATTGTTAAAATTGAAAGAGTTTTTTTTGCCTAAGTGCAAAATATAAAAGCAGAAAAAATTCAAAACGGGGTTAAATGAGCTCACAAAAATAAAATTTCAAAAAACAATCATGCATGGATCTAGTTTGTTCGTTAAAAAAAAACCAATAGTATTTTTGGATTTTTTAAGCTACAGTTTGAAAAATACAAAAATTTAAAAATTTTAAATCACAAAAAAAATATAAAATTTTGATATTATTATATATAATATTTTTTGATAGAAAATACAACTCATATATCCATAAAATTCTAAGTTTTAATCCTTAATGGAATGTCAGATTATATTTTGGATGGTAATTAGTATATATATAATATAATATAATATAATATAATATGAATAAAAGCTTTGACATACCTATCACCATATTTTTATCTCCCATTAATTTTAAAGTCTTGAAATTAACATGATCAAGCCTTTAATACCACTTCCAATTCTTAACTTGTAAGTTCAATGTATTCCTTATGTTCATACATTCCTTGTAAAGTCAATTGGAAGTTCTTGTTACATGAACCAAAACCTTTCCATAAGGATTAAGAAGTGTCAAATAATTCTCCTTCATTCACACTTCACATCCGTTTTTTTAGCTTGCCCAATGCTCAAAATGATGTGTTTGAGATCAGATATATAATATATGTCATTCAATAACCTTTATTCACTAAACCTATAAACCAACATAATCGTTCCTCTACCAGCTATTTCCACAGTCAACCCATCACCGAATTTCACTCTTCCTATGACTCGTTCATTCAACTCAGCAAAGAATGAGTTGTTACAGTCATATGATTGATTTCTCCGTTGTCCAAGTACCAAATTGCATTATCTATCGCAATGGGTTCCAGCTTACTCGGTTTCACTTTCTCTTGATACAATAACATTAGTTCATGCATATAGAATGCACCATGTACTTATTGTGTCTCAATCACATTAGCTTCGTTCTTTTGTACTCTCTCACTGCATAATCTTGTAAAATTACCATTCTATCGTATTGATAACACACAACCTTATAGTGATACTTTTTTTGGTTGTCTTTCGATTTCTTCTGATGCTTGGTCATTATCTCTTCCACGACCGTGACCTCCTCTTTCTCTCCCGTGGTTTCCACCGTAACCGCCGCTAAAGCCTTGTCTATCGGAGTTCATATACATTGGTGTGGATTATTTTTTACTGAGGGTAATTTTATCAAGTGTTTTATGGTGTTTCAAAGGTATTTAATGTTCGGGTCTTTTGTACTGAGAGATTTGAGCTACCTGGTTGTATTAAATGTTCATTACCCTCATTAATGAAAGTGGTTGGGTATTTATAACCTTAGTTATGGGCCACATGGGCTTTTAGGTAAAACTTATGAAACCGGGTCGAGTTCAAAAACCCGTTAGTTAATTAAGCAGATTAGCAATTAGCTTAGTCAAAAGGTGATTAACTTTTAATACTTTTGTCTAGTTCGGATGGTTCAGTGGGTGGTTTTTTTCCGAATTTCCCCTGTCCGGTTTCTACAGTGACTGGTGAAAATTTATGGACTCATCAGTAGCCCCTTTTTTAGGTTTTGTTCGAAGGCCTTTGGCAAGACCTAAAAAATCGCCTCTGGGCACTTGTGACATTTTCCGGACGAATTTAGTATTTAGTAAAGGACTTATCCGGACTGAAAAACTCTTCAGAAGCTTAAAGGTTTTTCCATGGATCGTGGGACACGTGTCTTCTTCTGATTTGCCTCACCAACCGTTTTTCTCCTAGAACGGCGCTCCCACTAATCCCAAAAAGTAACCTCTTCATTTAATGCCTGTGACGTCAGCCCCGTCTTCAATCATTACTTTCATATTTTCGTATTCTCCTAGGTTTCTGGGTATCTTTTTGCCTCTTTAGTATAAATTACCTAATTTTCACTGTTTTACCATCTTTAATACTCTTTCATTCTTTTACTTCAAATATTTCATCTCTCTTCTCAAAATCCTTTTGGTGTAAGTTTATGTTTTCAGCAAGAAACGCACTTGTAAAAGGTGGGTGGCTTAATCTTTCGAAGTTAGAGAAAGCACAAAGAGTCGAGCGAGAAAGGCGCATTGCTGCAGCTCTTCCAGTTTCTCCAATCGACAAGTCTGAAACACCAAACTTAGAGCCTGATCGAGGTTCATCTTCTCCTCGAAGTTCCAAACCCAGAAGGTTATTTCAACCAAGTCTTTCACCCATCGTCTCAGGCTCATCGGTTCAGGAGTCACAGCCCACTGTCGAACGGAAAAAAGCTGTTACAAGCACAAAGAGACCCTCTCTGTTCATAGCCATGAGATCAGATGCTGATAATTCCCCAGAAAAGCTAACGCTTTGACGAAGAGGCCGCTTAGTAAAAGGCCATGCGGTTGCTCCACAGTCTAAGTCTCCGAAATCGGGGCCTTCTAAGTTTGCGGCCAAGGACAAAGCTACAGGGTCAGAGGCACCCATAAAAGCTACAAGGTCTGAGCCCCAGCCGGACACCAGACCATAAAGGGAAAGCGATGCTCAGCCATCCGGACAGCTTACTGAGCCAACTACCAGCACTCCTCCACCAAAGACAACTGACAATCCTTCCATGGTGATGGAAGATGTGATGGAGGACAGTGTTAAAAAAGCCCATTTTGAGACTGATGTCTCCGGGCATATGGGGGAGGCTTCCATTGTCAAGAAAAGCAAGGGTAAAGAGAAGATGTGTTTAAAACATCCGGACCTTCCGGAGTCCCTTGAAGGCAGAGTGGGACCTTGCTTCCACAAGGTGAGTGTAAAGTATCTGCTAGCCATGCAGAACATTAACTACGCCTTCATTCATACTGCTGAATTAGGGCGGATCCGGACGGAGTGGGGGATCCTAGAATCTATTAAAGTGAGGATACCGGTCGATCCGGAGACGCTAATGGACTGCAAGCTAAATGAGATAGTTTTCTACACAGAGTTGTTCAACTGGGGACTTAGATTTCCCTTGGACCCAGAGATCGTTAGATATTTCCATCTGATAAAGCTCTGCCCAAGCCAACTGAGTCCCAATGCTTGGTACACTCTCATGGCCTGCATCATGGCCTCTAGGCTCTTCGGAATCCCGCTTCCGATGGAGCAATTTGCTGCTGTAGCCAGCCTTTGTAAGAATCACATCATCCCCTTCTACCATTTCAATATGGGCGACAATTATAAAGTGGTGGATGATCTGCTCGAATCAGAGAAGAATTGGAAGACCCAATTCTGGTTCATTAGTGGAGCTTGGAAAAATGGGAAGAAGATTAAGGCTGGTGACAACCCAAGCATGCTCACCAGCAGATGGAAAATCACAGGTTAATATTTCATCATGTTTGTTTTTCTTTCCTTATAAAAAGTTTCTTTACTTAAATGCTTTTCTTTTTCTTTGGGTAGTGCTGCCGAAGGAGTTCTCCGACTACTTGGATGAGGGGTAGACTACTTGTGCCAAGCTGAATGCTTGGACTGCTGACAAATGGGGAAATCGCTTCCATAATTGTTTTACTCCTGACAACCTGGTGAGATCCCACCTCTGGAACACAACCCGCCGGAGAGACTTATCTTGGGAGGAACTGACCACACCGCCTCCTCCAGGTGTCATTCTACAGAGGACAGGTGAGAAGGATGGGAAGCTGGCCTTTCCGGATAGAGCTAAAGCCCCAAGTAAAATGAAGGGAAAGAAAGGCAAAAAAAAACGAGATGTAGCTGAGGTGAACCAAGGTGATGTTGAGGAGATTATCCCAGCAAACCAGGAGGTGCAGGACCAAGGAGGAATTGATGCTGCTCTGCTTCAAGTGGTGGAAATGAGAGTACCAAAGAGGCAGTTGGACTTCCAAAACCCTCAAAGGCTCCCAAAAAAGACCGAAAACGGGGAGCAAATGGTGGAGATAGGGAAGCCAAGAAGAAAAAAATCTCCAAGGGAGATGAAGTTTCTCTCCGGCCTCCGGAGTCTCTTCCTCCGGTCGACCCAACAGACCCAACACAGGCATAGTAAATCCCAAGTGACTTTCACACCCGAGAGGGTGCCGGAGGGGATATTAATATTGATGGAGTAAACATCAATGGCCTTCAAGGGATTGGTCTTTACTTTGAAAACCTCGAGAAGGACGACTTTGCTGGCCCTTACCTCCCTCCAAGATCTTCGAACATTGTCACTTTCAATGGTAAGTCTTTTCATGTTTCAGGAGAGAAGGACATGGTGACCCACTCCTTGTTGAGAAATATTCAACCGGTGCTCAACTTGAAGAGACAAGTACAAAATCAATCCACCCTCATCAACACACTCAACTCAGATAAATAGAGCTTGTCTAACGACCTTCTTAACGCCAACCAGAATGCTGAGGCATTAAGGAGAGAGATCGAGGAGTTGAAGAAGGGGAAAGAAGATTTGGCCACCAAGCTGGCCACTTTGGAGGGGGTTAACAAAGAGCTCCAATCCAAGTGTTCTGGCTTGGAGAAGTATCTTTCCACTTCAAAAGAGGAGGTGAAGGCCAAAGACAATGTCATTCAGACCCTAACCAATGACAAAATTTTGCTCGAAGATGCTGTGTCTAGGTTAACCAGGAGAAAAATGGCTTGATAAAGGAGCATGGGAAGACCATCCAAGCCAGAATCAATGCATACACCAACAAGGGGATAGATTCCCAAGAGGAAAGGTATGCTGAAGTTAAATAAGATATGGTCTTGCTCTTTCACCAAAAATTTCCGAAGAGGACACTAGGATATTTATGGCGATTTGTGGAATACAAAGACCTTCCTCACCATACTATGGCCGATGGTGATAAGCACTGCTATTCCAGTGGTTGGGATGATACTACTGATGAAGATGAAGGGACCGGAGAGAGCCTTAACAAGGAACCCAAAGACTCCAAGAAGAAACCAGATGAGGTTGGACCATCTAAGGAAGTTAAGCTTTAGAATTTTAACTATCTTTTTATTTTCCTTTAATTTTTGTGTTAGACTAATGTCTTTGGATGGCCAAGGAATTTTTGTAACCGTGTCCGGCTCTTGTCCGGATAAACCATTTCTTTTAAAACTTCAAAATCCTTGGATGGCCAAGGCACTTTATATATTTTAATATCACTCCCCGGTGTTAGCCGGGCAATTTTATCTTACACAATTCTTGCATTGTCTTATAGTTACCCAATTTTGATGGCTAATGTTTAAATAGCCCTTAGTTATTTTACAAGTATTTTAAGGTGAGAGTGTTTAAATTCTCCGATGAAAAATGTTTAAATGGTCATCATTCTACAAATTCAATCCGATCTTCCAGTGATACTTTATAAAGTTTCAAAGAAGCTATCAATCGAGACACTCCAAATTTTTTAAGAAGGCATCGAATTTCATTAAAGAAAATCGGACACCTCATTAAAACCTCCCTGTGCCACCACAGGGTAGGAAAGAGTATGCCCCATAATATTTACATGGACTTTAAACAAGTAAATATTTAAATATCTTTCATTCTAGATACAACCGGAGGTGTTCAATGTTCCAGGGGTGATTCAAGATCCTTCCATCTTTATCTTGAAGCATGTATGTCCCAGGCTTAAGCTTTTCACTGACCACATAGGGTCCTTCCCAAGTTGAAGCTAGCTTGCCGAACTGCTTCTCCTTAGTATGTAGGAAGACTTTTCTCAACATTTTATCCCCTGGTTGAAAATCCCTCCTTCTGACTCTGGAAGCAAACCTGCTTCTCATCAAACCTTGATAGTGTGTGGCTCTGAGATGATCATTAACTCTTTTTTCTTCTATCAAGTCAAGTTGACTTCCAATTGCCACTCCATTAGCCTGTTCGAAAAAATTGAGGACTCTGAATGAAGGAAGAGTTGCTTTTATAAGATCTATTGCATCCATACCATATACCAAGGCAAACGGGGATTCCTGTGTAGCAGCCCCAGGAGTAGTCCGGTAGGCCCATAGTACTTCTTGTAGATAACTTTCCCACTTTCCATCAGCCCCTTCTAAATTCTATTTAAGACCAGACATGATGGTCCTGTTCGGCATTTCAACCTGACCATTTTCCTGTGGGTGGAAAGGAGAAGAAAATCAATGCTGAATGCCTCTAAAGGCACAGAAACTCTCCATATCCTTATTATCGAATTGTGGCCCATTGTCTGTGGTTATCTTTTGTGGAACCCTAAATCTGCAGCAAATATTAGATAAGATAAACTTTATAACAGATTTTGAAGTAGTTCCTGCCAATGGGGTTGCTTCTATCCATTTTGAGAAATAATCGATGGCAATTATAATAGTTTTGCACCCCCCGGATGCCATATGTAGAGTTCCCACCAGATCCAGCCCCCAACGAGCAAAAGGTATTGGCTCAGAAATTGTCTCTAAAGGGACAACTAGGATATGAATTTCATTACAGTATCTTTGGCATGGATCACACTTCTTTACCAATTCATTGGCATCTTCCATTATAGAGGGGCAGTAGTATCCAGCCAACAAGACTCTTCTGGTTAAAGCTCTATAACCACAGTGTGATGACCCCTCACCATCATGCAGTTCAGACAACACTACTTGGGACTCTTCAATCCCCAAACATCGCAATAAAGGTTTGCTAAAAGACTTCTTGTAAAGAACGTCTCTTAGGATTAGAAATCCACGAGCCGTATACTTCACTTTCCTTGCCACTGCTTTCTCCCGAGGTAAGATACCATCTGAGATATATTGAAAAAGAGGATACCTCTACTCTTGAGGTTGACTTACTTGTATGTTTAAACATTCCTCCTCTTTCTTGCTCTGATTAAGGTGAATTGATGGGCATTCCTGCACGTGAATCCATGGGTAGGACTCAGAATATGCTATGGTTACCAAGGCTTAAAATATAGCTGAGTTTTTGGTAGAATTTCATACATGAAAGACCCTACGAGGGAGCTCAAGAAAACAAGTTTAAGAAAGAATGGGTAATCCAAACTGACGTTGGATTTAGCATGATGGGGTGTGGAGCTGGAGTTTGCTTAACCTCCATTTACGGTGACACTATGCACCAATCCATATTTTTTGGTTTTAAGGCATCCAATAATGAATCAGAATATAAATCTGTTATAGTTGGTTTAAGGTTAGCTCAATTATGTGGAGCAAAGAGGGTTTGATTAGTAAGTGATGCTCAGTTACTTATTCATCAGGCTCAGGGACAAGCTGAAACAAAATATATCAGTTGGTGAAGTATCTGCAAGTCTTTAAGAAAGTAGTCATAGCTTTTAAAAGTGTCTAGTATGAATATATCCCTAGATCGGACAATGATATGCCAGATTCTTTAGCTACCATAGCCTACGTTGCAACGTATCCATGGATTCTTATGCAAGAATATCCATCCATAGGTTCAGTTCAAGGGAAAGAGGGTGAAGTTGAAGAAAATATGAACATATCTAGCACATAATCCAAAGATTGGAGGTATGAAATACAATAATTTAGTACTGATGGATTTCTACCTTCAGATAAAGTTTTTGCTAAACAAATAAATTAAAAAGCTCCTGGTTTCCTGGTATTGAGAGATATTCTTTATAAAAAATAGTTTACCAGAACTCTCCTACATTTCCTAGGGTTTAAATAATCCCCAAATATTCTATCAGAACTACACGATGGAGAGGGATCAACATATTATGGTTATAAATTTTTAACCAAGAGAGTTTTATTAGTTGGATACTACTAGCCTACTATAATGGCAGATGCCAAGGATATGGTCAGAAGGCATGATCCTTGCCAGAAATATGAGAATGAGATGCATGTGTCAGCGGTTCTAATAGAGTCAATATCTGAACCCGTACCTTTTGATTGATGGGGTTTGGATATAATTGGACCTCTTCATATGGCCTCCGAAGGATATCGAACAATAATCATGGTGATAGACTACTTCTCTAAATGGATTGAAGTTGCCCCACTAGTTGGAACTACTTCTAAGGCGGTTATAAAGTTGATCATATCTAATATATGTTGTCGATTCAGAATTCCCCGACATATTAATACAGACAATAGGCTACAGTTTTACAATAAAGACATGGAAACATTTTGCACTTCCAGAGGAATTCAACATTGCTTTTCTTCTCATTTCCATTCTCAAGAAAATGGGCAGGTTGAAGTTTCTAATCAGACAATTTTAATAGGGTTAAAAATAATCTAGAAGGAGTTGTAGGGAAATGGCCGAGCTATTTGCAAGAAGTATTGTGGGCCTACTAAACTACTTCTCGTACAACTACTCAAGAGTCTTATTTTTCTCTTGTTTATGTGATGGATGCAATCACACCTATAGAAGGTACGTTTCTCTCATTGCGGATATACAACTATTCTGAACAAGCTAATGATATGCTGGTAAGGAATCAGCTGGATCTTATTGATGAAAAAAGAGTAAAGGCACATTTGAGAACAACACACTACCAGTTGGATATGACCTAATAGGTTATTGTAGGAAGAATTGTTCTAGCATGAACATCTTTTTTAGAAGACCAGAACCAATTCATGTTCATATGATCTATTGACATGAATCTGTTAATGTAGATGTTGAACATGTCTACAAAATAAAACCAAATGGTCCAAGCAAAACTACAAGATATAAACTCATGATTATGAATTTTTAATGATTCATGAGATTTTCACTTTGAAACAGTTGTGAAGTGTCTCTTCGGCATTATGGAATCAATAGAAATTTAGTTATACAAGATTTTCCACAAGAGAAAGGAACACTTCTTTGGTGTTATGTAGTTCCATATTTTTGCTGATAAATTAGATTTATTGTTATAATATCTGATCTGCCCCCAAATATCTTTAGTGTTAAATTTCCCCTCTTTGGAGAGCTTCCATATAATAAAGTCTATTTTATTAGCTTTGATACATATACACTCAATTAGGTTGATAGTATCTTGAGATAGAAAACCATTTAATCTATTGATATTCCATGAGTTTTCATATCATAAATGGTTAACTTTTTCAGACTTGTATCAGCTATTGTCCATATTATCATCCAGAGTGATAAGAGGAGTGATCATACCAATTTTCAAGTCAGAAATTAAGACCTCATTCACAAAAGGGTTTACAGATTGAGGACCAATTTTTCTAGTGATATTTATGAACCTCATTGGTGGAACCCCCAAGGAACTTATTGAAAGTTTTTTTCATCATGTTAATAATATTTTTAGGGAAATATCTACTCTGAACCCAATACATATGAATAACCATTAGAGGTGAGCCATCCAGCATAAGACAAGTGCTTGTTCTCTGAATCCTTGATCTTGTTGTTGAATTTGTTTAATAGAGAGTTGTAGTTACTTGCTTTGTTGTTGGTTTTTAATATGATTCCTACGTATTCAGCAGGTAGATGATAAATGTTGAAGCTATTTCGGTTGATAAGAGTAGATATTCTGGTGTTGAGAATGTTGATATGTGTAATTATCTTGGTTTTGTCCTTATTAATCATATGACCAGAGACTCTCCAGTAATTATGTCTTGGCAAGATTGTCAATAGTAGAACTTAGTCTATTAGTGAAAATAAGAAGATCGTCAGTAAAAGAAAATAATAATGTCACTCCTAATTTTATACTTCATAGACTTGTTGGTGTCAAAAATCTTAGAGAGACCTCTAATTAAAACTTTTTCAGCAATGATAAATAGACTAGGAGAAAGAGGGTCCTCTTGTCTAAGACCTCTTCTAGTTTTTAAATACCCAACAGCCTCTTCATTGATAAGAATAGACACAAAAACAGATCTAATCAACTTATTTATAAGACTAACAAATTTAGAAAATAATCCAAAAGTGAGTAGCACTTTAACTATAGAATTATTAGACATATTTTTAAAAGACTTAGTCATGTCAACCTGAATCATGATATTGTCAGCTTTAATTTTCTTATTTAAATCATGAATAAGCTCTTTGGAAATTAAGGTGTTTTCATGAATATATTTTTCCATAACATACCCACCTTGAACTTCAGAAATTATTTAAGGGGGAATTTTAATGAGTCTATTGTTGATAATCTTAGACATTATTAATTGGTGTAAAATCTGTCCAATTTGTAAGATTAATGGAGTTGGTGTAAGAAACAAGGTGGTGTATAATCTGTCCAATTTGTAAGATTAATGGAGTTGGGAATAACACAAACTTGTGGCCAATATACCTTGAGGTTCTGGCCAAGAATGAATGATTCCATTCCCTCACAAAGATTTTTTTTTATGATATTCCAGCAGGACTTGAAGTAGCAAATATTGAATCCATCCATACTTGCAGCAATAGAAGGATTGAGGCTATTGACAATGACATAGATCACTTTTTCTGTACGAGGAAGCATAAGTAACTTATTGTTTTTATTTGTAATCAATTTTGGGATGCTGTTGAAGATAACTCTTGCATTATTAGGTAGTTTTCTTGAGTACTAGAGTAGATTAGATCAGTAAGGATATCTCTGAAGTATATATCAGCAGATAGACCTATCTAATTGTTGTCTATAATCCATTCAGAGCCCACTTTAATACTAGATATTCTACTCTTCATTTTCTACTTGTTAACATAGTTGTGATAGTTTTAGTATTTCTGTCTCTTTCTTTAAGCTAGTTTGAGTAACATTTTTTATGCCAATATGATTCTTCCATCTTTAATTCCATAAGTAAAAGACCATTTTCCTTAGATAGCTCCATTTTTTAAAACCAAATTGTTAGTTCTGTGATGCTTGATTTCAAGCTTTTTGACAGTTTCCTCATTGGCATGCACTTTATTAAAAATGTTACCAAAACAAGTTTTATTTGATACCTTAAGAGATTCTCTCAGTCTTCTAGGTTGTGCTATAAAAATATACATAGGGTAACTTTCAATATAATGATTCAAATTATTTTCTACAAAGTTAAGAAAATTATCATCCAAAGTCTACTATTATAGAAATTTAAAACTATTTTTGAGACTTAATATCTCTTTACTTATAGATAGTAATACATAAAAGAGTATGGTCAGAACAAGTTCTGGCCATATGTAGAACTTTATTTTCACTAAAAAAAATCAGACCAAGTTGAGTTATAGGAACCCTATTCAATCGTTTTCATTTGGAGTTGTTGGACCATGTGAATTTGGAGCCTACATATCCAATATCCCCCAAATGACAGTCATTGATAATATCATTAAAATCCTCAATACTATTAAGGAAAATATGAAGCATCCTATATGTTCATCAATGGATGAAAAAACATTGAAGTCTCCTATAATCAGGTACTCCTTAGAAGTAATTGAAATGTTCCTTAGAGTGATCTAAAGTACATTCATATTATTTCTTTGATACTTTGCATATACGATAGTTCGTAATAAATATTTATCTAAATAAGAATATGTAATTCCACTATGTAAGTATTGAGGATGATCTAATAATATATTGACAGTGAAATCATTATTCCAGATATCATGATTATCGCCTTGATTATAACATTTTTTACAGTACTCAGGTAGGTCATTATAGCTGATATTCAACCATTAGGCCTTGATTTTCTCTAAAACCTACCCAAATGTGGTGTTAAAGTTTCTTTGATAAATCACTTCAACCCATGAATATCAAGCCTTATAATATGATCTGTTTCTTTCTACAACTATGATCTTTAGAGGTTACCCTATTGTTGCAGCTATTGTGTGGATAATGCTTTTATTGTAGAGAAATTCAGGGTCTTTTTCGATTCCAATCCACATAGGTGTGGTAAGACATTCATATTTTGTATTAAAAGTCTCATTCCACTTAAGAAGCCTCAAAGAATATTTTCCCACATATCATATGTTTCTAGTCCGTATCTTGCATAAGTCGACTTTAGAAGCAAATTTCAACAAAATCTGTCTTGGATCCCATATTGATACACCATATTCACATACAAATTTCTAGGATTGAAGGAACTGGTTTAGAATATGTCTTTTAGGTAATTCTTGAGAGAACTTGCCAATTAACGTGAACTTGGTGGATATCATAAACTGATTTTTAACATTATGTGGGAGTTGTATGAATATATGGTATATTTTTTCAATAACACTAGTAGGAGTAAAATTTAAAAAGGGATTTATTTTTGGTTTTTGCAATGTATCAATATAAAAGTTTCTTTCTTGATGGTTGTTAATCTCCTTATCTTCATTTGGGGTAATATATGTACTGTTGAAGTTGTTATTGTTTAATTGCAGGGACTTTCTTGAGCTTTGGAGATCTGTAAAATCTTCATACAAAGATGAGGATTTGATGTTGTCTTCTAAATAGGATTTGCGTTGAGATATTCTTGTTGTAGCCCTAGCAAGATCTTCTTTGTTTATTGGAGATTGATGGCCAACAGCCAGAGAAGAGGAGGAAGAAGTTAAGTTAGAAAAAGAAGGAAGTGCTGCAAAAGGCAAGAAGAAATGCTAGAGGATCTTGGAACTTTCTTGGAGATATAATTACTCTTTCATCTTAAAATTAATAAAGATAAGAAAAACAATATGTGCGATATTAATTAATAATACTACACAATGTCATCATAATTCTTATGCTTTAAAAGCGAATAAGAGAATTTGCATAAAAAAAATCATCTTTATATAAAATTAAATAAATCTAATCTTCCTTACCAGATTCATTATTTTATTTTATTATGTATTTATTTTATTTTTATTTATTTTAAAGTTTTAAAATTTTAAAATTTTCAAAATTTCAAAATTTCAAAATTTCAAATTTGAAATTTATTATTTCAAATTTTACGAATTTTTATATATTTTTAAATTTAAATTATTATTTATATTAATGAAACTTCACAATTTATATTGATCTATCATAAGTGAAAATTTATCTTATAAGTATTTTCTATAAATATTATATATATCATAAGTGAAAATTTATTTTATAAGTATTTTTTATAAATATTATATAGGGTAAAGTACCATTTAAGACCCAAAATCCTAACTATTATCCATCTAAGACCCATATTATCATTATTCTCCAAGAAATACCTATTTTAGTCAAATATTTAAAGACTCACTAATACCCTAAATACCCCTACTCTATAATATAAAAGGCTTTTATACCAATTCTTCACCTTTTTCCCCAATTTTTCCTATATTTCTCTTCGTGAATATAACAACTCTCTATTAGGCGATTCTTTCATTTTTTACTCAATCTTTTGTTTTTATTTTGTTTTCATACGATTTTGATTTGTGTTTTTACTTGATTATGCGAGAGATACTCGATGTTTTGTGTGTTTGAAACTCGAATTTGAGCTCGAAATCGTTGTTTTTTAAGATCCGTTTTTGTTTGTTTTCCCAGTGTTTCGAGTCGAATTTCTTGTTAGTTTTGAGTTTGAATTATGGTAATGTAGTTTATTTGTAGCATTGTATTACTGTTTCGTTGATTTTAGTATTTTATTTTGTGTTTTGGGATTTTCAGTCGCGTAACAGTTTCTGTGTTTTCAGTGAAAGAGATGCAAAACGTTCAATTTCAGTGAGTAAGATATAGATGTAAAACCTGTATGTTTCTTCACTGGTAGATGCAAAATATATTTTATGATAGATGCGAAACGTTTGTATTTGTACCTATTGATAGTTGTGAAACGTGTAATTCTTCTATAATGGTAGATACAAAACACGTCTTTGATAGATGAGAAAAGCTACTTGTTCTTTTAAAAAATTAATTCTAAACATATCATGAGTGGTACTAGTTTTGTTCGTCTTAAAAAAAACCAAATCAACGGTATTTTCGGATTTTTTTTGAGTTATGGTTTAAAAGATGCAGATTTTACAGTTTTAAAATTTACAGGGGTTTCACGAAGAAGATGCGAAACCTTCTTCGTTATGATAGATGTGAAACCTGTTTTGTTGTGCTAGATGCGAAACCTTCTTTATTTTGCTAGATGCGAAACCTTCTTTATGTTGATAGATGCTAAACCTCCTTTATTTTGATAGATGCGAAACCTTCTTTATTTTAGTATATGCGAAACCTTTTTTTATACATGCGAAAACTTATTTATTTTGCTAGATGAGAAACCTCTTTGTTTTGATAGAGGTGAAACCTTCTTTATTTTGATAGATGCGAAACCAGTCACTAGATGCGAAACCATATAACTGAGAAACGTTTGTAAAATATATATGTTAAAAAAAATCAAAACATATCATGAATGGTACTAGTTTTGTTCGTCTTAAAAAAACAAAACCAATGGTTCGGACTCTTTTTCTGAATTACGGTTCAAAAGATACGGACCTTTAAAAATCAAAATTTAAAAAAAAACAAAGAAAAAGAAGTTGGTTACTGTATTTTATATAGAAGGGTATTTAAGGTATAAAGTCTCTTAAAAAATTTAAGTATTTATTCGTAATAGGTTTGTAGAATGGGTCTTTATTGGTAAGTCTGCCTAATAAAAATGCTTTTAATAATAAGATGTGGTATCATTTTATAAAAATAGTGTCATTAGATTTCTTTTACAAAAATTAAAAAAAAAATATTCAAAAAGAACTAAATAACAAAGAGAGAAGTAGCCACAAAAGACGGCTAGGGTTTTGTGTTTATTAGAAAATGTTCCTTTTTGTATTGAACTGTTTTTTATAATGATAAACCCAAGTAAGGCTCTCAATATATAGAGAACTTAGAGGCTTATACAAGAAAACTTAATACACTGAATATTCTAACAATATCCAAACATGACAAACATTTTTAATACTATACAGCGTGAATGTGTTACATGTTAGCGCACTAAAAACATGTTATTGTGTGAATATTCTAACACTCCCCCCTCAAGTTGTGTAGTGGGATCACCAACACCCAACTTGGATAAAACTGATTCGAATGTTCTTGCAGCAACCGCTTTTGTCAAGATGTCTGCCAGTTGGTCTTCGGATCTAACAAACGGAAGTTCGACTGTCCCATCTTCAATCTTTTCTTTTATGAAGTGCCTATCTATATCTACGTGCTTTATTCTATCGTACTGTACTGGGTTCTCTGAAATCTTAATCGCAGATTTATTATCGCATATTAACTGAGTTGGAAACTTCAGAGGGGATCCGATTTCTTTCATTATCTTCTTTAACCAAAGTATCTCGGTAATCCCCTTAACAATTCCTCTAAATTCTGATTCAGCACTTGACAGTGATACTACTTTCTGTTTCTTACTCCTCCAAGTCACCACGTTACCTCCAAGAAGAGTAAAGTAGCCAGCAGTTAATCGCTTGTCGTTAGGATTCCCTCCCCAATCAGCATCTGTGAATACTTCAACATCAAGGTTTCCATTTTTCTTTAAATTTATACCTCTTCCTGGCGTGCCTTTGAGATATCGAATAATCCTCATTACTGCCTCCATATGGTGTTCCTGAGGATGATGCATGAACTGGCTAACTACTCCCATTGCGTATGCAATGTCGGGTCGAGTGTGAGCCAGGTAAATCAATTTTCCCACAAACCTTTGGTACCTTTCTTTACTCGCTGGTCTGGCCCTTTTAATTATCTTTAGTTTTTTATTCACAACCATATGAGTGTCATTTGGTTTGCAATCCGCCATGCCAACTTCAGCTAATAAATCCAATATATATTTCCGTTGGGAGATATAAATCCCTCATCTTGACCTAAGAACCTCGATTCCTATGAAATACTTCAATCCCCCAAGGTCTTTCATTTCAAACTCCTTGAAGAGGTTTTTCCTAAGAGAGATAATTTCTTCTTTGTCATTCCACATTATAATCATATCGTCGACATATATTATAAGACAAGTGACTAATTCTCCTCTCTTTTTGTAAAACAATGTATGATCCCCATTACTATGTTTGTAGCTATACTGCTTCATTGCCATTGTAAATCTCCCAAACCAAGCACGAGGAGACTGTTTGAGCCCATACCTCATTTTCTTGAAAACCATCAGATAACCCTGGTAAGGGTTCCATATATACCTATTCTTCCAAGTCTCCATGTAAGAAAGCATTCTTTACATCAAATTGATGAAGAGGCCAATCTTTGTTCGCGGCTATTGAAAGTAAAACTCCGATAGTGTCAATCTTTGCAACCGGAGAGAATGTTTCAGAGTAGTCTATACCATTTGTTTGTGTATATCATTTAGCAACCAATCTTGCCTTGTGTCGCTCAATGGTGCCATCAGATTTATATTTTATATTAAACACCCATCTACACCTGACTGCTTTCTTCCCTTGTGGTAACACACAATTCTCCCATGTACCATTTCTTTTTAGAGCTTCCATTTCGGTATCCATTGCCTCATGCCATTCAGTCATCTTCTTAGCTTCTTGAGCTGTTTTAGGGATTTGTTCAGAAAGAATAGTAGCTGAAAACTCCTTTGCAATCTTCGTCATTCCTTTCCTGTCTGTTTTTACCAGATATGTAGAAGTACGAGGAACGTGTTCCGGTGAATACCGGTCAGGAGGAACCCCTTTATTTTTTCTTAGGGGAAGAACCAGAGTTTGAGTTTCAACAAATGAACTTCCTGAAATGTCATGGTCAGTAGCATTTTGTGAATTATGACATTGTAAATTGTTTACCTCTTGATGGACATTTTCTTCTGCTGATTCGCTGGTAGTATCCATGGCATTTATTTCTTGTTAGACATTGTCTTCGGGAGAATCATTGATGGTAAGAACTGCCTCGTCAGTCTCTTTTATGTTGGAAGAGGCGTGTTCGGTGGTGCCATCTACCGACTCTGTCGGCACATCCTCAAAGAAACTTTCATATAGCAACTAGTCGAGTGATTCACTTACTTTCTCCCCCTGAGCATGAGATTGGTGGTCAAAAAAATAATCGGATTCGAAGAAGTCACAGTCCATGGTGACATGGATTCGAAGAGTAACCGGATTGTAACACCGATAACCCATTTGATGGACACCGTACCCAACGAATACACACTTTTCAGCACACGGATTAAGTTTGTTTCGACTAGTTTTAGGGATATGAACAAACACCGAACAACCAAAGACACGAGGTGGTAAGGTCATAACAGATGGAATTGTAACTTGGGTTGCAAGCACTTGTAATGGAGTTTTATTTCCTAAACATCGGGTTGGTAGACGATTTGCAAGATACGTGGCTGTAGCAAGAGCTTCTGGCCAAAGAGAATGAGGAACTCTAGATTCAATCATAATAGCATGAGTTTTTTTCAAGTAAAGTACGATTTTTTTTCGTTTTGAAGTACCGTTTTGTTGAGGTGTGTTTGGACAAGTGGTTTTATGGATAAGACCATTTGTTTTGAAACAATTATGCATTGTTTGGTTAAAAAACTCGGTTCCATTATGAGAACGGAGAATCTGTATTTTTTTTCAAACTAAGTCAAAATCATTTTGTAAAAACAAACAAATATTTATGGTACTTCCGATTTATGTTTCATGAAGTATATCCAAGTCATTCTTGAGAAATCATCCACAAATAAAACAAAGTATCTGATTTGATTGTTAGTGGAATTTGGTGTTGGACCCCAAACATCAGAATGGATTAGCGAAAAAGCATAATCAACTCTAGTATTACTTTGATTAAATGATACCCTACAATTTTTTGTAAGAATGCAGGTTTCATATTTCTCATGAATGGAATTATTCAAAAAAAGACTAGGAAACAAACTTTTAAGATAGCTAAAAGAAGGATGACCAAGTCACTGGTGCCATAACCAAAGTTGCCTTTGGTTGTTCCATGAGCAAGCATGGCATGTCCCTTACGAACTACCTCATCAACATAATAGAGACCTCCTTGTTCAGTACCACGCCCAATGATCTCCTTCGTACGAATGTCCTGTAAAATGCAAAAAATGGATACATAAGAACCACATAGTTGAGTTGTTTTGTCACTTGACTAACTGATAATAACTTTAAGGATAATGAAGGAATGTGGAGGCAGTTTTTAATTTCCATTTTTTTCCGAAAAATAATTGAACCTCCCCCTTTGACTTCACAAATTTCTCAACTAGCAGTCTCAATATGGGACTTCTTTGGAGATGTCATGTCACTAAAGTCTTTAGGATCATAAGACATGGTGCCCGTAGCCCCGCGATCAAAGACCCAATTCATTGATTTCTCAAACCCTTTACCTCTAAGTTTTTCATAGGGGTTTGCCGCCATTCCTCCAAAACCAGTGCCACTTCCTTGCTCATTTTTAGTCGGATCTTCACCGCCACTTGTAGACAAAGCCCGTTTGGCATTAGATTTGAAACACTGATTATTTTTCTCCTTATGATCGTCCCCCCACCATTCTGGATAGCCAGCCAGTTGGAAACATGACTCTTTAGTGTGTTTCTTCATCCCACAATGAGTGCAATACAACTTGGATTTATCTTTTTTCTCTTTAGATCGGAATTTAAACCTCTGTGCAGAATCTTTAGCAGTGAAACCCATTCCAATTTCAATCGAGTCGCTATCAGAAGAACTTAATTTTAGTATATTAAGCCTGGCCACTTCCCTTCGTATTGTAGCATATGTTGTTTCCACGAAAGGAAGAGGATCCTTTTTCAGGATATCTCTCTTGACTGGTTCCAGCATTTCATTAATCACCATTAGCAATTGATAAAGTCTTTGTTCTTGAGTCTTCTTATTGTAGATCTGAATGTCTTCTGGGTCTTTCATAGGGTTCGGATCTCGCATATCTATAGACATCCAGATGTTCTGCAGTTTGTTCTACAAGTCTTCTAGTGTATCGGACCCTTGCCTTAATGAATTAGCCTTCTTATGAAGGTCAAATACCTGTAACGAATCTGTACCAGAACCGTATATGGTGGCTAACCCATCACAGAGGGCTTTTGCAGTGGGATATTGCGAGACATTATTCACCAAGCTGGATTCAAGATTCTGGATAATCCATGTGAAAACACATTGATCATCTTGTTCCCACCTTGTATATGTGTTGTCAGTTTTGGATAGAGGTGTCGGCTCCCCTGTAATGTGAGAACCTCTCCCCCTTCCTCCAATTTCTTTCTTCATCAGGTTTGCCCATACGGCATAATTGTCACCACCGATTTTAATCCCTAGGGATAAATTCTCGGGGTTAGTTGTTTGTTGTTGTGTTCCGAGACCATTTCTCAGAATGGCAGCAATCTGCATTGTTAATTCATCAGGGATTTGACTGACCACGACTTCATTGACAGCCATCTTTGTTGAGGATGTTCAGAATTCCCAGAATCACACGTGCTCTGATACCATGTTAAACAACAAAGAGAGAAGTAGCCACAGGAGGCGGCTAGGGTTTTATGTTTATTAGAAAATGTTCCTTTTTGTATTGAACTGTTTTGTATAATGATAAACCCAAGTAAGACTCTCAATATATAGAGAACTTAGAGGCCTATACAATGGAAACTTAATACACTGAATATTCTAACAATATCCAAACATGACAAACATTTTTAATACTATGCAGCGTGAATGTGTTTCATGCTAGCGCACTAAAAACATGTTATTGCGTGAATATTCTAACAATATGGTTAATAATCTAAATAGACAATCAAATAATAAAATATAATAGAAATACTTTTAATAATAAGATGTGGTATCATTTTATACAAATAGTGTCATTAGATTTCTTTTACAAAAAATAAAACAAATATTCTAAAAGAATAACTTTTTTACTTGTTTGACATAAATGTAAATGAACATCATTAGAATTTTAGGTTTTATTGAGTAAAGTGTGAATATTTCTTTATTATACATAGTTTTTTTACTTTATTATTTAGACAAAGTTTACATCTTACAAATACATAATACACATATAATATATATGTAAAAATTTGTATTTTACAAAAACAATGTCATATTTTACAAGTCTAGTTAAGTATACATTTCATAAATAAATGAAGTTCACATTTTTCAAATAAATGAAGTTCACAATTCGCAAATAAAACCATTTACATTTTACAAATTCAACAAAGTGTATATTTCTGAAATAAATAAGGTCACATTTCACAAGTAAATACTTAAATTAAATTTTGATGGATCGTGTCTATTAAATGGGGAGGTAAGTGAGACTAATCATTTCAGAGATAACAATGGAGATATCATTGTTGCATATGGAAGATTATATGGCATGTTATCCCTTTTTGTAGATGAAAGCATGACTTTATTATATGATTTTAGTATGTAACCAAAAACGTTTCAACCATGTAGGCAGTGAAATAGACTTTGCTCTCTTAATTGAAATGCTAGCTAAGGAAAATACTCCATGGTATTTAAATCCAATTATCAGCTGCTATAGAAAAATATTTTTTTCATCAATGACTATTGAACACATTTGTAGGGACCAAAATCAAGTTGCTCATTGGTTAGCTCGTTGGACCTTAAAATTTAAAATGGAACTAGATCTTGAAAACAATCAAATATCAAACTCTCCTATGTCCATCTTTTTATTAGAAAAGTTGGATTTGGTTATTTTAGATATGATGACTAAATTCAAATATCAAGTTTTGATCAATTTTATGAGTTAATAATATAAAATCGATGATCATATTAGTGTTAATTATAATTTTGTTCTCAGTTTTACTTGAGAGGACCTTCACTCTGATTTAGTTTGTGAGAGGAACCAAAAAAACAGCTAAAAAATAAGAGAATCCATCTGATTTATATGTAGACAAAATTATCCACAACTCTTAGGGGTAGCCGAGTTGGTTGAGTATGACATTCTTATGACCAAAAGGTCATGAGTTCGAGTCCCTCTACATACGCTTTCTCGGCCGAGCCTGTCACTTTGTGTGGTTTACCTTCTGGCGTTGGATATTTTTCAATATAAGATTTATTTTGATTACAAAAAGTAAATTTGGAAATGTCATATTTTGCAAATTCGAAAACTTATGCATTTTTGTGAAAAAAATCATTTTTTGTATTGCAACAAAATTCATATATCGAAAATATAGAAAATTTACATTTCACAAATTAAACAAAGTGTATGTTTGCAAATAAATAAACCTAGATTTCATAAATAAAGACAATTCACGCTTTACAATATAAAAAGATACATACATTTCGTAAAATAAAAATTATTAAAACTTTGGAACTTAAAAAATACTTATATTTAGGAAATTCAAACTTACCTAGATTTCTTCACATGTTCTTCATTAATTTAAAGATTTAGTTTCAATAAAATTACCTAGATAACTTAAAACAAAAGAAAAACATAAAATATTTCATAAAACAAATAACATAAAACTTAACTACTAGTTTAATGACAAATTTTATTTTTTATCTTCATCCTCACCACATTCATATGCCATAGCCTCACGACTTTTTGTCTTCTAGTATCATATTGTCAATGAATCTGAACTGGGCTCATTGAAAATATCGTTGAATTTTATTATCGTACATAATCTTTGCTAACTCCTTACTATAATAAGTAACGTCGATTACACAATACCTAACTAGTTATTATAACACAACCCATCTTTCTTGTAAATTTTTTTGTATATGATATGAAAAATGGATCGACGCATCTATATCTTTTAGTTGATACATTTTACTAAGTATCGCATCAAAATCAATCAGCAATGATAACTGATTTGGAGCTATTATAAGATAGTATGTCAATATTGCCTCATTTTTCCAAATCGATGGAGAAATCAGGTTCGCAAAAATAAATACTACTATGTTTCGCAAGTTTAATATGTTATGCTTCAGAACCTAACATTTTGCAAGAATATATTTTGTTACGTCTCACAAATTTAAAACACGGCGTTTTACAACTTCATATTTTGGAGGAATATATAATTCCATGTTTCACAAATTTAAATGTCATGTTTCACAAATTATCATTTGAAGAAAAACAATAATGCAACGTTTCACAAATTATCATTTGAAGAAAAACAATAATGCAACGTTTCACAACTTTTTAATATACTATGTTTTGCAGTTTTAACTCTTATAAAATTCTAGAGTTATAAAATAAAAAATAATTTGAAGCTCTTCTCGCCCAAATAAATATTATACCAATATTTATATTCATGTAAGATACAAAAATACAATTTTAATATTACATCATTTTGCCAAACTTAGTAGGTCGCATTTTAAACTAAAAATAAAACTAAGGTATTGAACGATGAATGAAGCCCTTATTTCTTCATGTAGCATACGAGATGTTTTCGTATCCACCAAAATTGTCTTCTACCAGTTCCAGAGGTGCAGAATAATCAATTTTTCCAGTCGACATTCAGATCAAGTTCCTTCACTTAATCTGTCTAGCATGTAATGCCTCATCCTAATCCATAATCTGAAAAAACTAATATTAAAACAACTACATTAGTTCCAAAACGCACAAGAATGTTCAAGTATCAATATGTCATGTTTCACAATTCAAAAGTTATAACTTAACTATATCATGCCCGCAAATATAATATATTATGATTCGCACTTAAATACACCAAATTTTACAATTGAATTATACTATGTTTAATAACTTATAAATACTATGTTTCACAACTTTTCAAAAAACAATAATGAAAACGTTTGCTAAACTCTGGCGAAATTAATCATATTATTTGCCTATAATCTGATGAATTTTCTCATATTCTTCGTTAGACCTTTTGCGAAGTACACAAACCAAAACTAACATATTTTGCCTTGTTTCCGTCTGATTTAATGGATATAATCACTTTGTATATGTGGTTTAAAAATTATTTTTGACACCAAACTATATTAATCTAACTTAAAACCTGTCTAGAAATAAAACCAAATTCGATATGAGATTTTTTTTTTCAAAAATCAAACTTTATTTGTTAAGATGAAATTTTTTAAAATCTAAGTTATATTAAATTTGATTTTTTAAAATTGTTCCCTGAAAAATAACAAGTCCTGAAAGTTGAATCGAACTACATCTGAACATAATGAATATAATTTTTTTTCTACAAATTATCATAGTTATATTTAATAATTTAAATTACATCATGATTTTTGAATATATGTATTTTTGTCCGACTAATATATATAATAACTCTAGTTTTAGGAATTGAATAATAAATATATATAACACTATCATACGTTTTTTTTTAAATAATATGATATACATTTAAAAAAGTTACAAATACATGAGAATAGCAAAAAAAATAGTCATAAAAGATAACAAAAAGATTAAAAGATGAAAAACAATTTATCCAACTCATAACAAAAATACATAAAGCACAAAAATACAATAAATAAATAAAAAACTAAACAAATGATTCCAAAATCAAAACCACCATTCTTATCATTTAATAAATGTTATATTAAAAATGTGGTAATTTATTAATATTTATTTGAAATTTGATATATATTTTTTAAAATATTGGATGCCACTCGGACTTTATATTATGAAATAAATATAATTTAAAAAGTAAATAGATATTTATATTAACTTTTCGTTAACTTCCAAAATAACGGCGTTGATAACTCAAAATGCAAAAGAATCCCCTAAATACTCGACCTAACGAACAACAATCCGCTCCATCGGGTGGTACACTAGCCTGTATACCATCAAACACTACCTATCATTTAGCAAATCAGAGGCCTCTATGATTTGCTTACCCACACGTTCGATATAGCCACGTGTCATACTCAAACGCTGGATTCGATCTCAGCCGTTAAAGAAATGCAGTTCCGTTCTTATGACGCGTCTCACCGCAGTGAATAAACGAAAGAACAAACCGCCGTTTACAGTTTGATAGCTGACGTGGAATCGAGGAAAGAGTGGAGACTGTGGGGTAATGTGGTAAATTCAAGAGCTAGACTTTCTCAGTTCCTAACAGACCTGCTGGCTACAAAAGGGAAACCGAAAAAACCTCTTTTCTTTCACCCAGAAGAACAAAAATTGGTCCGAGAAAAGACGGTCACTTCTCTTCCTTAGGTTGTCTTGCAATGGCCGATTCCGATGTTAGTTTCTGTTTCTTGCTTCTTTCGAACCGAATGTCTTTTAAAGTTTGCGTTTGTTAGTTTTTCGTTATCGTGTTGCTTGTTTGATGTTTGGTTTTTTTACCCTTTAATGTTGATGGAAAATCGATTTTGATCTTCTGGGTTTGTTTGAAATCTACTTTGTTCCATCGGTATAATTCCGTCTGCTTTGTTGTTAATCTCTTTGATCACCATCATCGGCTTTTCTAAACAGAATCTGACCGCGTTGAAGAAGGCTTACGCGGAGACCATACTGAATACTGCAAAAGAGGCCGCGGCAAGGGTACTGATTTCAGAGAAAAGAGCACAACGAAGCCAGCGGGAGCTCTTTGCTCTTAAAGAGGAATCGATACGGTTGATGCTTGTGCTCAAACGGATGCTTGACCATAAGGTATATAATGTTAATGCTCTTGATCGCAAGGTGTGTTTGGTTTTTTTTTTTTTTTATTATTATTTTCGGTTGCTTATCCAATCATGATAGAATTGTCTTTAGTTTTGATTTTGTTCCATTTGAAGTTGTTGGGTTTTTGGTTAGTTGTGTTAACCTTTGTTGCTGTTTTGATGGCTTAGGGCATGAGTGATTGGTTGTGTACCATGAACTAAGTGTATCTTCATAAGAACTCAAGGGAAATGATATGTTTGAACTTGATTACAACCAAAATACTAGAACTATCATCATTGATGAATATACTTAAATTTAGTCCAATCTTGTGTCGGCCGATGTCTACCACTAGTTAGTTTTGTAATTGAATAGTAAAATCAGTTGAAAGCTATATATACGCTCGGCTAATGAATCTGTTAGAGAAGTTTGGAATTGAATATGATTATATAATCTCGTCTAGTTTTGATTCAATCAATACTATACTGTGTTCCAATCTAGTTAGATGTTACAACATGTCCTAAATAGTGCTCACGAAAGTCTACGCAGGTACATTGTTATGTTCTTGATGGGGTACATTGTTATGTTCTTGATGGGGTACATTGTTATGTTCTTGATGGGGTACATTGTTATGTTCTTGATGAGGAACATAGTGTGCTGCAGCAGTTATAGTTATGGACAGATCAAGATTAGGAAGAACTTATAGTAGCTTAATATTATATTAGAACTCAGTTTCTTTAAGATTCTCTTATAAATTTGTGTACCAATATCTCTAATTTTTATATCTATCTCCATAGGTGAATGAATCAGCAATGCTATCAATGATTCAACAAAAAAGAATTGAAGAGCTTGAAGCACAACTTGGGGAAGCTGAGGATATAGTAAAAGACCTTAGAACAGAATTAGGAGAACTGCACGATGAATACGCAAAAGCTACCAACAAACTTCGGGTTTTAAAAGAACAAAATTTTACTATACTGCCTGACAACAACCGAATTTACAATCAGATGTCAAACTTGACATATTATGTCGATCCTTACTCTTGTAGAGAAAACTGTGGAGCTTGCATCTCCGATTTCCCGTCCATACTCACGAGGCGTAAAGGAACTGAGTTGTACAGAAACGGCTGTACACAAAGGATTAACGCCCTACAAAGAAGCCTCTTCAAGCGAGATTTGTGTGTTTCGGACAAAAAAGATGATATTAATGATCTATCTTCCTTGGTAGAAGATAATCAACGTAGAGAAAAGTGTCATTTATCTAAAACTTCTCCATATGCCGCAGCTGCGGAAAATTTCAAGATTGTTGGGCAAGAATCCGTGGATACAATCCAAACCGATGAGCAGCAAAATACCGAAAAGGTTAAGGATCCGGTGTTTATAAAGGCCTGTACTAATGGAGTTCTGTCCGTTTCAGACAAAACAGATGATGATCTATCATTTGTCAAGAAAGAGAATCAAAATAGACATAAGTGCCAATTATCTGAAACTTCTCTAAATGTTGAAATTGGAGAAGATGCTAAACTAGTTGACCAAGAATCCGTGCATACAAAAACCGAAGAGGTTAAAAATCTAGCTGTTCCGAAGGTTTGTACTAGTCAGAAGAATGATGACTTATCCAGTAACAAAGTGGAGCCTGGAAGGGAGCAGGATAGATCGAATGCGGATCTCAATGCAGCTGATTTACATTCTGTAGAAGTAGTAGCTATCAAACCTGTGAATAACCCAATTATCAAATACACTTTCCAAAGAAAACGGAAAAGGGAGTTGCTAAGTAGCCCCGATAGGGATGTTCTGATCAATGAGATATCCTTAAAGGAAAAGGTAGACAAAAACAATGTCTTGACGTCTGAATCATCTTCTCAGAGTCGGCCGTTAGCACAGAAAGCTCCAGGTTAGTTATAATTATGTGTGCTAGTTTGAGCTTTTCTTTATGCTGTATATGTGTCACTTTATGGATGCACCAAATGAGCCTAAGCAAGATAAAGGCTCGAAAACAAACCACTGCCCAATATCGTATATTTAGTAAATAATCAAGCTCAAGTTTAATTCAAGAGAGAAACTTCAGTTATTTCTTAATATTTGTCCAAAACTATACCCGATAAGTTAACACGTCCAAAAATAATAATGTTTGAATTTAATTTGATAAAAGTTCAATGATAAATCCAATATACTAGCTCAAGCTCGGGCCGAGTTCGTAAAATCATCGTCAAGCCGATCATAACCACCAATATCTGTGTCCAATGAAACTTGGTTGAAGCTGTTCATTTTTATAATAGTCAAGCCTAGCTTAAGCGAGGACATATCCTAACTTGCTTTTATCTTTAAATGTCCTTAGAATTTGGCATGCTTCTGAAAATCGTTTCACTTTTGTATTTGGTGTGTGCCCATAATTTTTATAGCACCTGTATTATCATACAGTACAAGTATCCTCTAATGATAAAGTGGACGACTTTTGTAAATGATTTCTTGTGGAGGAGAAACTAAGTTTATCATCTTACCATTAATCAGTTGTTAATTACTTGCTGTACTAGTAATGCTATAGTGACATAGCATCAAGTTTTTACTTTCACACGCTAATCAGCTGTCAATCTCTTTGTTCCAGATTCTTTAGGTGCCGCTGTCCTAAATGTAAAGCAAAAATAAGAAACCATTTTAAAGACTCTTTGTCCCTATATTATCATTACAGTTCTGTTTATTAGATAACTGTGTTTTCTGCATGTTAGATGATTGCATAATAACTGTAACCAACTTGTAGGTTCTTAAAACTCTGAAAAGTTGATAAGACAATTCTCATCTTGACGAAATTTTTCTCTTTTTGTTAGCAGATAATAGTAACATTGTCTGAAAAAAATGGTATGAATCATTGCCGGGGTGAAGATATGGTTAGTGAAATGTAAGATAAATTGTATTGAAGTGCAGTGCAAGGCGTTGCGGATGATGATCTTTGAGGAAGAATCAAAAGGAAGAAGTCAATGCCTTTTTATTTCTCTGTTGTGTTTCGTTAATATGATTATATGACTATTCTTTTTTAAACCAGTCCCTTTTTTGGCACTGGGAAACCTGATAGCTTGATTTAGACACCTTATGTGCATTAGGAAGAGACCCAAATTGCAGATTTTTTATGGTACATTGCAGTTATTTGGAGAATGTATGTGTTGTTGGTTGATATTTGCAACCAGGGATTTGAGAAAAAATTGCTATTTTTAATTTAATAGAAGTTCTGAAAAACTATAGCAGACGTTAGTGTTTTGCGATATTCAGTGTATTTCTTGTATTGACGATACGCTGAATCTAAACCTTCAGAACAGCCGTTGTAAATTCTAGAAATACCATGTTCAGTGTATTTTAAACTTGAGAGATCGAAACAGTAAACAAAGCTCTACTTAGACTTGTGAATATCATAAACAAGCCCGCCTACATGTCCCCTACCGACTTGCTAGAGATGGGTTAAAGATAGTGTAAACATTTGTTAGTCCCAAAACCAAAATCAGAAGAACAAGAAAGGTAACTTTCAGTATTATGTTTTTACAAATTGTGATTATAGAAAGGATGAAAGTTCCGATATCATAGTTAATAAGTGAATGCCAATAAAAATAAATATATATGGAAATTTTTTACAAATTTATATTTACAATTCAGATTAATTATCACATATTTAAAAAAAATTAATTTTTTTTTTCTCAAAAAAGAATTTATTTATTGAATTGAAAAAAAAAATTATTTATTGAATTGAAAATTGTTACATATATTTATCACAGGAGGTTTTCTCCTATTATATGTTTGATTTTTCTCTTTTTTTTAAAGCATCTTTTCTTATTTCTTCATCTGTGCTAGCTTCTGCCTTTTCTTATTTCTTCATTTGTGCTAGCTTCTGCTTTTTCTTCGTGCATCTTCTATCACTTCTGCTTTGTGTTGCACCTCATCTTCCTATCATTTTTCTGCTTTGTATTGGTTCATATTAAAAAATATATTTATGATGGTCATTAATTTGATTAAAAATAAAATAAAAATCGAAATAATAGATTAAAACAATATTATATAAGCACCGGATTAGTTACCGGTATGTCCTACTATATTTTTTGCTTCTCCTGAAGGATTCATTTAAGGGGAGAGATAATAGAGATTGATATTTTTGTTGATAAATAAATGTCCTAAAGAAACTAAAAACTTAAAAATTGTTTTGTAACAACAAGACAAATTTGGGTTATAGTTTTTATTTAAATTTATAGTTTGAGTTTTTTAAAAGAAATTATAAAATCTGGAAAGTGAGTGATTTTCTAACTTTCTAAAAGAAAAGATTGAAATTTTGCTTTTAGAAAAATTAGGAAAAAAACATAAAATTTTGAAACCTAAAATATGTTGAGTGATCGAATATTTTGATTTTTTTTAAAGCAAAGTAATTTAAATTTAGAAGATAAAGTTATAAATGTATAGGAAATTAATACTGAAAAATCATTTTTTTCTTCAACATCTAGCAAAATTTCAAAATCTACAAATTATGGCTTATTTTAATAAGATTTTTTCTATTCTGTAACTTAGAAATGTTTGTGTGCTTTATGATGTTTAGTTGTTTAGGGAAATGCAAATTTTCAACAAATGGTATATGAGTCTTCCTTATAAGAATGAGTTTTAGGTTTTATGATTATGAAAAGTACGATGAAGTTTCAATTCAGTAAATTAGACAGATATTAAATTACAATATTGATTTGAGAAGTGTATATTAAGGACGGCATAAAATAATTATTTTTAGTAAGATGTATGTTAAGTTTTAAGTTTGAAATCTTAGGATTATCAAAAAAGAGAAATTTCATGCAAATTTTAAAAAATTTAAACATCTTTCCACGCCCAAAAGACTATAGTCGCAACATAATTGACATAAAATTCTATCGTAGGTTTTGACATGGAATTTTTTAGGTGTCACGCGCTGACCTATACCAACTTTGTAGTGACTTATACAATTATCGCAATACTAAAAACCTTAACTACGACAAACTGACACAAACGTTTTCTAGTTGGTTTTTTTATGCCGCATCACGAGGGTGTTACTTTATAAACAACAATGGTGTTGTGAGAAAGTTCTCTTGGTATGTGGATGTCGTGTAGGTGTGTTTTGGGGTCTAACTTTTTATATATATATATATAATTGTAACATGAGCTACATATGCTTTGAACTTGAGTATATTTGTAGTTGTGTTGTATTTTTTTAATGTGATTAATATTATTAAGTTGTCTAAACTATGAATAAATAATTAAGGATATAATAATTTACCAAATTAATCTCTATTGATGGATTTTTCATTTTTAGAATTCCAAAAAAAATTAATTAATGATACTACGTCCAAATGAATAGTTATTCATAAACATGAGATTGTTATATGTGAATTGGTCATTAAACATCAAACTAGAAAATGAGCCTAAAGAAAGATTTTATTGATTATGTCCACTAAGTATGGTCAACATTGTTTTTTCTCAAACTTATATATGTACAAGTTAGTGTGTTTGCATCGCCAAGGGGTAGCCGAGTTGGTGGAGTAAGGCATGCGCACTCGTTTAGTAGCGGCTGCGGGTTCCCTCTGAAAAAAAAAATTTGTGTGTTTGCCCAAGCCTATCGTTTTAATGTTGTAATGGTGCATTTTCCTAATATTTAAGTATATTGTTGATACTGTTCGACATTATATGTCGATAGTGATGTTTATGTGCTATGTATTGTATATGAGTTGTTTATAAATCCATTTGAGGTGTCTATAACCTAATAGTTAATAAAGCTTATACCCTCGAAGCTTATACCCTCGATGAGACTAACTTTAAAGAATGGAAAAATAATATGCTATTGTATTTAATGTACCAATAGCACTTGACATTAAGAGTTAAGCCACATTTATCACTGAATATATATTTCTCTGTTAGAGAAAAAAAAATAAGGTGTAGAAAAGTTTGACAGATTGAGTATGGCAATCATATAACGAAGAATATATTTAGCATACCCTGGTTTAGCTCCATAAAAGATTATTAATGCAACATTTGTTTTTGAAAATATAGAAATGTTTTGCTAAGAACCATAAAATGGAGATTAAGATGCTACTTATCAAGTTAACTTTTGTGTGAAGTATATGGTGATCAAGAGACTATAAAAGAACATATCCTTGAAAAGTACAAAACTTAGATAAAATAATTCTCACATTTATGGCGTGTACGGAGATTACTGTAGTTTTGGTGCCTGGAAACACTTGGTGGATTGATACAACTTTAAACAGTCATGTTTATGTTTATTTGTAGCATATGATAAGAAGTCTGAGTCTTAGTGATGGCGAAATATTCATCTATACAACAAAGGAAATTTTGTGTTTTGTCTCATCTATTTACGATTTTTCGTTTATTACTATTGAGTAATGTATTTTCATTTGAATGATGTTTTGTATTCACCTTTTTCAGAATTAATCTGATTTATTTTCCTATGTTAGAAAATTTTGGTTATTGATGTTATTTAGGAATGATGAAAGATGTTTTTATTTATATGTTAATATTGTTGGATGTGAAAAATTAATAACGAATAATTATTTTTATTTACTAAAGAACACTAAGATTCACAAAGATTTATGAACATAAATTTATATGGTAAAAAAATGGTTAGGCTAAAAAATCATAAAAAAATTGGTATAAACAATTACTCATATTTCTAAAACTAGAATTGAAAATGTAATTGTCGAAAGTTTATTAAGTTCCCTAAATTGTTCAGAATTTGATATTTGTGTCAAATTCGCAAAGGAAAAATAGACCAAAGTGCAAAGATTATTTGCATACAGAAATTTTTTTTGACATAATACATAAGGATGTTTGTGCACCGTTCTCTTTAGTATCATGGTAAGATTTGTGATATTGCATACAACTCATTTACGGTTTTTCATGCTACGAGTCTCTATATCTTATTCATAAGAAATAAAAAAACCATTGCCAAGTTCAAATATTTAAAATTTTGAGGTTGAAAATAGCTTGGTAAAAACATTAGATGGATCATATCTTACTTTTGTGGTGAATATTACTGGAGATATGATAGTTCACCTGAACAACATCATGGACCATTTATAAAATTCCTAGAGAAGTATGATACAATTCTTTAATGTAAGATGTAGGGTTCGCCTAACATGAATGACATGTATGAGAGATGAAAATGTATACTAAAATATAAAGGTCATACATATGATTATTAATTCTACATATATCACTCTATGAAATTAAGTGTGTTATATTTTCTTAATAGAGTTCCGACGAAATAATTTGCTAAAATACCATATGAGCTTTAGACCGGTCAAAAACCTAGTTTGAAATTTTTACATATTTAAGACGTCCAACTGAAGTAAAGTCATATAAGATCAACGGAAATAAATTAGAATCCAAAACATATTACAGTTCTCTTATTAGATATTTAAACCATTCAAGAAGATTTAAGTTTTATGATTTCTTTAAGATGAACATTTTGAGACAGATGGGATAATATTCTTATAGATTGAATGCTAATACCTCTCGTTAGTGGTACCATAAATTTCTTAAATTAATTATTTGATTTGGTTTTGAGATAAATTAAGTAGACGATATGTTATTGGCCATTAAAATAAGGAATTATTGTATAGTACCAAGAAATGTATTTCAGACCAATTCAAAAGGAAATATCTTGGTTATCCAACTTTTCTGTTGGGAATTGGTCATGTGAGGTTTTGGATTTATCACAATACATATATAATGTTATACCATTAAAGATTGACAAACAAGAAACTAAAGAACAACTATATTGTAAAAGTAAACAAGTTTAGTCTTAATCATTATCAAAGACATAACTAGAGATTGAAAAAATGAAGAAAAAAATCCATTTACTTCGCTTGTTGAGAGTTCCATGTATGCTCAAGCTTGTACATGACCAAATATTTCCTTTATTATCAAAATTTTGGGTAAATACATAAGTAACCCGGAGATTGAACATTGAAAAATTGTTCAAAGAGTTCCCGGTATCTTACAATAAATAAAATATTACCGATTTACATATTGGAAGCCAGATAAATTGGAGATCATCGAGTACTGCGAACTAAAATTTACTAGATGTGTGTATAATCTTCATATAAGTTTGGACATCACGTTACTTTCAGAGGGAGTACAAATCTCATGGAAAAATGTAAACATGCACTTATTGTTTCTTTAAATATGATAACAAAATTTGTTACATGTTTTGCAGCATCCAACCATGTACTTTTCTTGCGAAACTTTTTAACGAGATTGTGAGTCTTGGAAGGAATAGAAAGACTAATTCGATTGCATTGTGATAATAATTATGAAGTTCAGTATTCAAGCAGTAGCAGGAGCTCGGCTAAGTCGAAACAAGTAGGTATCAAGTTCTCGTCTCTTAAAAAAGAATTCAAATCTTTAAACTGGCGTGGAGCATATCAAAACATAATTTATGTTAGAGGATCCTTTAACTAAAAGATTAATGCGTAAGACTTTTCAAGAATACACCGTTACTATGAGTGTTGATAATTAAGATGATTATTATTATCGATGATATTTTATATTTAATTCTAGAATATGTTTGTATTATAATATATGTATACACTTCAATTTATTAGTGAAAATATATATAGTATGTTACTATATATGATGAATTTTCAAACTCGATTAAGAATGATTATTTAAGAATAAATATGTTTGATTACATCTCATGTTATTCTTATGTAATGCACCATGATGATCCATACGATTGGTTATTTAAATATTATAATTAATGATACATCCATTTGAGCTTATAGTGGGTGCATCATCTATGATGATCCAAATGAAATATTTTTAGAATTTCAGGAAACTCGGATTCATCGTCACTTGCTTACACATATATTTTATTATCATCATTATTGTTTGATTAAAAGTAATTGTAGCTTAAAATTAGACTATAAATAAAATAGCATCATAGAAGTAATTGCATAAACACCGAATTTATTATGGATTCAATGAAAGCTTGAGGAAAAAAATAAACATATTAAAAAGATTAAGAAGATTTGGGGTTGATTTGTGATAATTAAACAAACTCGGGGTTATAATTATTGAGTATGGTAACTTAAAAAAAAACTAGTTTCTACTTAAGTTTATGGTTTCAATTTTATAATAATAAGAAAAAAACTAGTTTCTACTTAAGTTTATGGTTTTAATTTTATAATAATAAAAAAATCATAAAATCTCAAAAAATATGATTTTCTAATATATTTTTAAAATACGTTAATTTATTATTAAAAAAGTTTATAAAAAAACTTTCATAATAAAAATCATATTAAGTGATCGATTGTTTTAATAATTCCAAACAAAATTATTCAAAATATCAGTGTCACAAATACTTAGAAAGGTGAACCTCAAATTCATATTTTTTCAATATCTATCGAAATTTCAGAATCTATAAATCATGATTTTTCCTCATCTTTTAAACTATACCCATCATATTTTATAGGGTTTAAACCTAGTTTTTATTTTTCAATTTTAGTAAAAAATTACCTACAAGTTTATGCTTTGGAACATTTTATTTTCGTTTTTAATTTTTTGACAAATTGTTTTGTATCCTTCCACTTATGTTATTTTGTAGTTTTACATAAAAACAATTTAGTAAAAACAATAGAAAAAAAGAAGTTTTTTTTTCCTTTTAATAACATAATTTTAATTGATTATTAAATTTTTAAACAATATTTGTTAATTTCATAATATGTTTTTTGTTACTTTTATTATAATTTCATACGATGATATATTAACTAAAAAAACTAACAGACTAAATGACGTAAATAAAAATCTTAAAACGTAAAGAAATTATAAAAAAATAAAATATTTATGACACTTTTTTTCCAAACATAAAAAACAAAAAAACAAATTAAACTCATCTTATAAATTTAAATCTTGTTTAAAAAAAATATCTTGTATTCTAATATAAATATTTCAAGCTTTCAAAATTATATATATATATATATATATATATATATATATAAAATTCACTAAAATCAATAACTTTCAAAATTATTGTCTTAATATGATGTTTATATATATATATATATATATATATATATTTTCAAAATACGTTCACACTACTCACAATATCACGATGTGAGTGTTATTTTGAAATTATCCAAATTATAATGATAATTTAGAAAATGCATCAACTCTTTTCTCACTTCTTTCTCGTTATAAATTTTTCATACAATTTATTTCATTCACCTACATTTTGTACTACATAATTTTTTAATTTGATTTTGACATTTTTTATTGTTTTTAGAATATAATGTCCGAATTTTCATTGTTCCTACCGTAAAAGTTTTTAAAATATATTTTTTTCTGTATTTATCTTACATGATGTTTTTTTGTTATATGTAAAAAAATTTACCATGTCATGGAAATATCTTTTGATTTCTCCATAAATACAGCTAAACTTAAAAAATTATAGTTTTATTATCTCTCCGGATAAAGATTTAAATGACTATGAATTTCAAACTCAATTTTTAAAGCAGTTTGTGAGAAACAACCATCTAAAATTTATGGTTAGCCTCTTCGCGACCGGTGACATGATGCAAATATGTTTAGATTCTTCGCGACTTGAAAACATCATTGTTCCAATTTGGTTGGACTTTTTACTTTTAAGAGTCATTTATTCAAGTTAAACCAAACATGAAAAATATGTAGGATGTTTTTCGGGTTTTAAAGATACGTGAAAAACTTAAACATGTATTTTTCTTTAAACTTTTACTAGTAAATAGGTAACCGTGGTGCTGGAAGCTGCTCCGTGACACTTCAAAAGGCTTTTAGCTCAAGAAGTCAGAGCATATAGCTGATATTGTCAAGGATATTTGAAGGAAATCGAGAGTAACAAATCGAGAGTAAAGTTACAAACAAACAAATCGAGAGTAAAGTTAGGTTCGAGTTTGCATATGTATTATTATCAAGGTTAGCTTCAAATTCTACCATGAGCTTAGAATAAGAATTATAAGTAAATCGATCATCCTTAAGTTGGAATATCACGACCTTCATTTTTTACATGAACTGTGACATGTTTAACCATGCTACTTTTCTATATACCGCAATCAATCCTCCTAACCAATCCTAGTTTATGAGATACTTTGTTAGTCATATTAGAAAAGATATTCAACCTAGTTTCATAATTTACAAGAGAACCATATTATAGTTGAGGGCTCAAATTTGGAAATCCACGATAATGGCCCGAACAACTATCTCAAATGGGATGAGGTTGTCACCGGTGGTCTTTTTGACTCTTCTATATCCCTCAATGAGCCATCTACAACCCAATGCTCATGTGGAATGATGGAATCTGATCCCAACTTGGAGATTAAATGAACATCTAGTAAAGACAAAGTTGATTCTCCCCCTATGAGTCTCTGATAACTGAGAATGATGAGATAAGTAAATAAAGTGTTTATATATGATCCTAAACCATCTATGAATCATGTTTATTCACACGGTAGGTTTTTAATATTTATTGCTACATGAACTTTTCATAGGTGAAATGATTTAATACGACAAAAGGATGTTGTTGAGTTCATATGAACTAACAATAATTTATACTCTCTATGTTTCATAATATGTGTCGTTTAAGGTTTTTTCACCGATTTTAAGAAAAGTAATAATGATTTTGATAAAAATAAAATAAAATAAATTTGATTGGTGGATTAATAACTTTTAGAGTGAGTAAAGTATTATATTGGTGGAAAGTGGAATATATGTAATTAATGCTATATTGGAAAACAAGAAAGACATTTAATTATGAAACAAAAAAATTCTTTTATAGAGTCGCATATTATGAAACAGATGGAGTAGTAATATGTTTATTAGAGATCAGAGAGTGTGTGAGCCTAAGGTGAATGTTTTTATCAAGTTAATGGTCCTATTTTGGTGTTTTACAAAAAATCACCTCTTCACCCTTAAGTACAAGATTGTTTGGAACCCTAGTGGCCCTCCAAGACCTATTCTTTTTTTCCTCCCAATAATTTATTGTAAAAGCAATTGCTTGACTTCTTATGTTGTTTTATGTTTGATGGTTTTCTATGCGTTTAACGATGCAATTGATGAAAATACTCAAAACTTTTATTTTAAGTTTAATGGTTGTTTATGCGTTCAACGATGTGATTGATGAAAATCCACTCTGATTTGACCTTGATAATATGGTCGGAGCGACTTCAGTGTGCCTAAGGTAGTCTTTGGGGATTGTAACGCAATCCATAAGCTGGAAGATCAAACTGGTTTATGCAATCTTATAACTTGTGGATGGGTGACTTTAATCATTTATGGTATTATCATTATGAGCTAAATAATTTTTGTGTCTCTAATTACCAGTTCTTTCCATCCAATAAATAACCTGATAACCTCATTGCTTCCAAGAGTAACAAGAGGTCAACTATATTTTTATGTTTTTTTTTTCATTATAACTATTTTTAAACACCGGACTACGCTACTATATTTTTGATATAGGATCTGTCATCCGCCTATAAAACATTGTTCAAACTTTTTCATACGCGTGATTTTATAAATATTATATCTACCCGTCGGAACTTGCACATATATAATAATAGAATAATATTATGTTAATTTTAACTATTAAACTCTTAATATTTCAAAATAAAAATGGGGGTTTAAACTAATAAAAGTTTAATCTTCATAAAAAAGGCTAATTTTCATACCTATTTAAATTTACCAGTAACTTTTCTACCGTTGAAGGTTAAAGCATTTTTTACTTTTTATTTTAACAAAGCAAAATCATTCTGTAACAAAAATCTAAAAAATGGTGGTTCAAGATACTAACATTAAATTTTCATTGCAATAGTTATACTTGTAAAAGAATGTATTTTGTTTTACACTTGTAAGAGGTTAGTACAAGTTCACATACTACTTTAAAAATTCTACATCATAATAGTTTGGTTTTCTAATAGATTTTTTTGGGGAGACTTATCTATAAAGACCCGTTCCACGAAGCTATTACGGATAAAGGCCTAAATGTTTATGAGATTTTATATTTTAATTATCCTTTTATATAAAATCTGTTAACCAATTTCTCTTTTTTTATTTAATTTTTAATTTTTAAAGGTCTGTATCTTTTAAACCGTAACTCGGAAAAAGAATCTGAAAATACCATTTGTTTTGTATTTTTAAGACGAGCAAAACTAGTACTACTCATGATATGTTTTGATTTTTTTTAAAAAACTATTTTACACACGTTTCTCAATTATATGATTTCGCATCTAGTGACCGGTTTGGCATCTACCAAAATAAATAAGGTTTTGCATCTATCTAAACAAAGAGGTTTCTCATCTAGCAAAATAAAGAAGGTTTCGCATCTATCAAAATAAAGAAGGTTTCGCATCTATCAAAATAAAGAAGGTTTAACATCTATCAAAATAAAGAAGGTCTCGCATCTACCAAAATAAAGAAGGTTTCGCATCTATCAAAATAAAGAAGGTTTCGCATCTATCAAATAAAGAAGGTTTCGCATCTATTAAAATAAAGAAGGTTTCGCATCTATCAAAATAAAGAAGGTTTAACATCTATCAAAATAAATAATGAAGGTTTAGCGTCTATCAAAATAAATAATGAAGGTTTAGCGTCTATCAAAATAAATAAAGAAGGTTTAGCATCTATCAAAATAAAGAAGGTTTAGCATCTATCAAAATAAAGAAGGTTTAAAATCTATCAAAATAAATAAAGAAGGTTTAGCATCTATCAATATAAAATAAAGAAGGTTTCGCATCCATCAAAATAAAATAAATAAGGTTTCGCATCTATATAAAAAAAGAAGGTTCTGCATCTTCTTCGTACCCTTTAAGTTTAATTTTTTTAGAAAGTCTGTATCTTTTAAACCGTAACTCGAAAAAAAAATCTAAAAATACCGTTGGTTTTATTGTTTTAAGACGAACAAAACTAGTACCACTCATGAAATGTTTTTTTTTAATATTTTTTTTTACATCTATTCAAATACTTTTCAAATCTGGTTTGTAAAACGTAATTGTTAAGCTCTGTATGTTGAGACATCTATGGTCTAAAAACTTGAATACTAATATAAGAGGAAAAACTCCCTAAAGCACACATTGTTTATAGTCTATAAATTTAACATATATCCCAAAAGGATATACTTTCAAAAGTTTTCAAATTGTAGACTCTTTACAAAAATTTCATTTTTCAAGTAACTCAGAGTAGTTTAACAGAATCCAAATTTGAACCTAGTAACAACTACAACAATCAGACAAAGAAGTGCACGTTTAACTTTATCCAGAAATTCAGACACCATGTCTTGAATTATACAACAGTACAAACGAACAACTCTCCCATACAAGAAACACGTCGCCAAAATTGTTTCTTATTCTATTGCTTGAGGTAACACAACCAAGCACAAGTACTGAAGGTAGATCTGACAACTATATCTTGATAAAGGATGGAGGAAATTCCATCATCTTGGTATCGAAGCTTATAAAGGTCAGTCAAGTCTTCATCCTGTAAAGTTATGAAGTTGTTATTTAACATAGAGATGGCATGAGATTCTTCTAGCATAACTAAGGTCTCTGAATATGACTGGCAATCTACAGCACTATCTGCAAACAGGACTCTGATGATTTAGATTATGTTCTAAATATCTATGACTTGGCTGAATTTCAGATTGGCCCAGAATAAAAATGGGTTGGGTTTGGGTTATGTATTTTTTACGCAATCTGAAGTTAAACCAGCACAGTTTGAGGCATAAGCCAACTATAAGTCTACAATGTACAAATGACTTTATATATATATATATATATATATATATATATATATATATATATATATATATATATATATATGTATAGCGCGCCTAGCATGCGCAATAGCACAAAAACAAAACCCCAATTTTGGATTTGAAGAATGGAAGGAACTCTGATTTTTTCCAACCCAACCATGGTTGGTTGGTTTGAGCCGATACTAGTTGGGGTCGGTTTATTTTTTATATTTCCAAACTGTTTCAACAGGTTTGATTTTGGTTTTGTCATAAACCCCTCAACCGGACCTGCATATACCCCTACCACATGGCCAGATTGAAAGAAAAAGATTGCACCCGTACCTCTCTAAGGCAGCTGGACTTATAAGATAGACTCCAGATGGAGATACAATAGCATCCACCATGACATCATTTGGGGTTAGGGGTATAACTTCTTCTTCCAAAATCTGCACCGAATATGACAGTGCAACTGCAATACCAAAGAGTTTTTGTTTGTAAAGAACTTGATTTGATATTTACAATCAAATAATATTATCAAAAGACGAATGTGTATACCGAAAAGTGGTTGCCTCCAGTTCTTCTCTTTCGCAAGCTTTTGGTACCGTGTCAGGAACGTGTCGTAATAGCTTTTAAATTTTTAGCGCATATACAAAACATGATTTGTAGAATATTAGTGCCGAAGTTGATATGTTCATAGTATACGAATATATAAGCTCATACGGCATAGGGGTCGTTTGATATCTAGCTTATAGTTTTAAAAACTAGTAAGAAAAACGACATGCATAGAAAAAGACAGTAGAAAGTATAGCAAAAAAATATTGATTCAAAAATTCGAAAAAAAGAAAGATTTTAGGCTTTTGGATCTTTTACGCTTTAAAAGCTAGCTTTTCTAGCCTAAAAAGTCAAATTAACCAAACAAGCTTTATTTGCTTATAAGCCTAAAAGACAATGCCTGTAAAACTGTGCGTGATAGATTACACTGGGGCTGTTCGTTAGGATTCAGCCAGTCTGTTAGAGGTTGGGGAGCTATTCAGGGCTCCAATCTGACCGTAGGAAATATATTTTACACTTCTTGATCAATAAGAAGTTACTCAGTCATTTTCAACATTGTACCATATCATAAATTATCTAACATACAGCCAATACCATATATTTTATAGAACCTGGTTTCCTACATGTCAAGATCTCATGTCTATTCATTATCAAAGTCAAACTCTTTTAAGTATGTTACGAATCTTCGTGTGTGTTTCTATATCCGCATTTTTAAAGAGTATATAAAATAGTGAGGGCGGAAGTTGTGTGATTATACCCTCCACCACGACCTATACGTCTCCCAGATCTATCAAAGGCAAGCCCTGGAAAATTCAAAGATGTATAAGAAATTTTTCTGATTTCCTAAGAAAGTACTTGACAACTTGGGTGAAAATAATCGAAAATTTGTAAAATTACCAGGCATGAGTACCATATCAATAGGTTCATTTTCCTGCATAACTACAACCATTAACATCATTTGTATTAGGACAGAAAAAGATAGTTCATGTCACCAAAAAAAGTAGCTGCTTTTATTATGCAGAGAATTGCGTGAATTATAAGAAAGTATTTTTTTTTATTTCACACGAATGTGGCTAAGAAACAAATAGTTCGAGTTTGGCTGAAAGAAAATTCGACTCGATTCAATAATTATCGAACCCAAACTTCTAAATGGCCTCGAGTTTCTTATCGAGCTATTGGCGAGCAGCTTGAAATCTAAAAACCCGAGTTCATGTAGGCCTAGGCTCATAATAACATTAAATATAATACATTTCAAAATTTAATTTAGTAAATAAGCTTTAATTTTTCGATAATTTAGACACAGGATCAAAGTTCAGTTCGAATTTGGTTCAAATTAGGAATTCGAGCCGAGGTCGAATCGAGCATTAGTACTCTAAAAAGCGTCGAGCTGAAATAAAGCGTGAAGCTGCATATATTCCATTACAAGTCATGAGCTATTCGTGAGTGGCTTGAAATCTAGATTAAACTCGAGCTCATCGGCTCGAACAATAGTAAATTAAGATAAATTTATAGTTTTAATTTCGCCTATAAGTATTAAATTCCGCATTGTTTTAAATGCACCGGATCGGTTCAACTTCAGTTCAAATTTGGTTCGAAATAAGAATTTTGAGCCAAGCTCGAATCCAGTTCTAGTACTTAAAAAAGCATCGAGCCAATCTCGAGTGTGGAGCTCGAATATCTCCTTATGGCTCATGAGCTATTCGTGAACGAACGAAATTCACAACAAAACGAGCTATGAAACTCGAGCTCGTGTATACTCAGCTCGAATAATAGTAATTTAAGCTAAATTTAATGATCTATTTAGTATAAATGCATTAAAATTCTCTAGCCTGACTCGAGCGTAGGATCGAATTCAGTTTGAACTAGGAATTCAAGCAGATGCTTAATATGTGGCTATGTTAAGCTCAAATTCAACCATACACACAAGTCTAGTAAGCAGCCCTATACTTATGTAAGTATTTAACAATCGAAAGAAACAGGACAATTTGCTTTGCGAAATCGAAAAAGGTACCATCTTGACGTTCATTTCCGGCAGCATCCAAAGGAGCAGGTTCCAAAATATCCATGGAGTTTGCAATTAGATCATCAATGGCGGATATATGTAACATTCGCATATTACTATTCTTATCCTCTACACGTGGCACGTAAAGCTTCTTACTGAACTGTGTATTCCCATCTAGTCATTCAGAGGGTATGTCACTAATCAATTTAGTAACAGCAAACAAAATCCAATAGATAAATAAAAACAATCTTGCAAACCAAAATAAAGCACCCGGCGAGAGTTCACAAAAAAACTTCTGTTATCAGCTTTACAGTAACATTCACCAAATAAGCTTGTCGAGACATTAGAAAACATAGTATGAAATTTACTTTCCAAATATGCTACCACAAACAATATAGGAAAAGAAAAATGCCAACCAAAACAAGCTACCGAGCATGATTGACAGTTTTATTGTGCAAAGTGCAAACATCATAAAACACTTTTGATATCAAGAACTTCAAGTAATCACTAATCAATTTAGCAACCACAAACGATATTATTCAAAAGATCACACTCTAGCCTACCAAAACAAAATTTACTGTAACATTCACCAAACATTCTTGTGCAGACAATAGGAAACATGTAAGAAATCAATCAAACGGAACAATCTTACCAACCGAAACAAACTACACATAATCCTTTAAAAAAAACTTGTATCGCTAAATTTTAAGGTAATATTCTATTTCTACCAAACACGATTGTCACAAACATTAAAGATTTTAATCAGATTAAAGAGCAGGAAACATAGCACAAACCTTTTTGCAGAATTTCTGACAAAATTCTAGATGTATCAACTTCATACAAAGAAGTGCAGCTGATATACGCACACAATCTCTTGCTAGAACTAAACCAAGGAGCTTCCAAAACAATATTTTGGATTGCAGCATCTGATCATTTACAGGAAAACAAACAAAACAAAAAGGTCTTTAATGACGAAAGAAAGAAAAAACTGACATACCAAAAAAGTCAGAACTTTGAATGTGATAGTTTAAAGGTACCTTCTTGGGATCTAAGAGAAGGGTCCATTGACTTGAGGGTTTTGCGGACTTTGGATCGGAGGATCCGTTTTTGTTTAAATGTGGATTCAAGTTGGTTTCTTTCGTGTTCTTGATCAATGTCGAGGTTAGTGGCCATGGTGGCGATGGAGATTTTTTTAACGCAGGCGTAGGAGAACAAGGTTTGGTGGGATTTTTGTGGAACTGTGGGTCATGTCACTGCATTTATGTTGTCTAGTTGTCTTCTGATTAAAAGTAATAAGCTGGTGTTGATATGGTGCAATAATTTTCTATAATTTTATAAACCAAATTTTAAATTAAATTTCTGACTATTTTATTATTAAAACAAATTTAGAGTCGTTTGATGTAATTTTTTAATACAAAAATACGGTAAGAAAAGCAATAGGAGTTTTCTAAATTTAAGCACCCTTTATGTTTCATAAACACTAGTAGTTTGATACAGATACAAATTTAGTACAATCTCAGATAATAGCATTTAAGATAAGATGAAGATTATATACACATGGTGGAAACAAAAGTCTACACATACACATAAGTCACACTAACTGCGTAATATTCCGTAGAACAAGAAACCAGTGATGAACTTCTTAGTAAGCCTAAACACGAAGGACAGGGCTAGTCGTGCTGTTAGATTGTCTGAAAGTGCCAATGCGCTCGTCGTGCCCTGTAAACGTTTTATGTTGCTCTTTCGAAATTTCCTCCGACTTGCATATGCAGCCATTCGGACTGAGATCCTTGACCGTATTCTCGTGGACCAAACATCAGTCCGGTAGCATCAAATGGTTGAGGAACAAGCTATGTATAACATTAACGCGTTAGAAAGGAGTTTCTGCATGTTTTATTTTTAATCGGAGATACAAGTCTAAAACACATTTTGAATGCTGGTTACTTGTGTTTTATTCTTATGCGGTTGAAAACTAGTCCCTCGATTATCAAATTAGGGTTGTCAATATGTGACGCGACCAGTAAACACGACATGATAGCTTAAGGTTATAGTCTGATATTTACATCGGGTGAAATTTCTGACCAACTCAAACACACATGACCAAAAGCGCACACGAACTTGACATAGAATTGACACAACCCTCAAACAGACAGGATATTATATATTCTAAGGTTAAGGTTGAGATTATAAATGATCCGATAGAGCTTCGGGTCGACAAGCACATGGCACAGAAGACTGCGGGTTAGGGTTATGGTCCTGAAGTTTTGTGACCCTATGCCGATTGTCCCAACACGAACATGAACCGTGACACAAAATTGACAGTCTACCACGCTAGTAGTCCCCCGAGTTATTTAAATCACACAAATAGTCATTTTAACCTAAGCTGACCGTTTTGTCAGGGTACCGAAACCTAGACCAAACCCGGATTTTAATTCTTAAACTATCTTTTTGTCCTAACCTGAATTTTGGACATAAACCAACCAGTAGATGAAGGAACTTACATCTTTAGAAAGGAAGCCTTCCATTCCCGGATTAATGCTCATCCTTGAATTCACTGCTTCAAGTTTCATTGACAGAAACTGCAAAAATTAATTTAGCGTATATTCGTGTTACTGTAATCAATAATCTTATAGTTGATAGTTGAACGAGAAACAGGCAAAGATATTGTACCTCAACTTGCCGCTGAAGCGACTGAATGTAATTAATAATCTCATCGAGGACAAGGGCTTTTCCGATTACCTGAGCATCAGAGTATTATTATGCTATCAATGTATTATACAGGCGAATGTAACATAAACAATCGTGGGTTAAACCTGAAACTCAACTAAAAAAACGTTTGTCAGGTTGCGGCTTTATAAAACTGACAAGCAAATGCAGGGTAAGAACAATGGTGTGCAGTAAATAATTGTTTATTGGACCAGGACGTTACTCAAGACCCCGATTTCGATATGTGTGTTCGAATTCAAGCCTGTTTTGAACCCGAAACCAACTCGGTTAACCAGATCCAACTTGATTTCAGCTAATTTATTGGAAATATTCTGTGTTTCAAGCTCGAGTTTTCTTTGCTAAGTTCGACTCGCTCGGGTTTCAAAATTCTTGCTTAATTCAAGCTCAGCTGGAATTGGACAAAACTGGTCGGACAAGATTTTGTTACTCATGATATTACCTTATTACATCCAGGGACCAAATCTTGAAGAATCTTCATCCTTTCACTGATCTTTTCTCTCCTGGCCTGGCAAAAGAACAATGACATAAATAAAAATGTTACATAAATTATGATTATGACCAAGAAAAAAAGGAAATGGACTACTCTTTCAGCTAAACTGTGGCTATCAGTAGCTTGGCCCCTCCTTGCTCTAACATGAATATAGTCTTTAAGCGGCTCGGTTTTGCTGGTTTGTTCTTCTTCCGGTTTTGAAACACCATGTTGCTGTTGGTGTTGCTCTTGTTGTTGGTCAATGGTAAGTTTCATCCTTTTGTCAGTCTCATCTTTCTGTTAAAACTTGAAAATCACTCTATTACAATCTGAACTCAAGCCAAGATATAAGGAAAATTTAGATAATTTTGTTCAAATCGAGATCAAATACTGTTTGTGATCTTCTAAATAATTGATTTATCGAACTTAGGCTTATATTTTATTCAAAATAAAAAATAAAAAATTACTTTCCCAAAAACCACAAAACATAAACCTTCTAGGTCTGGTTTACTTTTTAATTTCATGTCGACATTAACTTTAGTGTTAAGAAAGACTTGAGGCTTTAACCGCCGGACGAGAATCGAATCGGTAAATATTGGATCGGATTTTAACGGTTCGGTTAGTGATTTACTTTAAAAGATCACGATTGAACCGAATCGGTTATATGTTTGGAATTAAATCGGTAAAATGTTGAATCGAATGCTAAAATCAGAAAATCAATAACGATAACAAACCAATTAAACAGATATAACCAATACAGAATGAAACCAATAAAACTGTTACACTCGATTATTTTTTAATGGATTTTTTATACATTATATTAACAAAATTATTTTATAAAAATTGATT